>OY755039.1:107453346-108116346 GCA_963576565.1 Aspidapion aeneum
AAAATTGCATTCATATCCTCAATACATAAGAAAGGAAGCAAGCTGGATTGCAAAAATTACAGAGGAATTTCAGTAACCAGTACTCTAAGTAGATTGTACGGTAGGATTCTTAGAGATCTAATAGAGAATGATTTTCATGAACATGAAGAAGAAGAGCAAAGTGGGTTTCGTGTAGGCAGATCTTGTAGTGATAATGTTTTTTGTCTTAAACAAGTAATTGAGAAAAGGAGCGCCAGAAATATAGAGACTCATGTTACCTATGTGGACCTACAAAAAGCACCGTTCCAGTAGAAAAATTATGGACAGTGCTAGAGCAGACTAATATCAATCATACAAACATAAAAGCGATAAAAGAACTATACAAAGGGTCAAAATCTAAAATTAAAATTGGAAATCCACTTTCAAAACAATTCCTGGTAACGAAAGGCTTTAGACAGGGATGTTGTCTCTCTCCAATTCATTTTAAAATATATGTCGCAGTAGCTCTAAAAAACTGGAAACGCAAAGTACACGGCATGGGAATACAACATAACGACCGATTTACCATATACACACTACAGTTTGCTGACAACCAAGTAATTGTAGCTAATGATAAAGAAGACATGGAGTATATGATGAGAAAGTTAACGGAAGAATACCAAAAGTGGGGGTTAACAGTGAACGTGGACAAGACACAGTATTTATGTATTGGAAACGAATTAAGTGAATTAGAACTAGAAAATGGACAAACAATATCTCCATGTAATGAGTATGTATACTTGGGTGTCACATTTGATAAGACGGGAACAGACTGTAAAGAACTGGAAAAAAGAATAGTAAAAGCAAAAAAGGTTATTGGTTGTCTTAGCAGTATTTTATGGAGCAGAGAGATAAAAAAGAATGTAAAATTTAACATATATGAAACAATGGTGAAAAGCACGCTGTTGTCTGGAATAGAGACTTGTTGCGTAATAGAAAAATACAAAGCGAAAATGGAAAGTGTCGAAATAGATGCAATAAGAAGATCAATGAGAATATCTAGAACAGATCATATAAGAAATGAGATCATAAAAGAAAGAATGGGAATCGAGGGAAGCATAACGGATGACATCACTAAAAGGCAACCGATATGGTACGGCCATGTACAACGGATGAGCGACGAAAGATTACCAAAGCAGGTCCTAGAATGGCAACCAATAGGGCGCAGAAAAAGAGGGCGTCCTAAACTAGAATCGCAACAGTCAATCCAAAAATCAATGAGTCAAAAAAACCTGACGGAAGATGACTATCAGGATCGAAGTAGGTGGAGAATAGGCGTCGGACAACGTAGAAAAACGTTCTAAACCGACATAGTAGTAGTAGTAGCTAGAAAGATACCTAATTAACTTAATAAAAATATTTCAGATTAATATTTATAAGTAGTAAATTTTACATATTTTTCCAAATCTTCAAAGTTCAATAACTCATTTCATTTTACTTGTGGCATATCGTTATTACAATAAGCCCTTCAAATAATTTTGAAAAACCAATTTTATAGTAAGCAGGCGATATAATTCGTTGTTAGAACAATTTTTTTTTATTTACAAAATTTTTTTATAATTTTTTTTATAAATTAAAGCAAAAAAAAAAGTCTGCAAGAGAACTGCAAATAAATGTGTGGCCCATAGTAAAGCTACAATGGGTGGTGGTCGCAGTGGAAGGGCTGAAAAGTCCACTCACATATGAATCATCATCAATCATCATGGTAGAGACATTTGTTGTTGGTTGCCCTGGAATTCTTTCATACTATACCATTTGACAAAATAGACAATTTTTCCGAAATAATTGAGAATGATTGTGCTCTAACCTTCAAAGACATAATGAAAGTGCATCAAGTTATCACTAATGGAAGGAACAAGCTGTGGTTAAGAAGTCTTTCTTGTTTCACCTGCGACACTTTTTGTCATCATTATAAACTAGGTGTTCTTCAATATAACCACTTAACTGCTTCATCATCAGAAGATGGTGATGATGATTTAGTTCAAATAACTTTTACAGACATAACTAATGCTGTAGAAAATAAAATTAAATTAAACGTTGATGAGATATATGACAGTGATGATAATGAGCCACCACTTTACTCATAAAAAAACCTGAAAAAAAAACAGTAAAAACAGGACAACATATCTTGGTATCGTTAAAAAGCGACAAAAACCATAACAGTAAGTATAAGTACATTGCAGTTTGCCAGGCAGGCTTTGAAGACAACAAAATAAAAGTGGCATTCTTAAAGTTATGTGATTCCCAAAGAAAAGATCTATTTAAGCTTGAAGAAAATGAATGATTACAAATTCTTCCCGAACCAAAGTTGTTTTTAAAAGGTTTTTTTGTTCTAATTTTCTTATATTTAAGCAATAATAAGTTACCATCTTGTTAATGTTTCAATTTATTTTAAATAAACAAAATTATAAAACACTTTTGTCATTCCCATGTATACTATTTAATTCAGGTGTCAAGTACTTCTGCATAAATATAAATTTTTTGAAAAATACTTGTTCATTCCGGGTTATTATTTATTTAAAAAATAATTTATTTTGTTTAATTTTATTTTTTAAGCATTTTTTGTTTTTACTATATTTTTAAATATGGCCTTTTGAATTTATTAGGCCATAATTGGGCTTCCTATAAGTTACTCTAATCAATCATAATTAAATGGTTAACTAGTTGTTAAAATAATTATAATTAAGAATAAAATCTTAAATCCATTTTTCTGCTTTTAAATTAAAATAAAAATACACCAGCGAAACTCCCTTAGCGCCTCTCTGAAGGTTGAAACTGGACATTTATGCGCGAAGTCGCTTGTGAATTCAATAATGAACAACAGTTGCTTTTCGCGCCTCTCACGATCAACCGAACAGTTTAAAAATAAACAATGCATTTTTTCCCGATAAGAAATACGTGAATGAATTCCGCCTACACGTTTTTCGGCTATGATCAATATTAATATATTTAATATTAAAACCAAAGACACAAGAAAATTTTCACTTTTGGTTATTAGCGCGATTACGCGTGTGCTCAATATTACTGGAATAGAAGCTGGACACATGGATTCAACCCTCTGGAAGGCCTTCCACGTTCTGGAATGAAGACAGCACAGCAGTAAGTGATTATATTTTTTTTAGTGTCGAAATTCGCTTATAAAATTATATTAACAATAATAATTTCTTAGTGCATAAATTTAGTGCTAAGCTTGAGCGGAGCTGGTTTTAGTAATCATATATTTTTATTTCGGGAAATTTCTACCCTTTCAGCTTGATATTATCGGCCAACTTAAATGCTTGTAAAATTAAAATAAACATAATCCATAATATTTCTAAAAAATAAAATAAAATATAAAATTCTAATTTTGATTTACAGTCCGCTATGCAAACCAATTTTAACTGGGCGAGAAGTAGACATTTTTGGTCCCTCCGACCCCAGATGATTTAGTTTTTTTTCCTTTTATAAAATAGAATTAAAAATTTGCGAAAAATAAAATAATAATTTTTGCAGTTTTTTAGTTCGTGAAATCATTGACCTTGTTAAAATAAAATCCTTTAAAGCTGCATTAAAACGAATTTGTAGGTGTGTGAGTATTCTAAAAATATCTTTGCGATAAAAGAAAAAAAGACTGTGTACCGTACGAATTGGGTAGGTCAGTTTTTTCGCTAGTTAGTTATTCTTGATTAAAAATTAAAATAGCACAATATTTTGTTTTTTCTTAATTTTTTAATAATAAAAAATGGCAAACGCAGAAAAAATTCAAAAACGTAAAGTTCAGCGCGATATCGAATATGATAAGCTTGAAGATATTTTTAACACAGCTACAGAAGCAAAAACTGATGCTTCAAAAAAGGGAATTTTTGAGGTCGTAATTGAAGATATTGAGTTGATCCGTGAGGAGTTCGTAAAATATCACACTGCGTTAATAAATGACGTTCTCTCCGATGTGGAGGTCAGGCCAGCTACTAAAAAAGTGCTTGATTTTAATAAAAAATACGCAGAAATTAAATCAATTTTTAATATAATTTTTTCAAATGGGGTTAACACAGCAACTCAGCAGAGGCTCTCTATAGGGGCGATTTCCCCTCAGCAACTGCCAGCGGGGGCAAGTAACTCTCATATAAGGTTAGAAGAAATTAAATTAATAACTTTTGAGGGTGACATAAGAAGCTTTCCGTCTTTTTACGAGTTGTTTGAAAACTTAGTGAATAAAAATCCAGCGTTGTCAAATATGGCTAAATTTATGCATTTGGTTAATCACTTAAAGGGTCCCCCATTGGTCAAGCGATACTTAAATAAACGCCTCTTGGCAAATGAATATTGGAGTTCCATAGAAAATTCACAAAAAATTGATTCTGAGGACCCTAATGCCTTAAGGAACTTGCTCGATACATTTTCTAAAAATCTAGAAGCCTTGAGAGGGATGCAAATTGACGTAGATGGCTGGGATTACATTCTTATGCAAATGCTTTTAAAAAGGGTAAACACTGACTTAATAATGCGTTTTGAATTCTTTCATGGCAAATCTAGCGAAATACCTCAATATCAGGTAGTTTATGATTTTTTTGATAAGCAATGTGAAGCGCTTTTTTCTAATCAATGCTCATTGCCTGGTTTAAGTAATCAAAACTCTCATAATTCATTTGAATATAAAAATAAGTCTCCTAGATTTAGAAAAAATCCAGCAAACAATAACTCGCAAAAATCCATGCTTAGTAAAAATAATAATAGCGGCAACAGCGCGGATTTATTTTGTTTTTGTTGCAATAGCAACCGTCATTTAATTATAGCATGTCCTGATTTTAAATGTAAAAATCCTAAGGCGAAAAGTACATCTTTATGCATTCTATGCCTAAGCAATTTACATAACACATCTTTTTGTAAGTCACAAATTACATGTGAATGTCAAAAACGTCACCACAGTTTATTGCACTTTACAAATAATAATAATGGCAACGCTGGCGAACAAAATGAGCACGCTAATTTGGCTTTTTCGCTTAATCAAAATCAAAATCAAAGTACTGCAATTGAGCAGTGCTGCAACGCGACTTTAAATAAAAAATCGAATAGCGCGCCTACGATGCTCTCCACAATTTTGGTTAATATATTAGATGCAACAGGAGAATATCAAACTGTACGTGGGATTTTGGACACCGGTAGCTCTATTAGTTTTTTGAGTCAAAGTTGCGCAAATATGTTAGGTTTACCGCGCACTCAAAACTCTACTATAATTGAGGGCATAGGGGAAACTTCTTTAAACTCTAAGTTAGGAAGTGTTTACTTAACACTGCGACCAGTGGACAAAATCTGTCCGGTTTTAAATGTGCAAGCAGTTATTTTACCCCGTATTTGCTCAAATATTCCTAGTAATAATGTTTCTATACAGAACTGGAGCCATATTAAAAATATTAAATTGGCAGATCCTAATATTGTTAAATTTTGGGAGTTAGAAAACATCCCTCAAAAGACATTTTTGTCGCCTGAAGAGGAGTTATGTGAACAAATTTTTCTTGACTCTATCTCTCGAGATTCTAAAGGTCGCTACACTGTTTCTTTGCCTTTTAAGGAAAAAATTGAACCTACTTTCCTGGCAGTAAACAATTAGCATTAAACAGATTTTTATCATTGGAACGCAAGTTGTTAAGGAATCCAGATCTCTATAAAAAATACTCTGATTTGATAAGGGAGTTTTTGGAGTTGGATCACATGGAAATATTGCAAAATCCTGACGATAGCGATAAAATCTTTTATATTCCTCATTTATGCATGGAAAAACCTGAAAGTGTAAGCACTAAGCTAAGGGTAGTTTCTAATGCGAGTGCTACCGGTCCAGGAAGCCCTTTGGCCCTTAACGAGACTTTGCTTGTAGGATCAAAGTTGCAAACTGACATTTGTGTCATTCTTTTAAACTTTCGCTTGCATAAAATAGCTTTTATAGCCGATATGTCTAAAATGTATAGACAAATTATCGTTGCGCAGGCGCATCAGTGTTATCAGCGCATATTGTGGAGATTTGATCCTAACGATGCCCTTATGGAGTGTCAGCTTAAGCGTGTTACGTATGGTTTAGCACTATCTAGCTATTTGTCTATAAGGGTCTTGCAACATTTAGCTAAATCTGAAGAACATAAATACCCCCTTGCGAGTAAAGTTCTTTTAAATAACATTTTCGTCGATGATATCTCGAGTGGGGGAGATAATTTAAGGGATGCAATAGAACTTAGAGATCAACTTATTTTATTGCTTAAAAGTGGGGGGTTTGACTTGCATAAATGGGCTTCCAATGACCCAAGATTTTTAAAGGGTTTGCCTGATGAGTCTATAAATCCGAATGCGCTACAGTTTGATTGCGATAATTTAACCAAAGTTTTGGGACTTCAGTGGCAGCCCAATTCTGACTATTTTACTTTTAATGTTACTCCTCAGGAACGAAATTGTACTAAACGTCAGATTCTTTCGGAACTAGCCACCTTTTTTGACCCATTAGGAATGGAAACACAAACATAAGCGTACAACTAATTAAGGCCATCCAAGAGTTATACCGCAATAGTAAGGCAAAAGTTAAAATAAAAGCAAAACTAACCAAAGGCTTTCAAGTAAATAAAGGTCTTAAACAAGGTTGCTGTATCTCGCCTACGCTCTTCAAGATATACTTGGAACAAGTCCTTAAAGTATGGAAGAGAAAATGCCAAAACATGGGAATTCCGTTGGACGAAACCACCTTGTATACTTTATGTTTCGCCGATGATCAGATAGTAGTGGCTCAGGATTATGACGACCTCGAATATATGACACGAAAACTAATAGAAAAGTACAATAAGTGGGGACTAGAGATTAATCTCAATAAGACAGAGTATATGTGTATCGGTGGAGTGAAACAGGATCTAATCTTAAATACCGGGCAGCGAATTCACTCCTGTGATGAGTATAAATACTTAGGTCTAAAAATTACAGCTGACGGAACACTAGACAAAGCTATAAAAGATCGAAACGTACAAGGAAGAAAAGCAATAACTTTATTAAATGGAATAATTTGGGACCAAAGTATATCAAAACATAACAAAAAGCTTATATATAACACCATTATAAAAAGTATTATTACATACGGCTCAGAAGTATGGCCAATCAAGGATAGAACAGAAAAAATGCTTTCCGCTACGGAGATGGACTATTGGAGAAGAGCAGCAGGGAAATCAAAAAGAGAAAGAATTACAAATCCAAGAATAAGAGAAATTATGACAGTAGGTGAACGTACTTTAGTGGATGATATAAGAACAAAACAACTGGTGTGGTACGGACATGTACAAAGAATGAATGACGAAAGACTACCTAAACAAATACTACAATGGAAACCAACTGGCCGAAGAAAACGAGGACGGCCAAGGAGAAGCTGGAGAGGAGGAATAGACAGTGAAATAAGAATAAGAGGCCTAGATGATGAATTATGGGCAAACAGAAACGAGTGGAGATTGGGTATCGGAAGACGTAGAACGTTGTGAAACCGATAAATATATATAGGAATGGTTTCACCAATAACTTTTTTCACAAAATGCCTTATTCAAAAACTTTGGATTAATGGCGTTAGCAATTAAAAGTAGGCACATCAAATGTTAGTTAAATTTATTTTTAAACTTTATTTAGTTTTTCTATTATTGTTATTTTGATAGGGATTAATGTATCTCCATAGTTTTAAAGCTTTTAGTTGGATATTTGTACTTTAGATAAGCAAGGCTTTGTCAATGTATACTATTGTATTCTGACTAATAAAGCTAATTTTGATTTGATTTGATTTGAAAGGGTTAAATTGGGATGACCACGCCCCCGCGGAAATAAGTCAAGTTTGGTCTCGCTATAAAGCCGAATTGCCGCTCTTAAAAGAATTTAAATTAATGCGCCACATAAATATTTTTTCTGGCAATGCTTCTTACGAAATTCACTCCTTTGCAGACGCAAGCACACTTGGTTACGCATCAGTTTGCTATTTAAGAGTTTGCTATAAGAATGAAATTTCGGTCTATTTTTTATGTAGCAAAACAAGAGTAGCTCCTACTAAAATATTTTGAGCATAGATCGCTTGGAATTATCAGCGGCTCTCTTAGCTGCGCAACTCGCCAATTTTGTTTACGAAGCTTTCAACAACCATATTAAAATAAATAAAATTTTTGGTTGGTCAGATTCAACAGTAACTTTGTGTTGGATTAAAGGACACCCTTCTCGTTGGAAGACCTTCGTTAGCAATCGGGTCTCTATGATTCAGGAAAAAATTCCGCCCGATTCGTGGAACTATGTTCCTACCTCTTTAAATCCAGCTGATGTGGTTAGCCTCAGAATTATTAAACCATGATCTGTTTTACAGTGGCCCAGATTTTTTATGTAAAAAATCTGAGCAATGGCCTGCACAAAAAAGTTTATCTGAAAATAGCGAAACTAAAGCAGAAGGAAGGTCCGCCACTATGCTTTACCATCAATAAAAATGCTGAAAATTATTATGAGATAATAATGTGTCGAGTTTTAACATATGTTTTTCGATTTTTATGGAATTATTTTAGACCAAAAAATGAACATATGACAGGTTTATTAACATTTTTGGAAATAAATAAAGCTCTGATAAAACTCATAAAGCATGATCAAAAATTAGCTTTTTCAGAGAAATTGAAAAAATTAAAAAATAACGAATGCCTTCCAAAACCCTTACAAAAATTAAATCTTATTTTGGATTCAGATGATGTAATAAGGGTGGGTGGTAGATTGCATTATTCGTCTCTGGCCTACGATAAAAAGCACCCTGTTTTGCTACCGCGCAATAGTAAATTAACCTACATGACTATTGAAAAAATTCATTTAAAATACTTTCACGCTGGACTGTTGACGGTAAATCATCTTTTAAACCAACGGTATTGGGTCCTCTCATCAAAACGTGCTATCACTCATGTTTTGTCCAAATGCGTAAGATGTTTTAAAGTCAAACCTCAACCTTTGCAGCCGTTAATGGGGTCACTTCCTACTGCTCGATTGGCGCAATGCCGAGCCTTTGCCAATGCTGGGGTGGATTTCGGCGGTCCTTTTCAAATTTCACTAGGAAAAACAGTGGGAAAAACTAAGGCTGCAAAAACTGGCAAAGCTTATATTCGCTTCTTCGTTTGTCTTGCAACTAAAGCTCTACATTTAGAGCTTGTGAGTGATCTGACAGCGGAAGCCTTTATTGCTGCGCTGCGCAGGTTATTTGCGCGCAGAGGTAGAGTCCATCAGATGTGGGGTGATAATGCAACTAATTTTCTTTTAGCGAATAAAACGCTACTAAATTTAGAACCTTTAAACCCTACTGAGTGGCATTTTATTCCCCCCAGTAGTCCGAATTTTGGCGGTTTGTGGGAGGCCGGAATAAAGTCTGTCAAAAAACATTTGGTAAGGGTAATTGGGGAACAAATCCTCACTTATGAGGAATTTTACACCTTTTTATGTCAGATAGAGCCCATTTTAAACTCGCGGCCCTTAACGCCCTTGAGTTCGGATCCTAACGATTTGAGTGTCTTAACGCCCAATCATTTTCTTACGTTAGAATCACCGGCTTCACCGCCTGATCCTGAACTATCCCATTTGAAATTAAATAGATTAAGTCATTGGCAGCTAGTACAGCGCCTTCAACAGGATTTTTGGCAGAGATAAATTAGAATATTTACACACTCTTCAACAGAGGCATAAATGGTTAAAGGATAACACAATGCCATCTGTTGAAACGTTAGTTTTAATAAAGGAGGATTGTTTACCTCCTCTTCAGTGGAAGCTTGGCCGTATTGGCGCCTTGCATCCGGGTAAAGATGGAATATCTAGAGTGGCAACATTAAAGACAGCTACCAATGCAGCTTTAAAACGTCCTCTCTTAAAACTTTGTCCACTTCCCATTGAAAATGCTGAAAATGCGTAGGCATTTTCCAGGGGGTGTGATGTTCATTCCAGGTTATTATTTATTTAAAAAATAATTTATTTTGTTTAATTTTATTTTTTCAGCATTTTTTTGTTTTTACTATATTTTTAAATACGGCCTTTTAAATTAATTAGGCCATAATTGGGCTCCCTATAAGTTACTCTAATCAATCATAATTAAATGGTTAATTAGTTGTTAAAATAATTATAAATAAGAATAAAATCTTAAATCCATTTTTCTACTTTTAAATTTAAAAAGTCGCTTGTGAATTCAATAATGAACAACAGTTGCTTTTCGCGCCTCTCACGATCAACCGAACAGTTTAAAAATAAACAATGTATTATTTCCCGATAAGAAATACGTGAATGAATTCCGCCTACACGTTTTTCGGCTATGATCAATATTAATATATTTAATATTAAAACCAAAGACACAATAAAATTTTCAATTTGCTTATTAGCGCGATTACGCGTGTGCTCAATATTACTGGAATAGAAGCTGGACACATGGATTCAACCCTCTGGAAGGCCTTCCACGTTCTGGAATGAAGACAGCACAGCAGTAAGTGATTATATTTTTTTTAGTGTCGAAATTCGCTTATAAAATTATATTAACAATAATAATTTCTTATGCATAAATTTAGTGCTAAGCTTGAGCGGAGCTGGTTTTAGTAATCATATATTTTTATTTAGGGAAATTTCTACCCTTTCAGCTTGATATTATCGGCCAACTTAAATGCTTGTAAAATTAAAATAAACATAATCCATAAGATTTCTAAAAAATAAAATAAAATATAAAATTCTAATTTCGATTTACAGTCCGCTATGCAAACCAATTTCAACTGGGCGAGAAGTAGACAATACTTGATTAAAACTTGGTTAAATGCAGGGAAGTGTTCAATGTGATGTTTAAGTCTCGTAGAAACACTTTTTTGCAGAAAAAAAATCTTTATTCTGTGCCGAATTTGGTTAAAAAATTACTCAAGTTAGCCACAGAATAAGCCACATGACTTTCAAAATTACGTCGCCAAAATTTTCAGTAAAAGGGTGTATGCCACATAACCTTAAAGACGTACCCGTTGCTCCGCAGAGGATGATGAACCGTTTTTATTTTCACTCTCAGTATAGTCCTTGTCTTTTACACTATCGTCTGAGTCAAACTGACAGCCATTTGACCCTAATCACTAGAAAACTCATCTAAATCTAAAATATTCGCCGCCTAGCCAAAAACTGTGAAAAGGTAATTTTATCGCACCATTGCCATCTGTCGGAGAATCTTTAAACTTGGCTTGTACTTTTACTTCTAAACTATTTGCACTAAAAATACAAAATTCTTGGTTTTTGTGGCTTGCACACTTTTCACGCCAGTCTTCAATTCCTAACATGACTGGGCTATTATGTTATGTAGTTAAGACCAGGTCCAAAAAAGTCAAATTCTATTAGCAATTAATCGACCCAATTTAGGAAGGCACTTTGAGTGATTAACCATTTGAGGGCTTGCTTGTCGACGGCGCGGCAGGGCGCTCCCTTTCCTGCCAAAGTGCGAGCAAGCAGGCCCTATCTAAATGAATAAGTGTTCTTATCTTACATAACTAATGCCGAGGTGGCAGGCCAGACGAATCTATGCGGTTCCGTTTGATTTAGAAAGCTTTTAGCTCGATTACTTTTTGGAGAAAAGGTTAAATGGCATGGGCGGCACAAAAATAAATATCGGGAAAACCAATAGCCTAATTATTGGCTCAAGAAAATAGAAAAATGAAGCAGTCCTTGCCCTAAAAAAAACGGAAATTTCCAATCTGAAAAGCGAAAGGGGAAGAGCCCTGGGAGCCTTGGCCTGCTCTATCCATCATAAGTCCCCATCCCGTGGCGTTATAATTGCCGACCGGTTGCGTAGACCGTTTTAATTTAATTTAATTTAAATTTACCTAAATTATATTATTCCCTACTGGTAAATGTGATTCGCGGTACCAACCGCATCACCAAAATCGCGTAAACATTGACCGCGGGGTAAATATTCGCGCGAAAAAAAAGCACGCGAAATCAATACCACTCCCATTAAAAAAACCGCGTTGGTAATTACCGCGTGGTGCAAAACCGCGCCACAAAAACATTGCGCGAAACAATAACCGCGCAAACCTTGACCACGTCGTTTAAAATCGCGGAGAAAAATATGACGCTAGTAATTTAAAGCGCCTTATTTACAATGGCGCTAAAAAATGTATAAGTTTAAAAAACTGAACTACGCGGTACTCGCAACGCGCGATAAAGGCCCACGCGGGATGTCCATGTCATTTAAATCGGTACATCACTACAGCTTATTTCCTGGGAACGTATCCTAAGTGTGTCAGTAAAGGCCACTATTTAGCGAAACTCAACACAACCTATATGGTTGGACTAAAGGGGCTCCCTCTGACATATCTTTTCAGAAAAATTTATTATTTGTTTAAAACTGAACTCTTCCCCGGGATCCTCGAGAGTGTGCAAGAACCGAAGCGAACCGAACCTAACCGTTGCCAATGGACCGGCAACGTATCCTAACGATGTCAGTGAAGACTACTATGCAGAGAAACTCAGCACACCCTACATGGTTCGACTAAGGAGACTCATCGAACAATTAATTTTGCGCGGTTAGAAATTAAACGCTGTTATTGTTGGCGCGAGAAAGGTTAACGCGGTAATGGTATCGCGGTGTGATAGACCGCGCGGTATTTAACTGTGCGATATATGTTATGCGTGACTATGTCCAACGCTGTCATTTACCGCACGTTAAATAGATCGTATGAGATTTTGGTAGGTGCGGTTAAAGCCATGGGCGGTGTTTGCATGCGTGGTATTCTACCATGCCATTTGTAATGACATGACGCGGTGATAGACCGCGCGGGAATTAACTGTGCGATATATGTTATGCGTGACTATGTCCAACGCTGTCATTAACCGCACTTTAAATAGATCGTACGAGATTTTGGTAGGTGCGGTTAAAGCCGAGGGCGGTGTTTGCATGCGTGGTATTCTACCATGCCATTTGTAGTGATGCGGTTCTGGTGGCGGTAAGTAAAATGTGAGAGCGATAATGTAATACTATGGATATGGCGCAACTAAAACCGCGTGACAAATGCCGCGTCACAAACAAAAACCGCGTGACAAAAGCCGCTTAACAAACAAAAATCGCGCCAACCAAAACCGCGTTACAAAAACTGCGTGAACGAAAACAGCGTAATAGAAACCATGTGAAGAAAAACCGCCCAACAAAAAGCCCGTGAACAAAAACAGCAAAATTAAAACTGCGGCCACAAAATTCTGCCCCACTCAGCACCCTATTTCACTCCCCGGTTCCCGAAAGACAGCAGACAATTAGTAAAGTTTATTCAGTATAGAGAAAAAAAAATACTCTGCCAACATATGGGCCTCTAAGCTCACACTAGGTACTATAGTTATAGTGTACGTGCGAGCTAATAAAACTAAAATCTGAAATATATCTTATTCAACTCCAGATTAAATTACCTTTCGTTTGATATTACACACGCCATATTTTCACGTAAACTCTAATTTTTGAAATCTACCCCCCACCCTTTGTGAAGAAAAAAAACTAAAGTGTATTTTGTTTAACTCCGTACTCAATTACCTTTCGTTTGATCACACACGCCATATTTTCACATAAACTCTAATTTTTGAAATCTTCCCCCACCCTTTTATTTGGCTTGTGTTCGGTGGATTTTGTTTATTTTTAAATGGGACCATCTCGACCCAAGACCCATCCTAGGTACCAAATTTCATTAAAATCGGCCTAGCGGTTTTTGAGTTATGCGCGTTGGTCGTTACAGACAGACAGACAGACGGCGCGACAAAAAAGTTTCAAAATCATCTGAAACGCAAAGATATATAAAAAAATTTGAAATCGGAGCAACTTTTTTTCTCGAAAAAATTAGGATCACCATAGCTCACACTACTATAGTATAGTATATGTGTGAGCTAATACACACATTGCTTAAAGTTAAATATACAGTATACTGAATGAATGTGTACAATGGTTTCTTCAGAAACTGTTTTTTATACTTAAAGTATAATAAGTTTCTTCAAACTAGGTTTTGTATAATATATTGCTTAACATAAAATGAACCGAACCGAACCATATAGGTAGTGTTGAATTTCGTTGAATTGTGTTCCTTACCGACATGGTTAGGACACGCTGCTGATCCTTTGACGAAGGTTAGGTTTCACACTCTCTAGTGCCCTGAAAAACAGGTCAGGAGAATATCTTTTTAAAGAGACCTATTAGTCTTTTCTTGGTAAGGTTATACTTAACCTTTCTGGCTTCAGTTATTACAGTAATATCAGTTTCATACGAGTGCTCTTCAAACGTTCAAATTTTATAGCGCGTTTGTAAAGAAGGTGCTGTAAATTGCTAGCACGATATTTGTCGACGCGGTTGGCGTGGTGGATGCTTCGCGCGATCTTTGTATGGGCGGTCTTGCACGACGCAGTAGTTGCCAACGCGGTTTTTCTAATGGACGCGGTATTCGTTTTGCGCGTTTTTTCAATGTCTACGTGGTTGGGAACGCAAGCCAAAATAAACACAAATTAAATTTTATTTTTTTTAATATTCAGCGTTCCTCTTAATCTTCCTAAATAATTTTAGTGATGCCAACAGAAATTGATAGCGCGATAGCAGAACTCTTTTTATCAGTGATTAGTGCCATTTCTTGTCCAAAGGGCTGGTTATACTTTTTTTAAAGACATTCGTGAAATTATTAGGTTAAATTTTTTAAGGTTTTTCTTTTTCACTGTACAAACTACGGTCTTTTTAAAACAATTTTGCCAGTGATTTTTAGGCCCAGGGGATGACTATCCATTTTTTTAAAAGACATTCGTGTATACCAGAAGCTTTTTTAGGTTATTTCTTTTATTTTGTAAGATAATGATTTATTCAGATTTTTCCCAACTGCAGCACGGCGAAAGGAAGGGTAATGTTTTTCGCTTGGGATTTGTATGTATGTATGTATGTAAATAAGTATGTTTGTGTCGCGCTAGAAGCTTAACGGCTGAATCGATTTTCACAAGAAAGGCTATATTTTTTTAAACAGTAATCAACATGTTGGACGCCAGACGCCATTTTAATGAAATGCCTTTAATAGCCCATTGCAAATGTACTCTAATTTGTTTTATTTTCTTTAAAGTCCTTCCTGCTCCCACCCACCCCCCCCTTCTGTAATTCCCCACACCCTCTTCAAAATCCATGTTCACATAATTTTATCAAATATAGGGCGATTTCAGAAATTCTTGCTGCACACGCTTTATGATTTTTTTTCCAATACCATTTTGCTAGATCCCCCCTATGAACCCTCTCCCTCACGCCTCTCGACCCTCTTTATTTGTAATAGTTGTAGCTGTAACTTTCACAAATATAAAGCGATTTCAAAAAAAAATTCTGCAGACGCTTTCTTTCAGATTATTTTCAACATTATTTTACCCCCTACCCCCCTCCCTCTCCCCTCCCCACCTTCACTCAATGTTTGTATGAACGCACATATCTACCCTTTGGGCATGGTTCAATGTTTGACACCAATGCATGACTTAGGTAATAATTAGGTGATTTAGTTAAATAACTTGCGTATGTGTTACACCTTGAATTAAGCACATATTTCCGTAATCCAAACAAAAAGAAACAACAAAAAACGGAAGGTAAGGCGCGATTCACATTATACGTAACGTCACCGTACCGTCACCGTCCCGTCACCGTACCGTCAACGACACGTGAAATATTCTTACATTGAAAGCAATGGACGTATTCACATTACCCCGTACCGGCTAGTTTTCTCGAGGAGAATATTTTACGTGTTGCCGGCGGCTTGCCGGTGGCTTGACGGTACGGTGACGTGACGGTGGCGGTACGTATAATGTAAATCGCGCCTAACACTGTTCGCGTCCGTAGAAAATCTACTCCGGGTAACGTTAAAGGAATTAAAAAATAGCGCTTTCCATAGGGCTGATTACGAATTAAACCTAAAAGTTGGAAATTAAAACAATTTTAAATAAAATAAATTGGTAAACAATTTTTTTTAAGCTTTTATAAAATGCACTAACATTCTAATATTATCATAATAATAAAAGCGATGGCCGACTGATGGAAATTTTGACGATGTTAGCACGATAAGATATCCGTATCAATTAAATATCACTATTTGCAAGAATCAATCTAGCAGAAAAATGCAGAGGTACAAAACCCACCCAACCCGACCCAAGATACCCCAGAATTTCTCTGACATAGGTATAGCAATGGCATAACATTGCGGCACATCAAACATATCTTAGATGACCTGCTATGTTGAATATTCTTTAAGTGTTTAGATCACAAATTTAGATTAACTTATGCTTTGATTTCCGGCCATCGCTTTTATTATTATGATAATATTAGAATGTTAGAAAATTATTTTTTAATTTTTAGTGCATTTTATGAAAGCTTGTGACTTAAAAAAAAAATTTTACCAATTTATTTTCTACTTTTTAGTCTCAGCTATCTACTCTATGAAAATATTTGTTCAATAACAGAACAGAAGAGTTTATTCTAGATTATAATGAAATCGCTGATCGTGAGTTGTTTGGAAACTAATTTTTCTATTGGGGGAAGGAGAGGGTGGGGGTAGAGGTAGAAATATATTTTTTGTTTGGGCTGTATTGCCATCGGACCTTTATGCATATACCAAATTTTATAAAAGTCATTTGAAGTGAAGTGTGTCAAAAACACATTTTTTATGGAAGGGGTGGGGGGTAGGGGTGGGAGGACATTTTTTCATTATTGTTGTATTGTCATCAGACCACTATATGTATACCAAATTTCATCCAAATCGGATAATGGGAAGTGTGTCAAAAACGCATTTTCTATGGAAGGGGGTGGGAGTAGGGGTGAGAGGATATTTTTTTTAATGTTGTATTGTCATCGGACCACTATGTGAATACCAAATTTCATCCAAATCGGATAATGGGAAGTGTGTCAAAAACTCAATTTTCTATGAAAGAGGGTGGGGGTAGGGGTGGTAGGATATTTTTTTCTTAATATTGTATGTATACTATATGTATACCAAATTTTATCCAAATCGGATAACGGGATGTGTGTCAAAAACAATTTTTCTATGGAAGGGGGTGAGGGTAGGGGTGGGAGGATATTTTTTCTTATTGTTGTATTATCATCGGACCACTATGCGTATACCAAATTTTATCCAAATCGGATAACGGCAAGTGTTTCAAAAACATATTTTTCTATAGAAGGGGTGGGGGTAGGGGTGGGAGGACATTTTTTCCTTAATGTTATATTGTCATGGGACCACTATGTGTGTACCAAATTTCATCCAAATCGGGACTAATGTCAATATTTCTCCTTAATGATAAGCAAGTTTTTATTGTTGAAAATAAAGTCCATAAACTATTGGACTTTAAAGTGGCTGATTTTTCGGAAAAATATGCTACTAGGACATTTTCATCAATTGATTTAACTTTGTTTGTTTGACACCAATTACGGAATACATCATATATTCTATATCATAATTTCTAGTCTCTTTGGATTTTTCTGCTCGCAAGTCGAAAGTTACCTTTGATGCTGCTTCAATTATTTCTTCTGGATTTAATTATTCATTCATGTCCAAGTCCTTATTTTACTTATTATTCTTTTAAATAATAAATAGTCTCTTTAAACACAAGTTTTTTATTTGAAAGACAGCCATATTGATTTTTTTAAAATGTCAAAGCTGTCAAAACAAAACAATTTTTACAAGCTGTCATCACAAAGTCATGGCTAGTTTGACTGAAATAGGGACCGGAAAGAGAATAAGAGACCGGAAAATTAAAAATAAAGATCACTTTGGAGACCGGAAAGAATCTGAGCTAAATCTGTACTGTAAATTAAACTTTCTGAACAAAAGAATGTACAGAAAATGCATGTTTTCTGGTCGGTTGAAATTTTTTTTTACATATTAGTGTTTTAGTCGACTATTCCCCCCCACCTAGATTTTGGCCCAGATCCGCGCTTGGGTATACCTATCAATGTGGTACCCAACTGCGACTAGTAGGTACAAGTAGATTTAGCTCTTGAGTGTTTTTTTATTTCAATTTTTTTTTATATATTATTGCTTATTCATGTAGTTGTCGTCAAAAAATAAGTAACTCTTCATTGATATTAAGCCAATATTGTGAAAAGCCATTACAGCAATATATCTGGTTATATTTCCGTAGGTAGTAACTTCATTTGCTATGCATAAACAGTTCGAGTCTTCCGCCGAAGGACCAGCCCGTGTCCTCCCAGACCTTCCCTCGCACTGTTGACTGGCTGAAGGCTGACTGTTCCATGCTGCCGGCACCTTCTCATGCATAATTCGTGTATCAAAAAGATTCATCATAAATGAATACCGACATTGACATATTTTTCCAGACTTTCTATTACCTTCTGGTGTAATACATCTTAATATCTCTCAAAATAAAAAACTAAAGAACGAAATGCCAATGGTTAAAAAGGACCGGACGGCGGACATTTTGGATTTGCCGCTTAACTTTGGTCCAATCCAATCCGTGTTTTTTTCCATAAATCCGTGCCTTTACTCGAGAAGTTTGTGTCAAAAAAAGGTTCGTTTTGTGACAATATTGTAGTGTGGTAACTGCCGAGAGGAGGCCGGCCATCACGTTATAATTTGTTGGCAACACTAAAACTAGTTAACAAAATTTATGTAGTGTGTTAACTGTTTATTAAAAATGCCAAGAAACTAAAACAAACTTAAAACTGGCCCTAATGGCTCAGTGGGCGCGCCTCCGTTTTACTATCAAACGGCCGGCGCACAGTGGAACGTTTTGAAGATCTAGGTGGACAACCCCTGAGCAACATGAACACTCTTTAATGCTTGATTTTTTTAGCTTCAAAATAACATAAAATATTTAAAAGCATTTATATTTGCAATATTACCTACCTCTTATATAGGATGATTCAGATTTTAACGATTTTAAGATTTGTAGTCATACTGTATGTTTTTAACGAAAATTGTTTCAACACATTTTATAACAATGAAGTAACGGTATATATTTTTTTTAGTTTTTGCAAGAAGAAATTTAAATAAAACAGTTTTGCAATATACAAGGTGTTTCAGAAAAATTTAAATAAAGACGTTTTAGGCGGTAAGGGACGATCAAGAAAAAAATTCCGCTCTCATCTGTCACTATATGAAAAATAAATGCATTAAAAATTTTAAACCTCTCACCCCTTGCCCGGGGTAAAACCAACCCCTAAAATGATAATGGGAAATGTTCATCGGATGGCATTATCTTTAAAGGGGTTTAATGTGAGAAAATTTAAGATATTTGGATTTTAATTTTATATAACTAAGAAAGTTTAAAAAAATATTTATTAAATTGGAAAATAACATAACAAATAAAGAATAATTAACTAACACAAGTCCATTTTATGATTATCTTGCAAACTAAACTGTGTTAATTAATTTCTCAATCTGACACAAAGATGACAAGAAAAATATATTATATCATATTTCTAAAACAGCATAATAATAACTCGCTCCGTTTAAAACTTAATTTTTTGGATTTTTTTAACTTCAAAAAACTTCCTTTGGGGTTTGGTGCAGATGCATTTTTATTAAGCTTGGTTAAGCTTGTGACAGAGTGAAAAGTTACTGTTTACAAAAATTCGTGAACGTCGAGAGTTTCAAAAACCCATCGTACAGACATACATAGGGCATATTCTTAAATTACATAACCCCTTCTCCCCCCTCCGTAATGCATTTTTAAGAAAAAATATATTCAAGAATCATGACAGTGTAACGCAAGGTAAAGGGGTATCCCCCCTTGAGCGTTACGTACTTTAGGAATCGGCCCATACACATAGGTACATGGGATAGGGTGTCTCAGATGAAAGTAATTACAAGGGGGTTTATGAGGATTTAGGAGACGGTAAGACATACCAATTTTGGTAAAAAAGTGGCGCTATTCCGACCTGTATCAAAGAAAACATTTATATGCGTTTTCAAAATATTGAGAAATAAATGGATCCATGAGGGATCTGATACCTTCCTACCTAGCCTATTAGCACACTTCAAGTGAAGCCATGATAATATATCAGCTTTGAAAAGTTTTTTGTATATATCTGAGAAACTAAAGCTATTACAAAGTTTTTAGTTATAACACGAATTATTGAGCAAAATATAGTGTACTATATTACGAAAACTGTAAATTAATACGATGCTCCGTTAAAAAGATAGATTTTTTAAAATTTTAATTGTCAAAAAACTGTCATTAGCATTAATAGATTTTGACCAGCTCGTAAGAGTGTCGAGCACTATTTTACCTGAAAATTTTATGAAAGTCGGTTCAGCGGTTTAGGAGCTATCGTGTTACGGACAGAAATAATATACACACACACACACACAAACAGCCATCACGACGATATTGCTAGGATAGGTCAAAATACACCAAAATAACACATTTTCGACGTTATCTAAAAAAAAAATTTGTCGAAAAAATACCTATTAATAATACCATTGCTATGCGGGCTTGGAAGGCAAAAACTAAAAATTGTGACTTTGAAAAAAATAAAGTCCTAAAAAATTTTTTAACGTCATTTTATTGGCCTAGTCATATTTATATAGTTTTATTCAATTTGTTTAAAAGAAGGCGACAATATTTTAATTTTTCGAATATCGTAAGTGTTACCGTTTCTGAAAATCACACAAAGCCCTATGTACTTTCTTTTATCTGGACACCCTGTAGACAAACAGACACATTGACTCATCGTGATATAGAAAAATTCACGAAGATTGACTAATTTAGGCTAGAAAATCCTTAAAGGTCACATTTGTGAAGGTATCAAAAAGCAAATAATACGTTTTCTATTTTTAGAGTTGCAGGCTAACAAAATAATTAAGTACAAGTTTACCGCAAAAAAAGGACAAAATTTCAATACTGCGTCAGAAAGCAGAGATTTCGGTTAATTAGAAAATAATAAAACTAACATCAACAAATTCTAACAAACTAAAGTTTCTGTCCAACAAAAACTATATAAAAATGAAATTTTCCTTACCAAAACACCAGCGAATTCATAAAATCATAGAAAGTAAAACACTACGCGGGAAAAAACAATATTGTTTTAAAGCATTGCCCATATATAAGGTTAAACTTTCAATGCAAATATCTTGACAACCAGAGGGGATAAAAAAATCATATTTTGGATCTAGGATGTATGGAATAGGCTCTTTAATTGTAGGTAGCTGAAATGTTAATTTATAGTACTTAACCATGTCCACCTAGATTAGTCAAACGTTCCCCTGTGCGGCTGTGGCTTCGATTCACCTATTATCCGTTTGTGAATACAGATTCACCGGAGTCAGGGGTGATGCCTATCTTAGGCGAAGTTTGGGCATCAACAAAGTAGGCAACGTTGATGATAAATGTTGTTCGGCAGCCACGTCATAGCTTAATTAATTAAGCAGCTGTTTTTCTCTAATGGAGGCTTTTAAACCTAAGTTTAAATCGAGAGTTTATATAGCGGTGATTAGACAGATGGCGCTGACGGTGAAATCTACACTTCTGGCAGTGGTCTGGCAACCAGCATAGCTTAAACTATTGATCGCCTTGCGTCACAGATTGTTGACGTGACGTGACAGTCAAAAAAATTTAATGGCATCCTAAAGGGAGTGTTTTGTTACTTTTGGTTGTTATTTTTGTGAAATTTCATAAAAAACTTAGTTGTTCGTGTTTGTTATTTATCGGTAAACAAAGAAAAACTCATAAGGCTTCATAATGGATGATTTTTGGTCTAAAAAAGATGTACTTTACAATGCAGGTAAGCCTAGTATGTAGCAATTTGGTTTTGAAATGACATGGCATCCGAATTATACAATTAAACAAATAAGTAATTATTGAAATTTTGCTGTAAGGTTACCTAGTCCTTGTTGTCAATCTTCCAAGTCCTAATTTTTTGCATAAATTTATTCTTAATTTATACTGGGTGTACTAGATTATGTTAGCATTATTGCTAACATCACTATTAATTGGAGGTAGGTGTTTTTTAAGGAAAACCCTGTATATTTTTACACAAGATGATAGCAAATAATTTTGTAAACAGAAAGGTTCCTATGCACCACTGGTCTAAGCTTGTAGCCCCAATAAAAGTGAAGTTTGCAAGATAGTGCACACTTAATCTGCGACATCCTACAAATGTAACTTTTTTTTTCTCCAAGTTGTTATATTCAATTATTTTTAGCTACTTTTTTATAAATATTTAATTACTTTGTAAGTACCTTTTGTAATAAAAATATAGTCCACTTAATTAACTAATAACTACTAGTAATTATGTAGTTAAATGCTTTACAACTAAATCTGCCCAGCTCTTTAGCGATCCCTATTACTGTTACTTTGATAAGATAAAGAGAAACAGTTAAGACTAAAATAAGTTTAAGATTTAAAACTATCCTGCCTAAAAACTGATTCACAATTCTGGAAAAACCTTGGGAAAAATCAATACAATCTTATCTTGTTAGTAGGTACTATATGTTTGGTTTATGATTCTTCACAAATCACAAAAGTAACAGATTTAAAAGATATGTTTCACAAACATAAAATTTCTATTAAATCTTGTAAATTATCATGATTTTGGCACATGAGAATTGATGGAAGTTTTTATGGAACTATTCATATTTTGTGTAAGACACATAATAAGTGGGTCAAATTTTCCTAAAAAAATCTTCTATAATATTTAAATACTGTTCACAGGGGCATTTTTACTAATTACAACTTTTTTATTTTCAGAAAAGGATGAAATGAACCTTGACTATGAAGCAGGTGATGCCAATGAGATTATCTTAAGGAATCAGCTTTTGACAAATGGGAAGCAAAACAAAAGAGATCTAGATCTAAGTATTTTTACACATTTGAATTTAATTAATAACTTTAAAACTGTCTTCTCCACTTTTCAGTTATTCTGTTTTTTTAATAAATTATGTATTTAATTATTTCCTTTGTCTTTTTACCCAACCTTTTATAATAATATAGAAAAAAAAAGGTTTTGTAAAAAGGACCAACTCAGACATAATTTTAACATAAAAAAAGTTAATTGTCTTGATTACAATGCGACTGAAAAATAAAAAGATTTCAAAAGGACAAAAAATCGCAATAATTTTTACTGGCCCTTTTGAACTCTTTTATTTTTCGGGCCTATTACATATTGGTCCTTTTTGAATTAATCCCGCCCGACCGAAATTTCCGCATCCAGCGCCATCTCTTCGCACAGAGCGGAACTACTGTCAACTAAAATTTTTTCGGACGTGATCAATATAACGAGAAAACTTAGTTCCAGACTTTAGCATTGCAGTTGGTCTTCTGGTAGCCACGCAGACCGAACCGCAGCTTTTTTTTTTGTGAGCCACGTTGAGCGGATGGTCCGTGTTCAGAGCGGCGATGGCGCCAGCATGATAAAGTCCCCTGTGGTCGGCAAAGAGTATTAGGCAAAATTAAATCCTCCTTGAGAAAAGAATGTTGCCTACCGTGTTGTTGCTTGGCGGACCGGCCCGTTGGATCTTCATGCATTTGAATGTGAAAGTGAATAAGTTGTAATTGTCCTGGGCACCAAGTGACGTCGAGTCAGGTTATCTTGGTGTCCACCAAATTGAGCTGGCAAATTGTCGGTAATAAGCGGACACAGCCAATAATTCAAATAAACAAATATTTCTCGTAATATTTTTAATGTTATTTTGTTTTGGGTTTTTGTTGTGTTAATTTTTTTCATAGCCTAGAAAAATACTCTGCTAATATATGGGCCCCTAAGCTCACACTAGGTACTATAGTTATAGTGTACGTGTGAGCTAATATAACTAAAAACTGAGATATATTTTATTCAACTCCAGACTAAATTACCTTTTGTTTGATACCACACAAGCCATGTTTTGACTTAAACTCAAATTTTTGAAATCTACCCCCACCCTTACAAAACAAACAAAAACTAAAATGTATTTTGTTAAACTCCGGACTCAATTACCTTTCGTTTGATATCACACACGTCATATTTTCACTTAAACTCTAATTTTTAAAATATACCCCCACCCTTTTTTTTTAAATAAATTAAAATGTATTTTGTTTAACTGCAGACTCAATTACCTTTCGTTTAATATCACACACGCCATATTTTCACATAAACTCTAATTTTTGAAATCTACCCCCACCCTTTTATTTGGTTTGTGTTCAGTGGATTTTGTACATTTTTAAATGGGACCATCTCGGCCCAAGACCCAGCCTAGGTACCAAATTTCATTAAAATCGACCAAGCGGTTTTTGAGTTATGCGCGTTGGTCGTTACAGACAGACATACAGACACACAGACAGACATACAGACAGACAGACGGCGCAACAAAAAAGTTTCAAAATCATCTGAAACGCAAAGATATATAAAAATTTTTGAAATCGGAGCAACTTTTTTTTTCTCGAAAAAATTAGGATCACCATAGCTCACACTACTATAGTATAGTATATGTGTGAGCTAAAATATTTTGGCATTTTGATGGTACTATACTGGCCGTCTCTTTAAACAATTTAATACTTGCCAACAGAAAAGGTCAGTGATTTTCGGACAGAAAACTTACTGAGGCGTTTTAGGTGACGATATGAATAAAGGAAAATGACGTGTTTGTTTGCTTATATCCAAATTAAATAACCCATCTGGTTTAAATCGACTAATTTTTCCAAATTAAATCAAGGCTCTCCAAACGACGATGGTCCACGACCTTCCAAGTTGTTGACGTAACAAGGGGGCAAATTTTTTGTAGCCACCTCACGTCAAAATAATCTTAAATTATTTTATTGTTTACGTCGATCAGGGTAAATCGCTAGTTCTGAATTCACTGAATTGGTTGCTGTCTTTTTTCCAATTGGACAGTGGTTTAGAGAGAGAATGCCACTTTCATGAAAATCGGTTTGACTGTTTAGAAGCTATCGTATTACGGACAGAGTTACATACACACACACACAGACAGACATCACGACGATACTGCTAGGGTAGGTCAAAATACACCCAAATAACACATTTTCGGCGTTATCTAAAAAAAAAAATTTCCTTGAAAACTATACCTTCTCTAGCCATTGCTGTACGGGCTAGGATGGTAAAAATGGCCGATTACTTTTAACGCAGAAACGAACACATTTTAAGGATTTTTATACATTAAAAAAAATGTTTTAAAAGGATCTAATAAAAACAATCTGAAAACTGGCTTTATTTCCAAGCAAAATAAAATATTGATTAAACCATCATTTCTACAATTTCACTAATTTAAAGACAATCAGCTGTGACCGACTTGACTATCAAAAAAAAATTAGTCTACATCTGTGGCGTCAAAAAAATGCTAGATTGTGGCCCATTTTTTGTTTTGAAAGCCTTAGTTGTCCCAAGGCCAACACAAAAATAGAAGCCACGACCCTGAAAAAGTCAGCTGTCCTCGGGGGCTGAATTTTACATAGGGTCTTATGGGAGGTCAGACGTTTTTTTATGATATTTTCAAAATTGCACTACAGATTTCCGCTAAATTTCAGTAAAATTTACAGACACCATCCCGATATTCCACCAAACTTTTCTAAGTATGCAAGATGAATAAAAGGTTAAAATCTTCAAGATTTAGCATTCCTTATTTTGAATTCAAATTACACGCCATGTACCGCATGCCAACTGTTATATTTGACATGTGTTTGACTTTGTCATCTGTATTTGTAACATTCGCTTCTGCTTTAAATTTAATTTTTGTGTGAGCTAATGACGCGGCTATCAAAAACTAAGGATTAGGATTAGCTTTAAAAAAAATTGTTATGCAAGAATATAGCAACAATAATCTCAAACCCGGCTTTATTTTAAAAAAAAATCTAATATTTATAAACCGTCATTCCAACTTCAATATTTTAAAGACAATCAGCTGTGTCGTGACGTGACTATCAAAAAAAAATCAGCCCACGATGTGACGTCAACAAAGTAGAGGATCGCGGCACGTCCGTTTTGATAGCCCTGATTAGCCTTTCACGAGATTGACAGTTTTTTCGTGACATTTTCAAGCCCAGACGTGGCCATCCAAAAAAATCATATCTCCCCTGACGTCAATAAAGTTTGAGATAGTAGCTCGTCCTAGTGATAGGCATGTTTCCTATGATGTTAGCTGTCACTGGACAACTTGTGTGCTAGTTAATTTACTTTGCCCTACTCTAGTGGAATTCTGAAGGAGCGAAAATCCCTTATGGTCAGTTGGAATTCGGCCCGGTGCAAAGGACCTTCTGAAGGATCGTTTGGCGCCATCTGGGGGTCTCGCTCTGTCATGTAAATTAGCTGATTGCAGTATAATTTAGTTTCTCTGTTTGTCTGTATATTCGTATACACGAGGCTTCATGCATAATATTAGGAAAGGGACAGGCTAAAGACCCTAAAGAAAGTTTCTTAATAAGAAATAAAATATTAGGTTTTTTTGAAACAACCAAACCTACCTTGGTACAAGTACGTTTTAAACACGTTTTTAAAACTTCAATTTGGGACCTCGGGGACGGACATTTCGAAAACGTACATTTGGGGAGAACAATGTTCGAGAAACGACTCCTCCTGATACGTTTTTGTGGGTCTTTTAAACGTTTTTAAAATGTCCCCACAGAGCATTTATAAAACGTTTTTCGGAAGTTTGCCGAATTGGCTTTTTATGTCTTTTGCAAAATTTTAACAGGTTTAATAAACGTTAAAACGTAACAAAAAAGATTTAGAAAATGTTTCCTGAAGTATTAACAAACTTTTCAAGGACGTTTAAAAAACGTTTCAGGGACGTTTAAAAAACATTTTAGTGACGTGTACGTCACAGAGACTCCCAAATAGTTTAGGCCTCGGTTGCCCTTTTTTAGGCCCTAACCCTCGAACGTATATATGTTCGAAGCCCTAACGTATCGAACCCTACTCTATAGGGGCCTACAGACACGCGAGCAGTTCTTGAGATTAGTACGCGCGAACTAATCTCTGCATACATGTACGTTTGGTGGAATTGCCTACACACACGAAGACAAAATTAAACGTTCTAAACATAAACACGATATTATCAATGCGTTTTGCCCAGACACCGAGAGATTTGCTCGCGTACATCGTGCGCGCGAACTAATCTTCGAGAGATATTTTAGGCGGATATTGTCTACACACGAATAGATTAGTATGCGCAAACTTGTATGCGCGTACTAATCTCTAGAAATGTTCGCGTGTCTGTAGGCCCCTTATCCTATTGGGCTCTCTTTAAACTTGACTCCAAACTGAGTACGTTAAAAAAGTTTGAATTTTTTTTTAAATATTCTTTTTAAAAAGTTTTAAAAATTTACTTCTTAGCCGCGCAAAGGTAAGGGTACTAAAGGATTTAAAAAGTACATTTAAAAACTTTCTGATTTGCGCGTTTTTAAGATACAATCGTAGCTTTTAGGTACGCAAAGTAAGAGCCCTAAGCTATCTTAAACATTCCTTTTGAGACATGTTACAAGCGTATTTTTTTAGGTACGAAAATGTAAGTGCCGTAAGATGCCTTAGTAGTACATTTAAAAACGTCCTTGTTGGGACGATTTCAAAACGGCCTTTTAAAATACTTAAAGTTTAGCGCCCTAATAGCCCATCGCACCGACTTTTTTTTTCGTTACTTAGCCTAAAGTGTTCCCTAATACGTCATATTATGATTATATTAAGAAACGCTTTAAGCTATGGAACCGAAAAAAAAGTCGGTGAGATGGACCCTAAGGGACCTAAAAACTACATTTGTAGAGTGGCCGGGCTAAATGATCTAAATGCCAAAATATTCAAATTTTAGATTTTCCACCCAAAATGATGTTTGTGTCAAGGCCAATACGGGGCTATAAAAACTAAGTGCAATTTCCCCACCTTATGCCCTAACAAACATGTTTAAAATCACGTCATCCGTAAGTCCGCGTGCATGTATTGTACAGTTTTTTTTAGTTTCCCACAAAAACGCTTTTTGGCACTTAGATCAATTAGCCTTTTCATTCTACATTTTTAAAAAGTACATTTTAAACACGCCCTGATTTTTAGGTTTTTTAAAATGTCTCTTTTGGTATGTTTTAAAAATATAATTTTAAGATATTGATTAACAAAAGGGACGTAAAAATTATATTTAAAAACGTCCTAAGCTGACGTTTTTTAAACGTTTTCTTTTAAAAGTTTTAAAAACGTAGATTTCAGGTACAGGGATGTTGAGACCTTAAAATTACGTCCCTGTGGAGGGAAAGATCCCATGCACTTAGGAAGCCTTGCTGGGCCCCTTAAAAACCCGCTGGCGCACATAAGGACAAAATAACAATTACGGCTACAAAAACCTAAAATTTGATTTTATGTGATATTATTATCAGAAATGCTTATCATAACAAAAACATTTCATGTAAAAAAAAGCCAAGTATGCATTATAGCAAAATAGCATTCCGTAAAAAGAATTAAGATAATAGTAAAGCCAAGTTCTCCTATACAAATTTCAAAATGAAAGGTTCTTACTAGTTTGGAAATGTTTTTTTAAACTTTCCTATTAGAACCAAACTTCTTTATGTTCAATTTAGCACTATGCCCAAGAGTCATTTACAGCCGTAATAGCCAAGTTTAGTAAAAACCTTTCATTTTGAAATTTGTATTGGAGAACTTGGCTTTACTTTTATCTCAATTTTTTTTACGGATGCTATTTTCGCGTACTTGGTTTTTTTATATAAAATGTTTTTGTTATGATTTCACTACTTTTTTAAAGGAATTGGATAATATTTAATTTTTAAAGTAGTAAAATATTCGGAATTTTGTTCAAAACTTTTGCAATGCCTTACTTAAAATTTTGAGTTTTTTAAATTTTTTCCCATGGTTTTTCATAGTTCCTATCAGCCTTTTAAAGCTCAGCTCTCTAGGGTTTCTAAAAATGGACAATGTTACTTTTACATAACTTTACATGTATAGAGAAGGGAAGTAAATTAAAATTTTCGTGTTTTTAAATTTTTTCCCATTTATCATAGTTTCTTCCAAAGCTCAGCTCTCTAGCGTTTCTGGAAGTGGGCCATGTTACTTTTACATAACTTTATATTTATAGGGGAGGGAAGTAAATTAGAATTTTGAGGTGTTGTAATTTTTTCCTATAGTTTTATCATACTTTCAATCAGTCTGCCAAAGCTCAGCTCTCTAGAATTTCTGGAAGTGGGCAATGTTACTTTTACATAAATTTACATGTATAGGGGACAATAAAAAAAATCGTGGTGAGAATTAATTGTTCTTTAAAGATTATTATCGAAATTTTCCGTCATCTTGGAATTTAAGATGTCGGACTCATACTTGATTCTTCAAAATGTTTTGTTTATTCTTATTTTGCGAAAATGTGTTAGTTTTAGTTTTAGCCATTGTTTTAAAAATTGTACGATTGCATTGCCAATCCTGTCTGCATTAATTTCTTTATAAATTCATTATTACTGAACCGATTTTAGTGAAATAAGAAACGTCATGGTTTTAAAGATCAATGAGTTTGCGTCATGATGTTTTTTATTTCACTAAAATCGGCTCAGTAATAATGAATTTATAAAGAACTGAATGCAGACAGGATTGGCAATGCAATCGTATAATCTGTAAAACAATAGTTAAAGCAAAATCAGATTTTGTGAGAACCACTTAACCGATTTTAATCCTTTATACCTTTTTAAACGGGAGAAAAGTAATGCTTTTCTATAGATTAAAAAAACTGAAACATTTTTCAGAAAATAAGAATAAACACGCCATTTTGAAGAACTACGTATGACTCTATCCGCCATCCTAAAATTTAAGATGACGATAAATTTTGATCACGATCTTTAAAAGGCAATCAATTCTCACCATGAGTTTTTTATTTCATTAAAATCGGTTTAGTAATAACGAATTTATAAGCAAATAAATACAGACATGATTGGCAAGGCAATCGTATAATATGCAAAACAATGGTTGAAACAAAAATATTTTTTTTTAGAACCATCATCATCAACTGATTTTGCTGATTTGTACCTTGTTATGCATGGCAAGAATGCAGCTTTTTTACTGATTTAAATAAATAATTAAATCATGTTCGCAACACAAGAATAAACGAGCATCTTTGAAGGGTACCATTTAATTTCGTTCGCCATCTTGGATTTTCAGATGGCGGACAAAAATATACAGTGAGTCAAAACATTGATTAATACTCTGTCATGTGCAGTTTGTCCCATTAAAATCGATGGCATAGTTCAAAAGTTATAATGAAAAAAAAATTGTCCGGTTTTTTTTGGCCCACCCGGTATATGAGCTTGAAAAGGGTCCTACATCTACTATTTGTAATAGCATCTTCCAAATAGTATGCCACTTGATGGAATCGTATCGAATAAGGCGCTGACTCGTGACATAGGTTTAAATTTCCGCCCCGACATAAATTGTAATTTTGGAACATAGGTTTTGCAACCACATTTTCTTTTAAAATGAGAAAAAAGTAATTATTAGTCGAAATTTAGGACATTTGAGTGTTAATAGTCGTTACTTATGTATTTTTACTTAAACTTAAAAAAACTGTCATCGCACAATTAACATAGGCGTTGGGCTTCGGTGGAAAGCTTTAAGACTTACGTATGTTATAGACGAGATGTTTTTATACCACGTTTAAATAGGAATGTTTTTGAGGTTAATATATCATAGCTTCACTTAAAGTGCAAGGGAATAAATTTTCTTTTAAAATTTTTATTAAAATACGTTAAAATTATTTTGCATAACCATTATCAAAGACTAGTAACTAGTATATGCCATCATGAATTCTCCTTTGCACAAGACAGTAGCTCAGTAACTAAGCAATTAGGAAACAATAAGAAGCTTAGCAAAGTTACGCCAGTTTCTCAAACATAATTACACCTTTTAATTAAAATGAAATAACGTAGTTATACCGCATACGTAGCGTCGAGAGGAATATGGGTCTCGCTTCAAAATGTCTTTGAGGTGGTCCAACACAACTTGTTGAGTGGCAAAACATATTTTTCGATGCATATTTACCAAGGTCACACGATATAGGCATACCTAATAGCTTAGACATACAGGCCACTTGTAAGCATAATTCGTCGCTAACATGACGAAGGTGCATATCTCAAAAAAAAATCCGGATTTTAGTTGCGCACACCATAATTGCTAGTTTTAAGTATATTTTGATACGGCGAAGAGGCATATCACTATTGTAATATTTTACATTATCAGCATTTTATAAACATCTTTTACAGTTAGACAAACTCAGATTGAAGTTAATAAAAATCTTTACATTGGAATTGTTCAAAACTTGTTCTTATGAGATACGCCTGTTCGTTTTGGTAACGACGTATTTTACCCCACTTTCAAAGCAATTACGCCTCTTAATTCTTAGCCAGATCGGAACGCGCTCGATAACCGTACATGCTAGTACAGTTCATATCATTATTTTTGAGACAACTTTTTACAACTTGTTTTTGTTGGCCTATGCAATTTGTTATGGTAAACAGCTGATAACTGTCAAAAAGTTATCTCAAAAATTATGAATTATTAGTAGTTTTTGACCATGACCTGTGTCTATTCTTAAAATCTCATCCAATCTTATTCTTGAAACTCTCACCCGAAAAACGTGTGACATTTCGGTGACTTCACACCGGGGAGATCTCGATAGGTGCCGACGTGGTGACTTTTGGCAAAAACTGTGAAATAACATAAACACCGATATTTACTAATGAGGTTTAAGTTTAAGTTTTAGTTTATCTTTTGTAAAAGGTTTTAACTGAATTTCTTTTAAATTTAATAAAATTTAATGGAATTTTGGACTAGTTATAACTACATAGGTTTGATCGGTCGAGACGTCTTTCGCATGAAAAAGTCAACAAACCAACCGAACTGTAGCAATAGGGATCTCCAGTCCAATAGTTCCCACTCTTAGGTTACACTTTTGTGTTCTTAGTTAGGAATAGTAGCATAGGGAATAAGTAAAAAATGTAAAGAAACGCAGCTCAAAAACACTTTGACTTACCCTTGGATGAAAGGAACTTGGTACATGGACAACTGCACAGTCGAATCCAAATAATTCCAATCAAAGTAGTAGCAGTAGCACATCAAAGCAATCCATAAAATGTTTATACACGACCGTGGTCTTAAAAAACACGCATGTGATTTCACTTGGCGATCAATATATATCACTGGTATGGAGAGTACCCCAAATATTCGCATGAGATCCGTATAGCAAGACGGACTTTGGAGCACTGCTGTATGTAGCAATATAGCAGTAAAAAGGTATGTATAAAATTAGGAAAAAAACTTAAATTAAAAAAGGATGGAAAATGGATATACTCAAGGTAGAAAAAAAAGCAAAAATAATAAAGTAAAGTCAATGCATTCTTGAGCATATAATTCACCGCGCAAATTCAAATTTTTACCCTTTTTGTAGGCAAGGCATATCTTAGTAACTAAATTAGGTTAAACCAAGAAATAAAAGTAACTTTAAGTATAAAGTTTGAGCATAACTCTAGCAAAAAAAAGAAAATAAAAAGCATTCTAATTTAGATAAATGTCTCTAAATTTTATATCTTAAAACTAAACGCCGGGACGAAGCAAGGTTATCGCAATGGAAAAAACCGGTTTAAATAAGAATATGCAAGGGTGCGTGGATAAAATGAACAAAACGGGAAAGATTTGGTTGAACTATAGGTTTAACCCGGTACAGTAATTACTTACATTTTTCAATCTTTTCTCACTTTCAAAACTTGACACTGTCGGAAAAGGTTTTCATTTTCCTAATTTTCGTAAATAACTTACCAAAAACACAACCAAAGATTATAGAATATAATATACACAACGAAAATTAAATCTGCGCTGGATTAGATAGAGCTGAATTATAGATCGGAGACCAGATTCCGAAGTGTGAGGGATTGTTCACGAATTCATCTCACCTAACAAGCGTGCGTGTATTACGTGTCTTTTAGTGTGACTGCACTGCTGGATGTAATCTGTGGCAGCTGGTACTGCAGTGGCGTATATACGGGGGGGGGCCGGGCCCCCCCGAAGCTAAGATTTTTTTGGATATTTTTTACATATTTCATGAACACAAACTGTTACAAACATAAAATAGCATAAAATACATCCTCATGAGGTCTCGGGCCCCCCCCAAAACTGTCTCGGGCCCACCCCGAAACTTTTTTCTATATACGCCACTGTGGTACTGCGTTTATTTATTTGCTCCGAGAGCGTGGCTTTGATAGGTAACGAAATAGCGCGTATTAAAATAATGCACCCAAATGAGCGCGTGTTGAAAATAGCGTGTATCCACATAGCTCATATTAAAATAGCGCGTATTCATAATAGCGCGTATTAAAATGGTGCGTATCAAAAAAGCCCTTGTTTAGAATAGCTTTAAAATAGCGCGTAGTCTTAATAGGGCGTATTTAAAAAAAAATGCCTATTTATCAAAATAAATCCATTCCAAAATTCTGTTATTTGGACTAAGGAGAATAGGGGAGTTAATTTGAGAAAAAATAAGTTAGTTAATTTCACCATAAATGAAGGCCTAAATAGGCTAACCCCCGATTTATTAGGAAACCTAAACCCAGAGACAACCAGTTTTTTAGCGCGTGTAAGCGTTGACCCGAGATTATTAATATTTAGCATTTAAAACAAAAAGAAACCATAGTTTTTAGTTAATAAAGTAATTAATTAAAACTATTTTTTTTACTAAACACATCAAAATGGTCTAGCGACACAATAATTATTCAACAATTAATTTCTAATTTCACACCTTTTAAAAGTATTAAAATTTGACAAAAATATAAAAACCATAAAAATTCATGATTTTACCCAGGAAGTATAAAAGATATCAAAAATAGAAAAATTTATTAAAAAAAAAGTCAAGTCTAGAAGTAAGTGGCGGATCCTGTTGGGTGGCGGACTTGCTTGCTTGACTTTTCCATTAATTTTTTTTTGTGTAAGTAAAATAATTACAAATGCATAAAACATGATTACTACTCCCTGTATTAACAACGTATTTTTACAAGCTTTTATTTAGCTTCAGATGTTCTGTCTAACTAACTATCTAACTATCTATCAAATCTTGTGAAGCGTTTTTGACACACTTCCCATTATCCGATTTGGATGAAATTTGGTACACACATAGTGGTCCCATGAGAATACAACATTAAGAAAAAAATATCCTCCCACCCCTACCCCCACCCCTTCTATAGAAAAATGTGTTTTTGACACACTTCCCGTTATCCGATTTGGATAAAATTTGATATACGCATAGTGGTCCGATAATAATACAACAATGAGAAAAAATATCCTCCCACTCCTACCCCCACCCCCTTCCATAGAAAAATTTGTTTTTGACACACATCCCGTTATCCGATTTAGATGAAATTTGGTATACATATAGTGAGCCGATGACAATACAATATTAAGAAAAAAATATCCTCTCATCCCTACCCCCACCCCCTTTCATAGAAAAATGAGTTTTTGACACACTTCCCATTATCCCATTTGGATGAAATTTGGTATTCAGATAGTGGTCCGATGAAAATACAACATTGAAAAAAAAATCCTACCACTCCTACCCCCACCACCATCTATAGAAAAATGCGTTTTTGACACACTTCCCATTATCCGATTTGGATGAAATTTTGTATACATATAGTGGTCCGATGACAATACAACAATAATGAAAAAATGTCCTCCCACCCCTACCCCCCACCACCTTCCATAAAAAATGCGTTTTTGACACACTTCACTTATAATTACTTTTATAAAATTTGGTATATGCATAAAGGTCCGATGGCAATACAGCCCAAACAAAAAATATATTTCTACTTCTACCCCCACTCTCTCCTTCTCCCAATAGAAAAATGACTTTCCAAACAACTCACGATCAGCGATTTCATTACAATCTAGAATAAACACTTCTGTTCTGTTATTGAACAAATATTTTCATTTAATAGAGTAGATAGCTGAGATTAAAAAGTAGAAAATAAATTGGTAAATTTTTTTTTAAGTCACAAGCTTTTATAAAATGCACTAAAAATTAAAAAATAATTTTCTAAAATTCTAATATTATCATAATAATAAAAGCGATGGCCGCAAATCAAAGCATAAGTTAATCTAAATTTGTGATCTAAACACTTAAAAAATATTCAACAGAGCAGGTCATCAAAGATATGTTTACCTACCATACCTATGTCAGAGAAATGCTGGGGTATCTTGGGTCGGGTTGGGTGGGTTTGGTACCTCTCCATTTTTCTGCTAGATTAATTATTGCAAATAGTGATATTTAATTGATACGGATACCTTATCGTCAGTTGCCCATCGCTTTTATTACTATGATAATACTAGAATTTTAGAAAATTATTTTTTAATTTTTAGCGCATTTTATAAAAGCTTGTGACTTAAAAAAAATTTTTTACCAATTTATTCTTATTTATATTAGGAGACCTCCAAATTCTCAAAAATTCAATATTTTACTTTACGCCCCCTTCTATAAGACTTCATGTAAAACCAAAACCCCATTTTTCATCCTCGTCGCGACTTGCTAACTTTTGTTGGCCTTGCTAAGACCAACCATGCGCGGTAGTGATACCTTCTTTTGCCGCATGAATTTATTATTTTTAATTTTAAAAATTAAGTTTTTGGTACAAGAGAAAAAAATGCTAGGAGAAAGTGAGGAAAGGGAATTTCAGTAACCAAGCAGTTCGTTCGCGTTCGACACCCACGCACAGTGGAACGAAACGGGTATTTTTGGTAACATCTGGTAATAACTCGAGAACTGGTTAACCAAGAATAATAAAATTTGGAAGGTGGTAAATAATTAGTAAAGCTATAACGTTCAGTAATGAAATTTTTTTTTGACGTACACAGGGTCTTCAATAAATCCAATACCGGAGATAATAAAGATAATGAGTGTGTAAAATTCTAATGAAACGTGTGTTATTAAGTTTATTTATGTAACTGGCTTAAATTAAAACCATACAATAATTACTAAACATTTTGAGAAATACATACATGGTGATTCAGAAATAATAATTTTTTTATATTAACATTTTTACTATACCAAGAATACAATTTTTACTTATTTTCCTTACTTCCACCTTGACCTAACCTACAATATATACGCCCTAGTAGTTTTAAAGATATCAGTAATTATATAAATTTCTGTATTTAAAGAAATAAGAAACTTTTTTAAATTAACTTTAATGATACTTTAAGGCAACAATATTGGAAATCAGCTAAAAATAAATTATATTAAAATTTAAAACTAAATAATTACACAGGGTGACGCAACAGCAGAAAACAAATTTTAATTGCTGTGATTATTTCCTACCATCGCGAGGAAACTTCTAGTAGTAGAAGGCGATTTTAAATGAACAGGTGTCACTGGCATGCCTAAATATAGGTTTTTTTAGAAAATACAAAAACAGGACAGCTAAGATTTTCAACAGGAAATATATAATTTTATTTTTTGAAGCAATAAGTAGGCCCCACTTGTGGCACCTTTTTCAAAAGCTTATTAAGAAAGAAAAATGCTTATACATTTTTTTTATATTTGTCAAACAATGTATCAAAAGTTTATATATTATATTTTACATAATATTTTTAAAAATTATTTTGACAGAAAATTCTGTCATAGCTGTTAAAGCGACAGATAAGTAATTTCTCGTTAGAAGAAGATTTGAAACATTACCCAAAACTTAAAATGCTAAAAAGTATTTTTTAATCAAGATCTAGCGGACCTACTACCCTTGACTACAATAAATGTAATGCATAAAAAATTCAAAAAAATATTTTTTTAGTTTCGGGCAAATGGGGCAACTATTTTTTCTGATTTTAAGAATCATTAGCCTATATGAAAATCTAATATAGATACTTAAACATTGCTAAACTTTTTTTCCTGGCCCAAAGAATTCAAAACAACAAAAATAATAATACTTTATACTTGTTAACCTCAAAGACCTTTAAACTGACAGGATCTCAAATCTTTATTTATTCTCAAAAAATAGTCTAATGTCCATAGAATATTACTAACATAAAACTTTACCACAATTTTTATTATTTTGTATTACAAAAAATTTATTTATTTTTGTTTATACATTTTATAGGTTTTACAAAAAAGTTAGTTTTCAATCTCTGTAAACGAAAAAGTAGGCCGAACATAAAAAATCAAAAATACATCTAAAATCACCAGATTTCTTGACAAACGTGTATAATTTTTTCTTTAAATTTCTCAAGTTGGCTTGGAAGGAAATATCCAATACCTATGGATTCATTCCACTGTGCGACGCTGAGAATCATTAATTTTATGAAAACCAACAAAAACAAACCGTTCTCGGACTTTTTTGAACCAGGTGTTACGCAGGCATATACTCGATAGGTGAATGTTTTGTGCAATAACTTCAAAAGGGCTTAATGAATATGGAAAAAAAATATCAGACATAATCATATTTTTTCAAACCAAATAGGGATTTTTTGGATCAGCAAAATTGCAAAAAAATATTCACACATAAGGAAGATATGAATCAACAGAAACTACTATGTTAACGATTTAACAGAGGTAACCTATATTTTTCTTAATCCTTGTTAATTAGCTGGTGCGCGAGAGTAAAATATTACCAAACTGCCGCAAGTGTTACCGGTCCAGTTATTTTGACTTAGTGCGCATAATCAGGAAGTAAAATAGCAACAGAAACCGTCATTTAGAGGAATTTTACTAAATATTTGTTTTTCATTATATTAATTTAAAGGTTATCTGCAAGCAAAATATCACCTTTGTGGTTGTGTTTGGATTTTAGCTTTAAGATCATTTTTTTTAACTTTACTCGTTATGAAAATATTCGGCCAAAAATGACATGCTCGAACATTAAAGATATGAGAATTTACTACCAAACGGTTAATCCAGCCTTGCGTACATTGCCTTAAAAAACACGCTCTAATAGCTAATTGAAGCAAAAATTCTAAATAAATAAATTAACAAAAACTTATTTTTTTAAAAGTTAGAATCAGATAAACTATCCCTCGGAGGTAGTTTAATATTTAGGACGATTTTTACTCGGAATCCCATAACCTACGGTACTAAAGTGACGTAAAAATCTAAATTTGACAGTTGAATTAAAAATTAATTTTTCTTCTATTGCCGGTGTATATAGTCCGTTTCAAGTAATAATCTTTATACCATTTAAATTTCAGGACATTTTATATTCCATGCAGGTAAAAATATCATATCGACTGCAATAGACAATAGCCAATAGACAATATTTTTATTTCCAAATTTTTATAAAAGTAAATTGGTTCGTCAAAGTTATCTAAAACTACAGATTAAGTATGTAAGTTGCACTTACAATTTGTTAACAATAAAACTTAATTGTTTTAATGTTCATTTTCATGGGGCATGTATAGGTGCCCTTATTGAATATTTACACAAATAGTACACTTCAATTCACGCTTATACTTCAATATAAAATACACTTATAATTTGGCTTAGATATCTGAATAATTTAAAAACAAACAAAAACAATGGAACGAGAAAAATAATTATTTTGTAAAGTCATTAATTGAATAATGTTCTAAATCACATAAGTAATTTAAACATGCCCATTTAAAAGTTTTGAAAGACTCTATGCTTTTTATGGAATTAGGTAGTTTATTGTATAGTTTAATAGCGGCGTATAGAGGGCCTTTCTCAGTAATTGTTAATCTGTGCTTTGGGTATATGTACAATCTATCCTTATGCCTTGTATTACAGGTTTTATTTGTTGTGTATTCTGAGAATAAATAAGAGTTTTTCCTTAAAAACAAAATACACTCTAAGATGTAGATTCCTGGAACGGTCAAGTAAATATTTTCCTTAAATTTATTTCTACATGATTCCGTTGCTCTAAGTCCTAATATTATTCTCAGGGCTCGTTTTTGCATTATAAAAACGTCCCCAATATGGCTGCTTTGTCCCCAGAAAAGTATGCCATATTTTATGTTTGAATAAAACATACCATAATAAACAGATCTTAGTAAATTTGGATTTTTAAATAATTTGCCAAAAACTTTAAGTGCATAGCTTGCACTTCCTAATTTTTTGCATAATTCTTTAATGTGGTATGAAAGTTAAGATCTTTGTCAAATGTCACCCCTAAAATATTTGAACTATTTTCAAAAAACCTTCAAAAGTTAAATCTTCTGGTATTGGTATGTTAATATTAGTAACAACTACTGCCTTGGTCTTCTCAGTATTTAAGACAAGCTGGTTTTTAACACACCAATCCTCCACATCATCTAGAACCTCAAAATATTTTTCATGTATATTTTCACCTTTATAGACTGGAATAACCACATTTGCATCATCTGCGTAGTTTGCGAGAGAGTTTGGATCTTTGAGAATGTCCTTTAGGTCGTTTAGATATATTATGAATAGTAGTGGACCGAGTATACTGCGTCCTATTTCGTCAAATAAACAATAAAATACACATTTAAACTCTAAACCTTAAACGTAAACCAAAACTAAGGCTTAAACTTAGTAAATATCGGTGATAAAGTTTTGGTTTGATGACGTGTGCGTTTTGTATTTTTTCAGGTTTTCTCCCTGTTTGTTTCGTAAATGTTGGAGTATATTTTTTGGCTTCCCTTTAAGGCCTTGCCTTGATAAACTCCGCCATTAAATTATTTTGGTCGATTTTCCACTTGCCAATTCGCCACGGGGACAATTCGCCGCGGGACAATTTGCCACCAGAATTTGTCTTTAATTTTTATTTTAATGTCGGCCACTTAGCATCGTCTCGAGGCGAATTAGGCGCGGTGGATTTTCCCTTACCCATATTTATAATACTAATTTTTTTAAATGTCCACAAACAAAAAATCAAGGAAAGAAAAATTTAGGTTATTTGCCTTCAATCACTCTATTTGTTTAGTTGTCTGTCAAAATTTTTTCGTTTTTTATTAATCGAAATTGTCAAGTGCTGTTATCTGAAATTTGGCAGCAGTGCACCCATTTTATATCACTTTTTACCATTGACTTCTATACCCTACGGGTAGACCCGGCATGGGCCTAAATTGCCATTATATCAAGCTTTTATTGCAATTGACCAAATACAAGTAAGAATATAATGAGCAAGATAGGGATGAAAATAGAATTTCGGTTTGGTAAGTCCGGACACATGCAACATCGCAAAAATATTCTATTTGCTTGTCTTGGATAAAAAAGGGCAGAATTTTTTTATCAACAATTTTCTGTTTGAATAATAAATAATTCATGAATACCTACTTGTGTATACTGTGTTTACAAAATTCTCTTCAGTAAAAAAAAAAGTAAAAAGATTTTCTAAGCATGCTAAGTGCAGTGGATGTATTAAAATTATTGTTTTCATCTTAGAACTTTACAAATGTTGTACCTTCCAGGTAAAATATTTTCTTTCTTTGAACAAGGGTCTTCTTCAACTCTTCTCTTCTTGGGTGGACTACAAGTTATGCATGAGTCAGATGAAATTTCGGAACTAAAAATTTTAATTCGGAATAGGACAACTGGGCGTCGGGCCAACTCGGCGCCGCCAACAGGGCGCCACGCCGGGCCTAATGGGCGCCGGGCCAACTCAGCGCCGGACTATTTTTTATCGATAAAATGTGCAGATAAAAAACAAAATAAATATGTTATTTATACAAAAATTTCAACATCTATTGAGTGTTGAAATTTGGTAGGTGTAGCGTTCTGTGACTTGAAACACCGCCAATTTCCATATTCGATACAAATCGATGCATAAATAAGAAAATCCGCCATTTTGGATCCGCCATTTTAATTTTTTTAAGTTTGAGGATAAAACTGTATTAAGTGATCCCAAACACTTCAAACTTTCAAGTTTGAGACAAATCGGTTTAAAAATAAAAAAATCCGCCATTTTGGATTCGCCATTCTTGTAATCAAAAACGTAAATTTTATGTTATCAGGTTACCAGAACTACCTACCAAAATTTCAACACTCGACTTAATGGATTTAACTCTAACAAAACCAAATTTCAAGAATATTACGTAAAGGATTTTTTAAAGATGTTTTTGCATAAATAATAATATATCTATTTTGTTTTTCATCTGCACATTTTATCAAGAAAAAATATTTTAGTCCGGCGCCCAGTTGACTCGGCGTCCAGTTGGCCCGGCGCCAAGTTGGCCTGCCGCCCAGTTGGCCCGCCGCCCAGGTGGCCCGCCGCCCAGTTGGTGGCGCCAAGTTGGCGGCGCCCAGTTGTCCTAGACTGCAACACATTTCAGGGGCCTGGTACGTTTTACCACTTTTCTTAAAACCACGAAGTTTTTTGAAAAATGATAATTTTAGACCATTTTATAGTGATTTCTTAAAAAAAAATTGCGGAAAATCGTATATTTTGTTAAAAAAATTGAAATTGAAAAATTTCTAAAACCCCATTAAAACCCATACAAATTGCTACAAAAGAAGCATTTTCTCATTTCAAACTAAAACAAAACGGTCCCTAACGTCTATCAGCTGTATCGAAATGAACCAAATCAAACCGAATCTAACGGTTCGGTTTGGTTCGGTTCGATTTGGTTAAACTAAACCGTACCTAACTGAATGTAGCTAAACCTAACCGAAACAAACTGAACCTAGCGGAACCTAACCAAACATAATCAAACTGAACCAAACCTAGCCGAACAAAACTGAACCTAACCGAACCGATTCGAAACGAACCGAACCGACCCAGACCGAATCTGGCTGAACCTAACCAAAACAAATTAAACCTAGCCGAACCTAACCAAACATAATCAAACTGAACCAAACCTACCCGAACCAAACCGAACCGAACCGAACCGAGTCGAACCAATCAAACCAAACCAAACCGAACCGTTAGATTCGGTTTGTTTCGGTTCGATTTGGTTAAACTAAACCGAACCTAACCGAATGTAGCTAAACCTAACCTAAACAATCCTAGCGGAACCTAACCGAAGATAATCAGACTGAACCAACGTAACCCACCTAACCAACCTAACCCAACCTAACCCAACCTAACCCAACCTAACCCAACCTAACCCAACCTAACCCAACCTAACCCAACCTAACCCAACCTAACCCAACCTAACCCAACCTAACCCAACCTAACCCAACCTAACCCAACCTAACCCAACCTAACCCAACCTAACCCAACCTAACCCAACCTAACCCAACCTAACCCAACCTAACCCAACCTAACCCAACCTAACCCAACCTAACCCAACCTAACCCAACCTAACCCAACCTAACCCAACCTAACCCAACCTAACCCAACCTAACCCAACCTAACCCAACCTAACCCAACCTAACCCAACCTAACCCAACCTAACCCAACCTAACCCAACCTAACCCAACCTAACCCAACCTAACCCAACCTAACCCAACCTAACCCAACCTAACCCAACCTAACCCAACCTAACCCAACCTAACCCAACCTAACCCAACCTAACCCAACCTAACCCAACCTAACCCAACCTAACCCAACCTAACCCAACCTAACCCAACCTAACCCAACCTAACCCAACCTAACCCAACCTAACCCAACCTAACCCAACCTAACCCAACCTAACCCAACCTAACCCAACCTAACCCAACCTAACCCAACCTAACCCAACCTAACCCAACCTAACCCAACCTAACCCAACCTAACCCAACCTAACCCAACCTAACCCAACCTAACCCAACCTAACCCAACCTAACCCAACCTAACCCAACCTAACCCAACCTAACCCAACCTAACCCAACCTAACCCAACCTAACCCAACCTAACCCAACCTAACCCAACCTAACCCAACCTAACCCAACCTAACCCAACCTAACCCAACCTAACCCAACCTAACCCAACCTAACCCAACCTAACCCAACCTAACCCAACCTAACCCAACCTAACCCAACCTAACCCAACCTAACCCAACCTAACCCAACCTAACCCAACCTAACCCATCCTAACCCAACCTAACCCAACCTAACCCAACCTAACCCAACCTAACCCAACCTAACCCAACCTAACCCAACCTAACCCAACCTAACCCAACCTAACCCAACCTAAACCAACCTAACCCAACCTAACCCAATCTAACCCAACCTAACCCAACCTAACCCAACCTAACCCAACCTAACCCAACCTAACCCAACCTAACCCAACCTAACCCAACCTAACCCAACCTAACCCAACCTAACCCAACCTAACCCAACCTAACCCAACCTAACCCAACCTAACCCAACCTAACCCAACCTAACCCAACCTAACCCAACCTAACCCAACCTAACCCAACCTAACCCAACCTAACCCAACCTAACCCAACCTAACCCAACCTAACCCAACCTAACCCAACCTAACCCAACCTAACCCACCAACCCAACTAACCCAACCTAACCCAACCTAACCCAACCTAACCCAACCTAACCCAACCTAACCCAACCTAACCCAACCTAACCCAACCTAACCCAACCTAACCCAACCTAACCCAACCTAACCCAACCTAACCCAACCTAACCCAACCTAACCCCAACCTAACCCAACCTAACCCAACCTAACCCAACCTAACCCAACCTAACCCAACCTAACCCAACCTAACCCAACCTAACCCAACCTAACCAACTAACCCAACCTAACCCAACCTAACCCAACCTAACCCAACCTAACCCAACCTAACCCAACCTAACCCAACCTAACCCAACCTAACCCAACCTAACCCAACCTAACCCAACCTAACCCAACCTAACCCAACCTAACCCAACCTAACCCAACCTAACCCAACCTAACCCAACCTAACCCAACCTAACCCAACCTAACCCAACCTAACCCAACCTAACCCAACCTAACCCAACCTAACCCAACCTAACCCAACCTAACCCAACCTAACCCAACCTAACCCAACCTAACCCAACCTAACCCAACCTAACCCAACCTAACCCAACCTAACCCAACCTAACCCAACCTAACCCAACCTAACCCAACCTAACCCAACCTAACCCAACCTAACCCAACCTAACCCAACCTAACCCAACCTAACCCAACCTAACCCAACCTAACCCAACCTAACCCAACCTAACCCAACCTAACCCAACCTAACCCAACCTAACCCAACCTAACCCAACCTAACCCAACCTAACCCAACCTAACCCAACCTAACCCAACCTAACCCAACCTAACCCAACCTAACCAACCTAACCCAACCTAACCCAACCTAACCCAACCTAACCCAACCTAACCCAACCTAACCCAACCTAACCCAACCTAACCCAACCTAACCCAACCTAACCCAACCTAACCCAACCTAACCCAACCTAACCCAACCTAACCCAACCTAACCCAACCTAACCCAACCTAACCCAACCTAACCCAACCTAACCCAACCTAACCCAACCTAACCCAACCTAACCCAACCTAACCCAACCTAAACCAACCTAACCCAACCTAACCCAACCTAACCCAACCTAACCCAACCTAACCCAACCTAACCCAACCTAACCCAACCTAACCCAACCTAACCCAACCTAACCCAACCTAACCCAACCTAACCCAACCTAACCCAACCTAACCCAACCTAACCCAACCTAACCCAACCTAACCCAACCTAACCCAACCTAACCCAACCTAACCCAACCTAACCCAACCTAACCCAACCTAACCCAACCTAACCTAACCAACCTAACCCAACCTAACCCAACCTAACCCAACCTAACCCAACCTAACCCAACCTAACCCAACCTAACCCAACCTAACCTAACCCAACCTAACCCAACCTAACCCAACCTAACCCAACCTAACCCAACCTAACCCAACCTAACCCAACCTAACCCAACCTAACCCAACCTAACCCAACCTAACCCAACCTAACCCAACCTAACCCAACCTAACCCAACCTAACCCAACCTAACCCAACCTAACCCAACCTAACCCAACCTAACCCAACCTAACCCAACCTAACCCAACCTAACCCAACCTAACCCAACCTAACCCAACCTAACCCAACCTAACCCAACCTAACCCAACCTAACCCAATTTAACCCAACCTAACCCAACCTAACCCAACCTAACCCAACCTAAACCAACCTAACCCAACCTAACCCAACCTAACCCAACCTAACCCAACCTAACCCAACCTAACCCAACCTAACCCAACCTAACCCAACCTAACCCAACCTAACCAACCTAACCCAACCTAACCCAACCTAACCCAACCTAACCCAACCTAACCCAACCTAACCCAACCTAACCCAACCTAACCCAACCTAACCCAACCTAACCCAACCTAACCCAACCTAACCCAACCTAACCCAACCTAACCCAACCTAACCCAACCTAACCCAACCTAACCCAACCTAACCCAACCTAACCCAACCTAACCCAACCTAACCCAACCTAACCCAACCCAACCCAACCTAACCCAACCTAACCCAACCTAACCCAACCTAACCCAACCTAACCCAACCTAACCCAACCTAACCCAACCTAACCCAACCTAACCCAACCTAACCCAATTTATCCCAATTTAACCCAACCTAACCCAACCTAACCCAACCTAACCCAACCTAACCCAACCTAAACCAACCTAACCCAACCTAACCCATCCTAACCCAACCTAACCCAACCTAACCCAACCTAACCCAACCTAACCCAACCTAACCCAACCTAACCCAACCTAACCCAACCTAACCCAACCTAACCCAACCTAACCCAACCTAACCCAACCTAACCCAACCTAACCCAACCTAACCCAACCTAACCCAACCTAACCCAACCTAACCCAACCTAACCCAACCTACCAACCTAAACCAACCTAACCCAACCTAACCCAACCTAACCCAACCTAACCCAACCTAACCCAACCTAACCCAACCTAACCCAACCTAACCCAACCTAACCCAACCTAACCCAACATAACCCAACCTAACCAAACCTAACCTACCTAGTTGTTAATAAATATAGTAAAAGTTGTTAGGTTTATGTCCAGGGGGTAACCATTGTCCATAATCGTCGGAAATCGAGTTAGGATTAGTGTATGCGACCATAAACATTGAGTGGCACGTGAGTGTTTCGTCTTCAAATTTTTTTAGGGAAATTTTTCAAAATCTTTTTTTCCGCACTCTGGGCACCCTAATAAACCGTAATCTGGTCACCCTAATCCATCGCAATCAAAGAAAATCGGTAATCGAAGTGTCACAAATTTTTTGTTGGTTTCTATTCTTCTTTTATATTATGTAGGACAAAATTATTAATTAAACTTAGTGACCTTATTAAGTAAGACAGCATGATGGTCAAATGCCATTAGAAGGACATACACATATGATACCGGCCTGTAGACCGGTCGCGGTGGCGTCATATAATAATAAATATATACTTTCGCGATGAAAGACCAAAATTTAACTTAAAATTACTGTAAAGTCCGCAAAAAACATTAAATTTATCGAAATTTATAAAAACATAGATCAGTGTGTGTAACAATTCATCAAGATGTATGAAACTCGACCGTGACATGTCAAAAGTTTGGTTCGAAAAAAACAAAAACAACTGGATAAAAATCGGTATGTAAGCATAACCCAACCTAACCCAACCTAACCCAACCTAACCCAACCTAACCCAACCTAACCCAACCTAACCCAACCTAACCCAACCTAACCCAACCTAACCCAACCTAACCCAACCTAACCCAACCTAACCCAACCTAACCCAACCTAACCCAACCTAACCCAACCTAACCCAACCTAACCCAACCTAACCCAACCTAACCCAACCTAACCCAACCTAACCCAACCTAACCCAACCTAACCCAACCTAACCCAACCTAACCCAACCTTACCCAACCTAACCCAACCTAACCCAACCTAACCCAACCTAACTCAACCTAACCCAACCTAACCCAACCTAACCCAACCTAACCCAACCTAACCCAACCTAACCCAACCTAACCCAACCTAACCCAACCTAACCCAACCTAACCCAACCTAACCCAACCTAACCCAACCTAACCCAACCTAACCCAACCTAACCCAACCTAACCCAACCTAACCCAACCTAACCCAACCTAACCCAACCTAACCCAACCTAACCCAACCTAGCCCAACCTAACCCAACCTAACCCAACCTAACCCAACCTAACCCAACCTAACCCAACCTAACCCAACCTAACCCAACCTAACCCAACCTAACCCAACCTAACCCAACCTAACCCAACCTAACCCAACCTAACCCAACCTAACCCAACCTAACCCAACCTAACCCAACCTAACCCAACCTAACCCAACCTAACCCAACCTAACCCAACCTAACCCAACATAACCCAACCTAACCAAACCTAACCTACCTAGTTGTTAATAAATATAGTAAAAGTTGTTAGGTTTATGTCCAGGGGGTAACCATTGTCCATAATCGTCGGAAATCGAGTTAGGATTAGTGTATGCGACCATAAACATTGAGTGGCACGTGAGTGTTTGGTCTTCAAATTTTTTTAGGGAAATTTTTCAAAATCTTTTTTTCCGCACTAATAAACCTAACCCAACCTAACCCAACCTAACCCAACCTAAACCAACCTAACCCAACCTAACCCAACCTAACCCAACCTAGCCCAACCCAACCCAACCTAACCCAACCTAACCCAACCTAACCCAACCTAACCCAACCTAACCCAACCTAACCCAACCTAACCCAACCTAACCCAACCTAACCCAACCTAACCCAACCTAACCCAACCTAACCCAACCTAACCCAACCTAACCCAACCTAACCCAACCTAACCCAACCTAACCCAACCTAACCCAACCTAACCCAACCTAACCCAATCTAACCCAACCTAACCCAACCTAACCCAACCTAAACCAACCTAACCCAACCTAACCCAACCTAACCCAACCTAACCCAACCTTACCCAACCTAACCCAACATAACCCAACCTAACCAAACCTAACCTACCTAGTTGTTAATAAATATAGTAAAAGTTGTTAGGTTTATGTCCAGGGGGTAACCATTGTCCATAATCGTCGGAAATCGAGTTAGGATTAGTGTATGCGACCATAAACATTGAGTGGCACGTGAGTGTTTGGTCTTCAAATTTTTTTAGGGAAATTTTTCAAAATCTTTTTTTCCGCACTCTGGGCACCCTAATAAACCTAACCCAACCTAACCCAACCTAACCCAACCTAACCCAACCTAACCCAACCTAACCCAACCTAACCCAACCTAAACCAACCTAACCCAACCTAACCCAACCTAACCCAACCTAACCCAACCTAACCCAACCTAACCCAACCTAACCCAACCTAACCCAACCTAACCCAACCTAACCCAACCTAACCCAACCTAACCCAACCTAACCCAACCTAACCCAACCTAACCCAACCTAACCCAACATAACCCAACCTAACCAAACCTAACCTACCTAGTTGTTAATAAGTATAGTAAAAGTTGTTAGGTTTATGTCCAGGGGGTAACCATTGTCCATAATCGTCGGAAATCGAGTTAGGATTAGTGTATGCGACCATAAACATTGAGTGGCACGTGAGTGTTTGGTCTTCATATTTTTTTAGGGAAATTTTTCAAAATCTTTTTTTTCCGCACTCTGGGCACCCTAATAAACCGTAATCTGGTCACCCTAATCCATCGCAATCAAAGAAAATCGGTAATCGAAGTGTCACAAATTTTTTGTTGGTTTCTATTCTTCTTTTATATTATGTAGGACAAAATTATTAATTAAACTAAGTGACCTTATTAAGTAAGACAGCATGATGGTCAAATGAAATTAGAAGGACATACACATATGATACCGGCCTGTAGACCGGTCGCGGTGGCGTCATATAATAATAAATATATACTTTCGCGATGAAAGACCAAAATTTAACTTAAAATTACTGTAAAGTCCGCAAAAAACATTAAATTTATCGAAATTTATAAAAACATAGATCAGTGTGTGTAACAATTCATCAAGATGTATGAAACTCGACCGTGACATGTCAAAAGTTTTGGTTCGAAAAAACAAAAACAACTGGATAAAAATCGGTATGTAAGCATTTAAAAAAAATCATTTTTAAGAAAATCAAATACTTTTTGTTAATTTTCATGCAATGCAAAAAAAACCTTGTTGTAATAAGTTTTGAGTAGGGTGGTAAAACGTACCAGAACCCATTTCAGGACAAATTATTATTAGAAAATAATCTTATAAGTGCGGGGAAAAGACACTCTCTGAATCAAAATGTGTGAGGGTAAAATCGCACGGTCGCAGAAAAAACTATCTATTGTGACGCTACTGAACTTTCTCGTGTTTTAGCAAAAACTATACGTCAAGACCACTTACCCATGAAATGTTGTTTTTTTATCGATTTTTTTTCTTCTTTTGCACAAAAAACAATTTCGGACCATGTTTGAACTCAAATAGTTACTTCTAAACTTGTTTTTAAACGTTTTAAGATTTCTTTTTGTAATATTCCCGCACAAAATTCAAAAAAATTCAATTCCGTACTCAGACAACATTGTCTATCAGTTTTCCCTGTATAAACCGACTAGCAGGTAGAATCACTCAAAATACGGCAGGTGGATTAAAGGTAGCCAGCTGCTTTTCTGTCGCACTTATGCCGTCAGTGTGAAAGAGATAAAAGTACCCATATATTATCTAGGGTATTATTAGAATGCAAAATCACCCTATCTTTGTCCGTTTCACATGTTCAATAATGTCTATCTCTGTTTTTATTGCAAAAGAAATACCCGCCCATAGAAACCAAATTGGATAGGGTCAATAAAAAATGCCTTGCTTTCCCGTCTCTAACGCCCTTTCAGGGCGTTTTACAACTCAATGCTTTTTACGTATTCCCCAAACCAAGAATACTGCATTTATGCAATACGGTGAGAAACAAGAGAGTTCTCACTCGTCGACACTCCCCGGGGAGTACCCGCTAGGGGAGATTTCAATACTGACACTGATGAACTGTCAAAAATTTTTCAGTAGGTATTTTACATGGCCACTTTTTTCTTATATCTTATATGAGTCTTTAACAGTTTAAATGACGTTTTTAAATAAATTTAAAAATATACCTATTGATATGAATAAGTTTTAAATTTTTTAAAAAGTTATTATAAAAAGAAACCTTGATAATTTATATTTTAATGAATTCTTCTTTTCTGTCTTAACTGTCAAAGTTCAAAACAATAATGACTGACATAATGACATTTTGAAATAATATCATGTTACCTTTGGTAGGTAAATCATTTGTTTTGATAAACTTTCAAAAATTTGTCAGAAATAAATAAATAAGTAACAAATATAAACATAAAGTCGAGTGAATAGTATTGTGAAAAGAACAATTTGAAAATTAAATATTTGAAGAGCTTGAAACCGATTGTAAAAGAACAATCTAAACGTCGCCATGGTGTTGTTTATTAGAAAGATGAGTTTTTCAAATCTTGTTCGGGAAATATTTATTTAAAAAAAGAAAGAGATGAAAAAGTTGCAGTGCGTTCGTTGTAAAAATCAAAAAGGAAATTCGTCCTTAACGCACGAATTTTGTATGATTGACTCTCTGATAAAGTAGAAGAATTTGTTTCTGGTTAGTTTTCTAACTTATTACAGGTAGCACCCCTGGAGTACGTGTCTGTGTGTTTCACGTCATCAGTGGAGAACAGCATACCAAAAGTAGGCCTACGTATAACCAGATCCAAATCCCTAATATATATAGAGATCACTGATCCCTATACGTGGTATTCCTATGGTAATATAGGAATGTAATAAACTGCGTAGCGCCATCTATCTACAGCACCGGAGGGTCAAGCACACCAAAAGCTAATAAATTGGCCGAAAAATTAAAATCGAACTTACCTGAGTAATCACCATGCCATCGGACGCAAGCCTCGTTCATTGATGTGGTTTTAATACCACGTGGCAACTAAAAGGCCGTACTGCCCAATTTAAAAAAAAAAAAAGATCGAAAAGTTGCAGTGTGTTTGTAATAAAATTCAAAAAAGAAATTCATACTTAACATATTATGAGTATTTATGTTTGACTCCCAGGCGCTAGAGAGAAAGATGAAGTAGAGGGATTTGTTTCTGGTTAGTTTTCTAACCGACTACAGATAGCATTCCCCGACGTACGTTTCTCTGTGTTTCACGTCATCAGTGGAGAACAGCATACGGTGGCGTAGCGTGGGGGGGCGCGGGGGGGTTTGTCGCATCCCCCCCCACCCCGAGGGTACGGGCGCCCCATGGGTGACCGAAGCGCCCTAAGCTGTATTAAGTAGCAGGGCCGGCAACGGCACATCAAGAGGGCGGCAAAGGAAACTAAAGACATGATGACCTTTTTTTGTCGGCCCCTCCCGCCCCTTCAGGCACGCTACGCCGCTGACAGCATACTATAAGTAGGTCTACTTATAATCAGACACAAATTTCTATACGTAGTGATATAGGAGTGGGTGGACGTTTTCTATTTTGACGATCGCAAAACGTGCTGTTACCATAAACGTTCTCAATTCTGTGGCCTTTTAGATTCTAATGTCTGTTCGTCGTATTGTTCTGAACCAACTTGAAACTCTGTTTGCCGAATAGTCGTGATGATTTTTTTCCAGAAACGCCTTTACTTCTAAATAAGTATTTTGTTTGCCGTTCGATTTTTCGGTCTGTTCTTCGTTCATGGAAATGTTCAAGTTTGCACGAAGCTTTAATATTTTGAGGAAGTCCGGTACTGCGGCAGCACATTTTGTTTTGCTAATGTACCTGATCCTTGAGCTCATCCAGAAAAGAAATATTATCGGCCTTTTTTAAAAAAGGAGCATCGCGAGAGTGCGGGAGCACCCAGGGAGTTACTCAAGATGACTCGAGTCTCCAGCGTGTCTTAACGAGCTATTTAGCCGCCCCGCTGTCAAGTAGCGCTAGTAAATTTACTATAGCGTCACGGCAACGGTTGGTGCACACTCGCCGATGACGTTGCCGTTATATTTTAACGCTCAAAATTTCAGAGACGTACTTCTTAATTTTTGCAATTAGGCCAGGACTAGAGACCTTGTATGTATACCATATTTTAAAGAAATAGAGACGCGAAAAGCTTATTAAAGTTAAATGACGTTGCACAAATTACGTTGGCGTTGGGCTTCGGAGGAGTGGAATGCATTAAGACTCACGTTGTAACATACGACGAGATCCTTCCATACAACGTTTAAATTGGACCGGGATTCTTCGGATGGGCACTAGGAGCTTTGGATTTTCGATCCAAGTTTGTAATTTGACAATTATAAACTTTGTGTGGGAGGATCTCGTCTATAACAAAAGTAAGTCTCACAGCATCCCACAGAAGCCCAACACACATACCATTTGTGCGACGTCATTTAGTTGAGTCAAATTCAAAGGACGGAATTATCGTTGCTCAATGCTTTAGCATTGTTTAGAGTGAGAGGCATCTTGCGTCCTTCTTTATTCTCAAGCCGCGGAATATAAAAATGATAGTATATTATATACCACAAGGGCGGTTCTAGAACAAAAGTCTGGGGGCGTAATGATGAAACGGTGGACGTAAATAAACGCATAGGAAATATTCGCACAGGAAAAAACGCTATGTAGAAAAAAGCGAACGCGTAGTAAAGCCCACACTAAAAAATTTTATACTTTTTTGATAATAATTTTTTTTAAAATGATGTATTATTACTAGAGCAATAAGTAAACTCCATATCATAATTTTTGAAATAACTTTTTGACAGTTATCAGCTGTTTACCATAACAAATAGCATAGGCCAACGAAAAAAAGTTATAAAAAGTTGTCTCAAAAATAATGATATGAAAAATAATAAAATATTCAGTTCAGTTCAGGAAAAACGTCGTATTTTTCTTGATAAATATAAATCTCTACGGGGAAATAAAATAAAAGATCATAGCATTTTTCTAAAAAAATAAATGAAGTCATGACAGATCTGATACCTTCCTAGCTCATTAGCACACTCCAAGTAAACTTCATGCTAAATAAACCTGGAAAACAGTTTTTTGTAAATAACTCCGCAACGAAAGGTCCTACAAAGTTTTTGGTTATAGTATACATTTTTGATAAAAATGTGCTCATTCCGAAAACCGCATATTGGTGCAACGCTCCGTTAAAAAATTAGCATTTTTTAAATGTTTTGACTGTCAAAAATCTGTTATTAGCATTAATGCTATGTGATCAAAATATAATCAGCTTGTCACAGTCGAACAATATTTTACCTAAAAATTTCATGAAAATCGGTTCAGTGGTTTAGGAGCTATTGTGTTACGGACAGAAATACACACACACACACAAACACAGACAGACATCACGACAATATTGCTAGGATAGGTCAAAATACACCCAAATAACATATTTTCGGCGTTATCTGAAAAAAAATTTTTTCGTCGAAACTAATAGCTTCTCTAGTCATTGCTACGCGGGCTTGGAAGGTAATAAGAAAGTAAAAAATTATTTTTTTTTTTAATTTTATTTTTTATATATTGGTGGAAGTTGTTTTGACAGCCCATATCTTCTTAAGTTGTAATTTTATCAAAAAAGGAAATAATAAATTTTTGGATCACAATTATATTTAAGTATTCATTTGAATAAAACCTTGTTATACCCCCATGTTATATAAACATTTTATCAGAAATTACCTCCTCTATCACCTGCTGCACTTTGACTCCTAAGTTATGGGACATCCTTTATATATGTAAATTTTGAAAAATTTTTAAATTTTTTTAGAGATTTTTAAAATATTTGAAATTTTTTTATTAAAATTCATAAAATATTTGAAATTTTTTTATTAAAATTCATAAAAACTTAAAACATTATCAAAATATTTAAAACTTGAAGATCCTTTATTATTTGTGAACTATTTCAATATTTTTGGAAGAAACCATAAGTAAATATTGTTTAAAATCTCTTATGATTCACGTCTTAATCCTAAAAGCATAAATGGCCCATTGGACTAGGATTATTGGCAGGTCGTAGGCCTAGAGTAAGATTTTTTGGGTTGTAGGTATTTGCACCGGCACAAAAAATAAAAAAGTGGGACCTTATAATATCAAAACGTTGCAGATTTTCGCTCAGATACAAAAAAATGCATAAACTACTGAACATTTTTTTTTAATGATGTCATCGTTGCTTTTTAAAGAAGCTCTCTAAAGTAAATTTAGTTGACGGCTTTGAAAATGTACCATTTTCGCAACTTCACCTGTAATATTGCAATACTTGATCAAGTTCGCTTTTTTTCGTGTGCACTTTTTTCCACAGGCGATTTCTTCTTCAAGTGTTTTTCTGTTAAAGCAAGTCAACAAAAACATAATTTTCTTTAGTCTTCAACTTACCTGTAGTAGCTAGACGCCCTTATACTTTAGATATTTTTTCGTTTTCTGGGGGTTAACTACACCCTTTACCCCCCCCCCCTTTACCCCCCCCCCCCCCGAACCAAACCTAACTTCCCCCGTAGAACCGCCAATGATTTATGAAGGTAAACAAAAAGCACTTTTTATTATGATGAAAAGTTTGTACGACTGAAAGGAAGGCGTCGAGGGATAAAATGACACTTTTATCAAGAGGTTTGTACGCTACTTTTTGCACTTTTTAGTTTATTTTTTAAAAACGTACTTCTTAGATACACAAAGGTTGGAGCCCTAAGGTACCTTAAAAGTACGTTTTAAAAACGTTTATTTGCGAATTATTACAAAAACGTACTTTTTAAGTAGGCACAATTTCGGGCTCTTTGACTCGTTAAAAATGTAATTTTTAGGTACGGGTAAATTGAGGGCCGGAAAGAACCAAAAAAGTGTATTTTAAAAGAGTTTTGATTTACATGTTTTGAAAACATTTTTTTGGTTTCAAAAATGTAAAGCGTTTCATTTTGAATGTTTTTAATACTTTTTAGGTATGGGGACGTTGGAGCCTAAAGAGGCATAAAAATTACGTCCCTGGGACGTCCGGTGTTATTAGGCATAGCGCGTATTAAAACAGCATTTTTTCAAATAGCGCTTATCAAAATGCCACGTGTTAATGGCGTTTATCAAATAAGTGCATGCTCATTCAATCATATCCTATAACCAAGGGAGGCTTTAGACCACCAGCACCGGGAGGTTTAAGGGTCTATTTATTTTGCTGATAATTTCTGCAAAAATTGTCAAGTGGAGGGTCATGAGTCATGTCTCCCTCCCATGGCTCCCCCTGTTAGACAGGGTGGTAAAACTGAAAATTTTTTTTGGGAATAGATCCGTTATTACATTTCCAATTTCAAAGAATTTTGGCTTATTAGAAAACTAAAGCTTTAGACAGTACGACCCATTACTAAAACTGACATTCCACCAAAATTAAAAATAAAGAAGCCTTTTAAAAAAATCGAATTTTTTTACCTCCTTACTCTAATTGCTATTTAAACAACAAGGTTTGAAAACGACTTTTTGGACACGATCGAGATAGTTTGGTGTCCCTCCCACAAGTCGAGGGCGTGTGCAAAGAGGTTTTCAAATGAGTTTTTTAGTTAAGCGTCTGCAAAACGTTTTGCACACGGCGTGCGCAAAATGCTGTTTTCAGGTAGTGTTCTCCCCCCTTTTTCAAGACAGTCGTATAAAAACATTATTTATCGAATAAACATAAAAAAATATTTTATGTCCTTAAAAAATAAATATATATATAAAGTAGGGGGGGGGGGGGTAGTAGGGGTTCCCACCTACAACTTTCTCGTAGGTGCCCGCTCATGCGTCACATGATGGCGTCGCGTAACTTTTTCTAAAGTGTTACCAAAACCAGATGCATGTGAAAAATCCTATCTAAAAAACAAGTTTATTTTAAACCTCCCAAATAGATAAAAGTCTTTGTTTATTTTGTGTATTTTCTTTAAACCTTTTTAAAATTATATAAAATAGGTGACCTCCTTTTTTACTTCCAAATAATACAAAGAGAATAACTTCTTAAGTAGTTGATCGATTACGCAGCGGCACTCATCCATCTTTAATTGCACGCACACGGCTGAACCGAACCGAACCGAACCGAACCTATCCGACCAGACCCGAGTCGACGCGATGGACCACCACGAGTATCCACAAACGAAAGTGCTAAATCATGCAAAATGCAATCGAGTTGAGGCAGCGTCATCGATTTACAAAAACGTATAACCCGGGCAGAATAAAACGTATTATTTTCGTGCGGCTAATTTGCTATTTATTTAATTACTATTACATATTACTGTTTGAAAAAATAAATAAATATAACTGATTCACAGCAGTCATAAAATATTTTCAAGATTTTTAACTGTAACCAATAGTAACAGTGGTTACATGGGTGTTTGCCCGCAGTTAGAAAAACGATAACTGCAATGGACTGTATATATTTTAATTAATGAAAGCGCGAACAAACATAAATATATTGATATGAAATTACGAAATAATTAAAAAGGTCCATAGGTCAATTGTGGGCACCACACAACGGAAATCAGAAACAAAGCACTCACCAGTTTGCAGCCAATTTCTCCACTTCCAAGGGGCCCCTGTCTGGATCTAATGATGTCACCACGTAGCTGAAGGGCCGAAGTTTCTAGTTCTATGCTTCAGTACACCAAAATCGAGCACTTTCAAGTGTAGAAATTTGAAATAGTTGGAGAAAGTAAATTAACACGCCATTTCTCGAGGCGGTCGAAAAAGGATCTCCCTGATTCTTGGTGCGCATGTCCAAAATGCGCGAAAATGCACTCTGTCCGTCATCCAATTGTGTGGTTTTAAAATTTACAAACACCGCGAAATTTAGCGGGAGCTAACATAACTGCCCTCCAAAACACACAATTTTAGAATATCAGCCGGACAGATATAGATAAAAAAAAATGATCGACCGATAAATATAATTGAATGAAAAACAGATAAGTAGCGTAAGTTTATTAAGAGATAACGAAAACCCGAAAAAGTCAAAACAAAAAAACAAAATTTTTAAAAAAATAATAAAGAATTACCTATTGTAATAATTGACTTCAATAGGTAGAAAAAATTAAAATTACTTTAATTCGGCAAGAGGCACAGTTTTACAACTGGCCGTTTGTACCGTCGCAACACGCACCTGACCGTCCCCGCCGGGATGCAGTTCGATGACCCGACCGACCGGCCATTTCAAAGGTGATTGGATGTGATCACTTGTTATGATAACCAAATCATTTAATTTGATATTTGGGGACGAATCAGCCCACTTGTGTCGCTGTTGTAGCGTATGCAAATACTCTATAGAATACCGATGGATTAGTTGCCATCTCGAGAGCCGATTTAGGGGAACCTCGGACAAATCTGACTCCGGACTTTCTGAATTAAGGGGTTCAAGGGTCAAAAAATGCCCAGGGGTAAGAGGTTGAAGATCGTGTGGGTCTGAAGAGGCAGGAGATAAAGGGCGACTATTAAGTACGGCTTCTATGCGACATGTAAGGGTGGACATTTCCATGATGGACAACTTCTGGTCGCCGACTACTCGAACAAAGTGAGTTTTAAAACTTTTGACGCCAGCTTCTGCCAGGCCATTGAAATGTGGACTGAGAGTAGGTCCCAGATGCCAACGAATAGTAAGTCTGGTGGCCGCACTTCTTGCGTAATCAAGTAATTGGTTACGAAACCCTATAAAATTACTGCCTTGATCTGACCAGCATTGCGTCACGCTTCCACGTCTGGAAATGAATCGATGGAATGCACCTACAAACCCTTCGGTAGACAGTTCAATGGTTAATTCCAAATGCACGCAATGTGTAGCCGTACAGACAAACACAAAGACATACGATTTGAAAGCTTTACAACAACGGTAACGATGAGGAATCACAAAGAAAGGTCCACAAAAGTCGATAGCTACACTCGAAAAAGGTTTAAGTTGATTGATTCGATGAGCGGGAAGTGAACTCATTATGGGCGGTCTATAGGGTTTAGGGTTGATTCTAAAACATTGCAAACACTTGGATATGGTTCTTTGAATTGCCCGTCTGGCAGATAATATCCAAAATTGCTGTAAAAGCAGATTATGTAATGTTTTAAACCCAGGATGAAGGTATTGTCGATGAGTGGACTCGATAAGAAGAGTAGTTAAACGATGGTTACTCGAAAGTAAGACGGGGTGTTTTGCAGAATAAGACAAAAGGTCAGATTTTTGTAATCTGCCACCGACTCTAATGATATTATTTTCATCAAGAAAAGGTGAAAGTTTTCGGAAAGGTTTCGGTATTGGTTTATCCTTAGATAACGCGGAAAAAAGCTCAGAAAAACAAGAACCTTGAACGCGTTTGATAAGAAGGTATAACGCACTTTGCATCTCACCGGTGGTAGGAAAAACAATATTTTCAAAAATAAATTTTTGGTCCGGTGGCTTAGTGGGTTTTTGATAGGAATGGTTTTGAAAAAGGTTAACTATTCGAAGGAAATAACAAATGATACGTTGAATTTTTGATATAGATGAATATTTGATAAGAAGCTGATCTAAGAAGTTGACATCAATTATCGCATTGCAACAGACCTTTGGCTTTTCCTCCAGATTAATATCTCCGAAATCAATCGGCATTTTTGATTTATGAAAATCGGGCCATTCGTTTTCGGGAGACCACAAACACGACGGTGCGTTCCACCACATGTCATGTGACATGAGCTGTGAAGGGGTGGCCCCTCGTGACGCAATATCGGCTGCATTTAAAACAGAAGGAATGTAGCGCCATGAGTTTGAGGGAATGATTTCTTGGATTCTACTGACTCGATTTCCAACAAAGGTTTGCCAGCGATTAGGAGGGGATGAAAGCCAGTGCAATACGACTTGCGAATCGCAGAAAGTAACGATATTTGTAAAAGTTATTTTTCCTTCGTAGCTAGATAAAACGAAGTCAATTAATTCGCTTAAAAGAAATGCGCCTAGGAGTTCTAGCCTAGCCAAAGTTTGTGACTTTATAGGCCCGACCCTAGATTTTGCAGATATAAGAGAAACAGATATATTGTTTTCCTCTTCTACACGAAAATATACGACGCCTGCGTAACCTCGAATTGAAGCGTCACAGAAGCCGATGATTTGACAGGTATTGGTTTTTGACAGTTTGATTTGTCGGGGTAATTGAAAATTGGAAAGAAGCGGGAATTCAGAACGAAGTTTATTCCAAGAGTCGATGATAGAAGAATCTGGTTCTTCGTCCCAGCCTATTTTCGATAACCACAACTGTTGCAAAATAAATGTTGCTTGTAGCAACAAGGGACAAAGAAAACCTAAGGGATCGAAGATTGTTCCTATGATAGATAAAATAGAACGTTTGGTTGGGGGTTTGTCCTTCATTCGGCATTGATAAGAAAAAATGTCGTTTTTTGGATGCCATTGAAGTCCTAAAACTTTGATAAAGTGGGGTTTCTCCTTGTCAAAAGAGAGAGGCATTTGATGATCGGATTCTGGCAATGTTGCCAATAACTCAGGACAATTGCTTGCCCATTTTTTAAGTTCAAATCCTCCCGACTTCAACAAATCATTGAGTTCCGTTTGAAGGGAAAGAGCTTCAGAAAGCGAAGGGCTAGTTCCCAAGATATCGTCGAAGTAAATTGACGTTTTTAGAACAGTACTAGCCATAGGAAAACGTCCCTTTTCTCTCTCTGCTAGCTCATTTAATGTACGCATGGCTAGAAAAGGTGAGCATGTCATGCCAAAAGTGACAGTAGAAAGTTCCCACACTGAAAGTGGGTCCTGTGGAGAAAACCTCCACAATATCCTTTGATAAGGACGGTGATAAAGATTGATAAGGACTTGACGGAACATCTGTTTGATATCAGCAATGTAGGCAATAGGATTAAGACAAAACGTAAGGAGTAAAGAAGCAATATCTTTTTGAAGTTTCGGTCCCGATAACAACGTGTCATTGAGACTAATATTTTTTGGGGTGACTGCCAAACAATCCCAGACTACCCTTAATTTTGTACTTAAGCTTTCCGGCTTTAGTACGCAATGATGTGCTAAAAAACATGATACGTCGACTTTTGGTTGACTAGATAAAACTAGACTCATATGATTAGGATCGATATAGTCTTGCATGAAACTTGAATAGGCAGTGTACAGATCAGGATTTTTCAGTAATCCATTTTCTAGAAGTAAAAATCTACGATAAGCTTGCGGATAAGTATTTCCTAGGTCACGGTTTATTTTATCTTTAAACGGAAGATCTACCATGAATCTACCGCTCGGTTGCCGTACTACACTCGCAGTAAAAATTGATTCTGCTTGTTTTTCTTCCTTAAAACCCTTAATTTTGTACTTAAGCTTTCCGGCTTTAGTACGCAATGATGTGCTAAAAAACATGATACGTCGACTTTTGGTTGACTAGATAAAACTAGACTCATATGATTAGAATCGATAGTCTTGCATGAAACTTGAATAGGCAGTGTACAGATCAGGATTTTTCAGTAATCTATTTTCTAGAAGTAAAAATCTACGATAAGCTTGCGGATAAGTATTTCCTAGGTCAGGGTTTATTTTATCTTTAAACGGAAGATCTACCATGAATCTACCGCTCGGTTGCCGTACTACACTCGCAGTAAAAATTGATTCCGCTTGTTTTTCTTCCTTTGATAAGATTTGTTTTTTAGGCAAATGTTCGATTTCCCAAAACCTAGGGAGAATGACCTCTAAAGGAGGTGAATGACTCGTTAAAAAACAACTGGTTCGTTCCGTAAGACTACCTACTTCGTCAACTTTTCCCATGACGACCCACCCAAAGATAGTTTCAAGGGCTGAAGGTTGCCCTATTTGTCCAAGAACCCTGCCCTCCTTGAATATCTGTGCGAATAGCTCGCAACCAATAACTAGGTCCACAGGTCTAGATTTGAAATAAGATGGGTCGGCAAGTTTAAGGTTTTCCAAGTGTTTCCACTGATTATCGTTCAAAGTGAATGTAGGCATATTGGAACATAATTGTGGAACGACAATTGCTTCGAAATTAAGTAAAGGAGTGACCTGTCCTTGTGGCTTAATGTGACATTGAACGAGCCTTTGGAAGTAAAAGAAGACATCTGATTTAATTCGAATATTTCAGTGGTGTAACTTCGCCTAGGAAGATTAAGACGCTGAATACACTTTTCACTGATGAATCCTGTCTGTGATCCAGAATCAAGCAGTGCCCTTACAGGTTGAAAATTTCCGCAACCGTCCATAACATCTATTATGGCGGTGCATAAAAGAAAGGTACCTGAGGGTCCTGAGGTATTTAATGACACATGAAGATTATTGACAGGTGGTGTGTGAATAACAGGACTAGTATCTTGGCTTCCAGACTCTTGATTAGTTTCTAAGATATGAGTTAAAGTGTGTTGCCTTTTACTAGTGCAAGTCCTGCATGAATATTTTGATTTGCACGTATCTACCCCATGCAAGGGATGAAAAAACGCTAGACATAATTTTTTCTGCTTGACGAAAGATAGGCGATCGGTAGGTGAGAGATCAAGAAATGTTTGACATTTCGAAAGCACGTGACCTTGATTACACCGGAAACATTTTATTCCCGTACTTGAATTAGTTGAGGTGCCAGCCAGTCCTATAAAAGGCGAATTGGATGATTTATAGGTAGGCTTTTACCCAAACTGATTTTGCATAGAATTTGAATTTTGATAGGTTGTATACCTTTTTGGGTGCTGTTGATTGAGGAAGTGATTCCAAAACTTTACATCTTTTTTCTAGGAATTGAAAAAGTGACTGAAAAGTGGGAATTTCGGTATTAGTATTGGCGTGACTCATTTCGAAATTTGAACGCGTCGGAATATCCAATTTTTCTAACAAAATGAAAAAAATAATAAAGTCCCAACTGTCAACGTCAAAGCTAAGTGATTTTAAAATTTCTTGGGATTCAGAAAAGGTGTCAATTAAATTACGCAATTCTTTAGCTGACTCGTTTTTTAATGTAGAGTTCATAATTGTGCTTAAAGCATCATTTGCGAGGTCTCGCTTGTTTTGATATCTATTGACTAATTTGTCGTAAGCAATTTTATAATTTTGATCAGATAAGCTAATCCCTGATATCAATTTTAAAGGCTCATCCTCGAGATATGAAAATAAATATTGAAGTTTTCGAACGTTACTTAGACTTTGATTTTGATCTATAATGTTATTAAAAAGATCGAAAAAGCTTGGACATAATTTTTTATCACCTCGAAATATGGGAATACCTAACTCTTTGAGTTTTGGAGTTTCGTTTTGTCGAACATATGATCCCGAAAAGGATGGCGCCTCAACCGGAAATATTTTAGAGTAAACCCCCTTACACGCATAAAAATATTTACGAGCTTCTGAAAGGATCGCATCCTGCGTTTTAAACTCCTCGTCGTCCGAGTCGTCTATCAACATAATGACATCATTATGTGCCAGCATGCATTTATCGAAGGTTTCGTCCAAATCGGAATACCTCACTTGAAACTCGTTTCTCGCTTTTTCGTCTGTTGCCGTGGTCTGTGAAAACACATAACACTCGGTGATCGCAGATAAAAAACCCTTGCGTTTTTGCACGGCTTTTTTGACAGACATGATTTTACCTTTGAAATGATGAAATTGTCGGTAAATATACAATTAACGCTAAATTAATGCTTCTGAAATAGAAAAATGACGAATTGTCGAAAATATGCACTAATTTATCGAAATTGATGAAAATTGTTTTAAATATCGAAATGATATGGAACACATCTAATCACAGAAATGTCGGTAAATATACAATTAACGCTAAATTAATGCTTCTGAAATAGAAAAATGACGAATTGTCGAAAATATGCACTAATTTATCGCAATTGATGAAAATTGTTTTAAATATCGAAATGATATGGAACACACCTTACACACTGAACATGTACTTGTTTGTTTTGATTGCTTCGATTTGTTTACTGAATGACCACGCGGTACGTTACCATAGCAGCGGACCGAAAACAGGTGAACTGCGCCGGTACCGAAGGTCGAGCGAAAATCTCTCTCGTTTCAATACGATTGGCAAAATTCAAGGCCTTGTGTCGCCGTGTGAAAAAATGGCCGACTTATTAATACCGTCGTATGGAGTAAAATTTAAATAATTCGGGTCGAAAGGAACACTTTTGTTTGCCCGCAGTTAGAAAAACGATAACTGCAATGGACTGTATATATTTTAATTAATGAAAGCGCGAACAAACATAAATATATTGATATGAAATTACGAAATAATTAAAAAGGTCCATAGGTCAATTGTGGGCACCACACAACGGAAATCAGAAACAAAGCACTCACCAGTTTGCAGCCAATTTCTCCACTTCCAAGGGGCCCCTGTCTGGATCTAATGATGTCACCACGTAGCTGAAGGGCTGAAGTTTCTAGTTCTATGCTTCAGTACACCAAAATCGAGCTCTTTCAAGTGTAGAAATTTGAAATAGTTGGAGAAATTAAATTAACACGCCATTTCTCGAGGCGGTCGAAAAAGGATCTCCCTGATTCTTGGTGCGCATGTCCAAAATGCGCGAAAATGCACTCTGTCCGTCATCCAATTGTGTGGTTTTAAAATTTACAAACACCGCGAAATTTAGCGGGAGCTAACACATGGGCGCTTCGCCACTGGCGGTCAGTGGTTTCATTACAAGTGCGTTACAGTGCGGAGGGGGGTGTCAAGATTTCGGCATTTTTGAGTAACGTTTAATTTAAGGATAGGCCATAGCTGGTTTTATTCAAAGTTTTAAGAAAAATATATACATTTTTCTAATTTGCTTTTTTTATAATTTACGTCTGCCGATTAGGTATAATTACTTGGACGTCAGCAAACTATAGTGTGTATATGGTAAGTCGGTCGTTAAGTTGTATTCCCATGCCGTGTACTTTACGTTTCTAGTTTTTTTAGAGCTACTTCAATATATGTTTTAAGCTTTGAACACACGAGGGAAATATTGGAGAAAAAATATTTTAATAGTAATAGTTAAGTTATTTTTAAAAAACGATCTTAACCCTGTTCTGAACGCTCTTATTCGCTTAAAGTATACTTCTTTCCAATCTGGCTAAGAGACGCGGGAGCCAAGGTGGCAAGAGGTCCCTCGCTGGAATCTTTTTTTAATGGAGAAGATTTACACTTAATTTTCTTTAAGATCTCAGTTCTCAAGACGGCCAGATTTAATGAGTCGCTTTCAAGAAAATGAAAAGATGGAATAGAATGCTTTTTGTTTTATTCAATTTTATATTTTCGGGTTTTTTAAGTTTATTATTCATAATAGAGAAAAAGTTAAATAACTTTTTGGCACATCGTGTATATGCTTTTTGTTTTATTTAATTTTATAGTTGCGGCATTTTTTGAGCTTATAATTCATGGTGAACGAAAATTAAATAATTAAATAACTTTTTGGCAAACTTCCAAGGTTACAAAAATATGTTTTAATTTTTTTCCCACAAATGATAAACTAGGATTGTCTGTCCACATTAGATTAATGCCAAAAGAGTTCACTTGACAGTTACTTTTAACTCTTTGAATATTTTGGAGCACTATTGTAAATTGGTGCTGTCCTGAGTGCTCACGACAGTAGCATCGCATGGTAGCTTTCTTTCTGTTCCACGACTTCTGGTATAGCACGATCGCACTTCAATATTGAAATTTCCCTCTGACATCAAATTATTATCTGATCTAAAGTATATTCGATTGCGAGAAATAATCTGCACGGAAAAAAATGCTTTCTATTTTTTGATAAACTGTTTTTAAAGAAAATATATTTAGTTTAAATATAATTATATTAAACTTTAGGTAAGAGTATTTATAAAATAAATGTATCTAAATATTCCTATATATATAAAAAATTCCTGGTAACGAAAGGGGTAAGACAGGGATGTTGTATCTCTCCAACTCTTTTTAAAATATATATCGCAGTAGCTCTAAAAAACTGGAAACGCAAAGTACACGGCATGGGAATACAACTTAACGACCGATTTACCATATACACACTACAGTTCGCTGACGACCAAATAATTGTAGCTAATGATAAAGAAGACATGGAGTATAGGATGAGAAAGTTAACGAAAGAATACCAAAAGTGGGGGTTAACAGTGAACGTAAACAAGACACAGTACTTATGTATTGGAAACAAATCAAGTGAATTGGAACTAGAAAATGGACAAACAATATCTCCATGTAATGATTATGTATACTTGGGTGTCACATTTGATAAGACGGGAATAGACTGTAAAAAACTGGAAAAAAGAATAGTAAAAGCAAAACAGGTTATTGGTTGTGTTAACAGTATTTTATGAAGCAGAGAGATAAAAAGGAATGTAAAATTTAACATATATGAAACAATGGTGAAAAGCACGCTGTTGTATAGAACTTTTCGCGTAACAGAAAAATACAAAGCAAAAATGGAAAGTGTCGAAATTGATGCAATAAGAAGATCAATGAGAATATCTAGAACAGATCATATAAGAAATGAGATCATAATAGAAAGAATGGGAATCGAGGGAAGCATAACGGATGACATCACTAAAAGGCAACTGATATGGTACGGCCATGTACAACGGATGAGCGACGAAAGATTACCAAAGCAGGTCCTAGAATGACAACCAATAGGACGCAGAAAAAGAGGGCGTCCTAAACTGGAATGGCAACAGTCAATCCAAAAATCAATGAGTCCAAAAAACCTGACGGAAGATGACTGTCAGGATCGAAGGAGGTGGAGAATAGGCGTCGGACAACGTAGAAAAACGTTCTAAACCGACATAGTAGTAGTATCTAAATATATCAGTCAGATACTAAAAGTAAATACATTGTTTACCAATTTTAAAATCCATATTTATATAAAATTTGTTTTATTACAATTTTACCGTAAGATACAAATAAATGTAAATAAAATGAATATAATGTGCATATTACCCAGGAAAAAAGTGTTTTAAAAATAAATATATATATTGTTACATATTTTGGTTGTTTAAGTTTTATAGTTTGAGTGAATTTGGGTTTTGTGTAGTATTAAGTTGATTTCTCTTATGGTTGTATTATTAGCTTAGGTTTTAGTTTCGTTATATATGACTCACGGCCGTTCTTGTACGCCAACGTTCGAGCGCCAAAAAAGGATAGATAGTTCGCGAAAGATCGAAGGCCATTATATAAGCGGTCGGACATCGCGAGGAAAGTCAGTTAGAGATAACGAAGTTATTAAGCCGATTTGAGTAGTGAATTATTAGTGAGCTTAAGTGCCGTTATTGTTAATTGAGTTGTAGAAATAAGTTAACATTAATTTGATTGTTTTTGTTTTGTGAACCCGTATATGACCCGTATGTTCCACGACGCCGTGTCTAGTATGCGATCAAAGCTGTCTCTCTAAAATGTGTTAATAAATTGCGAGAAATCCTTTACTTGGAAAAAAATGCATTGCATTTTTTAATAAATTGTTTTTTAAAGAAAATGCAGGCGTTTATTAAAAATTTTAGAATGTTAGAGTATAAATTTATTTTAAATATATTTTCATGAAAATAAATGGTATTATTTTTCAAACTAAAATAAATGAATTTTGAAATATCAAACAGATGCTAAATTTAAATAAACTGTTTATCAATTTTAAAATTTAAATACATAATATTTAAGAAGTATTAATCGCAGATATTTAAATATAAAATTTGATTTATTACAATATTGCAGAAAAATGCAAATATAGTTAAAATAAATATGTATACGGAATATCTGATGTTTTAAAAATTATTTTAAAAATGTATATGACAACCCAAAAAAAAGTAATTTAAAAATAAATATAAATCTATTGCTGGATAAAATATACACATACCTACCTATGTATTTTAAAAATAAAAATATTTTATATTAAAATTTAAAAAAATTAATTAACATTTAAAAATATATATTTTTTAAGATTTAAAAGGTTTTTTAATATACGTGTTTAAAAATATTTTAAATTTTAGAGTTTAATAATCAAATTTTTTAAATTCAGCTAAGCACCTTCTTCTCGAACGCATTGTTTTATGACAAAACATTATTAGTACTCATCGACAACAGTTAAAAATTAATACAGAAAAGTGGGTGAAAATGCCATTAAAAAATAAATAATGGTGTATTTTAATTATTGTACCAAACTTTAAGAAAAGGTCAAAACTAGACAAAAAGTTTAAGTAAGTTTTGGTTAAAAGTTTTTGCTTTTTAAGTTATAGCATTTAACAAGTAGGGGTTGGGGGAAAACTGTGAATTTTAAAAATGACGATTTAAGAAAGCTAAATTTTATGCTTCATTGTCGTCAAAAAATGTTCTATTGTGTTTTTCCAAAAAATTATTGTAGGGTAAGGAGATACAGGGTAACCAATTAAGCTTTGCAATAGAAATTAAATTGTCGATTTTTTAAAGGAATACTATTTTGTATGAGTTACTGAATTTACTTAAAAAAATTAGAAAAGTTTTTTACATACATATTATCTAAATACATATCCCCTACATTAATTTGGTTATTTTTTTAAAATTATTTTAACACTCAATTATTATTTTTATTATAATTTATAATTTTACAAAATTTTGATTATCTGTATATTGTAATTTTTAAAGAAGTTATAACAAAAATTCTATTTTTTGTTGAAATTTATACACCCTATACGTAATAAATAAAGAGGTTTGATAATATAAAACATGTAATATAGTTTTCTTCTTTTGAACTTCTAACCATCACATAAAGTTTGGTGCATCATTTAAAATACATTTTCTATAGGGAAACAGGGGGTATAACGGGCATGTTAAGGGAGAATAATTTTATTTATACTAAAACATACTGCAAAAATAAAAAAAAATATTGTCATTTCTTTATTAACATGTTATGTATTATGTAAAATAAAGAAATAACCCCATATATATGTTGTTTTTTTTCTAAATATATACACTTAAAACAGTGCAGTTTGCTCGTTTTGCCTTAATGGCGGGACATAATAGGCAGGTGAGTGGCGCATAAAAACAAACAAAAAATATCATATTAGGCAATTAAGCATCTAAAAAAATTCTCATGAAAAACGTAATATTCGTCATCTCTACCTTCTGCACAATCGCAATGGAAACTATATGCCATACTTATGCCATATATTAAATAAAAAATAGGTCCTTGGGGTAACTGAGCATGTGCCCATTTTGTCCCATTCATTTTGCCCGAAGAACTTATCATATCTGTTTACATAAACCATTGTCAAAACACAAAAAAAGGCATTTAATTATTCGAAAAATTAGATCACATAAACCAATAATCTATTTTTGTTGTTAATTGAAAGACGTCACCACACAAGTGTGCGAAGCTGGGTGTCACGAGAAAGTACAGCACTGAAAAGAATATTAATTAGCAAACAGATGCCCGTTGTGCCCCGGTTGCTTATTATGCCCCGGGTTCCCCTACAGGGCCTTCCCTTTAATAAAAAGTTTTAGTTAAAGTTAAACCAAATTAAAAACCTACCAATGATATTATGTATGTACAAAGTAATTTGGGGAGTTGTTTTGGATAACTTTCAAAAAAATCGAGCCCCATTTTTAAACTCCTAGCCCGCGCAGCACTGACTAGAGAAGGTATTATTTTCGCCGAAATTTGTTTTTTGCCGATAACGCCGAAAATGTGTTCTTTGTGTAAAAGCGTGGGTCCATTGTGTAAACTTGCTACGCAGTATTAAGGTCCCTGCCCTCGACAAAGTGGTGCCTCTTAGAGAAAGAAAACTTGCATCAGTTTGGTATATGGTGTACGAAAAAATCGGGGTTTGCGAAAACGGCGCGTCGTGTGCCTAATCGCTAGACCAAAAATGGTCTCCTCACCACTACTACTACTTGTAAATACACTTAATTAACTAAATTACACTTAAAAATGATATATGGGCGGAAAATCCAGAATATCTATATATTTAAATTTGACTTGTAATGTTACATGTATTTACAAAACAGAAGAAAAAACTACCTACGTAAATGATCAAGAAAATATTTAAAAAGCCACTTTGTCATAAGCTATCCCGAAATTGAAATATTTGTCTTTGTCCAGAATGCATCTTGTCTACCGTCCGAAATGCAGTAAGTCGTGTTCCGCACTGTAGGCTCAGCCCGTTCTGGATAAGAACAAAATACAACATTTTCAAGGTTTAGATTAATGCCAATTATAGTAGAGTTTGTTTTTGAAGTAATGTTGCAGTATTTGAGTGCTTGCTATGCTTAATGTATGTAAGAGAGAAGTAAAAGAGAGAAAAATATATTTTGCCCGATGTCTTGAAATATTTTTCGCTGTTTTAGACCAATATTCGGGCTGGTAGTGGGAAAGTACGGGAATAAATCGTGACCTCTCGTCTTCACGAAGTTTTTCGTTATTCCGTCGTGTGCAGCGGAACAGGTGAGAAGTGGGTATTTGTTTTTAATGCAAATCCTGGCTCAAGCCGTGTATCACATTTAGCGTTGAGGAAAAAGTCCATATGGTTCAATGGTATTTCGGGGGAAATAGCTGTCAATATCTGGCACATTTAAATATTGCCGCATTTAAGAGACGGGATATTCCAAGCCCAGCGTTCAAAAAATAGTGACCCATTTTCAACGGACGGGATGTGTCATTTTTTGCCATAAATGCATTGGTGAAGAGGCACCTTCTGTTCGTAAAATGAGAGAGGAAAGTTCCAGTAAGGTAATTGTCAATAATGAGGGAGATAATATTTCACCCTTAACCGTCCGAAACATGTTGAAGCGACATGGGTACCGGAGTTTAAAAGTAAAGAAGATGCAAGATTTTTTCCAGGTGATCAGTTTCAAGGATGGAGTATTCGTATGGCCATTTAAGAGCTACCACTTTGGAAGAACTTCGGGCAAATATAATTATTACCCTACAATCAGTAATACAGGCTCAAATACTGTTTCGCACGGAGCGGTGGTATTTTTGAGAATTTTATTCGTTAGGTAGTTCTTAAATCAATATAAAAGAATTTGCTTGCTTGAATTCTTATTTGTTTTGCTGAGGAAGCCATAAACTTTAGTTTGTGTTAGACATGGCATTAAATATTATTAAAAAGAATTACCTTGAAAAAAGTACAACACATGTTGTATGTACAACTACCCTCGATCGATTTTCTTTACGAACTGTCGAAAGAAAAGATCGCCGCGCTAGGAGAAACAATCAGTGTCATAAATTTCATCACTCTACTTTACCGGGGCGCACAGAGGACAGGTATTGGCTGTGGGTTTGGTCATCCTGAAACAAGGGGCGTAATCACGAGTCAATTTCTATCCTTTTTTCTTATATTCTACATATTTTATGCATATACAGTTGTTCTTATCTTACATAAAGTAATAATTTCCCATGAATCCTATAGCATTTAACCATGCTCTATACTAATGTAGGTATATAAAGGACAACCTTATGCAAAATAATTAAAGTTGTTGCAGTTTTATAGTGTTCTAAAAAAGAGAGAATTTTTGTTGCAAACGGTTTTTTTTTTAAATCAACAAAAAAATAATTACCAAAAGCAAAAATTTACCTGCATTTGGAGCAACACACAAGCGCGGATTTGAGAGGGGGTAACGGGGTAATTACCCCCCCTAGAAAATAAAATATGCGCTTTTTACTAATAATTAAAGGGAAAAAAGGAGAATAACCCCCCCTAGAAAAAAAATTATATTACTTGTTCGTGTGAAGCAGCAATCTGACCATATCGCGACGTTAACATTTTTAACGAATTTTTTTGATTGTATGTTATATATTATATATTATATTATATGGCTGTTTCGGACGAAGACAAAAAGTCAAATTTTTTATTGATTTCTTTATTTAGGGATAATGTAAATTCAGATATTTTTAAATTCTTGAAACTTATATTTTACAAACCTATTCACACTATATTGCATAAAATATTGACCTTTGAATATTGAAAATTACTTAAATTAATTATAACGTTTTGGACGCAAATATTTAACACCGGTACAAGCGCGGATTTGAGGGGGGTAACAGGGTAATTACCCCCTAGAAAAAAAAATATGCCCTTTTTCATAATAAAATAATGGAAACCAGGAAAATTACCCCCCCCTAGAAAAAAAAAATATATTACAGAAAAAAGTTTTGTCGACTATTACCCCCCCCCCCCCTAGATTTTTACCCAGATCCGCGCTTGCACCGGTATTTACTAAAGGGTCTACAGTGCTATGTGCTAGAATCCTAGGTTTAAAAGTCTACATTTTTGTTGAAGGTTTAACTCATTTTTCCAATTTTGCAATAGTTTTAATATTTATATAAATTGTTCATAAATACCTTGCGATATGAGTCATCTATTTTCGTTGTAACAAAGGTTATAAATAAATAAAAATAATAAAATGTTTTGGTTTAAAAATGGTAGCCATATTTAAACCTTCAAAAGTCACTAGGAAATGTCGAATAAAAACGGTCAGTCAGTGTCAGTGTCAGCTGTCCGCTATATTTTACATGTTAATTTTTTTGACAAGTTAGCGACTATTAAACCGATATTCGATTGTTTTAGTGAATGTGTAATTAAAAAGGGATTCTAATATATCTTGTGCTTTTTACAGTATTTAAATATTGATACGTATTTAATACGGGAATGCATCTACAGATAGTTTTAAGTTATTTATGTATTATTTAGCTTTAAATGTTTTTTGTCAATCATAGATTATTTCTATTGTTTTTCGAACTTTAAACCACCTCTCAGGGGTGGTACTACAATTTGAGACTATTTTTAACGGGAATCCTACGACTGCACGGACTAAATCTCCAAAAAATATTATATCTTTACCAAATTTTTTATGTGGTTTTTCTTATTTCTAAAGTTAATTTGAATTTGTGTGAGATGAAACTCACTCAGAAATGCTTACTATCATATTGCACATTAGGATGAACCAAATGTTTGCAGTTATTTGACCTCTGAGTATTAAAAAAATATACTTAAACCGGTCGGTATCAAGTCTATAGACTTGATACTTAAACCCGGTCCACAATGCTAAGTCTTAAGGTCTTAGTAAATACTGGTGTTAAGGGTTTAAAAATTATTTTGGTCTGGCCAATCAATATTTATTTAAAATGTTTTGAGAGATTTTGGTAGAATGAGCCAGGTTCTCGCTTCCAGTTCAGAAAGTATATATGAATAAAAAAAAGCTAAAGAGAAGTTTTAAGCCTTAAGGATATGAAATTTGTGATTTATAACCAAAAAAAACTCCATCATTACTTTTGATTAATAAACTTTCTTCTTGATTTTAATTTCATTGGTCATTACGCCCTTTTTGTCCTTTCCAAAGTTATTTCAAACGAAGTTGCCTAAAGGCATTTTATGTTTCAGTTAGCAAAAAGGTTTTGTTTGTCTTGCAATTTTTTTAATAAATTAGCATATCCTTTTTGTTGAATGCCTGTGGTAACATAATAAATAAAGATATCTATATCTATTTCTCTATTTAGCCTTCTTCGATTCATCTTTGGATATTGGTCTCCCCCCAATATCTTGTACTTTTCTCTGTCTGTCGCCGTGTTCATCCATCTAGTTTTCACATGTTTCTTCAAATCGTTCGCCAATCTCTTTTAGAGATTTCTTCTACTTCTTTTATTTGTCCAAGGTCTAACAGGTTACAATACATTTGTTGAGTATAAGGTCTGTTTGCAAAATTCGTATTTATAGGCATTTTATGTCAAATCGACGGCAACAATGTAAATATGATGTAATTGGCACGATAGAGAATTTCATTGCCCGTCAAAATCCGCGGAAAGGGTGGGTGGGAGATAGCCTGTAGGTGCGTAAATCGCGGGAAAAGCGAAGCGTGTCACTTTAGGTGCTGCAGTGACCAAGAAATGTTGCGTAATTAGTAAGTAAACCTTTTGCATATGCCTAGTGTATTTTCAAAAAAACTTGTAAACCAGCTAGCTTACAACCTTTATTTTCAAAGGCGGTTGGTAAGAGATAAATTGCAGTTAATTTTTTGTTATTTTGTATTTGTTTTTTCCATTACTTTGGGAAAAAATAAGCTTTTTAAGATAGGCCGGAGTTAAATGCCAATTTTAGCACTGAATGTAACTACGGCCCAATAAGCCGGAATTTGATTTTTGTTGGGTTTATGGATTTTCGTTGGGTTTGGTGGAATTTACTGACTAGTTTTGAGATAGAAATAAAAAAATATTTTTTATTTAATTTTGTATTTTTCAGGGAATAAATTAATCATATTCCGGCCTATAGTTTTTTCAATATATTTCGACAAAATTCTATTTGAATGTTGGGGAAGACCTACCTAAACACGCAATATTTAAATAGGTACTATATTTTAGCTCACACTACTACTATACTATAGTAGTGTGAGCTATAGTGATCCTAATTTTTTCGAGAAAAAAAAAGTTGCTCCGATTTCAAAATTTTTTATATATGTTTGCGTTTTAGATGATTTTGAAACTTTTTTGTTTCGCCGTCTATCTGTCTGTCTGTCTGTCTGTCTGTCTGTCTGTATGTCTGTCTGTCTGTAACGACCAACGCGCATAACTCAAAAACCGTTTGCCCGATTTTAATAAAATTTGGTACCTACGCTGGGTTTTGGGTCGAGATGGTCCCATTTAAAATGAACAAAATTCACCAAACACAAGCCAAATAAAAGGGTGGGGGTATATTTTAAAAATTAGAGTTTATGTAAAAATATGGCGTGTGTGATATCAAACGAAAGGTAATTGCGTCTGGAGTTAAATAAAATACATTTTACTTTTAAAAAATTGGTGGGGGTAAATTAAAAAAATTAGTGTTTATGTGGAAATATGGCGTGTGTGATATCAAACGAAAGGTAATTGAGTCTGGAGTTAAACAAAATACATTTTAGTTTAAAAAAAAAGGTGGGGGTAGATTTGAAAAATTAAAGTTTAAGTCAAAACATGGCTTGTGTGGTATCAAACAAACGGTAATTGAGTCTGGAGTTCAATAAAATATATTTCACTTTTTAGTTATATTAGCTCACACGTATAGTACCTAGTGTGAGCTTAGGTGCCCATAGATTGGCAGAGTATTTTTATGGTTGACCAAATGCGTAATTTTTACTCAAAGGATATATAGTTTTTAAATAATAATTTCAGATAAATTTAGGTTATTATTATTTTATTTTTAATGGGTATATTTTTCGTTGCAGTAAGAAAAATTTGGTTTAAAAGAAGGCCGGAATTAGGTGCCAATTTAAGCGCTAAATCAAATTACGGCCTATATAAGCCGTTACTTGATTTTTTTGGAATGATCGGAAAATCCCGGGCAGTTTTATAAGCAGAAGTCTCTGTTTAAAGAATAATTTAGTCTTTTAAACATTTTCCAGTACCTAAAAATCACTTTCCACGGTCATCTTATAAAAATCCTTTGTTTAAACATTTTCCAGTTTTTTTTTTAATTTTCAAAAAAATTAAAAAAAAAAACTAAAAATTTTGTGTTAACTATTTTTCTTTCTACCTATAAAAAATAAGGTTTTCAATTTTTTGAATAAATTAAAAAATATATATTTTAATTTAACAAAGAAAAAAAACCTAACTTGCCAAAAAACAACAAATTAGATAAGGAAGAAAAAAAGAAAGCAAGACTTGAAAAATTGATAGATGCGAAAGAAAAAAAGAATACAGAAGTAGAAAAAAGAAGAGCGAAAAAAATATACAATAGAAAAAAAAATAAATTTAAAATAGAAGATAACGACGATAAAGAAAATACCACCGAATCTGAAGTCAACCAAAAAAATATTTCAGAAAAATATGATCAGCAACCAGCTTTTCAGAAAGACGAATTCGTGATATTCGTCTACGAAAAAAATATTTTCCAGGGCAAATTTTAGACGTAGCTGATAAAAAATGCATTATTAAAGCCATGGAAAAAGTGGGGCAGCATTGGAAATGGCCTGTTCATGATGACATACTGTGGTACCAATTTGAAAAGGTCATTTCAGTTATTAGTACTCCACAACCTTTAAATAAAAGAGGATATTTTACTATTCAGGGAATGGCTAATTTTGAGTATTAATAATTATTTTGATTACTTTTATTTTTTACATGATTACCTACTTAATTATTTTGTTGTATAAAGCATACCTTTCGAAGAAGTTGTTTAAAGTTGTTGTTAAGTAACAGTACGCATCTTACTAGTTTTTTTTGATAATCATTTGTGTTTTTTAGTATTATCTTTTATATTTTCATTTAAAAAGTGGTTAGTTTGACATAACTGTTTTTTACACTGTAGCTACTTATAATAAAACATTTAAATGTCACTAAAACCCTCCTTTTTTTCATTTTCATAACTATCAGGAAATGAAGTATTCGATTTTAAAAGTAGGCCGGAATTACATGCAGGTTAAGGCGGAATTAGATACTGCGATTTGAATTTAGGCCGGAATTAGATTTTCTGACATAGAAGAAAAAATGCTTTTTCACTAAAAAACAAAAAACGATTTTGTATTATTTTTGAACGATTTATCTAAAAAAGTGTCCAAAGTAAACAAAACAAACAAATCATAAAATTTACTAGTAGTTTTCTTATTTTGGGACAATAAAGTGAATTGTCGCAAGAATAGGCCGTAATATGGTGCTTTTACCTTATTATAATAACCCGGTACGATCATTTTTCAAGCCACGTACCGCCAAAACTAATTGTCCTAGAAAAAATTCATAGCAAACTAATTTGTAGAGAATTGAATTGGCTTCAATCTGGTTTGAAAATAATGCCTCTAGTTTTCGGATTTTTTGTTTTGTTTTTTATGGTTTAGTTTAAATGTATTTTATCTGTTTCTTTGTTTCGTGTATAAAAATATTTTAAACAATATGCTATGTAAAGTGTTATATCTTTCTTTGAATTTTTTAAGGATATTTATATATACATGTTGATCAGTAGCCATAGCTTTAAAGTTTAGCCTCCGTGGCTTTTTAATAAAGGTTTTAAACACGTGTTTCGATCCACTACTAATTTCCACAATTTCAATTTTTTTAGAATTCTTAACGGTTTAAGCCAGACTAATGAATTTTGGCACGCATATCGACCTTTCAGTACTGATTTTTCTGTTGTCAAAAAAAATGACATTTATGGCCCCTAGGGGGCGTATGGAGGCAAAATGTGTCTTTGGATTATCCCTTATGTCTTCTAGACTATTGCACCTGTACATCTAGGTCCCAGTCAATTGGTAATCCACACAATTACCTACAGGCTTACTAAGTAAAAAAAAATTATGTGTTTAACAAGGTCCCATAGCTATAAGAAAAAAAATTACTTTTGATTATGAAGTTTGATCAAAATAAGATTTTGGGCCCTTGCAGTACTTAGGGGCCGGCAGCCAATTATAAAATATTTAAAATTAAGAAGTGGTCGACCGCACTCTTTTGGTACATCTCGATGACCTAGGGCAGAGTATAAGTCAATGATCTTTTTTATCATAAATGACAAAAAAAAATACCTCTAATTAGGGACCTTACTAACAGCGTTGAAGTTTTTTTTATAAAGCAGGCCTGTTAGTTAGTGTCTGAGCTACCAATTTAGAGAGACCTAAATGTACAGGTGTAATAGGCTAAGGATCCATCTCACCGACTTTTTTTTTGTTACTTAGCTTACAGCGTTTCTTAGTATAATCATATTATGACGTAATAAAAAACACAAGGCTAAGTAACGAAAAAAATAGTCGGTGCGATGGGATATAAAAGTTATAAGGGAAAATCTAAAAACACCTTTTGTCCCAATACGCCCCTAGGGTCGAAATTATGTAATTTTTTTGACACCTGAACATTCAGGACTTAAAGGCCATTGTGCGTCTTAATTTTCATTACTCTATCTCAAATATGAATGAACCGTTCAGAATTAAACAAATATTTTGATATTCTACCTTTTTAGCATTTTTGTGTCTCTTAACAGGCCCGGCAGTATTGGTTCCCATCAATAAGTAAATGGCTAAGACAGGCGTTATAAAATCTTTATCAAAAAGCAGAAGAAAGACGCTATGGCTAATACTATAGATTCCATAATTATTTAGCAGAATGTTTTTTTTTTCTGGAACATCGATGGTTTACTATATTTTTCCTTTTTGTCCAAACTATAATATCTAGAGGCTAAAGGCCCAATTTTAGTACCGTGTTCGGTTCGGTTCATAGAATAGAATAGAATTCTCTATAAATATCTTTGCTATCACTTTTCTCTAGGACGGTTAGTTTAGCCAGTATGAGGATTAGAAAATTACCCTACCGGTAAAATTTCAGTTATTGTAAAACACTGCACATCTTAGACCACATGTATCTCCGTAACCAATGAACCTACAAAGCTAGAGTTGCGCTCTACTTTTACAGAAAGGGGGGGAGGCTTTACAAAATTACAACGTAAGTACCCAAAAAAAAATTTTTAAGGTAGTTTTTACAGGAGTAGCACAATAAAGGATTTACGGGTTGCAAACTTGGGTGTGAACTACCCTCAAGGATACTAGCATTATATCAACAAATCGTAGATACATGCGCATTTGCAATGCTGAATGCTTTTATTGACTGGCCTAGAATGCTGCCCAGGTCAATCTTTTTGACTATACTGATAATAACTCCATAATACAAAGTGTTGACAATCAAAAAAATTCAGGTATGTTTTTGAATGTAGATCGGTAAGTTTTTTTGAGCAAAAGTTGAAAGGGCTCAAAAATTTGCAAGCTTTAATGCAAGAAACACCAAGTATTTTGTTATTGACGTAAGTTTGCATCTTTTCTATAGCTTGGTTTTTCCTGTATTGAAGTATGGCTCAGTGATTTGGTTTCCTTTACATGATGTATGGGTTACAATTATCGAAAGAGTACAAAGAACATTTTTGAAATGTCTATATTTTAGACAATATGGTCCGCACCCACCAAGCGTCTGTATAATGAATTTCTGTTGTGTGTCTTTGATAGATAGATGGATAGTTCTGATATTCTCAGTCAGTTAGCATTTGCAATTAATAGAACTAATTCACGTAATTCAAACACTTTTTATTTGGCATTTCCAAGAACTAGGTAATTTATATAAAAATTCTCCAAAGCATAAATTACTGTAGTTTTAGGGGTGTCAGATTTAGGACCAATGCAGTCTCTATTGTGCCTAATTCTGACACACTGTCAGATTTAAGATCCAACCCTAAAATAATTTTTTATGTTGTTATTTCTTTTAACATTATTCAAAATACAAAATATATATTTTTTTAGTTCCATACAAAACAAGTTTTTTAAATACCTAATATTGCATAAAATGTCAGATTTAGAAATTAGAAAAAATTTATTCCATGTACAAAATCGGGTCGACCACTGTCAGATTTAGGTTCTAACCGGTCTCAAATAAAGGTTATTTTTTTAAAACCCCTGTCAGATTTGGAAACAAATGCAACAAAATTAAAGAAAATAAATAATTTGTTTATTGATGTTAAGTTGTTATTTAGAGTCAATACCATTCAGAAAGAATAAATGCTAATCTTCAAACCTAAATTGTTGATAGAAAATACCTCTGAATCTCCTTTATTCAAATTCTCACTTCAGTCTTTTTAAAGTGTCAGAATATGGTACTAACCTTATTTAGCCAACTTAATCCACGACGAACGCAATGGTACTAAGTTGATAAGAGATAGCCAATAAAGTTAAGTACCTCTTATTGCCCCTCTTTCCCCTACACATAATGCTATAACAAACTTATCTGCGTGGTTAAAACCCGATTTAAAACTTTTGGGCTCCAACAAATTTTTAACACGTTATTATCCCCCAAACTGGGAATTAATTTGCATGCAGTAGATTTTGCTTTTTTTACGTCTGCGTTAAGCCGCCATAAGGCGGTTTTAATTATGGACGTACCTATTTTTGGATTTTTTAAAACTCCTACGTGTTAAAGTGTTGTATATGGAAAAAAAAGGATTTGAGTTTGTGATGCAATATACTCAAAAAATTTTTTTTGATTTTGAATCTTGACTTTCCCTTGTTTTAAAACGAAACAGATACCTTGTATGTGTGACAATATAGGGTCTCTGAACATAGTCCAGAGTCATAAAATACAATACAATTTAAAAAAATTTGGACTTCCATTTGAAGCACGACGTTTGGTATCATCAAAAGCAAATTAAAAATTGATGATACACTTCATGAGAGAACAACGCTATCAGTGGAGGGTGTGATGGATCTGTTGGAGCTCTATATCCATAGCTCTTACTTTCAAGTTAAAGATAAGTTTTAGACGCAAAATGATGGACTTCCATTGGGCTCGTCTCTTGGTAGCAAACATCTATACCAAGCGATCAACACAGCAAGAGTCAAGTCAAAACTATGGCTACGATACATGGACACATTTATTATATGGCCGGAAAATGAAGACGCAGAATGAACTGCAGATTTTTCTACACTATCTGTACGGTATTCGACCAAAAATCTATTGCACAATGGAAACTGAAATTAAAAAATATTTGCCTTTACCTTTTTTTGGATGTTCTTGTCAAACGAATAGACAAAAAAATTCAAACCACTATAGGAAATCTAGACACACGGGACAGTACCTAAATTTTAAGTCTAATCATTCTGGTCCTACAAAACAAGGAATTTTAAGTAATTTGTATTAAGAGCTGTATTATTAGCTGAAGTATTTGCAGTAATAATAAAGAATTAATCACAGAAATCTACAACATTAAAAAGGACTTACAACAGTCTGGTTATTCCGAGAAATTAATAAACTCAACGATCTCTAAAATCAAAATCAAACTAAATCTAGCAAATTCTCAAAATAATAGTCCATCGGATATTATGAACATTTCATATGTTCAAGGGATTTCAGAAAGTATAAGACGAATAGCCAAACACTCTAATATAAAAACAGTGTTTTCATCGGGAAATACGATAAGGAGTTTTGTAACTTAAACAAAACCAGAAAATCTTTCAAATAATAAGGAATGTATTTACCAAATCCCGCCTGAGTGTGGTAAATCATATGTAGGTAAAACGAAACACCCTCTTAATGTTAGAGTAAATGAACTTCTAAAAAGTACCCCCAATTAGGGGATATTGAAAAATTCGAATTAGCGGATCATGCATGGTCAAATGTTTCAAAATTGAAGCTGCGTTTATAATGCAGAATAAAGAAGTTTTCAGTCAACCGAACACGGATATACCAAACATAAGGAAACCACTCCTTAAGGAAAACAAGCGTCTTAGGATTAATAAGGAGACGGGCCGTCACACCTGACTACACACCAAGTAGTATTAGTTTGAGCCTGTAGACGGTTAGAGATACTTACTAACCGAAATGTTATGTTTAAAATAAATAAAGACAATGGAAGTCCAAAGTTTTGTTTTTACTCAATCATTTTGTACGAGTTTTAATCAGAGAATATTAAAGTATCTTCTTTTATTTGCCCCTATCAGAAACAGTGTAGAACTGCGCATGTGAAGAATCGTTACGGGACCCTAGTGAAATGGATAGTTGCAGCATCCATACGGTATCGCTGGCCACACACATCCAAACAAATGTCTATATTCTTTGGTTTCCTAAAGTCAAGTTCTGCCGTCCAAAACGAAGAGGTTGTAACTGCATTTTACGCGAAACTGAGATAATCTCCTTTATTAAGAATTCTGGAGTGCATTGAAATGTAATATTGCTATTTTAGCAGTTATAATAAAATGTATATGGTTTTTGGGTTTTAAAAAGACAAATATTGATTAACTAGTAGTCTAAAATGCCAACAACTCAATTTTAAATTTATTGCAGTCGGTCCGGTACGGTTTTTTATCCTCTGATTGTGTAAATCTATTGAGTTTGAATATAACTCCTGCTATCATTCCTGTTCCCTCAGTGAAAGTTGACTCATCAAGTTGTAGGTATTTGGATGAAATTAATTTGGCTGATCCTGGTTTTGGTAATCCGAAGAAGGATGAAATACTTTTATGACATATGTCACGGTCATTAAAGGTGTAAGCACCTATGCTAAACAACAACATTCAAAAAGACAGTTTTCGGTAGTTTTAACATTTTATAATTATAAAAGAGTAATAAATCGGTACTATCGGGCTTTGAGAAATAAGTGCAAGTGTTCTTCAAACATAAAATAACATATTTTTGGAGTATTTTAAAATTTAACGGTATAACCTAAAATTTTTACGCGGGCTGGTTTGTTATTATTAGTACTTTAAGTATGTACGACTGACGGTGACATATTGTTGCATCTTAGTAAGTTTGTAAGCGCGCCTAAAATGGGAGATAAATCCAAGAACTCTCCCACATTAAAATTGAGGAAACCACAGTACAACACAAGATTACAAACACTAAAAACAATAGCCACGAGATTTCAAGATAGTAAGCAACCATGCAAAAGTCCACGAAGTGGTCCGTGACAAAAACAGCATAAATAATGACGAGGGGAAAAAACCCCAAATCAATAAATGCAGAACTTACGAAACAAGCTGGCAGACAAGTACTCGGAAATAAGTGACATGTGTCAGAGAAACAAACAACTGACAAAAACAATTGAAAAATTACAAAATGATCTACAGGCAAAAAACGAAGCTATTGAGGCTTATAAATTATCCCTAGAAAAGATATCAAAAGAGCAAAATAAAAACTTTAAAGATACTTCAACGTAAACAGAAACTGGCAAATTTAAAAAATACAAAAAAAGAAAAATATTAATAATATCAATAAAAACAAAACATTAAGAAGTGCGCAATGTATAAAAGTTCTAACAACAAAAAATATTCAGTTAGCCAATCAAATACAGTCATTACGATAAAATAACCTAAAATTAAAACGAGAGGTAAATACAACAAAAAACACATTGAATGCTTAAGAAAGGACAAGTCTAAACCTGCCTCTGAAATAACTCAGCAACAAGAACAAACCCAGACAGATAATATACCACCAAGAAAAAACGTATACTGTCACACTAATGTCACATCATAAATGGACGTGGAACAAACATTAATGGACGTGGAACAAACATTAATGGACGTGGAACAAACCAAACAATAAACAGAAGTAAATAAACGTCAGACAATGTAAAAATCGAACATATTACTTATATCGGGGAAAAAGGGCAAACTGGTTTCTGAATATATGTCATATTTTACAAAAAAATCGGAAAAAGTGTCTTTAATTATTAAAGCTAACGCCAGTGACTCTGAACTTATAGGTACCGCTATATCTATATCGAAGAATTTTACTAAAAATGACCTGATAGACAGTTTTATTCTAAAAACAATACGTTAGTTCTGAGTGAACCATACCGATTTGATGATAAACAGAAACAGGATCAGATATACCATAGTAATATATCCTTTTTCAACTCCGTTTTCCTAAGAAAAATCAATAATAGATGCCTTTTAGATACCAACAATATAGTGAGACAATCAAATTATTATAGCGACAGGATAAACATGACTAAAGTTGGCAAACAACACCTAGCAAGAGCAATAATCAGCCATATTTACAGTTTTTTTCAGGTTCCTCAACTGCGCTCACAGTTAAAATAGAAACAATAACATCAATAAACAAGCCAACAACAAGCCAAGCAAATTTAATAACATCAAATAATAATAGATCAAATATCACCAGATGCATCAATAAGCCAACCAAAACTCAATAGTTTCCACCACAACACACAGTTCTTGGGAAATGGATTAGGTCAATGATGTATTACTTGAAAATCACAACTGACAAGAAATATTGTGCGGCAACGGAACACTGGCAATGCGAAGATGCTCTAAATTCTATGACATTGTTTTGTTGTGAAAAAAATAAACATGGATCTAATGGGAAAGGACAGACTGGATATCTGTAAAATGTCAGTGCTTTACTTTTTGGAGTGTTCAGCAATGGAGGTAAAATATAATAACAGGGTTTTTATAATTTTAGGTATCTATAGATCAGATTTGTCAGGTGACCTTAAAATTTTTATTAATACTTTCGAACAAATTTTAGATAAGATCTGTAATGAAAACAAAGTAATTATAGTTCCAGGTGAATTTAACTTTCACCTGGAGAAATCTTGTGGTAAAAAAAATGAATTTTTGACCTTACTTAGTTCATATAATCTGAATCCTTCAATACACGCGTATACACGCATTGTTGGAAATGCAAAGTCATGTATAGACAATCTGATTTTTAAAACAACAGAGTTTCATTTCACAACTAAAATCATTCACTCGGGCAAGTCTGATCATACTGCACAACTTATTTGCTTAGATGTGGAAACATCAACCTGTAATGAGCCGGATAGGTATATAAAAATCTTTTCCGACACCAACATAAAAAAATTTTGTGAGAAATGTAAAAAACTATTTTGTGGGATAGTCTATATATAAACATTATAAATAACATCACTGTAACAGAATTATGGAATGAGTTCATGGGTACTTTTCTGTCGAATTTTGACTCAATTTTTCCATTAAAAAAACAACGATCCAACTATACGGGAAGTAAAAAAATTGAATGATTGACTCCTGAGCTTTCGGAACTTAAAAACAGGCTAGTGGCTTTTCAAATGATGTCTCAGCAAAAACCAGAATATTCTGAGCAATTCCGGGCACTAAAATCTAAATATGATAAAGAACTTCAATATTCGAAAAGTTCACACATTATTTCAAAAATAAGAGCTAGCGTCGTCGTGGGATGCTGTCAAAAAATACGCAAACAGTAAAAAGTCATCCAATATACTACCAGATTACAATAATATGTCGCAACTTGCAAATGAGTTTAATACGTACTTTGTATATATTTGGATATAGCGACCAATACAATTAAGAACAGCGGCATCTCTCAAGATGGCTCTAATTATATTCAAAAATTTCACTATAATAAAAATATATTATTACAACCAACATGCGCACAAGAACTAATTGACATTTCAAAAAAAACTGAAAAATAAAACAAGCTCGGGGCATGATGGGGTTCCATCAAATGTTTTAAAACAGTGCATAACCCTTATTGCAGACCCTCTTGCACACATATTTAATGAAAGTATGAGCCAGGGATTATACCCTGATCATTTCAAACTAGCATGTCTAATTCCAATTTTTAAAAAGGATGACCCAAATGATTTATGTAATTATAGGCCTATTAGTCTACTTTCCTCGTTTTCAAAGGTATTTGAGCTTATTCTACATAACAGACTTCTGGGCTTCTTTCTTTCGAACGGTCTTATAAAAGACTTTCAACATGGTTTTGTTCCAAAAAATTCTACAGAGTCAGCAATACAAAAATTCAACAATCAAATACTAAAAGCACTCGATTATAAGGCAACAGCTTGCGGAATCTTGCTTGACCTTTCAAAAGCTTTTGATACAATCAACCACACGACACTCTTAACAAAGCTTGAATCCTACGGTGTTAGGGGAATTCCTCTTCAATTATTTAAATCATATTTATCGGGTAGAACGCAAAAAACTGTAATTAAGTCTGACAATGCAACTTTTGAGTAAAAAACAAATAACATTAGTATCGGCGTACCTCAGGGAAGTATCTTAGGTCCACTGTTTTTTGTGACATATCTTAATGACATGGATACACTATTTAATAAACCCGATATAAACATAAATTACGCTGACGATACAAATGTTGTTGTTCCAGTATCAAAAGGCAAAAATCTCGAGGAAAGATGCTTGGATGTGCTTAAAGACACCAAAGACTGGTTGGACTGCAATCAATTGCTTTTAAACGAGGAAAAAACAAAAATCATAGTATAAAGTAATCAAAGAACTACTCAATGCAAATCTGTATCATTTCAAAACAAAGAAATTGAGTTTGTTACCAAAGCAACGGTGCTTGGACTTACTTTTGGTAATTTTTTGAATTACTCAGAACACATTCAGACTCTGTGTGCAAAGCTGGGTCGATCAAGCTATGCTATAAGGGTTTACACATATATTACGGTATCTTTTATTCACACCTTCGATATGGTATATTCCTCTGGGGTGGTAGTGGCCATGCATATAAAGTATTCTTAAACAAAAAAAGATCATGCGCATTATGTATTCGTTAAAGTATAATGAAAGCTGTAGAGGCACTTTTAGACGGAACCGGTATATGACAGTCCCGGGAGTTTATGTTTACGAATGTCTTATGCACATTCGGAAACAATTTTTCGCGATTTGAGTCCCTTATGTCAAGTCACAAGCATTACACACGAAACTGTGACCGAAAATGTTTTCTTTATCATCCTGTCCATAGGTTGAAATCAACAGAAAAGGGACCTGAATATGGGGCCATTAAGTTTTATAATAAGCTCCCAAATAAAGTTAAAGAAATTGAAAGCTTTAAAGTTTTTAAAATGACTTGTTTTGATTTAATTTGTGAAATCGAACCATATACATTCGAGGAATTTTTAAACTAAGCAATGTTTAATCTAGTCATTTTGTAATCAAAACCTTTGTGTACTTTACACAATATCTTACTTAAAACCTACCTCTTAAAGCCTTTATTTATTTTATTTTTATTTTATTTTTGGTTTAAATTGATTGTGTGTGAAATTCAATAGTCATTTGTTCTTCTTTCATTCTTGTATGTATTGTTAAGTATTTAAAAACAATATGCTTTTTTTAACAAACTGTAAATTTATAAATTAATTTAATAACTATCTACATTGTGACAACTATGTTAAACATTATGTTATATAGTATATTTTGTTCCTATTTTTTTCTAACAAATAGTAATTATTGACGCACCATATCTATATAAATTGTATTTGTATAATTAATATGGTAATATAAAATCTATTTATCTATCAGCTGAAATCTTTAGTCAGGTTATGCGTGAAGGTTTTCAGCCTGGACAAAATGAAGGACCCTCTGCAATCAACACAGTTTTTGGTTATGTTCTCACAGGAGGTGTAAATGTAAGTTAAGGTAAATTTTTAACCTGTTGTACTTCCTTTGCACCAATAAATTAAACTTTGAAGAGTTTTTGGCAGTTAGAGAATGTACTAAAAAAAAAGGAAGATATTATAGGTTGCCCTTTAAACAAAGCCCCTCTCTTCATACTTTTGACATACTTCGATCAGTGGTGCTTCATATTTGTTATTGTTCTCTGGCCTTTTTTGTTTATTGTTTATTTATTCATATATTTTTTATTATTTAGATATTGTGAACTTATCTCTAGTTAGTAAAAATGATTGAATATTTTAGGTTTCTTTTGTTTATACTATCACTTTTTTACAAAATAAAATGTATGTTTTTTAAAGCTAGTTTTTTAGAAATAGATAGTTGATGAACAGGGGTATCCTTTGTAAATGTAACCCTCCACTATCTTTATTAAAAAATTAATAGTTCTGAACATATTATGATGACCATTGACAGCAAAGGAAACAAATTGGTTCTTAGTGGAACTTTGTTCTATCCCTTATTTTAAAGTTTTTATCCAAATGTCTTAAAGTCATTAATACACGAGGTAGTGGGGCGTTACATATATAATCGATACTCCTGCAGATATTTTTTCCTAAAACAATTAATGAAACAGCGTTCTGTAAAAGATTTATTAATATATTTCTTATACCTATTTTAAAGGCTGGTTCACATTCAGCCTGTCGTTAAGTAGGTTAAAGTAAATAAGTTGAGTGTGTTTTAAGCCAATTGTGTTTTCACACAGTTTAGTTAATAAGTAGAGTTTGATAAATCAATTCAAGGTAAAACAAAGGTTTACACGAGGCCAGTGTTTTAGTTGAATACTTTAATAGTAATTCGAGTAGTAACACTGTTTGGTTATTCACAAAATTCTTGGCCGTCGAGATATGTTTAATTGGTACATGACCAGTCAGTTATCTTAGTGGTGGGGGATGTTACTCGACAACAAAAAACCAAGTAGTGTTCCATTTCCTAAACTTGACCATTGACTTGACTAAGCCAGTACTCAACCACTGGACTAAGCTTTTGGTTGTATGTAAAGCAACCATAATGATTTTTATTTACAAAATATGTAAAGCTGGATTTATAGTTCTGTACAGTAAGTAGTAACACATAAGAAGTAAGACACAAGGTAAGCACAACATGCTGATGTTCATAGTTGACAGTAAGAATTATATAAGCACTAAAAGTCGTAAAAAATGAACCATTTTAATTTGTTACGTTACTTTACGGAACTATGAATCCGGCTTTAGCATATTTTGAAGATATATAAAACAAGATTTTTTATTTAATGTGGGCGCATTTGTATCCCTTTGTTGTATCGTAGAGCACATATAAATCACCAAAAATGTTAAGAACAGTACTTCTTTTGCTAAAAATGCTTCCGAAATTAAAAAAATATCAAAGCTTAAACTTAAGTGGTAGAAATTCTAGCACTTATACTAAGTAGAAGAAATGTCAACTTAAGTGGAACATTGATAGCACCTGCAAGCTCTTCAGTCAAACTAAAGTATTGTTCATACTCGTCTTAGTCTTTTGTTTTTGATTAGTCTTTGTTCTTTGATTAGTCTTAGCTGTCTTAAACAAAATCGGCTGTTCATATGTTCTTATCTTTTGTTTTTGATTAGTCTTAGTCATAACCCACTGAAAAAAAAATTCAATTTCAATAAAAAGGCCCCCTTTTCAAGAGTCATTTTCTACACAAAACAATCTTATTTAACCTAATCTGTGCACGAAACGAAACACAGACATGAAAGAACAAAAGCAAAAAAGAAAATAAAAACAAATAAAATTTTGAGGTTATGTTAAGATTTTCTGTTAAAAACATGATTAATGGCGGTAAATTCAAAATTTCGGCCGCGCGCTTGCGCTCTTCGGACGCCCTGTAAAAAAAAACAAATAACAGCTGATGTCTGTCACTCGTCTTAGTCGTTGTCCTAAGGATTGAAAGTTGGCAACTCTTAAGACAAAGACTAATCAAAAACAAAAGCAAAAGCATTGTATGAACACTCCCATAAGAAACAGTGGTTTTAACTTTCTTATGACAAGACATATGACTAAACCAAGACAAAAGACTAGACAAAAGACGAGTATGAACGATCCATAAGTGGAACTTAGGACTTAAGTGCTATGCTAGAAAGTGGACCTCGTATGTTAACTTGGTTGCCGATCTTCGATCCGTAACGTTTATACCCTTTGCTTTTCAACTTCTTTTTACCAATTAACGTATTAGAATTTATTGCGGATAATGATAAGTGTGTAGTATAATATAAATAACAAAAAAATGAGTTACCCAGCAAAAAAACCCAACTAATTTAAATCTCTCCGGGAACTTATACAAAGTTCAGCAGAGAAAAAAACCTGAAATGTCGTAAAAGAAGAGTTACGCTAACAAGGGTTGTAGACACGCGATGAATATCAAATAATCCTTTCTACAGGGTGTCCCGTAAATGCCATAATTTTTGGTTTAAAGTTAAATTAGATGTACAGTCGACTACACGAATAATAAAGCAAATTAAATATTTAGGGACACCAATTTAAGCTTATTGGAGAACAATGCAATGTCAAAATTATGGGCATATTTTTCGCTGTCTTTTTGTTCACACCCAGACTCTGCCATGTTAAACCAAAAGGGTATATCTGATTTTACAAAATTTTGGGTAGGACATAATTATATTACACTACCTAACATGACATTTATATATCTTGATTTTTTTACGCTAAGAGTAGTAGGCCATGACCCTTATGAGATTTTATTTTCTTGTCAAGCCGTCAAATATAAACGTGACATCTATTTTATATTGTTTTGGTCTTTATAAGGAATAAGTGGCCCATATGGTGTCCGGAGATAAGAATAGTACCAAGGTAACCCCTAGGCCTGTCGTAAGAGAGAGTCTGGTAACAAACGAGCTTTGACCAGTATGTTAACAAAAAAAACTGAAAACTGGTAACCTCAAATATCACACCACATAACATCTTTGGTAATAGGGGTTTGTTAATCTGGTGATTTTCGGAATACATTCGGTGACATGAGAACGAGTATATGGAGTGCCGATTTGGCGGACACCCTGTGGCTCTCTGTACCCTCCTGAACATCTCAAAAGGTTTATAACCCACCAGTGGTCTATGACTACAACCATGGCATTATGTGGTAAATCATGATTAGTCATCAGTTTCTGGCCTAAAATATAATTTCAAGTCTACTAGGTTCTATTTACTAGACAGTATTTAAATTACACTGTTCGGAATGAAAATGGGCTCTGACACCATTCTTGCCGATTCTTATGTAAAATGACCTCCTGAATCCAAATATGAACTCCGTTTTTTCCCATCACCCCCCATTTTCGGGGGAGACCCCCCTACCTATCTTTACTGCTTTTCGATAGTTTGGTGGGACGGAAAGGATTTTTTTGGCCTTAACATAATTATTTCTGAGAGATTGGAGAGTTAAGTGTTCTTAAACATTAATATTTATAGTGAGGTGGTAAGCCATTTGTTTGGGGGGGGGGGAGGTGTTCTGCATAAATGGTAAATGGACATTGTCAATTTTACCGTTTTATATGCATTTTCTAATTATTTTTATAAAATTTTAGCTGCCAGCAGCTTAACGGTAACAAAGTTTAATTGTAATAATAAATAAACTTTATAGCAAAGTATAAAGCAACATATTAGTACATAAAAGTATATGTAAATACAGAAACCACTGGCGTATACAAAAAAATCGCCTTGGAGGGGCTTGAAAATTTTTTCCACTTCTATTTATTAACTTATTAAAAAGTAGGAAAATAAATAGTTTTAACATAATCTATTTTTAGATTCTTGGGGGACTTTCGCCCCCAAGCTCTTCTCCCCCCTTGTATACGCTCATGCAGAAACTATAATAAAAAAATAAAATTATGTTGCTTTACTTGTGAATGGGACAGCCGAGCACGGGACAAACATTACATTGTACGCCACTGGTCTTTGCGAGAAAGATTTACTCCCGGTCAGAAAAAAGTCTCCAACGATCCTTATTAGTCCCGCAAGATAATATTTACTTGCCGCTTTTGCACACCAAACTTGGATTGATCAAACAGATTTCATATATTTGAAAACTAAATTTCCTCGTCTTACTGAGGCTAAAATCAAGGAAGGTGTTTTTGTGGGGCCCCAGATTAGACAACTTTTTCAAGATTCGACGTTTATTGAACACCTGAATCAAAAAGAAAAACGAGCTTCGTTTGCATTCCAAAACGTGTGTAAGAACTTTTTATTAAAAGTGATGATTATGTCGCTCAGGTCGAGGAATTGCTCTTAGCGTACAAGGCCATGGGATGTAACATGTCCCTTAAAGTGCACTTCATTCACTCGCATCTGGACTTCTTTCCTGAAAATTTAGGAGCAGTCTCGGGAACGGTTTCATCAAGACATCGCTAAGTTGGAAAAGAGGTTTTCAGGGAAGTGAAATGCAAGCATGTTGGCGGAGTACTGCTGGTTTTTGAAACGAGAGGGTTGTACCTCAGGGTATAAAAGGAAAGCAATCACCAAGTGAAGGTACGAAAGTTCTTATTTCTCAGTGGGCACCCAGGAATATGTCTTGCGGGGCCCGACGCCTCTATAGCCCATGATGTCGAATTTTAAGCTATTTTTTGTGTTTTTTTATAAAATATGTGGAATATATGTAAAAAAAATCTAAGGCTTGGGGGGGGGCGGGCCCCAAGGTCCCCCCTGGGTGCGCCCATGTATTTATTATTGTTGCAAACTAAAATAACTCTCTTTATACTTAAAAATTTAAATTTATGTCGATAATATTATAATTATTATCGAAAAATTATAAAAATAGATAAAAGGGCTGCTCCCTCAAAAATGTTGGGTGGTAGAAGAAAACGCAAGCTATATTTGGATTCAGGGCGTCGTCTTACATAAGAATCAGTGGAAATAATGCCAGTGCTCAAGAATTTATTTTTTTGCAGACCAGTGTTATTATCTGAACCGTACACAGTAGGTACGTGGTGCACAACGGGCTCAGAAAGGTGTGCTTTAGGGTGATAACTGCCACCACCGTACACATTCATTCATAAGGAATAAATAACGTTTTTTTTGCTTTAAAATACAATTCAGAAGGATCTACAAACATTTGAGAGTTTTTGTTATGTTTACGGTTTCTAGACAGTAGCAGATCTAGGCCCTAAACAAGGAAGGCCCCAAAAATTACTTGTTTGCAAATCTCAGACTGGTGAATTTGAGGATTTTTTTTCCAAAAGAACGCGGTCCTAAGGGGTAAAGCGTGTTCTAACTTTAACAAAAAATTGAACATAAAATGTATTTTTTGGCCACTTAATTAATTAACTCTTGAAATATGGTATGAAAAGAAAACATTAGAATGCCTGTTGTCATTCCCATAACTTTTATGTCATCCAATCAATATTTATTATCCGGACTTACAATCCAATTGCACCTAGCTGTTTCTTTTCTATCGAGTTCTTCACCTCCACCAGTAGCAAGCAAAAATTCTAAACTTTGTTGCTATTTTTTATTTGTTTAAAATAATCGAATATTTTAGTGTAATTGACTATTTAGTTCCCGATTAATACAAAAAAACATAAAACCACAATAAACAATACAAAAGTTATTGTTACGATTAAATATAGAAAAATACATCATTTATCAAGTAAACCAAATAAAATTAGGTTAGGAAACATTCCAAACATGTCCTTATTAAAAATAAAATATGACTAAATTTCATGTTAGCATAGAAAATGATGTATCAAACTACTTTTTCATGCAAAGTTATAAAAGTCACATAGACACTTTTGAAATAAAAAGACAGTAAATACGCATGGTTAAGGGATGTTGACCAGTATGTAACCTTTGTTAAGAAATTAAAAGAGAATTTTGATATTGGTCTATCTTCCTCCAATGTTCGGTTTACTGTGCGAGGAAAACGAATTTTCGATATTTTTGGGCACTATTTCTGCTTTTGGGTTTTTCCAAATTTAGGCAGAAATTCCGTATCGCTGCGACACCGCGCTGCAGAAAAACGCCTGTGTTACCGGCGCCACGGACCGCAATTGCGGTAACGCTGCTGCACCGCGCGGCAGAAGAACGCGTGTGTGTACCGGCGCTAAATCTTAAATCAACTATTTACAAACGCACTATTATCTTAATAGTATATTTGTTCGTGCAACTTTAATTTTAAATTCAAATTTCGCGCCAAATTCCCGTATTCGGAAAACCCACACAATTTCAATTTGATTGGCACAAGCAAAACGCCAGCGCCATCTACGGAAAAATGAATCTGCGCAAAAGGGCGTAACCAAAAAGAGATTCGTCTGTCGTATTCTATCGAGATCACCACGCAGCATGGTGATAAATTCTATTAACCAAAAAATCCAATAACATTCTTAGAAAATAAAACTAAACCATTACACAAACAAGTGATTCTAGTGTGGAGCGACTGCAACGACTGGGCCAGCGAGAGGAGCTCCTCTGGACGACGGAAACAGCTGAAAAGGTGAGTGCCAATCCTCTATATTGTCTTTGTGTGGCTCGGAAAAATTAATATTTTTACATCGTCCTTTAAAGGATTTTTGCACCCAGATTTTATAAAACAACCAGTGCGCTTACAGTCCCGCGGCTCTACCCCTCAAACCATCAACATTTTCTGGTCCCACGACCCAGATAGTTTTTTAAAATTTGTTTGCTAAAAATATTAGATTTTCGTCTCGCCATTTTGGCTCGTTGTTGCCGTGTCCGGTTTAGAAAGGAGGTTCCGTCCCCCCTTGCGTGGCTTAACGGTGGCTCCACCCACATTTCATTGCAGCCGAAATTGGCACTTCGTACGTCGTTTGTTTGGATTCAAAAATCGAAATTTGTTTAAATAATAGTTATTTGTTTAAATAATATGTTATAGTTATTCAAAACAACAAAAGTGCTTGTGAGCTGAATGCTTTATTCTTATTTAACAGGTAAACAAACACATCTAGTAGAATTAGTATTTACCTGTAAAAAAAACGGTAGTAGGTACAATTTGTTTTCTGTGCATTTATTTGGGAGAAAAATCGCGACCTAGGATAACAGCAAGTTTTTGCATTTATTCGAGAAATCGATAATAAAATATATGCTGTCGGACTCTTTTGGACTGATTAAAGTCAATAGGGGTCAAGTGTTAGTTTTATTCCTTTTAAATATTTTTTATTTTTTTAATTAACAATATGTCGTTAAAAAAGCTTGAGAATCAACGCAAAGTTTCAATATCTCGTATTACGGAAACGTATAACTTGGGAACAAAAGCTAAATCAGATAGTTCTTCCTTGCCAATTTTTAAGGCGTTTTACGAATCGTTAGATGATCACTATGAACAATTTAAAAACATTCATAATGACATCATAGGTCTCTTGAAAGACGACGATGAGGATGCATTCGAAGTACAGGACAAAATTAGGAAAGATACGGATCTATTCTACCACCAAGCTAAAGTTCTTTTTTCGAGTTTATGTTCCGATTCAGTTCATTCAAATTTCACCCCCGCAACTTCACACTATTCACGTAGCGATGATCTGGGCCCTTTAAAGGTACCTTGCTTTAATGGAAACGTAAAAAAGTGGCCAACCTTTTACGATGTTTATTCTTGTTTGGTTCACGAAAACTCTAATTATTCCGATATAAGGAAATTTCAACATTTGCTAACCTTCCTTGAGGGCGAACCACTTAATATTTTAAGTTCTATAAAATTAACGGCAAGCAATTACGCAATCGCCTGGAAGGTATTAACAGATCGCTATCAAAATAAAAGACTTTTAGCCAGTACCTACTGGAACTCAATCTACTATGCAAATTCTTTAAAGGGAAACCAGTCAGCAAAGGATCTTAGAGTCTTGGTAGATACCTTTTCCGAGAATATTGCGGCGCTCGAAAATCTTGAATTTCCAGTAACGTCGTGGTGTTTTTGTTTATTTTCAATTTTATTATCAAAAATCGATCAAACCACAAGAACCGCTTTCGAATTAAAGTATAGTACTACCGAGATTCCAACATATCAAAATCTAATTCAGTTTCTTATTAACCAATGCCGTGCTCTTGAAACAGTACAGCTATCTCCCCAAAATACGCAAATGCAACCTTCGACTTCAAAACAACAAAAACCAAATTATTCGAATTCTAGTAACCACAAATATAATTCTTATTCAAATAATCAGTACAAATCAAGCCCTCCATCAAATTTTTTAGCGCATACGCACTCACAAGTAGCAAATAAACAATCCAATATTCAATTTCGACAAAACCAACAACCCTATAAGTGCAAATTATGCAATAATTCTTTTCATCCACTTTCCCAGTGTGGTGTTTTTATTTCCAAATCTCCTTCAGATCGTTTTACTTATGTAAAACAACAATCGTTATGTATCAACTGTTTACGTTCAAATCATCAAGTAATCGACTGCAGTAGTACCTACAACTGCAGGGTATGTCGACATAGGCACCATAGTCTTATTCATCTATCGCAAACGACAGATTCAATCCGTCAGAATTCAAGTCAATCCTTTGTTAATTCAAGCCAAATTTCAAATCAAAATTCGAACTTAAATCAAAGTTTTAATTCAAATCAAGTGGCCGTGCCTAGCACAGGCACAAACTTATCGTATCAGAATTCAAATTCAAGTCTTAGCCAACAGAACCCTAGTTTTGTTCAACCCAGTTCAAATTCAATTCAAATCAATTCGAATCCAAATACATCTACAAATCAATACTCTTCGTTATCCACCTTGACGCCCCGGACGACAGTGCTTCTAGCGACTATAAAATTAGAGGTACTCGATAGTCGGGGTAACTACCAACCTGTCCGAGCACTTCTGGACAGCGGTAGCCAAGCTAACCTGATAAGCGAAGCTTGTCTTAACAGGTTAGGCTTGCCAAGAAACAAAATTTCGATCCCTGTTCTGGGACTAAATCAATCTTCATCGGCCACTAACGGCATTTCTACTTGCACTATTCGAGCCCTAGGCCAACAAGAGCCTACCTTTTCTATTCAAGTCTTCGTTTTACCGAAACTCTGTTCGAATATGCCCTCAATACAGGTAGATTCATCCAATTGGAGTCATATTTCAAATCTAAAGCTTGCAGATAACCAATTTTACAACCCTGGTCCAATTGACTTACTCTTAGGTGCACAACTTTACACAGAAATCGTCCAATCAGGACGAATTCCAGGACCTCACGGCCTACCCTCCGCTTTTGAGACAGTTTTTGGGTGGGTCTTGATGGGCCAAACTCAAAGCATAAATATTTCACCTCAAGTCAATTCTTACCTTACTTCCTGTGAGCAGTCTCTCGACTTTAATATTCGCAGATTTTGGGAACTAGAATCAATTAAGTCAAAAACGTTTCTCTCACCCGAAGAAAAAAGATGTGAAGAGATTTTCCAAAAAACTACCACTAGAGATATTTCGGGCCGATTTACGGTAAATTTGCCTTTTCGTCACATTGACCCTCCTGACCTAGGAGACACATATTCAGTGGCCTACCGTCAATTTTTGTCTCTCGAATCTCGCTTAATAAAAAATTCAAATTTCTATAGTATGTACTCGGATTTTATGAGAGAATATCTCAAAAACGGGCACATGTCTTTAATTCCAAGATCCGAACCTAGACCTCAGTTATGTTCTTATTTACCACATCACGGAGTCCTTCGTCTTGACAAATCAACGACTAAACTCCGGGTGGTTTTTAACCCCTCGATTAAGGGTTCGAAAGGCCTAAGCATGAACGAAACTCTTTTAATAGGACCAAAATTACAAGCCGACATTTCCGAAATTCTATTAAAATTCAGATTTTATTCTATCGTATTTTTGACTGATATAAAACAGCACTTTTTACAAATTCAAATCAATCCAATTCATCGGGACTACCAAAGGCTACTTTGGCGATTTGATCCCAACGAACCCCTGCAGGAATACAGGCTTAATACAGTGACGTTTGGTGTTAGTTCAAGTCCCTATTTAGCTATTAGAACTCTTAGAGAACTAGCCATCCTGGAGGCTAAGAATTATCCTGAAGCATCCCAGGTCCTTTTGAATAACATTTTCATGGACGATATTTGCTGTGGAGCTAACTCTCTAGAAGGTGCTTTATCACTTCAAAAGGATCTCATAGCGTTGCTTAAATTGGGGAAATTTGAATTAAGAAAATGGGCATCAAATAATCCGAAACTTCTTTCACATTTGTCGCCCGCTGATTGTCAGATCCCTGTTACCTTTGAAGACGATTCTTCAACATCGATTAAGGTGTTGGGCCTTCAGTGGCACCCTTCTACAGATACTTTTACCTATTCTTGTACCCCTTGTGAAAAACCTTGCACCAAAAGGAATATTTTATCGGCTATCGCTAAAATTTGGGATCCTATAGGTTTCTTATCGCCTGTTTCATTTTTAGCCAAAGTGATTATGCAAAAACTTTGGTTATGCAAAACTGATTGGGATGAAATACCCCCCGATCCAATCAAAACTCTTTGGAATCAATTCAATAATCAATTAACCACTCTTTCGAATCTTTGTATACCTAGACATATTTTTTCGAATAATATTCAACGATGTCAATTGCTAGGTTTCTGCGATGCATCCGAGCTAGGATACGCTTCTTGCGTATACGTTCGCGTCGAATTACCAAATAAAATTATCAAAACTGCTCTAATCATGGGCAAGTCAAGGGTTGCTCCCTTACACACTATTTCAATCCCACGTTTGGAACTACTTGGAGCTACTCTATTAGCTGATTTACTCGAACTAGTTATTCGCACCTATTCATCATTACTCGTAATCGATGAAATTCTTGCGTTCTCGGACTCACAGGTCACGCTTCATTGGGTCACATCTTCACCTCACAAGTGGAAGACCTTTGTGGCAAACCGCGTAAGTCGTATTCAAGAAACAATCCCCGAAGTCCCATGGTATCACATTACTTCACTCGAGAACCCTGCCGACTGCGCTAGCAGAGGGTTGTCGCCTAATAACTTAATAAATCACCCTCTTTGGTTTCACGGCCCTCCATGGATTACCTTGCCCACTACGGAGTGGCAAATTCAAAGGTTTATAAATGAACGTTCTTTGGGAGTTCCAGACGAGGTTCTCAAAGAAGAAAAACCGGAAAATTCAGTGGTGCTGACGGCAGAAATTCAAAATCAAAACTTTTTTGATAGATTAATCGATAAAATATCCAATTTAAATACCATTCAAAAAATCATTTGTCATTTTCTAAGACTTATTCACAATCGAAAAACCTCAGTTGACCCTTTATCCGGCGTTTTTTCCGCTTTTGAACTACACAAGGCTCTACTTGTTTTAGTTAAAAGGGTCCAAGAAGAGTGTTTTTCGGATATCATTCAAAAAATTCAAAATACTCAGCTATTACCTAAGCCGTTTCGCAAACTCGCGCCCTTTTTGGACGAATTGGGTTTCCTTAGAGTGGGCGGACGCTTACGGCATTCTCAACTCTCCTTTGAGGCAAAACATCCCTTATTATTGCCGAAATCTCATAGATTAACCCAATTGATCATTATTCAAACTCATAACGAAAATTTACATCCCGGAATAAACACAGTCCAATACTTAATTCGTCAAAAGTTTTGGATTATGTCATCACGTCGAGCTATTCAGAGGGTTTTATTGAAATGTATTCCCTGCTTTCGCTTAAAACCAAAACCTTACACTCCGTACATGTCGGATTTACCTTCTTTTAGAACGTCACAATTAAAATGTTTTTCACACGTTTGCTTAGACTATGCAGGCCCAATCAAAACCTTTGTAGGTCAGAGACGTCGTGGAGCACAAGTTGGTAAATCATATATCGCAGTCTTTGTCGATACTTCTGTCAAGGCAATCCATATCGAGCTTGTTTCGGATTTAACCACAGAGGCGTGCATCGCTGCGTTACGACGCTTTGTCGCTAGACGTGGCACTTGTGTCCAAATCACAAGTGATAGAGGCTCAAACTTTGTTGGGGCTATTAAGGAGCTCCATAATCTTTCGAAATTAGCTTCTGAGAGCTTAAAAATCAAATGGTGTCTTAATAGTCCGGGAGCCCCCCACCTAAATGGTCTAGCAGAAGCAGGAGTCAAATCTATAAAAACACATTTGTATCGGGTCATCGGTGACCAGATACTAACCTTCGAAGAGCTCTATACTCTCCTCGCCCAAATAGAGGCATTACTCAATTCTCGACCCCTTTGTGAGCAAAGCTCTGACCCAAACGATCTTACGTCTTTGACTCCGGGTCATTTCCTCACAATGGAACCCCTTAATTCGTGTCCTGATCCTGACCTTTCTACCCTTAAAGTTAATACCCTTAAGCGTTGGCAACTTATCCAACGAATTCATGCCGATTTCTGGAAGCGTTGGAAACTCGAGTACTTAAATACTTTACAACAGCGTTCTAAGTGGTCGGACCCTTCGGTTGAAATCAAGCTAGATTCGCTTGTATTAATTAAGGATGAAACTAGGCCGCCATTACACTGGTTGCTGGGTAGAATAGTATCTGTACATCCTGGTCGGGATAATTACATTCGAGTTGCTACTGTTAAAACACAACACGGACTTTTCACTCGTCCCGTGGTCAAGTTGTGCCCACTACCTTTAGATGCGCACTAAACTCCCAAGCAACTTCTTTTGTTTCGTGTGTCGTTATCTAGAATATATATATATTTTTTTTTCATTTTTTTTCTTTTTGATCTATAAACCTAAAACGGATTTAATTACCTACCCTTTAAGGTTTTGAATTAACTTATATTTTTTTTATATAGCCATTTGTTTATTCAATTAATCTCAATGTAAAACTTCGTTTTAAGTGGGCGGAAAATGTTCGTGCAACTTTAATTTTAAATTCAAATTTCGCGCCAAATTCCCGTATTCGGAAAACCCACACAATTTCAATTTGATTGGCACAAGCAAAACGCCAGCGCCATCTACGGAAAAATGAATCTGCGCAAAAGGGCGTAACCAAAAAGAGATTCGTCTGTCGTATTCTATCGAGATCACCACGCAGCATGGTGATAAATTCTATTAACCAAAAAATCCAATAACATTCTTAGAAAATAAAACTAAACCATTACACAAACAAGTGATTCTAGTGTAGATCGCCTGCAACGACTGGGCCAGCGAGAGGAGCTCCTCTGGACGACGGAAACAGCTGAAAAGGTGAGTGCCAATCCTCTATATTGTCTTTGTGTGGCTCGGAAAAATTAATATTTTTACATCGTCCTTTTAAGGATTTTTGCACCCAGATTTTATAAAACAACCAGTGCGCCTACAGTCCCGCAGCTCTCAACCCTCAAAACATCAACAATATTAAAAAATGGCCAGTTAACCCGCCTTGGTGCCAAGTCGATCAAAATGCTTCAGACAGGGAAATTTTTGCGAATTTATTGTTAAAAACATCTGTAGCTTTCTTGGGTACAAATATTAAGAACCCTCTTTGTTTAAATATACCGGCAAATGATTAGTACTGCCGTAGTTGCAGGGACGAGGAAGATCCTGAGAACATGACATCTGCAGCTGTGTAAATGTCCTGTGTAAATGAACTAGATACAATGCTTTAGGTTTTCTTTATTTCCAAAATCTCGAAGAACTGAGGGACATAGAACTAGGAGCTTACCTAATTTATAATAGAGTATTTGACAAATTTTAGAAAAGTGTTTAGAATGATACATAGGTCCCTAATTTGCTACGCAAAATTATTAAAATAGTATATTTTATCATGACTAAATTTAAAATCAAGTTTTCTAATTTCCGATTTGAATTTGCCGCGAAAACGTGCATTTCTAGTATGGCGTGCAATGACGTCACAGCGCATTAAACTCGCGGACAGATACACGGCGCTCAAGTGGTTATTTGTTTTTATCTGTGTTTTTACTGTTTTTTATGAAAAAAAATGTCCTATAAGTGGTGTGTAGTGCCTCAGTGTTCGAATACTAGCATAAAAACACCTGAAAAACTATTTATTCATGTGCCTACAGCAGAAAAAGAACGGAAAAAGTGGCTTGAACTTGCTCGAAGAGACCCAAGGGCCTTATCTAATACATCTTCACTTTACATTTGTGAAGATCACTTTGGTGTAAGTATAACTAAATTGTTTCTATTAATTTTTCTCACGCTGTCTATAATATATATAACTATTTCGTAAATGACGATGAAATTTTGGAGGTTATGTTTATTACAAGGGGTGAACAACTATAATAGGCAGAAAGGTGTACGAATTTTTAGGCGGTGCTAGGCAGTTATTAGCCAGGACTAGGGAGTACCTCTAAATGCAGGATTAGGCAGTGCACATGCAGGCTAAATGTAGGACTGAGCAGTGCATATGCAAGACTAGGCAGTGCATAGGCAGGACTAGGCAGTACCTACGCAGGACTATGCAGTGTAACCTATGCAGTACTTCAAGTATTGCTGGTCGTTGTATACTTTTTGCCTCCCTGTCCTGCAATTTTTGGTTGTTTCTTAATGCGTAAAATAAAAATGATTGGGTATTTAATTAAATCTATTGTGGCTTATAGTGGCATATTAAACAAAAAAGCAAAACATATAACCTGACCTCAAGATCTAAATGCGTCAAAGTAGGCCAAGAATATCATAAAAGAACTTTCAGTTATATACAAAACAACTCATCGAATACTTACATCAACATTTTAACGTTTCTAATTTCCGCAGAACAAAAGTCACTCTTGTTGGCAAAGAAGAATCCGTTTGCCATTGAAAATATTTTTTATAAACAAAACACAAAATAAAATCTAATTTAGGACGATAATTCGCACTTTAAACCAAAGCATACATTACCATCCACAAGAAAATAACACAGAAAATAGGTTCGTTCGAGGCGTTTATTGTTTTGTGACGTCATTCGCAGCTGATTGGTAGACCGCCTGTTTTGAATCACGTGGCTAATTGTTTTAATTCAATGAATTTATTTAAATAAAAGAACTATGAATTTGAGAAAAAATTAAACAAAAAAGTTTGTTTTTAGCATTCCCAAGACCTAAAGAGATATCTAAAAATAAATATATATTTATTTTTTACTACTGTCAGACACCCTATTCGCTTGGAGTGGCTTAATTATTGAGCACCCAAGCTTTCTGTCCGTCATATCATTAAACAAAGGATTAATAATCAAATGAGAATGCCAGATCTTTAGAATCTAAATCAAAATTATTAACAAATTAAAAATCTAAATTTTCAAAAAACCCGAATTACAAAATTTTAAATGTACGAATTTTGTTGCACTTTTCTATCTCAGTTATTATTAAGTTCTAACTAAAGTTAGTTTTGGGAATGAATTTACAGTTTCATGTTGTACCATTAATTAGGACACCCTGTATAGAGCCAACTCCACGCCAACCTTGTTTCGAAAACTTTTGGGGTTGCCTACTGTCTAGTCTTTGAAAAACTTTTCGTAAACACGTAAATAAAACTTAACGTTAAGTTTATTGGCTATTGCATACATACATACAAAACTGGATACTGAATTTTATTTTAATTTAAATCTTGATTAAAAAAACACAATCAAACCTCGTTTAGTTTTTATTTAAGTTTAATATTTACTTCGTTTTATTGTAGATCTAAATATACTTTTTCAATGACTCACTTTTATGTTTCCATGAAGCGATTTGAACACTGAATGCGATTCGGGTTTTTGATATTTGCTTCATGTCAATCAATAGACTAATGATTGATAGGAATTAGTTCTTGGGGATTGAAGATGGTTTTTTCTGATAATTTTTGATCCGTTATTATTTATGTTAAAAAGCTTTAAAAAATATATTTTCTGATACTATACGTTCGCCGTTTGTGCAGCAATCAGCTGACTTGACCCATGGAATAATAACGCGACTGTTTAATTCCGATACAATTCCGATTGTTTTTATGGCAGTAGAGTTTCAAGACGATCTCCACTGATCGAGGCCTTCGCCAACAAAAAAAAAAGTTCTACACGTATTTATTTAGATTTGCTAACAAACCTTTAGGCTAGTCAATAAAAGCATTTAAAATTGCAAATGCGCATGTATCTACGATTTTTTGGTATGCTGCTAGTTTGCAACCCTGAAATCCCTGTGCTACTCCCCAGGGACTCGAAAATCATGCAATATTTTTAGTTTTTATAAAAAAACTACGTCAAGAAATTTTTTGTTGGGTATTTACCTTCAATACTTTTGTAAAGCCCTTTAAAACCTCTACCATATGAGCTCAACTCTAGCTTCCTAGGTTCATTGGTTGCGGAGATACGTGTGGTCTTAGATGTGAAGTTGTTTACAAAGACTGAAATTTTCCCGGTAGGCTCATTTTCTAAGCCTCGTACCGGCTAAACTGACCATCTTAGGGAAAAATGATATAAGAGGCATTTATAGAGAATTCTATTGGCTTTAACGAGGTACTAAAACTGAGCCTCTAGATATTATACTTTGGGCAAAAAGAAAAAAAAAATAGTAAACCATCGATGTTCCAGAAAACAAAACAAAAAAACGTTGTACTAAATAATTATGGAATTTACAGTATTAGCCCATAGTGTCTTTCTTCTGCTTTTTGATAAAGATTTTATAACACTTGTCCTAGCCAATTACTAATTGATGGGAAACAATACTGCCTGACCTGTTAACAGACACAAAAAATGCTAAAAAGTAGAATTTCAAAATATTTTTTTCATTCTGAACGGTTTAAGCTAAAGTAATAAAAGATAAAGTGCACAATGGCCTTTAAGTACTGAATTTTTAGATGTTAAAAAAAATTACATATATGGCTTCTAAGGGGCGTATGAGGGAAAAATGTGTTTTTAGAATATCCATTGAATCTTCTAGGCTATTACACCTATACATTTAGGTCTCACTAAATTGGTAGCTCAAACAATTACTAACAGGCCTGCTATATAAAAATTTTTTTTTTTTAAATTAGTAAGCCCGTAGGTAATTGTATAAATTACCAATTAAGTGAGCCCTAGATGTACAGGTGCAATAGTCTAGAAGATATAAGGGATAATCTAAAAACACATTTTGCCTTTATACCCCCCTATGGGCCATAAATTAATTTTTTTTTGACATCTGAAGAATCAGTGCTGAAAGGTCGATATGTGTGCCAAGTTTCATTAGTCTGGCTTAAACCGTTAACAATTAAAGAAAAACTTAGTTGTGGGGATTAGTAGTGGAAGCTAAACTTTGACGCTACGGCTACTGACCAATATGTATGAAGAATGTGCATTTAACACTTTAGAATAGTATATTGTTTAAAATATATTTATACACGAAGCAAATACACAGAAACATAAATTTAAACCATAATCAACAAAACAAAAATCCGAAACTTAGGGGCACTATTTTTACACCAGATTCTCTACAAATTATTTTCCTATGAATTTTTTTCAGGACAATTAGTTTTATCGGTATGTGGCTTGAAAAATGATCGTACCGATAAAATATCACTTTTTCGAAAAAATTAGTCAATTTGACTAGACGTTTCTTCGCAAATGTATTTAGCATAAAAAAAACATAGCACGTCAGTATCCGAAAAATGCTTCCTTATGGTGTTTCTTTCGAAAAAACTGAAAAAAGTACCAGTTTTTCGAGTTCCACGGGAATAGCACAGGGATTTTAGGGTTGCAAACTTCGGGATGAACTACTCTTAACATTATATAAAAAAATCTTAAAAACATGCGTTTGCAATGTTTGCCTTTTTTATGTCGATATTGACTGGCGTACTTAATAAGTACTACGTATATTTTCTTTAATCGGTGGGTCTTAAGATCTAGTGGCAGGAGTGGTAATCTTAGTGCCAAATTTGCGAAAGTGTTTTGGACGGAAGGTTAATAAAACATGGAAAAATTATACTTAAATTCTTCTTAGCCTTTAAAACAGAGCCGGGTCCTAAGATCTTAGAAAGTACTGCTTTTGTTTAAATCCTTAAAATTAGGGTTGGTATATTGGGCGCCAGGAAGGTCATCAACACAGAGTGTAAATTTGTACTGTTTATAGTTTCGTCGTCGCGAATAAGACCAATAAATAATTCAATTTATCTCGTAGAGTCGAAGGCAATTTTCGCGGGCTTTTGTGGCCGCATTTAAGCTCCGTTTATTGTCGCCATTCTCCTTGTTTATTTTCTTCATTTCGTCGCCCGTAAAGGTTTAAATTAATGACTCGTTAAAAAGTTAGTGCGCCCGCAAACGAACGACATGACACTCTATATTGTAAATATCACCACCCTCGGTCTCCCTCAGAGGAACAACAACAACCGTGAAAAATAAATCAAAATTTCTTGAGCTTATTTTAATTTTAAAAATAAAAATATATTTAATTATGCTGGCCTTAATACACAACAATCTGGCATTTATTTATTATTGCAGTCTGTATTTTTTTTGGAAAAAAATGCAGTTCTGGTGCGACTCTAGTAGAATTTTTGTGTTTTTTGAGAAAACACGTGCAAGTTTTTATATTCGGTTGACCAACGCACTTTTTTTGATACAGGTCTCCATTTGGTCTTCGGTTGCATTATTTTCTAAAAAGGATTCGCTATTAATTTTCATCGTGAATAAATCACAAAACAGCACTGCACTGGTGCAATTTTTATGTTGTTTTGGAAAAAAACTAGGGCAACTGACAAATCCAAAGTTGCACTTAGTACACATTTTCCGGCACTTGTTACTCTGGTGCCCTATCGTATTCGAATAAAATTGTACTGGGGCAACTTTTAGACATCCCCAAAAGAGAGTCAGAGAAAAACGAGTTACGCATTAATTTTCTCGAAATAATTCACTATAAATGTCTGTCGTAAAATTAAAGACAAAAAATTAAAACTTGCCTTTCGTACCCGAGAGAAAAACAGCAATGGTCCAATTTTTGTGTTCTTTTGGGAAAACTAGGGCAAGTTCATTTAATCAATTGAGCAACTGAGAAACATATAGGGTTGCACTTAGTGCATAATTTATTACTATAGTATAGTAGTAGTGTGAGCTATGGTGATCCTAATTTTTTCGGGAAAAAAAAGTTGCTCCTATTTCAAAAATGTTTGAATTGTAAACTTTTTTAGACGCGTTTAGCACTTTTTCTGGGTACTGAATTAAACTGAGCCGTCACGTTCGGCTATGTAACGCTCATTCGGGTGAAGTCGGCTTGAGTCGACTAACTGTGAGAGGAACAGTCAGCAGAGCGATATGATGATGCAGATGAAGGCCATTCCGAGCAAAATTTACCAGAGTAATTTATACCCAATTATAATTATGTAAATGTTATTACTTTATCAATGTACAACGCAAAAAATCTTGTATTTCATATTATTAATTTTGCCTTGTTGAAGTTTACACTTCTGCCGTGTGGTCTTAAGCACACACAATTTTTTAAATATTTTTGCGTTTCAGATAATTTTGAAACTTGTTTGTCGCACCGTCTGTCTGTCTGTATGTCTGTCTGTCTGTAACGACCAACGCGTCTCTCAAAGTCTTTGGTTAAAGGGAGGTACCTATTTATGTGGACTTGCACGCCCCTATACAACGGAAATCTTGCTTTATACGGCTACCCGAAAATAAAAAGCCAGATTACAGAAACACGTTTTGTATATTGTATATTTAGGCCTCCACGCATGTAAACTCGCCCACTTTTTTAAGGTCACCTTATTTTTCCTACATCGGTAGTAAGCAAGGAAACAATGTGTTATTGGACAACATCGCATGGCTTAATATAATTATCATTATTTATTAAACGGATTTCTTCAGTTTTTAAAATCCGCTGAAATTTCAGGCTTTCCAGATGAATTAATAATTAATAATAAAAAGTGGGGAACCGTACTTACTGAGTTTGACTAAGGTGGCATATTTTATTTAAAACATAAAAAAAACTTTGCGGACTACCAGAAAAAATGTTTTAGGCTTAACACTTTGGCTCGAAGATAGGTATACCACAAAAATCCTAAATTATTAGCCACTATCCCAAATAAAATATAAATGTATGCAGGTTTTGAATAGCACCTGCTTCAGATGTAATATCTTAAAGGGTAAAAAGATACAAATTGAATGAAATCCCCGATAAAAATATTTTTAAGGGTTTAAAAGGGAGCACCCAAAGCATTACTTTGTTTAGATTTTCAGCATCCGTGTGAGTGGAGTAACATCGTGTTTGAAGCGCGTCCTAATTGAATTTCCAGCACTGTACAGCGTAGTTCGTGTCTCCCTTGTGTCGCCCGCTTTAAAAGTAAATCGCGAAAGTCAATTGGGATGTGGAGTAGTTCAAATGTTTTGCCAAGTTCTACCCTTAAAACAAATCACAAAAATGTCAAGGTCAATGACAAAATAAAATTCTTTATGCCCAAGTAGCATTTCTTTATTTATAGCAGAAGCTAAAAGGTTGCCAGCGCTTTTTTCCTTAAAACCATTAGTTTCAATGTTTGGTCGCTAGCACGTTCCCATTACCCTTATATACCCCTTAGACCTCCTAAATGGGACTCCCCAATTGGTGGTGGCAACCTATGTATTAAACTCACTATAAAACTATAAGAAATAAACTCCAGCTTCGCCGACTAGCGGTTCCACCAGTATAGAACCTTGTAGAGCCTAAAGCTATTATGCCAGGTTCTGAAAGCAACCCAGAAACGTCCTCTATCCTATTATAAAACTAGATTTGGTAATTTGGTATCCTGGCGATTCTGTTGAATACCATAATACCTTTAGAGTAAAGAAGCTTTCCTATAAAAGCTATGGCGATATTTTAGATTCACAATGGCTATATAAAATAATTTAGGTCACAAAATTGCCAAAAATGTCAAAGTCCCAAAATTATTTTATCACATAAAAATATACCGAGTTTGTCGTCTTGTTGATGTTCAAATTGCCTGCCAGATTTATTTTTCTGATAAAATCGTATCTGAAAAGCTCTCAAAACAAGCGCGCCACCTCAAGAATGCTTTTTAATAGTTTTTTGATAACCAAATAACAAATATTTAAAATTACAAAAAAATCATTTACACTATTCACCATTAAAAAAGTCTGTTTGGTTTACATAAATCAAAATTAAAGTAAAATTATTGTTAAAAAACACTGCTAAAACGACTAGATAAATATTTTCTCTTTACAATATTTTTTTAATAAATTTATATACGCCATTATGGTTTTATAGTGGTCACTTGGTTTTATTTGTTACTGTATCGCAACTAGGATTTTTGAGTGCCCTTATGAAACCAACAAAAAAGAATAATTTAAACTTAGTCAACATAACCTCACTTAAATTTTTTGTATTTGTTTTTAAAGTGTTTAAAAGCGTATAATTGAACACTTTTAAATGTTTTTTTCGTGCAATTTCGACACAATCGAGAGGGCCAGTGCAATGATATTCGTTGTGCCTGCAGTTTGGAGTGCAACCTCTTATATTGGTCGTCTAAATAGGCCTTATCTAGGCCTGGGTGTCATACCCAGGAGGACGGAAACTCAACAATTATTAATTATTGGGCTTTAAATAATCAATCTTACAATAGGTAGGTACCAATCTGTACCTAGGTATATCTATTATTTTTACAAGAAATACCTAAAAAAATAAAACACGAAAGTATTTACTAACTTCTGTTAGAGCCCTTAAGGAAACAAGGTTTTATATGACCGCCTATTTAAATAATATTTAATATACAGCTATGGGTTACTATAAATACAAAAGAATTAAGTTTACCTTTAAGCCTTCCTATAAAACCTTTTTAAAATGCCTAAAAATAATGGCAAGAACCAAAAGTCTAAAGTTTATATTTACCACTCTTAAAAACCTTAAGGAAACTAGGTTCTATATGGCCGCCTATCTAATCATATTTACTTTTAAACTACTGGTAACTATAAAAACAAAAGGATATAAGATAACCTTTTAGCTCTATTATAAAACACTTTTGTGATGACCTAAAGTAATGAAAAAAACTAAATGACCAAAGTTTATATTTATTTCATTTTAAAAACTTTAGGTAAAATGGTTTTATAAGACCATCTTTATAAATCAGAAATCAATAAAACAAAAAGTATCTAAAAGGAACAGAAGGAATATCAGTTTTATTATACTCCCTTTATAAATTACTTTTTGGTTGTATAACACTCCTTTAGGTAATTGGTAATATAAATTACCTTTATGTAGCTAAATTGATCCTAAAACCCATAACAGCACCCTCTAAATAACCTAGGAACCAAATTAATAAAACCTTGAGTGGTAATAATGTTACTTGGGTGGTCGGTACATTCCAAACTTGAACACTTGCCAACACACATTCATACTCCCCAGCTTAAATAAAATTAAAAGTGTGTATTTCCCTTATGCTTTGCGAGTCACATTCAAATTCAGAAAATTCAATTGGAATGTGAAGTAGTTCAAATGTTCTGTTATGTTTTGCCTTTTAAACTACTGATAAAATAATGAAAGCCGCCCCTCACTGAGAAAACCATAATGGATTCAAAAGAAATGGGTATTATTTTACTACGAATAAATATAAATATTCTCTTGTGTCGGATACTTGCGAAAGTCTACTGCGGTGTAGAGTAGTTCAAATATTATGTAAAGTTTTGTCCTTAAATAAATTAATTTCAGAGAAATCAAGGAGAGGCAAAAATCTTTGTAGTTCGATAAATTAGTATAATAGGATTATATATCCCTTATGTTGTGCGGTTCAAGAAATCAGAATATTCAGTCGGAATGTGGAGTAGTTCAAACATTTTGTCAAGTCCTGCATTTTAAAATAATTACAAAATATGTGTAGTAGTTTAAATAGTTTGTCCAGTTTTGGCCTTAAACAAATATCAATAAATTAAAGGTCATGCGATAATTTTTGGGGATTGGTAAAATTAAACCTTGAACAGTTGTACCGTACTACACAACTATCCTCCGTAGCTTTGAAAGTTGTTCGTGTCACACTAGTATCACTCACTTTGAAAGTAAATCGCGAAATCAATTGGGATGCAAAGTAGTTTAAATACTTTTTCAGACTACGCCCTTAGAACAAATTACAAAAATGTCAAGACCAATGACAATAAATGAAAATTCCTTATGTTCCGGTAAATACAACCTTGGACAATTGCTAACAAATACACATTTACCCTTTACAGTTTTGAAACAAAGTAGTTGAAACGTTTTGTCAAGTATTGCAATTTAAACAAAAATAAAATAATTTAAGCCAGGCCTCACTAAGAAGGCCATAATAGATTCAAAAGAGATGGTATGGTAAGTAATTATTAGGGACTTATTGGAATAAAACCTGACCTAATTTTAAAATCTACCCTATAGTGACATATTTACATATAAAAAGCAGCTGCTCTGCTTCAAAATTCGGTCTTTGTGTATTTAAAAACCGGATTTATTAGTGTCGGTATTTATTAAATGAAAGTTAGCGACTGTATTATTAAATTTGGCTTTGATATGTCAATTTTGAGAGGTCAGCTGTTAGTTTTCTGTGCAAATGTGTCAGAATAAAGTCGAGTCTAGAATAAAGTCAGGTTTTATTCCAATAAGTCTCTATTGTTTACAACAACTAGACTACCATCCTTCGTAGCTTTAATAGGATTTCATATTTTGTGCGCTTCAAGAGCAAGTCAGAAAATTCAGCAGGAATAGAAGTAGTTCGAACGTTAGTAGTCAAGTTCTCAAATACACATTTCAAAATGAAAGGTCCTTGGAGACAGAACTTGGCTACACTTTTATCCCAATTATTTTACTGCATACGGTTTTCGCATACTTTTTTTTTAAATAAAATATTTTTCTTATGTTTTCACTCCTTTTTTAAAGAATTTGGATAATGTTTGACCTTTAAAGTAGTAAAATATGCGGAAAACTTTTGCGATGCCTTATTCCGATAGCTTTAACGTTTTCTAATTTTCCTTTTAAAATTAATATATTTCTATTTCTGTCAATTTGTGCTTGTGGGGGCATTTTTTCTTAGCCCACAAGTATACTATAACTATAGTATTGTAAGATATGGTGATCGTGTCGAAAAGTTACTCCAATTTTAAAAAATCTTATATATCTTTGGGGGGTTATTTTCGCGGACCAAAATGGTAAAAATTACATTATACATTAATGATCTTAGGTACCCATAAATTGACAAAGTATTTTAAGAGTTTGTCTATAATTTCTGTTAGTTTACCAAATCCCAGGTTTCTATCTCCACTGGAAGTGGTCATTAATAGTTTTACATAACTTGACGACATGTACGGGTAGGGAAGTAAATTAAAATTTTGGGGTTTTTAAATTTTCTCCCATATTTTTATCATAGTTTCTATCAGTCTGCCACAGCTTAGCTCTCTAGCGTTTATGGAAGTGACCAATGTACTTTAACATAACTTTGCATATATAGGGGAAGGAAGAAACACACTTTCGGGCTTCCATTGTCTTTATTTATTTTAACCAAGACGTTTTGATTAGTAAGTATCTCTAACCGTTTTCAAATGTAAACTACACAATCCAGTCTGTAGGCTACTACTTATACTATTTGGTGAGCAGTCAGGTCCGCCCCCTTTTTAATCCTAAGACGCTTTTTTTTCTTTGGTTTCCATATGCTTGGCATGTCCGTGTTTGGTTGACTGAAAACTTCTTTATTCTGCATTATAAACGCAGCTTCAATATACTCTCGTGTGCGCCAATGCGGCTCCTTACGCAAATCTTTAGCTTCTGACCATTGAAATCTGATTGATTTTTTAATATCCCCTAATTGATTTACTCTAACCTAACGGGGGCCTTCGTTTCACCTACATATGATTTACCACGCACACTCCCACTAGATTTGATAAACATATTCCTTATTATTTGAGGCATTTTCTGGTTTGGTTTTAATTACAAAACTCATTAGCGTATTTCCCGATGAAAATACTGTTTTTATATTATAGTGTTTGGGTATTCATCTTATGTTTTCTGAAATCCCTTGACCATATGAAAAGTTAATAATACCCAACGGATTATTATTTTAAGAATTTGCTACATTTGGTTTGTTTTTAATTTTAGAGATGGTGGAGCTTATTAATCCTTTGAATTATGTTAATTTCTGTAGTTAATTTTTCATTAGTACTACAATTATTTACGTCATTTAATTACAAACTTCGTATAACTCCTTGTTTTGTAGCAACAGAATGATTAGACATACAATTTAGGTACTGTCCCGTGTATATAGGTTTCCTATATATAGTGGTTTAAATCTGTCTGTCTATGGGTTTGACAAAAACATCCAAAAAAGGTAAAGCCAAATCTTTTTAAATTCCCATTATACATTTGAATACCGTTCTGATGGTAGAGAAAATTCTGCAGTTCATCAAAATTTTCCGGCCATATAATAAATGTGTCATCCATGTATCGTAGCCACAGTTTTTGCTTGCCACTGCACTGGCGAAAGAGACGAACCCATTGGAAGTCTATCATTTTGCGCGTAAATCCCATCTCTCCATAGATGGTGGTACAGTAATTTTGATTCACTGCATATCTTTATTTGTGACCTATGTTGAGTCGCCAATTTACGCTCAAAGGCTTGCCACCTTAACCGATAGTGCGGGTAAGTTGAAAAGGCACTTTTTTGTAGGTTGAAGTTTTTTAAATTTTTCCTAGGTAGAAAAATAAGTAGATAAGTGAAAGCTGATAAAGTTTTTTTGTTTGTACCTACAGTGTATTTCTTATGATTTTTGTTTCTCCGGCGCTTTAAAAGTAAATCATGAAAGTCAATTGGAATGTGGAGTAGTTCAAAATTTGGCCAGGTCTTTCGTTAAAAAAAATACCAAACGAGTTAAAGTCAATAAGTTTAGGACAAATTAGTGTTAGTTTAAGCTAAATACGTTAGAGTATAAATACATGTTCAAAAAATCGAAAAGTAAAGTAAAATTATGTTTTTTTCTGTGAAAAATGCAAAATAATTCGCGCAAAACATGTGTGGTTTGTAGAAAAATGTCCGGGAGAAGTAAAAGAGTGCCATTCCAAAGGTAAGTATTTGTATTTTTCTTTATAATTTGTTAATAAATTTAAGAGTGGTTTATAGATGCCATTAAGTGTCCACAATCCATCTGCACAAATAATTTTTAAAAAACTATAACTTTAATCCACAATTTAATAAATCTTAATCTAGTTTTTAGAAAAAAAAATAGACAAACCCATAATTTTTGACAATTGTGAACTATTGTAGTGATGTAACAGAGTATGTTCCAAAACCCCTAAAACTGACGCATGCACAGTAACCGAAATTCTGTCTACCCGAAAAAGAAACATTAAGAATTAAATGGGGTCCTGGCTTCAAACATCGAGAATACATTGTTTAAGCATCTTAAACAATTATTTTTCTCATGGATATGATAGCGTCCAATTTACAAGCATATAAAAATAAAAATGTGAACTTGAAATTGCTTTATGCTAAAAGCGGCGGGCTGCCGGCAACTAAGCAAACAATAAACGAGACGATATACAGATTTTTACACGCTTTCGTCTACAATTTGACACGTAGCCCGTTTGAGACGACTCAAATTGAGCAAAACGACAATATTATCAGTTTTTTCATAAAAAGAGAGAGGATTTGCAAAAATGAAATCTTTTCACAGTTAAAAAAATCTACAAAATTGTTCCCTGAACGGATATTTAAGATATTCGTTGCATCGTGCCACGCATGGTTAAATATGGCTGCACATCATGGACAAGATTTAAAAAATATGAAGACGATAAAAAAATACTTAATAATATATCGTCAAGTCGGCTGTCTTGAAACAGCCGGACGACTTGAAACCAAACTTTCCAGAAATATAAAAACTGACGTGGCAGCATTAAGGTTATACGAAGGATATATGATATATCTTGGTTACACTAAAAAAGGAATTTGCGATACTATTAGAGGAGGAATAACTAAAATGTTTTCTCCAAAGCATATTTATTTGTCAAAGTTTTTATAAATTTATAACAAATTCTTGCATATTGTCACAAAGATCTTATAAATATCCATAAATGTCCTGCAAAATTGTACTAAAACCACTTGAATCTAAAGCAAAAATGTCAAGTTTCTGTGACAACATAACATTACAAAAAATTGGTTGCACACTGATATGTATTTATATATTCATCAACTTTCAAAAACTGGTTTAAACTAGAGTCACTGCATCCTAGGTGCCTGGTTGAAGACGCTTTGGGTTTTGGCTGCGGCATAACAAGGCAAAAGCATACAGGATTTGACTTAAATTCGGCGGTTCTATGAATGACCACTTAAATAAGGGAGACTCCGTTGCCAACAATAAAAAGTCCGCAAATAAGGGATTAATTTTTCAGTAAGGCATCAGTTTTTTCATTGTACATTCACTTGCACGGGGGGGGGGTTCGGGGGGAGAGAAGTATATAATAAACCCCTCCCCTAGAGCCCGAAAAATTATGTAAGGCTGGTTGCTACTACAGATAAGATTAAGGCTGATAAAAGTAATATTTTTGTTGACTTACTTTATCAGCATCCCTGAAATAAGCGCACAGTAAACATAGCGCACAGGAAATGGAAAAAAATCGCTTACGGATAAAAATGCACACGGAAAATAGCGCACACGGAAAAAAGCGCAATGAGGCAAAACTTAACTTAAACAATAATAACACCGGCACATAAAATACATCTAACAAAAATCAAAACATTGTCAAAAATTTTATACATATTTTTATAAATTTTTTTACATAAAGTAATTACCAAAAATTCTCTAAACTTAATTTTAAAAAACACCAACCATTAGACCATTCCAAAGAGATATCACACATCATCGAAAGCAAGCATGAAGACAGAAAAATAACATGTTTTTTTGCAGTCATTAAACAACAAATTTGATGTCAAAATTTCGAAAAATTCCAACTTTTGAAAATGGGATTTGCTTGTTTAACGCCGTGAGTAAATTCCTTTATAATTCAGAAAAACTACATAATACTTTACGCCAACACGCAGTGAATTATGTAGAAGGCATTGGTCTTTTTTTTTCAAGCAGAAAATGGAATTACAAGAGAAAATTATTGCGAATCTATGTCTAGTAATGCTACCTATGGTACAGCTATATAATATTGTCACGCATTATCTGAAATATACAAGCTAAATTTTTAAATCTATGTTCAAAAATCTCTAAGCGTTTCTTCAATTATTGATGAAATTTTAACACTTAACAATCCTCCAACCAAAATTGAAAAATCGGGGCATACCAAGGTCATCTATCTGCTTTATTCTGGAGATCTAGATAATGGACACTATGATCTACTAGAAAAGTATATAAACACACCCACCGAAACCCCAATTGATGAAAATGTTTGTAAAATTTAAAAAAAAAAAAATTTAATTAAAAACGTCCACTCACCAGAAAATCCATTGCAGTTAATTGAACCTTCAAAAACTAATTTAATAAATCCCCATGTTTTCAAAAATCTAACTGTTTTTGTTGTGAAAAACCATTCAAAGGAGAAAAAGGTCTAAAACAACATTTTAGAATTAAACATTTAAATGAATCCACTTTTAGTTTAAATAAAACTTCAACAGAATTTGATGCAGAATTTTTTCTATTCCAATTCTTAGAAGAATTCCTAAGGGAGCCAGAAATAACATTGCAGTAGAGCTTATTTCTCTTTTGAATAATTAGGTAAAAGAAAATTTTCCTTTGGCTTGGATTTCTTTATTTATTTTTCTATATGCAATACTACAGTTACCCAAAAAATCAAAAACATATAATTCACTTACATCTAAAGTTAAGAAACAGCTAATAACTTGGAAAAAAAATCTCTCCTTACCACTAAACGACTTAATAAAAGTTTATTCAGAACAAGAAAAAACAGTCAAATATGGAAAAAAAAATTTTAAGCAATTTAGAAAAGAAAATCCAAAATAAAATTTCCGAAGTTAATATTTCTGGAGCTGTAAGAATATTATCATCTAATGAAACCTTGGCAACTACTGATGTCCTTTCTATGTTCAGAAAATTACAAGAAAAACATCCTAAAGCCGATCCATCCCGAACCGGCATTATTCCAACCCAGTCCGAAACACCAGAAAATGTTATGATGGCCTCAGCACATAAATTTTCATTTTTTTTTCAAAATCAGATACATTCTCAAATAATTCCCAGTTTTTTTGGAGCATCACTTTGTGCTCTTAACAAAAAAGGTTCGGTTGGGTTCGGTTCAGTTCGGTTCGGTTCGGTTCCGTTCGGTTCGGTTCGGTTCGGTTCGGTTCGGTTCGGTTCGGTTCGGTTCGGTTCGGTTCGGTTCGGTTCGGTTCGGTTCGGTGGCATTCGCCCTATTGCTGTTGGTCTCACACTGAGACGTCTTGTAGCAAAGATAGTTTGTTCGAGGATATCTCAAACTTTAAGTTCAATTTTTCAACTTTTTCAACTGGGCTTTGGCACAAAATGTGGTGCAGAAGTTGCATCACATAGTGCTAGACGTTTCGTTAACTTTGAATATACTTTTGAGAAAATTTTTCTAAAAATCGATTTTTGTAATGCTTTTAACATGATTCACAGATATATTATTTTAAACAAGGTACGAGAATATATACCAGAATTTTTTAATTTTATTAACCAATGCTACAGCGAGCCATCAACACTTTCTTTCGGGCAACATTGCATTTCTTCTCAGAGGGTGTTCAGCAGGACGATTCTCTAGGACCACCACTCTTTTGTTTGGTTATTCAATCTTTAATTACTTCACTGAGGTCAGAGTTCAATGTCTGGTATTTGGATGATGCAAGTATAGGAGGCAAATTTGATGATGTACTTACTGATTTCAAAAAAATTATCGAAAAATCTGCGGATTTAGGTTTAAAAATTAACACCAGCAAATGCAAAATTTGCTTTATTCAAAATTCAAACTTGGACCAACAAATTCTTTCTATATCTCAATTAGAACTTTTGGACCCATCACTTAGTGCTGATGGCGTAGAGCACATTCTTAACAATAAAATCGAAAAGCTTGATTATTTATGCGAAAATCTTTTTCTTTTAAATTTCCCATTTGGCATTTTTCCTTTTCTTAAATTCTTTAGCTTCTTTACACCGTTTATCATATCTGTTAAGATGTACACCATGTTGGTTAGCCAAAAATTCATAATTAAAAATCAACAACCTATTTAGGCATGCTCTAGAAAATATTTCTAACTGTTCAGTAAATGACAATGCTTGGTCATTAGCAAGTTTACCAACTAGATTTGGTGACCTTAGAATGGGAGATGTTGAATTTTTGTCTTATCCTTCTTTTCTAGGATCAGTGGATGACACCAATGTTTTAATCATAGATATTATTCCAGATTATATTTATGAAACTAGTAATTCAGAATACACCTTTGCTTTAAACAAATGGATGAACCTCTGCAATTTATGTACTTTGCCCTCTCCATCTCCAAATAACCAGAAAGATTTTGACAACTTAATATGTAAATATATGATATCAAACAAAATTCAGAACACAAAAGATATAAAATCAAAAGCTTGCCTTCTGGCCCTTCAAGAGAAAGAAATCAACGCATGGCTCAATGCTTTGCCTTCTCCATCACTGGGAACTTTACTACATAATACAACATTCCGTATTTCCGTTGCTCTTCGCTTGGGTCAACCGGTGTGCGAAACATACCTGCATTTGTGGACAAATTGTTGATATTTTGGGTCATTATGGCCTGAGCTGTCCAGTGCAGGTATGTTATCTCGTCACCGTTTTTTAAATTATATAATACATCGATCATTGACTGCAGCTGGCACTCCCAATATGTTGGAACCTGTAGGGATCTGTGGAAGTGACGGAAAGTGGGCTGATGGTGTGTCGTATTTACCGTGGAGAGAAGGCAAACAATGAATTTGGGATGCCACCTATCGCGACACCTTAGCGAATTCTTATATTTTAAAAATAAGTATTAGGGCTGGAGAAGCTGCTCTTATTGGTGAGCAATTTTTATCCCGTTTAGTGTTAAGACCCTAGGTCCGTAGAGAGAAGATGCAAGGCGACTGGTTAGTGATATTTCTGAAAAATTTAAAAACTCTTGTAACAAATCACTAACCAGAAGCTTTATTACCCAGTTAATTAGCTTAGCTATTCAAAGGGGTAATACTGCATCGATTCTTGGAACCGTCCCGGAACAAAAAGGTTTGGAGGAAGTTTTTTATTTTATTCAAAATTAATTGTGTAATTTTAAATCTAGTTTATTAAATACAAATAAGTTGTTTTATTTAGTTATTATTGTTGCTATTTTTTTAATGATTAACTTTATTACCTTATAAATGTACAGTCGAACCTCTATAACTCGAACCTCTCGATAACTTGAACCTTTTTAGTAGTCCCTGCACTTTTTATATGTATTTTAACATCTTTAACTAGACTTTCTATAACCCAAAACTCTCCAGAAATTGAACTGTTTTGGTTGTCCCTTTAAGTTCGAGTTATAGAGGTTCGACTGTAATAGTAATATGCAAAAAATATAGATTTTGTCAGGTAAAAGTGGTCGTACATTTGACTAGACCTATACCGTTGTTTGATGGAGATTATCAAACAGCGCCAATGAACCAAGTTATTTTAGAAACAAAATTTCAGACTTCCATTGTCTTTATTTATTTTAAACGACGTTTCGGTTAGTAGGGACTTATCGGAATAAAACCTGACTTTATCTTAGAGTCGGCTTTATTCTGACAGATTTACAAAGAAAGCTACCAGCTGACCAGTCAAAATTGACATACCAAAGTCAAATTTAAAAATAAAGTCGCTAACTTTCATTTAATAAAAACAGACACTAATATATCCGGTTCCTAAATACACACAGGCCGAATTTTGAAAGAAAGCAGCTGCTTTTTATATGTAAATCTGTCACAATACAATATTTTAAAATAAGGTCAGGTTTTATTCCATTAATATCTCATACCGCTTTCAAGTGTAAACGAAACAATCCAGTCTACATACTACTACTTATACAACTACAGCTCGGTGCCCACCTATGACTTTCTCGTGTGTGCCTGCGCACGCGTCACATGACTGTCGTAACAGTTCATATTGAGATCATGTGACGCGTGAGCGGGCACCCACGAGAAAGTCGTAGGTGGAAATCAGGTATACGTGTGCAGTCAGGTGTGACGGTCCACCCCAAGTTTGGATTTGAGGGGGGTAACGGGGTAATTACCCCCCTAGAAAAAAAATGCACTTTTTTCTAAGAAAATAATGGAAAGCAGGAAAATTACCACCCCTAGAAAATAAAAAATTATTTTACGAAAACAAATTTTGTCGACTATTACTCCCCCCCTAGATTTTGACCCAGATCCGCGCTTGGTCCACCCCTTTTTTAATCCTACCAACACCCGGTTCTCACCTACGACTTTCTCGTGGGTGCCCGCTTACGCGTCACATGATCTCAATATAAAATGTTATGACAGTCATGTGACGCGTGCGCGGGCACGCACGAGAAAATCATAGGTGGGAACCGGGTTTTAGACGCTTGTTTTCGTTAAGGTTTCATATGTTTTGTATGTCCGTGCTTGGTCGACTAAAAACTTCTTTATTCTGCATTATAAACGCAGCTTTAATAAACTTTTGTTTTCGCCAATGCGGCTCATTATAGTAGAGTTAAAAGCCGCTTCTATCGTGTCACCCCGTGCTAAAATGTAAGACACAATTTAAATCATTTCTTACACCCTAAGAATGCAAAATCGACTGGTCGTCCAAAAATCGTCGTGTGCAGGGGGTGGTGGGGGTAGTTTTTCCAAAAATTTGGAAAAATTTTTCAATGTTGAAAATATCGTTCCCAATGCTTTTATACGGAGTTCCCTATTAAACAAGTGCTCGCCCTGAAAACGCGTATTTATAATAATTTATAATTTGTTATAACTCGAGAACCCTTTGCTTAATCAAAAAAACACCTTCTGTAAACTTTGTGTATCAAAGATCAGGGATCACAATGATTTTTGAAAAATGTCAACCGGACGCGTAGTTTTTTTTTAAAGTAGCAAAGAGTGATGCCATGACGCGACGAACGCGGCAGACACTGACATGCGACGAAGGGTCAGATATGTTACAAATGCACAGCGGGCCAGGCGAAACGCGACTCTATGTCTCGCGGTTACAGATGTTTAAGTTACTTACTTGGTTTTTTGCTTGTGAATTGCGTTATGTATAAATGTTGTGCTTGTGTGATTTGGCCTTGAAGGGCCAAATATGAAAGGCTAGGCGTGAAGAAAAGGGAAGTTTAGTTCTATATAAGAATGTGACTCTCGGCCCTACGGGCCTCCAATTTACTTCTATATTAGTATGTGACTATCGGCCCTACGGGAGTCCATATTCACTATATTAGTATGTGACTCTCGACCCTACGGGCCTCCGGGAATCCATATTTAAAAGGGAAACTACCCGCCTCTAGTTTAGTTTCTATATTATAATGTGCCTCTCGGCCCTACGGGCCTCCAATTTCTGTCTATATTAGTATGTGACTCTCGGCCCTACGGGCCTCCGGGAATCCATATTTGAAATTGAAACTACGCGCCTCCCGTTAAATTTGATATTGGAACGTGACTCTCGGCCCTATGGGCCTCCAATTTATTTCCATATTAGTATGTGACTCTCGGCCCTACGGGACTCCAATTTATTTCCATATTAGTATTTGACCCTCGGCCCTACAGGCCTACGGGAGTCCATATTCACTATATTAGTATGTGACTCGGCCCTACGGGCCTTCGGTAATCCATATTTGAAAGGGAAACTATGCACCTCCCGTTAAATTCTCCCACTCTCTGCTATAGGCATAATATGTCAAAACAGAAAATTTGACATGGTGTAATTAGTTTACACCTGGAAGACACAATTTTAACGGTAATGAACTATGTATTTTTTTTTGCAAGCCTATACAATAGCGCATCTTTCGCCGTCGAGATAATTAAAATAAATTGTTGGCGTCTTAAAATATAACTCTTCGAAGAAGCACCACTTTTTGGCAAGTTTTGATGGTTTTTTGACAAAAACTCAGTAAGTACCAAACTAATCTAAAAATTTTTCTCTGATGTTTATAGATCTTGGTAGGCCCTATCGTTAAAATTATTAAAAATTTTTCATTTTGACGTCCTGTTTAGAGATATAGGCAAATATTTGAAATTTAAAAAAATTCTGTTTTTGAAAAACACAGGGACCTATAGCGCGTCAATGCACTAAGTGGATGACATCTAAAGCCACATTAATTTATTTTGTTGTCGTAGAAATAGGTTCAGTCAAGGGCTGTCAAGTCCCCGGAAGTGATGCAGCAAAATAAGGAGCCCTGGAGAGGAAGGGTGCGACCTACAAAAAAGTTTATTTGAAGTTTTTTTGGTAATTTGACCGTAAAAATAATTTCTGTTATTAAAAAATTAAATTTTTGTATTTTTTTTTGCCTGATGACGTCACTTACATAAACGGTGCCAGCGAGTCCCTTTATTCGAGATTTAAACTTATCGTAGAGCTCTGAAATTTGGCACACTAATAGGCATCGACAAACTAAATCGAAATGGATTCTTGCATTTTTTCGATTTGACCCTATACGGGCTTCCGGGAATCCATATTTGAAAGGGAAACTACGCGCCTCCCGTTAAATTCTATATTAGAATCGAGACTTTTGACTTGAGCCCCCCACTCCCCGCTATAGACATAATATGTCAAAACAGAAAATTTGACATAGCGTAATTAGTTTACACATGGAAGACACAATTTTAACGGTAATGATTTATGATTTTTTTTTTGCAAGCCTATACAATAGCGCATCTGTCGCCGTCGAGATACTTAATTAAAATTAATTGTCGGCGTCTTAAAATATGACACTTTAAAGTGGCACCACTTTTTGGCAAATTTTGATGGTTCTTTGGCAAATTTTGATGGTTCTTTGGCAAAAACTCAAAAAGTACCAAACTAATCAAAATTTTTTTCTCTGATGTTTATAGATCTTCGTAGGCCCTATCGATGAAGTTATTATAAATTTTTCATTTTGACGTCTCGAGATATAGGCAAATAATTGAAATTTAAAAAAATGCTGTTTTTTAAAAACACAGGGACCTATTGCGCGTCAATGCACTAAGTGGGTGACATCCAAAGCCACAAATTAATACTTTTACCGTAGGAATAGGTTCAGTCAAGGGCTGTCAAGTCACCGGAAGTCGAGCAAAAAAATAGTTCTCATAAACAACTAAACCGATTCCGATTTGGTTTTTGGTTTTCTCAATAAGACCAACATTGCTATGATTCTTATAGAAAAAATTTTCGTTTTTCCCAACTTTGAAAAAAGAGGAGGGGGGAGGTACCCTAAAAGCTTGATTTAAAAAAAATTGTCCACATCGGGGGGGGGGGGGGGGCGAGAGTCACATACTAATATAGAAATAAATTGGAGGCCCGTAGGGCCGAGAGTCACATTCTAATATGCAACTAAATTTCCCTTTTCTTCAGGCCTAGCCTTTGATATTTGGCCCTTCACGGCCACACGGCCAAATCACACAAGCACAACATTTATACATAACGCAATTCACAAGCAAAAAACCAAGTAAGTAACTTAAACATCTGTAACCGCGAGAGTTAAACGAAAAACGAACTTATGTGTGTCTCAAGACATAGAGTCGCGTTTCGCCTGGCCCGCCGTGTAATTGTAAAATATCTGACCCTTCGTCGCATGTCAGTGTCTGCCGCGTTCGTCGCGTCATGGCATCACTCTTTGCTACTTTAAAAAAAAACTATGCGTCCGATTGACATTTTTCAAAAAACATTGTGATCCCTGATCTTTGATACACAAAGTTTACAGAAGGTGTTTTTTTGAATAAGCAAAGGGTTCTCGAGTTAAAACAAGTTATAAATTATTATAAATACGCGTTTTCAGGGCGAGCACTTGTTTAATAGCATTTAAAAGCATTGGGAACGGTATTTTCAACATTGAAAAATAAATGTATCTAATAGTAATATTACTATATGCTTTTGGTGGTCATGAGCACACCTTATAGATTAAAAAAATGCAAAAAATTTTTTTTCAAAATTTTTTGAAAAACTACCCCCACCACTCCCTGCACATGACGATTTTTGGATGACCAGTCGATTTTGCATTCTTAGGGTGTAAGAAATGATTTATGATGAAATGATTAATAATGTAAGACACAATGTCTTACATTTTAGCAATGAAGTGCACACGAAAATCGGTTCTAGAAACCTTTTACGCGCTTTTAAACTCTTCTATTATGCAAAATTTTAGATTCAGACCATTGAATCCTGTGACCATTTGACCCTGCATGATCCCCTAAACCGGATTTTTTCATGTCCCCTAATTGGATACTTTCTAGATGTTCATTTACTCTAGCCTGAAGAGGGCGTTTCGTTTCCCCTACATAATATGATGTACCACACTGATTATTTGAGGGATTTTGTGGTTTTATTTTAGTTACAAAACTCATTATCGTATTTCCCAATTAAATACTGTTTTTATATTATAGTGATTAGCTATTTGTCTTATGTCTTCTGAAATCCTTTAGACACATGGAATGTTAATAACACCCAACGGATTACTATTTTGACAATTTGCTACATTTGGTTTGTTTTTAATTTTAAAGATCGTTAAGTTTACTAATTGCTCGTAATTACTATTCTGTTGTAAGTTTTTTTTAATGTTGTAGATTTATGTGGTTAATTCTTCATTATTACTACAAATATTTACGCCTCTTAAATACAAACTTCTTACTCCTTTTTTTGTAGCAACAGAATTATTAGACTTAAAACTTATGTAATTTCCGGTGTGTGTAGATTTCCTATATACAGTGGTTCGAATGTCTCGCTTGACAAGAACATCCAAAAATGGTACAGCCGAATCCTTTTTAATTTCCATTGTGCATTTGATTGTTGGCCAAATACCCTTCAGATGGTGTAGAAAACTCTGCAGTTCGTCTTCATTTTCCGGCGATATAATAAATGTGTCATCTATGTATCGTAGCCATAGTTCTGGCTTGACAGTCGGGATAAACGACCTTTTAAATTCTGTAGGTAACTTGTGTTATAAAGACCTTGATGCTCGGCAAAGAATTTCAGGCAACATTTCATTATTAAAATATCCTTAATTGCGAAAACAAAATTGCCTACCATGAGGATTCTTAATGGACCGGCCCGCTGGGTCTTCATAGAGTATGAATGTGAGAGGGAATGAGTTGTTATTGTCCCGGGCACCAAGTGACTTCGAGTCAGATTGTCTTGGTGTCCGCAACCAATAAATCAATACAAATCGATAAAGTTATAAGTTCTAACTCTGGTGTTAAGCTTTTAAACTTAGGTGAAGTACTAAACAAGTCTTAATCTTTTAGTAGTTTTTTGTACGATTTTTTCCGTTGCGCTACGCCGTTTAATAAATGAGATGTGGCGCGTATTTACCCAATGAATTATTCATATTATTGTACCCAAACGACAAAGTTTAAAGCTACCGGAAAATTTCCCATATGTAAGCTTTTCCCGGCATGCAATAGGTGCGGAAAAGTTTAGGGGGCAGTAAACACAGGACTTTTATTTTTGGATAAATAAAAGAAACTTTTCTTTTAAGATTTTTCGGATTACGTTTACTGAGCTTTTACTGACTTGATTAAAAGGTAAAATAAAATAAAGAAACGGCCAAATAACCAACCACTGCTACCAAACTGATTTATAAAATTTTACTACAATGGTTGTCTTTTAAGTTCTGCATATGTATACAGCTGCGCTCAAACCAGTTGTAAAAGCTGTAATTCCACACGTTTTTTGGTACTCTCAAAATTGCATTCTTAAAGGCGTCGACAGCTTCCTCTGGCGACTGAAATCTTTGACCAATCAGTTCATTCTTGATTTTCGAAAAAGTATAGAAATCGTTGGGACTTAGGTCGGAACTGTTTGGAGGATGGTCCAACAATTCGACGTTTTTTTGGATTAAACATTCACTGATTTTTTGTAGGGTCACTGCATCACGAAGACGTAGTGTCTCCAGGCTTCCAGGATGCAGTGACCCTAATTTTTTGTGCTTTGTGCGAACTTGAATTCTCGTTCGGGTTTCGTTTTTGGAAGCTCGGCGGTCAATTTCGGCAATGGAGATGTACTAATCGGCAGTAACAGATTTGATTTTCCAGAGGACCTCTTGATACAAATGTCACGATCATATTTTTGGGATATACTTCGAGAGCCAAGTTTAGAAAAATATTTCCAAACTAGTAAGAACCTTTCATTTTGAAATTTGTATTGGAAAACTTGGCTTTACTTTTATCTCAATTCTTTTTACGGAATGCCATTTTCGCGTACTTGGCTTTTTTTACATGAAATGTTTTTGTTATGATTTCACTTCTTTTTTAAAGGAATTGGATAATACTTAATTTTTAAAGTAGTAAAATATGCGGAATATTGTTCAAAACTTTTGCAATGCCTTACTTAAATTTTTGAGATTTATTTATTTTTTTCCATGGTTTTCTCGTAGTTCCTATCAGCCTTCCAAAGCTCAGCTCTCTAGCGTTTCTGAAAGTGCACAATGTTACTTTTACATAACTTTACATGTATAGGGGAGGGAAATAAATTAAAATTGTCGTGTTTTTAAATTTTGTCCTTTTTTTATAGTTCCTATCAGTCTTCCAATGCTCAGCTCTCTAGCGTTTCTGGAAGTGGGTAATGTTACTTTTACATAACTTTACATTTATAGGGGAGGAGAGTAAATGAAAATACTAGACTTTTTAAATTTTTTCCTATGGTTTTATCATAATTTCTATCAGCATTCCAATGCTCAGCTCTCTAGCATTTCTGGAAGTGGGCAATGTTAGTTTTATATAAATTTACATTTATAGGAGAGCGAAGTAAATTAAAATGTTGGTGTTTTTAAATTTTTTCATTTAGTTTTATCATATTGTCTTTCAGTCTTAAAAAGTTCAGCTCTTTAGCGTTTCTGGAAGTGGGCAGTGTTACTTTTACATAACTTTACATTAATAGAGGAAGGAAGTAAATTAGAATTTTGGGGTGTTTTAATTTTTTTCTATAACTTTATCATAGTTACTATCGGTCTTCCAAAGCTCAGCTCTCTAGTATGTCTGGAAGTAGGCAATGTTAATTTTACATAACTTTACATTTATAGGGGAGGGAAGTAAATTAGAATTTTGTAGTGTTTTAATTTTTTTCTATAGTTTTATCATAGTTACTATCGGCCTTCTAAAGCTTAGCTTTCTAGCGTTTCTGGAAGTGGGCAGTATTAATTTTACATAACTTTACATTTATAGGGGAGGGACGTAAATTATAATTTTGGTGTTTTTAAACTTTTTCCTATAGTTTTATCATAGTTCGTATCAGTCTGCCAAAGCTCAGCTCTCTAGCATTTCTTTTACTTAACTTTATATTTATAGGGGAGGGAAGTAAATTAGAATTTTGGGGTGTTTAATTTTTTCATATAGTTTTATCATAGTTCCTATCAGTTTGCCAAAGCTCAACTATCTAGCATTTCTGGAAGTGGGCAATGCTACTTTTATATAACTTTAAATGTATAGAGGAGGGGAGTAAATTAAAATTTTGGGGGTTTTTTTATTTTTTCCTATAGTTTTATCATAGTTCCTATCAGTCTGCCAAAGCTCAACTCTCTAGCATTTCTGGAAGTGGGCGATGCTACTTTTATATAATTTTAAATGTATAGGGGAGGGGAGTAAATTAAAATTTTGGGGTTTTTTTATTTTTACCAGGGGTCTGGTCATAATTTCTATCAGTCTGCCAAATTTCAGCTTTGTAGCATCTCTGGAAGTACAGTAGAATATTGATGATCTATACATGAGTAAGTGAGTGGCAATTTCGACGTTTTTTGAAATTTCGTAACTACTGTACTACTTTATGGAATTCCATGAAACTTGGAGGGATTGTTAACTCCATGGATATCTACGACTGTGCAGAGAGTTTGAGATTCGTAGCTCATTCCGAAGTAGAGTTTTAGGTAGGTCAAATATCGGCAGAAATGTTTCCAGAAAAGTTGGTTACGGCGCGCGAACTTGGCGAGGCACTGCCGTGCCATCAGATAAAACTACAGTTTATTTCTTTGGCCTGTTATTGTTATGATAACCAGCTGATAAAGGAAACATACACTAAGATTTTATTTTAATTGATACTACATTTCATAATTTTTGAGATAACTTTTTAAAAGTTATCAGCTGGTTATCGTATCAATAATTGGGATTAACAGAAGAACGTTTACGTCAGAACACTTTCAGTAAACATCAGATTGACTTAGAAGATCTGAACAGTATCCCACCCAAACTGAAAGCAGTTATTTTTTAAGGATTAGGCATACAGTGGTGAGAAACCACTCAAAAGTGCTGGTGGTTGAAGTGGAAGGGCTGGAAGGCCCACTCACATATAAATCATCATCATCATCAACAATAATAAAACCGAACTGAACCGAACCAATGTAAAATAAGTTGTCTTAAAAATTATGAAATGTTCTGTAAGATATACATAAATATTATAAAAATTTAAAGTTACTTACTTCGTTGGAGGTAAAACCTTTTCAATATTGACAAAACAGCAAAAAAGCGGCTTTTATAATTCTAAAAAATAGATTACGTACTCTTTAAATCAATGTTTGTTGCTAATCAAAAGACACGGCCCAGAGGCAAAACTGGTGTATCGAAATAAAGCACAGGAATATAAAGGATAATCATTAGTAGGGTCACTGCATCACGAAGGCGTAGTGACGCCAGGCTTCCAGGATGCAGTGACCCTAATTATTAGTCACTTATGGCACCATCTAGTTTAGTTTGACCAAAAAAGCAGGTGCTAGTTATGCCCCAGATGCCCATTGTGCCCTGGGTTTCCCTACATATTTTATGCGTTTTGTAACTGATTTAGGCGATTTTAGAAAAACAAGGAGCTAGTATTTTATTGTTATTTTGTTAATTTAGCTTCGGTTCGATTCGGTTACTTATAGTAAAACAAAATTATCCGATTTTGTGTGACTTCTTTTTTATCAAATTAATTCGAAAACTTTGTAAAAAATCCAATTTATTTAGCTTTTATTTCTGTTCAGAACTCATCGAACTCTGTGCGGCGGCAAACCTAATTTAGGGGTATTATTCTTGTCGGTTCTCAACGGGGGACAAAAGTTAAACACGGCCACAGCACCATCGAATTAACAGCCAGAACTTTGGCCAAGCAGCCATATACTCGGCAAATAATTAGCAATACAACAGGGGACGTAAAATAAAATAATTTTAGTTAGAAAATTGGAGCACTACTAGGTATCTAAAGAAAACTGTTTTTTAGTTATTTTCTTTTATTTTTGGATTTTTCTTGTTGAGCTTATAGTTCTTCTTTAACTTATGATCCTAAGCAAATAAAATTAATTCTGAAACACGTGTCGGTAGCCAGTCGCGAACCCAGGTGGGGCCAAAGGGGCCACAGCTCAGATCTATGAAAAACCACGCACAAACGTTGCTTCATCCGAAAATATTATTCTTGTAGGGGTGATACTCAGAATTTTTAAAACAGATGAGTGGTGCATTTCATTATGCAAACCCAATCTTCGCCAAGAAATGTTGGGATCTTTAACAACAGACAGTAAAACTTCCAGCGATATTTTTTCGTTTGTTGCAAGTCGTGGTCTTCCCGTTTTTACAAGATCTTTAATGTCTCCAGTTTGACTTAAGAGCTGAATGGTTATTTCCACGGAAGGTATGTAAATTGGTGTTCCTTTAATAAGAAAGTTTGCATTAAAAAGCGTTCTTACATCACTGTAAGGTCTTAACCTGTCACCCCATCCTCTAATCAGTAAAAGAGAAATTTAATCTCGTTCTGTATGACGAAACATTTAAAAAAAAAACTTAATTATAATCAATCGAACTGTAAAATATTTGACAGTAATAAACATAAACATTTACACCAGTATTTACTAAGATCTTAAAACTTAGCACTTAGACCAAGGTCTAGTACTAAAGTCTATGAACTTGATACCGACTGGTTTAAGTGTATTTTTTAAAACCTTACAAATTACGGCAAACATTTGGTGTACGCTAACGTTGAATAGCACAATAAGCGGTTCTCAGTGAGATTTGACTTACAAAAATTTAAATTAACTTTAAAAATAAAGAAAAACCACATAATTTTTTTTAACGAAATGTCATTTTTGGGAAACTTAGTCTCAAACTGTCGTATTACCCTTGAGGGTAGGTTTAAAATTCGAAAAAATATAGAAATCATCCCTGATCAATAAAAAAACTTATATACAAAAATTTTCTAAAGCTAAATAATATATAAATTACTTAAAACTATATCTGTAGATGTATAACTGTATCAAATACGTATTAATATTTAAATATTGTAACAAGAGCAAGATATATTAGAATCTGTTTTCAGTAACCCATCCACCAAAGCAATTGAAAATCGGTGTAATAATCTCTAACTTGTCTAAATAATTAACATGTAAAATATAGCGGACAGCTGACACTGACTTAAATAGTATTTATTGGATATCTCCTAGTGACGTTTGGAGGTTTAAATATGGCTGTCGTTTTGAAACCAAAATATTATATATTTTTTAATTATTTTTAAGTTTTATGCAAACATACTGACATTGTAACAAAGAAAAAAGGTCGAGTGTATTATAATGTATTTATGAACAATTATATAAATATTAAAAACTATTACATTTTAGGCAAAAAAATTAGTTAAACCTTTAATCTTTAGTAAATACTGGTCTTAAGTCTTAGGGTTTTAGTCTAAACTGAAGTTATAATAATAATTAATAGTTGTAGGTAAAAGACTTTAGCCTCTTTCTTTCGAGCAACTACAAGTAACCAGGTAAGCTGCCCACTCATTTCCTGTTTTTCTTAACTAAGTAACACTAACCATGACGTCAGGAGTAACCACACAAAGTAACAAGCTAAACAGACGTGGTAGCTTGAAAAGTTTAAAGTTAATGGCGTTTGTTTTTTGTTTTTATCAAAGTTTTTGAATTTGAACTTTTTATTTACATGAACTTACAAAAATATCAATCTGTCACTGGCTGATGATGTCATTTAACCAACTGATCACGTCGAGTAACCGTGACGTTATTTCGGGTAACTAAAATAACTTACTAGTAACCTTTAAAAAAACGGCTTTTTGTTTATTATTTTATATTATTGTTAACTTTATTACGTATTAATTAAATATATTCTAGAGAGTATATGAGCAAAACTTTGGCAAGTCGTCGACGCAACGTCGCCTAAATCCGATAGAAATTCCTGAGGCGAATTATAGTTAAAGCTCAAAAGGGACAGTCAGAATGAGCGTGAAAACAATGGTTTCTGGGTTCAGATTAGGGTCTTTAGACGGGGCGATTTTGATTAATCACCCTTTCGATAACTTTTGGCTCTATCTTTATGGACTAATAAATTGAGGGTTGAGGAATGAACATAGTCAATTAATTTTTTCTTTATCCATGCTATTATCCTTGACCATTGGTGTTATCACCAACAAAGCTCGGGTCTTTTAAACTGCCGGTCTTGATAACATGTATAATGCAAATTACCTAATCTGTCATTTTTAAACGCTTTATTTTTTATTGTACTTTTTAAGGAAATTCTAGAAATTTTTTTTTTTTGAGTTAAATAAAAAGTATGAAGAGTGAAGAGAAGGGCTGTAGCAAAGCTGAGCTCCCAGAAAAAATAAAGGAATCCAAAAAATATATAGTACGGCGCGGGTGTTTGAAGGAGATCAGAGGGCTCCATTGCGTGGCCAAGATAAAAATAAATAAATGGATCCATGATGGATCTGATACCTTCCTAGCTAGCCTATAAGAGTCCTAGGAGAGCTTGGTTTACATAAAAAATAAAGTAAGGAAAAAAATAAAAAGAGCGACTCGAAATACATATTGACAAGGTCACATAATCAAATTGAACCAATAGAAGCCCACATAATTATTGCTCTTTGCGATGTTTACTGGATCTCGTGAAATTTTATATGTATTTTAATTTTCCTTGATACTATAGTATTGTTCTTACAATGTAGGTTTGTTAACAATAGGTACTGCCTTTTTTATTTTGTTTCTTCGGCTTCAAAATTTTAATCTGTAAGCTTTTTCTAATTTTTGCCATATATTATTAAAAAAACAAGTATAGTTAGATCTTCGCCGTCTTCGGTCTATCTCTATTGGAGAGAGACTAACATAAAAGTGCGCGGCAAGAAGTGAATTGCCAATTGTATAACGATAACAGATAAATTTGGTCATAACATCATCGTAGTCACACAACCGGTTATAATGGAAACCCAGATATAACCCTGATCTGCCTAAAGGCCTTTCCCAAGCTCATTAAGATAAGCAAAGGACAAGCAAGGCACTACTGGAGTTCAGAAATGAGCTCCATAGATAATAAGGCATTGGAATGGTAGTCTTTTCTCTGTATAGCAGTGTGGTAAACAGTGGCGGATCCAGGGGGGGGGGGGGCACTAGGGGCACTTGCCCCCCGAGAATTTTTTGAATATACATAAAATGAGTAAAAAGTAATGTTTTTGCTAATAAAAATTTAAGATTTTTGCCTGCGGCGCATGAAAGTGTCTATTGTTATTTTCATCGAAATTACAACCACTGACTAATTCAATAAAATGCTGCTTAAAAAAATATATACCTTTTTTTACCAAGAGAGAATGTCACCGAAATTGCCCCTCCCCTCCCGAGAAGCACCTCTGGATCCGCCCTTGGTGGTAAAATTAATTTAGTTCTAATGTTTTTTAGCCGCTTTAGTGTAAATCATTTCCCGGGCCAAAAAAATCCTGGTACAGCCTTTAATGATTTCTTAGCTATTACGGAGTTTTTATAATGCCTATTTTACACTTTGTTGTTGTGGTAATCACCAGTGTTGCCACTCTCGACCCTGAGGTCTTCGGTAGAAGGCTTCGAAAAAAATCGGTAGATTTCGGTAGATTTTTTAATCATCTCAGCAAGCAGTGCCTGGAGAACTATCCATAGTTTGGATTGATTTAGTAGGTAAATTGTATTTCTACGATTTGTTTTGACTGACAAAAAACCAAAATTGAGAATTAAATAAAAAAAATAGGTACATACTAGGGACCTATTGCAATAAAGTCAGACACAAATTGTGCCGGGCACTATATTGACAGTTTCGCATTAAAAACTGACAGTTGATCTTTCAAAATTGACATACCAAAGTCAAATTTAGAAATCCAGTCGTTTATTTTCCATTAATTGTAGCGTCACTATTAATTCCGGCTCTCATAATACATAATGGCCTTATTTTGAAAGAAGACAGCTGTTCTTATTATGTGAAACTGTCAATATAGTGCCCGGCACAATTTGTGCCTGGCTTTATTACAATAGGTCCCTATTAGGTAGATAATATTATAAAAACAACCTTAGGGTTTATAATAGCGTGATCTTTAATGCCGCTTGCGGCTGCCGGCTAAGTATATCGCAAAATCCAAGAGATGGCGCCATAAATACACTTTTAAAAACAATGGCTTGAAATAAAATTTTTATTCTACAAAGAATCTTACATAAAAAGATATTTATGGTGTTTTTTTTTAATCGCGATTACGAGGCGTATCAAAAAAAAACAAGTTTATATTGAAAAAAAAAATCGGTATAAAACTATGGTAATTCGGTATATTGTAAAGTAAAAGGCTAAATCGGTACATCTACCGAAAAATCGGTAGAGGTGGCAACACTGGTAATCACTATCTAAATGTATTCTGTACCCAAGTAACATTATTACCACTCAAGGTTTTATTAATTTAGTTCCTAGGTTATTTAGAGGGTGCTGTTATGGGTTTTAGGATCAATTTGGCTACATAAAGGTACAACCAAAAAGTGATTTATAAAGGGAGTATTATAAAACTGATATTCCTTCTGTTCCTTTTAGATACTTTTGGTTTTATTGATTTCTGATTTATAAAGATAGTCTTATAAAACCATTTTACCTAAAGTTTTTAAAAAGAAATAAATATAAACTTTGGTCATTTAGTTTTTTCATTACTTTAGATCATCACAAAAGTATTTTATAATAGAGCTAAAAGGTTATCTTATATCTTTTTGTTTTTATAGTTACCAGTGGTTTAAAAGTAAATATGATTATATAGGCGGTCTTATAGAACCTAGTTTCCTTAAGGTTTTTAAGAGTGGTAAATATAAACTTTAGACCTTTTGGTTTTTGCCATTACTTTTAGGCATTTTAAAAAGATTTTATAGGAAGGCTTAAAGGTAAACTTAATTCTTTTGTATTTATAGTTACCCATAGCTGTATATTAAATATTATTTAAATAGGCGGCCATATAAAACCTTGTTTCCTTAAGGGTTCTAACAGAAGTAAGTAAATACTTTCGTGTTTTATTTTTTTTAGGTATTTCTTGTAAAAATAATAGATATACCTAGGTACAGATTGGTACTTACCTATTGCAAGATTGATTATTTAAAGCCCAATAATTAATAATTGTTGAGTTTCCGTCCTCCTGGGTAGGACACCCAGGCCTAGATAAGGCCTGTTTAGACGGCCAATATAAGAGGTTGCCCTCGAACCTGCAGGCACAACGAATAGCATTGCACTGGCCCTCTCGATTGTGTCGAAATTGCACGATAAAAAACATTTAAAAGTGTTGAATTATATGCTTTTAAACACTTTAAAAACAAATACAAAACATTTAAGTGAGGTTATGTTGACTATGTTTACTTTGTTCTTTTTTGTTGGTTTCATAAGGGCACTCAAAAATCCTTGTGGCGATACAGTAACAAATAAAACCAAGTGACCACTATAAAACCATAATGGCGTATGTAAATTTATTTAAAAAATATTGTAAAGTGAAAATATTTATCTAGTCATTTTAGCAGTGTTTCTTAACAATAATTTTACTTTAATTTTGAATTATGTAAACCAAACAGACTTTTTTAATGGTGAATAGTGTAAATGATTTTTTTTTTAATTTTAAATATTTGTTATTTTGTTATCAAAAAACTATTAAAATGCATTCTTGAGCTGGCGCGCTTGTTTTGAGAGCTTTTCAGATACGATTTTATCAGAAAAATAAATCTGGCAGGCAATTTGATCATCAACAAAACGACAAACTAGGTATATTTTTATGTGATAAAATAATTTTGGGACTCTGACATTTTTGGCAATTTTGTGACCTAAATTATTTTATATAGCCATTGTGAATCTAAAATATCGCCATAGCTTTTATAGGAAAACTTCTTTACTCTAAAGGTATTCAACAGAATTGCCAGGATACCAAATTACCAAATCTAGTTTTATAATAGGATAGAGGACGTTTCTGAGTTGCTTTTAGAACCTGGCATAATAGCTTTAGGTTCTAAAAGGTTCTATACTGGTGGAACCGCTAGAGGGCGAAGCTGGAGTTTATTTCTTATGGTTTTATAGTGAGTTTAATACATAGGTTGCCACCACCAAGTGGGGAGTCCCATTTAGGAGGTCTAAGGGGTATATAAGGGTAATGGGAACGTGCCAGCGACCAAACACTGAAACTAATGGTTTTAAGGAAAGGCGCTGGCAAACTTTTAGCTTCTGCTATAAATAAAGAAATGTTACTTGGGTAGTGGTAGTTAAATCCTACCACTTCCGCGCTATAGAGAACGCTTTCATTGTAATAGTTATTCTTATTGTTTTATTTTAAAGATTTTTTGCTCTGCATATATATATATATATATATATATATATATATATATATATATATTAAAATAGATAAAATCTCACCAGTTAACAAAACATTGATGGCCTTTGAGCAGATAAAGTAAAAATTACGTAATGCAAAGATGCAGAATGTCACAGTCCCTAGAATAGACCGGTCCAATTATTTTATACTTTGATGAATATATTGTTTTCTTGGTCAGCTGATTTTAATAAACAAAAATTAGACTCACTGATAAAATAAATTATTGGGGCAATTGCAGAATGCATAAGATATTATGCCAAATGCCTAAGATTTAAAGCTAAGGATATAATTTTTTTGACATTAACATAAGCATTTTGAGGGCAAAATATAAGTCATTTAGATAAAAGCACAGCTGTTAATTCCAAAGGCGTGTCTTTCTCTGAAACCATGATGTTCTCAGAGGCAAATCAGCAGCCATTTGGCATATATCAAATGCATTATGCACCTCCTTGCGCTACCTCAGGCGACCGTCTTCCAACGGCGCGTTGGCGCGAGGTGGCGCGGCCCGGCCTGCAGAAACACAGGCCGTGAGAAGCCACTATAAGAAGTAATGATGATTTGTTTCAGCAATACTGGAATATGTTAAGGCCAGCGTCACAATCTACGGAAATTTTGGAACAGCCAAAAAATTAACGGAGGGATAAAGAGATTCCCCTGGCTTGGTTGCCTATAATAGTTTTTGTCCTTTACCGACTTTAATATTTATCTCTCTCAAATATTCCCCCATCAATTTTGTTCGATGGGCGCCATCTAGAGACCAAATTTCGACTGTGGCCAACGAAAAAAAATAATACGGGCGCCGTTACTATTTAGCCTTTGATTATTTTTTTGTTGGCCTTGTTTGATTAGACAGGTTATGTCAATTTTAAAAAAAAAAAATTGATCTTTTTAAACAGTTTTGATTGTGTTTTAACATTTTTAAAACCCACTACCAATCCTAGTTTAAAAATTTGCAGTGAAATAGATATACACATATACAAAACAAGCAAGAAACACTGAAAAGCATTAAGAAGAAACACAACATAACTACAAAGTTATCAAATGGGAAGAGAAACATCTACAAAACTAAAAGAGGGGATTTGAAGCTGATTAGAAAGAAGAGTCAAAGAGCAAAAAAAAAAGAAACTGAGTTTGGGTGGCCTAGAGAGCCAGACTACCCCAATCTCAACCACCAAGAGCTGGCTAATTACCCAAAGACAGGGTATTGAATTGAATAAATCTTTATTAGCAAATTTATGCTATTTCATAATACAAACATTATTATAAAAAAATACATTTAAATGTTAATGTTAATAAAACATAATAATTCCAAACATGATACTAATAACTATTTACTTAAAATCTAAAAACAAAAATACAATTTAATATTAGTCTAAGAAAATAACAATACTAGATTAAAACACACTAAAATAATATGTAGACTAAAATAATATTATAATATAAGGTAAAGCCAAAAACCCAATAATAGATAAATAGATAGAACATTTTTGAAAATTTCGATAAATATTTGTGAGAAATAGTGTTTTTGGTGAACTTTATAAGTCACCGTTTTGATTTGTGCGCCGTGAACTTGAACCTGGGAGCAAAATGACCCCTGAGCGTCCACAAAATTGGGGTACAAAGAAGTTTAGGAGTTTGGAACGTTATAACAGAAGAAGTCGGAAGTTACAAAATGAGTAAGTGCTAAATCTACTAGTCAAATTAAAAAGTGTTTAGAAAATGTTTTCCTTTTTGGTTACAGTATGACATTTATTTTAAAATTTACCATATGCGGGAGGGAGATAAAAGTGATGTTTTTAAAGGAAACACCATATATATTTTTACAGGTATGAATAAGGCCTAAAATCTTCTTTATAAAACTATAACATACTTTATACAAGACATAACCATTTAAAATTTTTACAATTATTAAAAAAATTTGGTAGCACTCCTAGTATAATTTCAACTTTTACTGATTTCAATGGGCATATATGATGTCTATAACATCTAAAAATGACATTTGACCATCAAAATTGTTTTGATTTTCTCACAACCTGTCACATATAACTTAAAAGAGTGGTATATACCAGGGGCGCCGAGTGGTACTTTTTTTATTATTAAAAAAGAAGTGCTTATATCTCATAAACTATTGTTGACAGCTATAAAGTATGTTATTATTTTAGAAAGAAAATTTTAAGCCCTATTCATAATATAAATGTAAAAATATATAGGGTGTTTCCTTTAAAAAAAATTTACTTTTACCTGCCACTTGAATATGGAAACTGCCAAAATAAATATCATACCGTAAACAAAAAGGAAAACATTTGCAGATCTCTTTTTAATTTTTTCCTTTAGGACAAAAATTCTGGAAAAATTGGATGGTAGAAATATAATGAAACACCCTGTACAGGGTGTCCCAAATTCGATGTTTTTGGGGGGTTTAGGGTATTTCTAGGGGGGAAGAAAAAAACTGTCCCACCTTTACCATGCTCAAAATTCAAGCGAAGCTGAAAGGTGAAAACCATATTTTAATATAGTAAGCCATAAGTCTGCATTTTGGGAGGGGGTCTATAACTTTTTTATTTATGAAAATTTTGTTTTTGTGTAAATTTTGTTTCTTTTTTTGGGGTATTTTTTGAGTTATGTGAGAAAATAGGGTAAATTAACCAGAGGTTTGGCAGACCATTTCACCGATTTTGATAAAATTTGGTACACATATTCTCTATATGGGTGGGATCAAAATTCCAAAATATTTTTTTTTCTGATTGGTAGTTTTTTTAAAATTATTTTTCAAAAATCAAAAAATTAACCCATTTTGGTCTAACACAGCTTCACAAAAATTAAAATATCTTGAGGACCACTTACCGCAGATTAATAAGATATAGCTCTTTGTAAAGACAATTTAAATACCTTTCCAACTATTTGTCACATGACCTACTATATTTCCATCTGTTTTTTTGTTTTAAATTTTGAAAAAAACATTTTTTTATTTTTTTCAAAAAAGTTATTTTTGATTTTTTTCAAAAAAAAGTATTTTTTTATCAAGGCTTTAGGAAAATATGTGCCAAATTTCAAAATGGAGAAATTATGGCTTCATGGTTAAAAAAAATAAAAACCAAATAAAAGTAACAAAAAGTCTGAACAAAATTGTTTGAAATTTGTATTATCATATATATATATATTTATCGGTTTCACAACGTTCTACGTCTTCCGATACCCAATCTCCACTCGTTTCTGTTTGCCCATAATTTATCATCTAGGCCTCTTATTCTTATTTCACTATCTATTCCTTCTCTCCAGCTTCTCCTTGGTCTTCCTCGTTTTCTTCGGCCAGTTGGTTTCCATTGTAATATTTGTTTAGGTAGTCTTCCATCATCCATTCTTTGTACATGTCCGTACCACACCAGTTGTTTTGTTCTTATATCATCCACTAGAGTACGTTTACCCACTGTCATAATTTCTCTTATTCTTTGATTGGTAACTCTTTCTCTTTTAGATTTCCCTGCTGCTCTTCTCCAATAGTCCATCTCCGTAGCGGAAAGCATTTTTTCTGTTCTATCTTTGATTGGCCATACTTCTGAGCCGTATGTAATAATACTTTTTACAATGGTGTTATATATAAGCTTTTTGTTATGTTTTGATATACTTTGGTCCCAAATTATTCCATTTAATAAAGTTATTGCTTTTCTTCCTTGTACGTTTCTATCTTTTATAGCTTTGTCTAGTGTTCCGTCAGCTGTAATTTTTAGACCCAAGTATTTATACTCATCACAGGACTGAATTCGCTGCCCAGTATTTAAGATTAGATCCTGTTTCGTTCCACCAATACACATATACTCTGTCTTATTGATATTAACCTCTAGTCCCCTAGTATTATCATGCATACATAATATGTGTATGTGCTGTAGGTAAAAGTTATATTTTGAATATTAATTCGGTGTAGTTAAATTAAAGCTAAAATAAAAATACCCCCTTTTTTTCATCCCTCCCCCTCCCCCCGTCAGTCAGTGTGCAAACTTGTTTATTCCTGTCATTTCTACTTTTTCATTGGTGAGTGATTCCCAGCCAATCAGACCAGACAATCTGTGCCTGTTTGATACAGGAAAATTCCTGCAAGAAATTGTCGCAAGAACATGCCAAAATATAAAATATTTGCGACCAGGTGTTGTGATCCGTTAAAATTGAAGAAACATTCTGAAATATTGAGGAATGTTTCAGAAAATATGTGCTCTCATATAGACATTAAGCTAGGAAACATATAGTAACATTTAATCTTTTTATAATTTATATAAATTGTAGCCTAAGTTGGTAGCTTACATTTAAGCCTTGGCCACTTGAGGTGACAGTACCACTGTCATACACAGGCCCCTGTTACAGTTTCAAAATGTCCCTAATAGGTATAGTAGAATTATTTCTTTGTTTATTATATTGTGGCATTTTTTATTAATCTAAAAGCTGGCTGGAGGAGTCACTGGGTAAAGTAGATTTTTTTTTATAAAGGTTTTGAGTTATGATTTTTTATTTTTTTTTATTTCTTATGTTGTCTCCAATAATAGCATAAAAAAGGAAGATTCTTGTTATATGCAATAAACGTACAATTGGTCAAAACTTTACCTTATCACATATTTTAAAAAATGCATGTCCCCCACATCTCTGTTATGCTTGCACCCTGACTTCTATTTTTTATTTGAGATATTTTTTTTTGTCAGGTCAATCTTGCAATTTAAAAAAATATTTAAAAGAACTACTTGTCAAAAAAATCTAAAATATTTGATTTTTCAGTTTATTAATGGTTAGTATAACTGTACCAAAAATCATTAAAATCGGAGTTGATCAATACTGGAGGCTGGTTAATTTGGTATGAAATGACCTGTTATTTATAAATCCAAAGCATACATATCTTTTGATATGACCTTTTAATAAGTTTTAGAAACAAAAATATATTTAAAGCTATTAAGAATAAAAAAACCTTTAAATTAAAACAATTTTTAAGTTGCATAAAAATGTAGTAAAATTATTATGTTTTCTTATTTTAGGAAAAATCCAGTTGGGGATGAACATTGCTATGTTACATTGGATTTTCATCTTTATACTGAAGGAACAAAGAGAGTAGACAAAAATAAGGGAAGCTGGAATGATAATTTTGCTTTGTCATCTATGCTTGTGTGAGTTTTTAGAACATTTATAAATTTTATCTAAATTATATTTTTGACATTATTAGACCCTAACAAACTTAGTTCTTCTTGCAAAAAATCGAGTTGACATACTATTACACCTAGCTCTGCAAAGTCAAAATCCTCCCCATTAGAAAGGAATATCTGCTTTTAGTTAACCCTCCATGTAACCATATACAGGGTGTTTCAACAAAAAGACCTTTTCAGATATTTCTTGATAGAATTTGAAAAAACCCTTGGAACCGTCGATATTGTTTCCAAAGGGGACACTTTTTAGCTATCTTGAAATTTTTGTAGCATGCATGTCCTTTACGGGGTATGCTTTGCTCCTAGTGATACCTTATTTTGAAGGTTTCTTAAATATCTTTACAACAATGTAAAAATTTTAAAATCTATTGATTAGTTTTTGACATATTTGCCTTCAAATTTTCATATTTATTCATATTAAATCCAAAAAATATAAAATCAAAATCTTTTCAAAATTTTTACATGGTTGTAGAGATATTCAAACCAAAACAAGGTATCATTAGACCCACTTTTCATATCCAAAATATATTAGTAAAGCATACCCCTCGGAGAGAATGCATGATAGCCAAAACGGGTCCCCTTGCAAACAAAATCCACATGTTCGTCGATTTTTGAAGTGCCCCAAAAGGCCTCTGTTAAGTTTTTGTTGAAACGGCCTGTATATTAAAAGATACATTTAATATTATTTTTAGCTCACACATATACTATACTATAGTAGTGTGAGCTATGGTGATCCTAATTTTTTGGAGAAAAAAAAAGTTGCTCCGATTTCAAAAATTTTTATATATCTTTGCGTTTCTGATGATTTTGAAACTTTTTTGTTGCGCCGTCTGTCTGTCTGTCTGTATGTCTGTCTGTAACGACCAACGCGCATAACTCAAAAACCGCTTGGCCGATTTTAATGAAATTTGGTACCTAGGCTCTGTCTTGTCCACCGAACACAAACCAAATAAAAGGGTGGGGGTAGATTTCAAAAATTAGAGTTTATGTGGAAATATGGCGTGTGTGATATCAAACGAAAGGTAATTGAGTCTGCAGTTAAACAAAATACATTTTAATTTATTTAAAAAAAAAGGGTGGGGGTATATTTTAAAAATTAGAGTTTAAGTGAAAATATGGCATGTGTGATATCAAACAAAAGGTAATTGAGTCCGGAGTTTAACAAAATACATTTTAGTTTTTTGTTTTTCTTAAGGGTGGGGGTAGATTCTAAAAATTTGAGTTTAGGTCAAAACATGGCTACCGTACTAACCGAAATTGCTAAACATATATCGAAATATAGATTATAAATAAAAAACAGTGAAATACATCTGTATTATTATTATTATCTTGGGGATTTTTTTCTCTACAATTTGATGAATTGCTTTGCAAAAAGTGCCAGTTTTATAATTTCGTGTATAATGTGCTTTTTATTTTCATGATAAATTTCTTTTTTCAGAAATAATGATGGTGGTTGAGTATTAGGATTTACTAAGTGCAATACAAGTTCACACTCCATAAGAAATCAGGTACTCAAAATCAACAGTTTAAAATTTCCACAACAAATTACAGGAGCTACTAGTACATCGTTGTTGGTTCGATGAAACCTGATATGTGACATTTGTTTCAAAAATAAGTTTTTTGCATAATCAATTAGCCCTAGTCATAATGGATATCCTATATAAAATTATTTGCAAAAAAATGTAATAATAACGTTAATTGAAGCAAGGATAAAAAAAGGATCCAGACAGCTTATAAATGGCATCATAGACCTTTTTTGTCTTTTCTGTAAAATTTTATTTTGAACACAAATCAGTTTTCAGTAAACCAACGACCATATATTATATTATTATGTTTGAACCTTTTGTAAGAAAATTTGTTTTGAATGTTACTTATATTATTGAAAATTAGTTTTCTATAAAGAATAGGTTTTTTTTTCAGAAAACATTTGTTTTTTATAATATAGAAAATTTAACCTAACCTAACTGTTTGTGTGTGTATGCTCTATATACTCCAATTCAAAAAAATTGAGACAACATTTACTAACAGTTTGACGAGTCTGACATTTAAAGATTATTAATAATGCCACATCTGTCAAACAGTCAATAAAAAGTGTCTCAATTATTTTGCATTTGATTATAGAACTATTTTAGAGTTTATTTATAAGAATATAGAATGTAATTTTATAATAATAATAACTGAGTAGGCTGTAAATTTATATGTTAGAAAATAGTTTTGCTAAATAAAAAATAATTGGTTGTTTTTTAAAACTATAGTAGAGTGTATTTTCAGATATTCTCTAATAATTTTTTTTCAAGCTCCTGTTAAGAAGTTTTCTATTTTTATTACTATGCTGTAATTTATTTAAAAAAAAAAACAATAAATTTGTTATTTGTAGCAATAGAATAATAAATATTTTTAAACAATAAATAAATGTTAAAGTAATTTTTCTGAGCTTCATTTATAGTGCACCTCTGCACCTATGTCAAATTATGTACTACTATAAAGTTTCTAAAATTTGTTTGAAGGAGGGGAAGGAAATTGTCCCAAAATATTTTCTTCAATTAGAAATTGTTTAAAAACTTTTTTTAATTAAAAAAAAATTTGACATTTTCTTAAAAAAATATTAGCTTCCTGTTTTTCTTTTAGAAAGTGTTTTTGTTAAAAGATAATATTTTTAAACAAATCTATGTTCCAAGAAAACATAAATATGCAGTAGGTAAGAATATGGTTTTCTCTTGGGTTTTCTTTTTTTAATAAAAATGTTTTTATTGGTTGTTGATACTGTTCTGAGAGAAACACAAAACTCCTCTGCAAACAATAAAATCTGTTTTTGCCTTGTTTTAAAAAAAACAAATTGAAGGGTGAGTTTTATCAGATCGGGATGGTTATTCTCTACTTTCTGTGAGGTGAGGTGAGTGAAAAGTTCACTTTCACGGGTGAACTTGAAATGATTTCACCACCTTATTACACGGGGAAATGAATCCACAAGGTGAGCACTCACCTCACAATACAGACAATCAAGAATAAACACCCTGATCCAAACTTGATCTAAATTAACCTAAAATGTGGTTTGAACTGAAATATTCTACCTGATAACTTTTAACATGCTTTGTCAAAAACGATCTATAAATGTAGAACAGGTTGTTTTAAAAAATGTTCAATGAACACACCAAGAAAGTTCTCATAGGTACATAAAACTTCAATGCAAAATAATTGAGACACTTTTTATTGACAAATGTAACATTACAATTAACATTTAAATGTCGGACTCATCAAACTGTCAGTAAATTTTGTCTCAATTTTTTTGAACTGGAGTTTACATCTACCCATTATATTTTTAGTTGGAAAGACAGAGATAATAAGGACATTTTAAAACTCTAAAAATTTTGACAACTGTTATTGTTATAGTTATTTTTAAGGTTTCACAACCTGACTAATTTGGCTTTGTTTTCCTGGCCATTTTTACACTTACTATTGGTAGAATCCTCCTCAATTAAAAAATAATACTTTTAAGCTTATTTTTATTAAAAAATCTACCAAACTTTACACACTTTGAGGTCAGTTGTTAGACATTGGTTTGTTCCCGCCTCTATTTCACTTTTGCAATTAGAAAATAGTTTTTGTTTTCACTTTTTTTATTATTTTCAGTTTTTTATTTTTACTTTTGCTTGCACTGCAAGTTTACTTAATTTAATTAATTTTACACTCGATAAGCTTTTAGTGTTTATCCCAATTTTTCTACAATTACCCTACATCCTTTGGGCCCTTTTTTCCTTGCTATCCCCTCTTTACCTTCCCGTAAAGCAGTGCGCGCTAGGCGAAAAGGACAAGAAGCGCGCGAACGTCTCCCCACTGCGCGGAGAAGTCGACCCATCGATCGACCGAAAAACAACGTCGACGAAAGGTATCGCCAATGCCACGTGCGAACCCAATCAATTTTACTACATGTGAAAATTACAATTTCCTTTAAGAAAATTACGGATTATTCCAAGAAAAATTAGTGAAAGTGCCAAATCTATACGGATTTCCTCTTTTACCCGGTGTTCCCTAGCAGAATCAAAGGTAAGTCGAGTGTACTTTTTTTCTTTGCGAATTTTCCTAATTTTTCATATAAAATTTTATATTCAAAAATATTATTTACAAGTGCTATACGGCACATCATTCATTATTGCCAATTACGGCAGCAGACATCACCAAATAGTCGAGATATCCACGGGAGTAGGATTGACGGTTGTTGGAGAGTTTCCGAACCAGTTTCCCTTATTTTATACAGTCCACCCTTTGATTTCTTAATTTAGGACTGCCCACCTTGTCCACCCCGAACATTTGGCCTTCTAAAGCCGGATATTCGGGAAACGCGAAAACAACCCTTAATTTTCTCTGGTGATTTCTCGATTATTCGCTTATTTTCTAAGTGCAAAAAGTCCATACTTTGGCAAAGCGATTCATAAAAATTACATTTTAAAAAATAAAATTTTTATATTCAATTAAAAATTTGGTTTTAAATTTTTAAATCTCAATAATAAAAAACTCGCCACTCTGGGTTACCTACTGCCTAAATTCGTGCCGACCGCAAGGTCAGTGATCGTGTTTTTTGCTTTACAAAAAAGGTGTTAAAAATAAACTGCATTTCAAATCAAATCAGCTGTTTATTATTACCTTTTAAACATTTACTTTATAAAAGAAAACACATTTTGGGATTAGTCGCATAGAACCTTTTCTATTTTGTGAATTATGGCTGATTCGACAAAAATAGCGCGAGCTAAGGCTCTAAGACAATCGGCTATTGATCAATTACAGTTGATCTGCGACTCAGCTAAAAAGGCTAAAACTGACGCTAGTTCAAAAAATCGTTTTAAGGTTTCTTATAGAAACTTAAAAGTAGTACAAAAAGCGTTCGATAAGCATCATAATAGCCTTTTAGTGCTGATTTGCGCAGATCAAACTCAGCTCACAGCTGAAGCTAAGTTAGCCACTTCTGTCATGACCTTGTTGCAAGATGTAGAAACAATGTATTACGAAATATTTGAGTTGCCACTGGAAGAAGCGTCCCACGCTGGTGCGTCTCCCGGATTTCATAGTACCATGTTTCCAGCTCAAAATACATCCCCTGAGATATCTTTTATGCCAAAACCGAGTTTGCCATGTTTTCAGGGTGACGTCAGATCTTTTCCCAGTTTTATTCAAACTTTTGATTCTCTTTATCATAACAGTAAATCTATTTCAAATATCGACAAACTCAAGTGTTTGCGTATGTGTTTGCAAGGCACCCCGTTAGATTTAATTTCAGATTTACCCGTTTTAAATGAGAATTACCCAATTGCTTACAAAATTCTGCAAGATCGGTATAATAACCGCAGATTACAAGTAGTAACCCATTGGAAAGAGATAGAAAACTGCCCTGCATTAACTCAAGAAAATGCGCAGCAACTGCGTAGTTTATTGGATACTTTCAATAAAAATATTTCTGCTCTAAAATCCTTAAAAATGAAACCAGACAATTTTGATTTTGTTTTAATGCAATTTTTACTTGATCGACTCGATCCCAACACGCGCAAGGCCTTTGAACAACATCATGCATCAAATGAGATACCCTTGTATAATGACGTCACAAGTTTCTTGCAAAAACACTGTACTGCTTTGGAATCGGTACCTACAAAAGGCCGCACAGATTCTAAGCCCAATTCTTTGAATAACCCTAGGTTTTCGAATACGAATATGCAAAATACTTCTAATAAAAAATCTAAAAATGCATTTATGTTGCAATCGCAACAAAAGAGTCAAACTAACCCCCCAGGTACATGCTTATTATGCGGCCCTACTGCTCAGCATATTATCTATAGGTGTAGTAGTTTTTTGAGTAAGACTCCTCGCGAACGCTTTGAAATAATAACAAAAAGCCGCGCATGCACCAACTGTCTAGCTTCTGCGCATGTGCAGACCCAATGCAAGTCTCAAAAACGCTGTTTGACGTGCCGGGATGCTCATCACTCATTATTACATGACTACAACCTCGCTCAAACTGGAGGTCAATCCTCCTCCTCAAACACTCAACATTCCGATTTACATGTTGGTTTTTCGAATATTCAATGCAAAACTTCAGTTTTACAAAATTCTACTCCAGAGTCAGAAATTCTGTTATCCACAGTTTTACTGAAAATTAAAGACTCATTTGGAAATTGGCATATTGCTCGTGGTATTTGTGACACTGGTGCGCAAGCGTCATTTTTAACGAAAAATTTGGCCAATAAATTAAATTTAAATAAAACGAAAATTAGTCTCTCTTTAAACGGATTAGAGGGAATGAATTCTGTAGCCAAATCTTATGTCAACTGCACCTTGGGGTCTTTGCACGATTCTGAATTTAGTCTTATTTCTGATTTTCTGGTGGTAGATAAAATTTGTGAAAATCTCCCCTCTACCACTTTTAACATGTCAAATTTTGATTTTTTCAAATCCTTGAGGTTAGCGGACGAATCTTATAACCAACCCGGAAAAATCGATGTACTTCTTGGAAACGATATTTGGCCCTACACCCTACGTGAAGGGAGAATTTGCAATGGTCCTGATCAACCGGTTTGCATTAATACTGTTTTCGGTTGGACCATTGGGGGTAAACTTTGTTCTCAACCTACATTCCCAAAAAATATTCAAGGCCTACTTACAATGTTGCCAAACGACTCACTTAGTACAACATTACAAAAGTTTTGGGAAATCGAGGAAGTTCCTGACATAAAAGCGATTTCACCAGAGGACTCGTATTGTGAAAAATACTTTTTACAAACTACTACAAGAAACGCCGAGGGACGGTACATTGTCTCTATGCCCTTTAAAATCAACTGCCCTGATTTTGGAGATACACGGGCCCTTGCCCTTAAAAGACTCTTTTCCCTTGAAAAAAGACTTGTACAAAATAAATCTTACTATGATGCTTATTCTGAGGTATTTCAAGATTATTTAAGTCAGAATCACATGCAAGTGGTCCCTAGACCCCTCGATTCTGAAATAAATAATTATTTTTATATTTCCCATCACGCAGTTGTGAAGAAAGATTCTTCAACGACCCCTTTAAGAATTGTTTTTAATGCGTCGAATTTTATTAAAAACAAATGTTCTCTTAATTCTGCTGTCTATGTAGGACCCAAGCTGCAAGCCGACATAGTCAAAATTCTACTTAACTTTAGATTACATAAAGTTGCATTGGTTTGCGACTTGCGACAAATGTATCGTATGATACTAGTAGAGCCTGATCAAAGAAACTATCAACGCATTCTTTGGCGATTTTCCCCTGATAGTCCCATTCTTGATTTTCAAATAAATACTTTACTTTTTGGCGTAAGTTGCTCTCCATACTTGGCTATTCGCACACTTTTACAATTATCTAATGTGGTGAGGTCAGGCCTTCTGTAGAAAATAAAATATACCGAAGGACCACTCGAGATAGCTCGAGAAAAACGTGTGGGAGTTAAGAGGGACTGTATCTTTCCACAGGGCTCCGACAGGGAAAAAAGAGCCTAAACTTATTTACTAAAAAATAGCGTAGCAATGAAAAATTGTCAAGAAACGACTTACCATTAGATGTCTTTCGTAGCTACTTGGCTGGCCAGCCCGATTATACGCGAAGTCCCAGACTCTCCATTGTTCTATAGTTCACAATGTTCCAAACACTAATATCTAATAAACTAAAGCGTAAAATTAATAGTTTCCACAATTTTAATATAAAATAATAGCGGTGCGGTGACTTTACTTGCACGAGGCGCGTGGTTGAGTTGTTCTCTCAGACAATCGGCGTTTGCGTCTGCTAGGCCGAATTTAGCCGCTTATCTCAAATCCTTCATTGCTGGAAGAAGCGCGCGAAGTTTAAATTTAAAATATGGAAAGATATAGCGTAAAGTAAATCAAAATAATATTCTAGAAACGCTTGTAAGCGTAGAAAATGTAACCCAAAAATATTTAAAAACTAAGAGAGATAGCTTCTCGAATTTTAAGTGAAAATTAGAGAATATAATTATTTACAAAAATAAAAACAAGTTGGGAAACTTGTTCATTCGGCCCACCAAAATGAGCATCATTTTTCGGTAGGTGAATCTGAATCAATTGGAAGGGGGCAAAGCTTGACTAAAGGTCGTTTAAAGATACCGGACGCGGTACGAACATTTGCCACCCTAGCGTGCCCATCAGGCCCTTTAAAAATTTCAATAATGCGACCTACCCGCCATTGAAGGGGCGGTGATAACTCGTCTTTGATAAGAACGAGGGTACCTATTTTTGGCTCTGCGCATGGTTCCAACCATTTATTTCGTACTTGAAGGGTATGTAAAAATTCTTGGCTCCAACGACGCCAAAAATCGGCTTGTATTCGTTGGACCAAGTTCCATCGCGATAACCGATTCTCAGGTTTACTTGAAAAATCTTCATCAGGAACAGAAACTAAAGGTCCATGTGTTAAAAAATGTCCCGGTGTTAAAACCTGTAGATCGTTACAGTCGGTAGATTGCGGGGTCAAGGGGCGAGAATTTAAAATCGCCTCAATTTGACAAAGAACCGTGTACAACTCCTCATAACTTAGAATTTGCGAGCCAATGGTACGAATTAAGTGAGTTTTTACTGATTTTATCCCTGACTCCCAAAGACCGCCGAAGTGGGGAGCTGATGGAGGGATAAAATTCCAGGCGATAGCTTGTTGCGTGCAAGCATTTCTTGCAAGATCAAGCAATTCTTTGCTGGATTTAACGAAATTTGTGCCATTGTCTGAAAAAAGAGTTTTTATGTAACCTCTTCGGGCAACAAAGCGACGTAGCGCAGCTAAAAAAGCGTCCGAAGTTAGATCTGACACTAACTCGAGATGTAAAGCTTTAGTATTTAGACAAATAAAAAGGCAGATATATGCTTTTTGTGTTTTTACACCTCTGTGTTTACTGAGAGTGATAGGTATAGCACCACTAAAATCTACTCCACTAAAAGTAAAAGGCTTTTGTGGAATCAAGCGGTAGGACGGAATTTGTCCCATGATTTGCTCATAAGAATGCGGTTTGACGCGAAAGCAACGAACACATTTGGATAAAACCGTTTTAATTAAGCGTTTGGCAGATAAAATCCAAAAAATTTGACTAATGAGATATTGGACTGTTTGCACTCCGACATGCAAATATTTTTTGTGCATATATTCAATAAAAATATAAGAAAGTCTACTTTCCTTGGGTAAAAGAAGAGGATGTTTTTGTCCGTAAGAAATAGTCATGGCTTGTTGAATGCGTCCTCCAACTCTTATAAGACCATCCTGGTCTAAAAAGGGATTCAATTTTTGTATGGGTTTAATGCATTTTTTCTGGTGTTGAAGGTTAAGAATCACTTCAGAAAAGTATTTTTGTTGTTCGTGCTTAGCCAAACATTTTAAAGCGTTAAAGAGATCGATATAATCTATATTTGTCTTTTTTCTGACGTCTGCGGATAGTCTACAATTATTTATGAATCGCAAACTGCGGGCTAAAAGTAGTTGAATAGCGTAAAAATCGGATTTATTATTTAAAAGCGAATCTAAAAAATTTTCCGTTATTCGGTCACAAGAAATCAGAGCAACATTTTTTCGTTCCTCAGTCTCTAAACTGTCATTTATTTTGACTTGCGGGGTTTTTGTTGGCCATTTATCGAAAGATTCTTGTAAAAAACTAGGGGCGGCCCACCATAGGGGATGATTTAAAAGCTCACTCGGCGAGCAGCCGCGGCTGGCTACATCGGCACTATTGAGAAATGTGGGGGTATATAACCAACATTCTGGATTAATATTATCTTGGATAAGACTAACACGATTTGCGACAAAAGTTTTCCATTTACTTGGATGGGATTTTATCCAGTGTAAAACAACCATTGCGTCCGAAAAAGCGTAAATATTATTTATTGTGAACCTTTTTATGAAGATATCATATGTGTATTTTAAGACCTCAGATAAAAGAGTAGCGGCTAGAAGTTCTATTCTCGGAATACTAACAAATTTTTTAAGTGGAGCGATGCGACTTTTCGCAAGAACAAAATATATGTGATATTTAGCGTTTCGTAAGACACGTAAGTATATTACGCATGCGTACCCTCGTTCACTCGCATCACAAAAACCACAGAGATCGATGGATTCGGCGTTTGTGATGTCAATGTGGCGGGGTAAACTAAATTTTTCTAAAACTTGAAATTCAGATTGATAGAGTGTCCACTGACGAACTATTTCTAAAGTAGGCGTGGCGTCCCAGGAAATACCAAGTAACCAAATTTGTTGAATCAAATATTTTAAAGTGAATGTTACTGGGGTAAGATACCCATGGGGGTCATAGCAGCGTGCTAAAAAAGAGAGAAGCGTCCTTTTAGTACAGCTTTGCTGATTAGGTAATATGTTAAATCGAAACTCGTCGTAGGAAGGATGCCAGCACAGGCCTAAGACCTTAGTGACGTCATCCGAATCGAGAGATAAAACTGCGGGGTTGACTAAGGAGGGATCTAAATGAGAGATCACTTCTGAGCGATTGCTAGACCATTTGTGTAATTTCAAGCCAGCGTTTCCTAACAATTCCGTAAGCTCATGCTGCAAATTTAACGCCTCTTGAACCGTTTTACATGAAGTAGTGACGTCATCAATATAGGTATCGTTAAGTATAACTTTAGCAGCGTGAGGGTAGTTATCATATTCGGACTCAGCTAAGTGCTGAAGGGTGCGTAAAGCGAGATATGGTGAACAGTTCACTCCGTAAGTGACAGTTCAAAGTTTAAAAACTGAAACTTTTTCATTAGGGTTAAACCGCCAAAATATTTTTTGGTATTTTTGATGATCAGGGTTGATATTTATACCACGATACATTTTTTGAATATCGCAGGTGAGCGTCACAGGGTTAAGGCGAAAATGTAATAATATTTGAATAATATCTTTTTGTAGTTTTGGACCCGATAATAATACTTGATTAAGCGAAATATGCGTAAAAGGGTCAGTAATACTCGCATTAAAAACTACCCTTGTCTGAGTAGTGATAGCTTCATTTTTAACAACAGCGAAATGTGGAATAAAATAGCTGTCTGAATCGTCTTCTTTTTCTGAGTCATAGTCCATATGACCCAATTCCAAATATTCATTCATAAATTTAGAATATTCACAATACAAGTTTTTATCGCGAAGCAGTTTTTTTTCTAAAGATAAGAAACGATTTAGCGCGACTTGTTTGATTGTAGGAAACTGCGGTGGATTCTCAAATGTGCGAAAGGGAAGGGAGACAGTATACCGGCCTTCTTGATTACGCGACACGCTCTGTTTAAAATAATTTTCACAAATTTCATCCTCTGGTTTCAAATGAGTTTTTTGGGGGACGCAGTCGGTTTCCCAAAATTTTGAAATTAATTGCGAAAGCGAGTCATTTTCATTTTGACAAAAAAGAGCATTAATTGGCGGGGTAGAAATTAAGGGTTGATTTATTTGTCCCATCAAAATATAGCCGAAAATAGTTCCCATAGCAAAGGGATGATTTGGATCATCGCTAGCGATTTTTTCACCCTGTATAATTAGTGGAAATAGATCCATACCAATTAGTAAATTTATAGGCGAAGGGTTGTAAAAAGTGGGATCTGCTAAGGGTAAATTTTTTATAAAATGCCAATTTTCTGTATTTATTTTTACTGACGGTAAATCAGTACAAACCTTTTGCAAAATAATCGCTTGCGTAGACACAAAAATATCTGGTTTTTGAAAATTACAAATTTTAATAAAAATCGATCCTAGATCAGAAGTAAGAGAGTTGCCTCCAACCCCCTGTATATTTGAACATAAGGGTTGTCTGGGAAGGCCCAATTGTTGCGCTAATTTTTGAGAACAGAAAGTGTTTTGCGAACCGCTGTCTAAAACGGCTCTAACTGTTTGAAAGTTACCGCGGACATCTTGAATTTTTACTAGGATAGTTGACAATAAAACTTGCGATTGCGCAGAAATAAAACCACAATGCGTGGGGTTAGAACCCGAAGGAGTTGCGATTGGTACTTGTGAATTAGAAGACGTCGAAGTAAAATGGTTATTATTTTGAGTAGAGTAATTTTGAAGCGGACACCCAGTAGCCGGGGATCTAAAACTTTGCTGACTGGCCAAGTAACCACGTGGTGAACTACTTGGAGATGCGTTGGAAGACATATTAGAGAGATTTTGTGAGAAATTCACGTTAGCATCAAAATGTGATCTATTTTGATTTTGAGAATTAGCGTAATTATAATTTCGCTCAAAATGAATTAATGAGTGGTGTCTTTGATTACCAGGGCAATAGCGACATGAGCGTAGACTTTGACAAGAATTTGTTAAATGTATTGAGCTTAAACAATTTAAACATAGTTTTTTATTTTTAGCGTAAGAATAGCGTTCGTAGGGAGATTTACCTTTAAATGCGTTACATAAATATATTGAATGTGTGTTAGAATCACAAAAAGCGCATCTATCTTTAGAATGAGTATTTTCCGTACCAAGTAGCGTTTTTGTATAATAAGGCGAGGCGTTATTTTTATAAAACTGTTTATTATTTTTAAATCTATTTTTAGATTGTAGCGAATAAAGCGAATTACATTGACTTTCAAGAAAATTATAAATTTCTTGATATTTGGGCATTTCATTAGACCTAGAATTAGCTAGTTCAAAGCGCGAAAGTAGTACCTCAGGCAATTTATCTAGTAAAATGTTGGCCAGCGGAAAACACCATTGATCAGTGTCGTAATTGAGAGTTTTTAAAGCCTCAATGTTTTCTGAAAAAACATCAAGCAGCGTGCGCAGTGTTTCTGGATTGTCGTCTTTGAGAGCGGGAAAATTATACACGGAGCGCCAATAAGTTTGAGCCGATAAGCGGGGGTTATGATAGCGTTTTAGAAGCGTATTGTAAGCGATTATATAATTAGCGTCGGTTATTTGTAAGTGTTTAACTACGTTTAAAGGCGGTCCTTTTAGGTAGGACAGTAACAAATTAAATTTAGCGTTTGTAGGAATACTAGGATTATTGTGTACAGAACTATTGTACATATCTAGAAAGGTTGGAAACTTAGTGATGTCGCCATGAAATTCGACAATGCGCAGTCTTGGCATTAAAGACGCCATAAAGCGGTCTGGATCAGAAGAATTTGAAATTTGCGTTAAGTTTTGAGGTTGAGGAGCTTCAATTTTCACCTCAAATAGTTGTTTTTGAATTCTTTTAATATCATAGAAGCTGTCGTCAAACTCAGTAAGGCGTTCATTTTCTTCTTCCAGTCTCTCCGGACTTGCCGAATAAGCCTCTATTATTTGATTTTGATAAATAAAAAATGTTTCTTTCATTTCATCAAGGTCGATAAGTCGAACCTGTAAACACGGTTTTTTTGTATCATCCGTTAGGCAAGCATTAGCTAAGTTATGAAGAGTATTAATGCGATTATGTTGTACATTACGGAGTGCTTCTAACTTCTTAAGTTGCGTACTCATTGTAATGTTTTTAAAAAACTCCGTTAAAACAGGTGAACGATTAGTTTCCGAAATTTTTAATATTTAAAAATTAAAAGCGTTTAAAAAGAAAAGAGAATAGGCGATAAAAAATGTAAACAAGTCTCATTTACCTCTTAATATCTTTGTGTTGGAAACTTTTCCTACGTGCATTCGACGCCAAGCCAAAAAGAGGTAGGAAATGCGCGAAAACAATGCGCGTTCGGTACTTTTTTACTTGTTATTTTTACTGCGAGCACAGCAAAAAGAGCAAGGTCAGCGTATTTATTAAAAATTTTATTTTTAACAAAATGCGATTTAGACTTTAATTTTTCCCGGGGTCCTGTTATCGGGCTCGAACCTGGACCAAATGTTGAGGTCAGGCCTTCTGTAGAAAATAAAATATACCGAAGGACCACTCGAGATAGCTCGAGAAAAACGTGTGGGAGTTAAGAGGGACTGTATCTTTCCACAGGGCTCCGACAGGGAAAAAAGAGCCTAAACTTATTTACTAAAAAATAGCGTAGCAATGAAAAATTGTCAAGAAACGACTTACCATTAGATGTCTTTCGTAGCTACTTGGCTGGCCAGCCCGATTATACGCGAAGTACCAGACTCTCCATTGTTCTATAGTTCACAATGTTCCAAACACTAATATCTAATAAACTAAAGCGTAAAATTAATAGTTTCCACAATTTTAATATAAAATAATAGCGGTGCGGTGACTTTACTTGCACGAGGCGCGTGGTTGAGTTGTTCTCTCAGACAATCGGCGTTTGCGTCTGCTAGGCCGAATTTAGCCGCTTATCTCAAATCCTTCATTGCTGGAAGAAGCGCGCGAAGTTTAAATTTAAAATATGGAAAGATATAGCGTAAAGTAAATCAAAATAATATTCTAGAAACGCTTGTAAGCGTAGAAAATGTAACCCAAAAATATTTAAAAACTAAGAGAGATAGCTTCTCGAATTTTAAGTGAAAATTAGAGAATATAATTATTTACAAAAATAAAAACAAGTTGGGAAACTTGTTCATAATGACTATCTTGATTTACCCTACGCATCGGAAGTTCTACGCAACTCCACCTATATAGATGATTGTGTCATATCTTGTTCCACTTTTGAGATTGCGCAAGAAGTCAAGACTCAATTAATTGAACTTTTGCAAAGAGGCGGCTTTGAAGCTCGCAAGTGGGCTAGCAACTGTCCGGATCTGCTCTCAGATTTACCAGAAACACACGTTCAGACTAAATCTTTGTCATTTGATTCCGAAAATGACAGTTCTTTAAAAATTCTAGGACTTAAATGGAATCCTCAAAATGATAATTTCTTTTTCTCAGTGGATACCAGCCAAAGCTCTAATCAGTGCACCAAAAGAACCATTTTAAGTTTTGTTGCTAGGCTATATGATCCGTGTGGTTTTTTGACACCTGTCACTTTTTATGCAAAATATTTAGTGCAACATTTGTGGTCTTTGGGACATGATTGGGACCAACGAGTTCCTGACAGTATTTTTGAAGTCTGGCAAAACTACCAATCTGACTTTTCATGTTTACAGAATTTTAATATATCTCGAGAACTAGAGATTTATAATTCTAAGTTCATACAATTAATAGGGTTCAGTGACTCTAGTGAAAAGGGTTACTGCGCAGTTACATTTTTTCGTGTTATTTATCATGACAATACCATAAAAACTTTCTTTATTTGCGGTAAATCAAAAGTTGCTCCATTAAAACGCAAAAGCTTGCCACGTCTAGAGCTTTGCGCATGCGTTCTTTTGAGCAAACTTATGCATTTTATTTTGGAGACGTTTTCTGGCAAAGTTCAATTTTCCAACATTTATGCTTTTACAGATAGCACTGTAGCTTTACAATGGATAAAAGCTTCGCCCCACAATTGGAAAACTTTTATCAGTAACCGAGTAACATATATTCAAGAAAGAATTAGTGCAAACTACTGGTTTCACGTTGGTTCTGAACATAACGCGGCCGACTGCGGCAGTCGTGGGTTATTACCCTCTCAGCTAATAGATTTTAAATTATGGAAGCAAGGCCCATCCTTTTTATTTGAACCAGAGGACTCTTGGAATTTTTTACAAGTCGAAATTTCTAAATCTAACGAAGCTTTGGAAGAAAAACGAAACTTAATACTTTCAACTATTATTTCACATAATTTTCTTGACGAGCTTTTTGAAAAATATAGTTCTTTGGCAAAAATAAAAAGAATTGTTGCCTACTTGTTACGCGCTGTCAAATTATTCAAAATTAAAAGAGAAAATAGACCTGCACAAAAGCACTTGGTTCTTTCTGAATTAAATTCCGCTGTTTTGTTTATTACTAAACATGTACAAAGCACGGAGCTCCAAAATGAAATTGTTTCTGTTAAAAACGGACAAATTCCAACAAGTTTAAAAAGGTTAGATCCTTTTTTAGATGATGCGGGTTTTTTACGTGTCGGTGGGCGTATCTGCAATTCTACACTTTCATACGACAGAAAATTCCCTATTATTTTACCAAAAACATGTAAATTTACGGATTTACTTATTTTGGATATACACCGTACTTATTTACATTGTAGTATACAAACCACTCAATTTTTACTTTTACAGAATTTTTGGATTCTTTCGGCAAAAAAGGCAATTCAAAAAATTCTTTTTCGTTGTCTAACGTGCTGGAAAACTAAGCCGGTAAGCTTTCAACCTAAAATGGGTAACTTGCCAAGTTATCGCTTAGTAGAGGCTCGTGCGTTTTTACACACCGGTGTAGATTTTTGCGGCCCTTTTAACCTGCATGTTACTGCGCGACTGCGCAACTCTCGCACGGTCAAAGCATACGTTGCTCTCTTTTGCTGTCTAAGCGTCAAAGCTGTTCATTTAGAGCTTGTCTCTGACCTCTCAGGAGAAGCTTTTCTCGCGGCGCTACGCAGGTTTTTTGCCAGAAGAGGCAAAAGCCAAGCTATTTATTCGGACTGTGCAACAAACTTCGTTTTTGCTGACAAATACCTCCGTCAAATTTTTGCTACCTGCGTGGAAACCGAAGCAGTTTCGTGGCATTTTAATGTCCCGACCGCCAGTCATATGGCTGGAATATGGGAGGCAAACATTAAATGTGTAAAAACTCATCTAGTTCGCGTAGTAGGTAATCAAATATTAACCTATGAGGAACTCTACACAGTCCTTACCCAAGTAGAGGCAGTGCTGAACAGTAGACCCATTAGTAGCATGTCATCTGACCCCTCGGATATGACCGCGTTGACTCCTGGTCATTTTCTTAATCTTGCGCCCTTGACCACAATTCCTGACCCAGACCTCACAGAGGTTCCCTTGAACCGCATTTCTCGGTGGCAACTTCTTCAAAGAATGCACAGAGATTTCTGGAATCGCTGGAAAAATGAATACCTACACACTTTGCAACAAAGGTCGAAATGGCACAAAAGTAACTTTTCTTCAGTAAACCCAGGAACTCTAGTCTTGGTTAAAGATGATAATTTAAAGCCTCTTGAATGGTCACTGGCACGAATTAGTGAGGTAATCTATGGGTCTGATGGAATACCAAGGGTGGCGATTGTAAAAACCGCTAAAGGAACCCTTAAGAGGCCTTTGGTAAAACTCTGTCCGTTGCCGGACCCCTTACACTGAAATTAATATTTCAGGGGGGTGGGAATGGTTTGTTCCCGCCTCTATTTCACTTTTGCAATTAGAAAATAGTTTTTGTTTTCACTTTTTTTATTATTTTCAGTTTTTTATTTTTACTTTTGCTTGCACTGCAAGTTTACTTAATTTAATTAATTTTACACTCGATAAGCTTTTAGTGTTTATCCCAATTTTTCTACAATTACCCTACATCCTTTGGGCCCTTTTTTCCTTGCTATCCCCTCTTTACCTTCCCGTAAAGCAGTGCGCGCTAGGCGAAAAGGACAAGAAGCGCGCGAACGTCTCCCCACTGTGCGGAGAAGTCGACCCATCGATCGACCGAAAAACAACGTCGACGAAAGGTATCGCCAATGCCACGTGCGAACCCAATCAATTTTACTACATGTGAAAATTACAATTTCCTTTAAGAAAATTACGGATTATTCCAAGAAAAATTAGTGAAAGTGCCAAATCTATACGGATTTCCTCTTTTACCCGGTGTTCCCTAGCAGAATCAAAGGTAAGTCGAGTGTACTTTTTTTCTTTGCGAATTTTCCTAATTTTTCATATAAAATTTTATATTCAAAAATATTATTTACAAGTGCTATACGGCACATCATTCATTATTGCCAATTACGGCAGCAGACATCACCAAATAGTCGAGATATCCACGGGAGTAGGATTGACGGTTGTTGGAGAGTTTCCGAACCAGTTTCCCTTATTTTATACAGTCCACCCTTTGATTTCTTAATTTAGGACTGCCCACCTTGTCCACCCCGAACAGACATAAATGTGATGAAAAAGTAAATAACTACTAAGTAACAATAAAAATCCCAATAATTATAAAGTGCTTATTAACCACAGTCAAGTTTGTGCATTTTGGTATTTTTTTAAAGAAAAATTAGTTTAAAAGTATTAAAGGTAAGTGCAAAAATAGTCAGGCAAATAAAGTAATTCAACCTAAGTTGTGATACCTAGACAACAACTATAACGATAACAATTGTCAAAGTGTTTCAAAATGTCTCTAATAGGTATAGTAGAATTTTTATGAATATAGAGTTACATCATTTCCTGGTATCTTTGTTTATTATATGGGGGCATTGTTTATTGATCTAAGAGCTGGTTATCGAGTGATTGGAGTCACTGGGTAAAGTAGATTTTTTTATACATGTTTTAAGTTATAGTTTTTTTATTTTGTTTCTTATATGTTGTCTCCAATAATAGCATAAAAAAGAAGATTCTTATTGAAGGCAGTAAACATACAATTGGTCAAAACTTTACCTTATCGTTTACAAAAATGCATGTCCCCACATCTCTATTATGCTTGCACCCTGACTTTTTTATTTTCTTTCTTATATTGTCTCTGGTAATACTACAAATTGTCTTATTTAAAAAACAAATTTTCGCCAGGAGGCATGTACAGCTATCCATAGGAAAATACCTAGTCATTCTGGGTGTCGAGGTAAATTTATTTTTGTTGAAAATGAAATTTTCAATTTATTTGTGAAAACAACTAGCTGCTGTCGCTTTTGAGGTATATGTACTATGTTATTTTCTCAAAAATTGTAACAAACTTTGATACTACTTCGGGAATGTACATTCTCAATCTAAATTTGAAAACCGCGTTTTGCCAGCTATATTGTGGTTCGTAGAATTTTTTATTTACAGGTACCAGTATTTGCGTTTGTAAAAAAGAAAGCAGCCTGTACTTTTCGTTTAAATGTTTAAATCAATTTTTATTTAGTGTTTTATTTTTCTTGGGTTAGAAATATTTGTTTTTACTGGAAAAGTCAAAAACAGCTGTCCTGTGTAACAGCGCCGCTGTGTAATTGATGTCAAAACTAAATTAAGAATTAAGAAAAAATTACAGATTTCTATCAGAAAGTACCGCTGGCATGCAAAGCAAAAACCTAGTAACTCGAGTTACTCAAAAATGAGATTTTTATATCATTGAAATAACCGTAAAAAACGGCACCAGAGAGTTTTTCTAGAATGTGGCTATCTTAGAAAACAAGGAAGTTGAATGTAGTTACTACGTAGTTAAATAAACTATGGTTAGTATGTAGTTAAATAAACTTCAAACTCTATTTCCCAAAACACTAGTTTTTGACTTACTAGGTTTCTGCTTTGCACGACAGACCACGTCTCTCTCTTTCATCTTCCTTTTTCGCAGTTCGTGAATCGACGATCACGTGATCAAAATAAATTTACAAAAAAACCCATGCAATTTCAAAATTTGGACGATCCAGCCATATGATAGAAACCAATTATAACTTATTTTTTTGTTGTGTTAGATAAACAAAAGAATTTCGGGGTGCTGACTTTTTTCCGATTTTGAAAATATGGTCTAAAACGACGGCAAAATGCGAAAAACCCATAGAAAAATGTGCATATTTTAGAATAAAGCTGTGGAGGAGAAAATAGGGGAGTACAAACAAGCATCGTTGCCAAATTTCAAAAAAATTATTTTCTAAAATGTTTGATAAAACCCAAAATAAGGCAAATTTCAAAAAAATAAAAAAAGTCAGCACCCCCAAATTCGATGAAGAATTTACTAGAAAAAACAAAAATTCCTCTAATGCTACCAGTTTCTCCCTGGATGACCTGGTTGAAAAAGCATCATATGGATAATTTCCAACACTGCAATTGTGTAATTTATCTCAAAAATAGGGATGAGACGGGCACCTTAAGTTGTGCCACTATAACTTTGTGTTTTTGGTCATTTTAATTAAATGTGCCAAAACTTTTTTAAGTTTCCATTAAAATTGTGTCACTTGGTTGCAACAATAGTGGCACATCTTACAAATCATCAACTTTTTTTAAAGCAAAGAATAACTAATAGTCTCCAATAATTTAGCACATTAAAACCCACCAATAGTCAAGTTCACTAATGATTTTCAAAAAAATTAAAATAACTTAAACTTTTAATGCAGTTTTCTACAAAAAGTTTAATTTTGAGTTGTGCTACTATGGTCGCCGGTGAGCGATGTATGCCTTGCCTCATTCACTTGTTGCAGTTTGCTTAAAGAGCTAAGCTAAGAGATTGAAGTACTAGCAATGTGTCTTGCAAAATGGTTAAAAATAAGAAGAAAGTTTTCACAACAAATCCAAAATTTTAGGAGAACATAAAAATGATATGAGCGTTACCGTATTGGCGAGAAAATATCAAATAACAAAATCTACTATATTATTATGTTCCATCAAAAACAAAGCAAAAAAATTCTAAAAGTGGTTGGAGAAAAATTAGGGCCCCATAAAATTTAAAAAATGTTTCTTTGTTCAATAAATACAGGCGTTTAAAATATTAAATTTTAAATTATTTTTTGTGATCTCAGTAATGTGAATGATTAAATGAACTTGCCTTAAACTTTTTGTGTTCACGTTACCGCGAGTCTACTGTATTATTCTCAAATTTTTGTTAGCCCAATTCATTTTTACCTACACAAAATAAAAATAAAGCTAAAATGAATGTGATCGTTTTAGTATTAAATGCGAACTTTTAATGCTGAAACAAATACATTGGTTTTAGCTTATTTACTGTAGGCTAAAATTTAAGCCTCTCAGTGAGATCTACGTTAGAGACTTATTGGAATAAGACCTGACTTTATTCTAGGCTCGACTTTATTCTGACACATTTGCACGGGAAACTAACAGCTGACCTCTCAAAATTGACATACCAAAGCCAAATTTAATAATACAGATGCTAACTTTCATTTAATAAATACTGACACTAATAAATCCGGTTTTTAAATACACAAAGGCCAAATTTTGAAGCAGAGCAGCTGCTTTTTATATGTAAATATGTCACTATAGGGTCGATTTTAAAATAAGGTCAGGTTTTATTCCAATAAGACCCTATTGTCTTCTGAATGATTGTCGCTTGTATATGAAATTAAAAATGTTCGTTGTTCCGATGAGCTTCTTAAGGTGACAGTACAGTCGCCTTTATTTTTTACCCTGTCACGCTTTAATATTTTAATTTAGAAATTTTCTCACAGCAATACAAAATAAATAAGTAAATCATTTTTTACAGGTAGCAATTGTATCTTTGCCTCGTTTGAAATAATGTAGTACGACAACGACACATGCAGTGCTTGATAGCTGTAACGTCAAAAGATTCATGGCCTAAAAAAATACACCTATAGTTCTAAATCACTATGAAATGTTTTTAATATGTCGCGCCATACCGAACCGAACCGCGCCATATTTGTCATTTTAGATTATGCAAACACAAGTTTATTTTTGCAATATAGATAAATGTAGCCCCGATTCCCTGGAATTTAACTCAAGTCTAGCCTTAAAAAAATACTCAAAACAATAAGAAACCAGTAAAAGAAAGATAGGTAGATAAAAAGTAAGGATGTAGAGCAAGCATTAAATAGACATTCTTGTTTTAATAAGTCAAATTAATTACGCCAAAAGAAATTGATGTTCGTCATAAAAACCGGTCGTATAGACGATCTCGTATAATTTTGACGAGCAATTCGTAAGTTAATAAAATTGTCGTCATCTCGGCCCTACAAACAACGATTGTAGCAAACGTTAAGATGACCCCCCTAAGAAGAACTTGAGACTTTTGTTTAATAAGAAAGCAAGAAAATTCTCTAAAATCCTTCAGCTGTGTCTACATCACAGTGTAGCTATTCTGGTTATTGAACGATGTGACCATCCACATCACACGCTTTGACCAATACCAAACTCTGAGCGGCCGCGTGTTGTGCGAAATGACTTGTCTCGACCAATAGCATAGTCGTCCGCTCTTCAGAGTTAGTGAATTTTACGCGTTTGAAGTGAAATCAGTTCTTCTACCCCGAACGTTTCTCGGTCAGATCGTAGCAGAAGCTTGCGCAATGGAGGTCTTTTCGCATAGCACATGACGGTTCGAAGCTAATTTAAAGCTTGCCATTGTCCAAAGCATGTGATGGGACCTATCAAATCGTTCAAGAACTAGAATAGCTATCCAGATGTCTTAAATAAATGGATAGCTCTATTCAAAATTGTGTCTGAAAATCACTGCGAGATAAAGGTTGTTGTAAACACTGAAATTCTTTTAAAAGATTGTGTGGTAAACTGATTCTGTTAAAACTTTTTCTCTAGGTTATAAGCGGGCTACTCACCACTCAATTTGCAGGTGCAATTTGGCATCCCTGCTTGTGTGCGTTCGCCGATATGTGATATATTGCCTGGTGAGTAGGCCGCTATAAAGAAAATAAACACCAACACCAGTATTTACTAAAGGGTGCTAAGTGCTAAGTCCTACAATCCTAGGTTTAAAAGTCTACATTTTGGTTGAAGGTTTAACTCATTTTTCCCGTAAATGCAATAGTTTTTAATATTTATATAAATTGTTCATAAATACCTTGCGATATGGGTCACCTTTTTTTATTTATTTATTTATTTCAATCCTTACTCCATAAGATACATAAAATGCATATTGAATGTGTCGACAAGTATAAAATAGTGGCCTAATAATAATATCTAACTAACAGTCTAATAGAATACTTATATTATTAGTCTCAAAATTATAAAGCTATAATATTATTCAACACAAAGAAAAAAAAAACTAGATCACTAAAAATTATTTCACAAACTATTACATTGACAAAGAGAACTTAGAAAATAGTAAAGTAGTCACTGTGACTGTATAACACATTTTCAGTTAGGATATTTTTAACTTGTACTTTAAATGTTTTAAAATTCTGGATATTCCTTATGTCTGCTGGAAGTTTGTTATATACCTTAATAGACATGTAAAGTGGTGACTTTTCGAATAGTGTAGAGTTGTGTGAAAGAATGCTGAGTTGGCATGAAGATCTTGTTTTAATTCCCATGTTAATTTGGTTGTTTGTTGTGAAGTATGACTGATACTTTTTAACAAAAATTACAAGTTTATAAAAATACAATGAGTATACAGTCATAATTTTGTACTTTCTAAAGATTGGAGCAGCATGATCCTTCCATCCAGCCCCATCCAGGATACGGACTAGTCTCTTTTGTACAATAAACAATCTCTCTATTTTTAGAGAAGATCCCCAGATGATTATCCCACAAGCAAGACGGCTGATCACCTGTGCATGGATATAGAGCAGAATAGTTTTTGTGTTTAGTTCTTGCTTTAGATTTTTTACAATGAAGCATGATGTTGCTAGTCTCTTTGAAAGGTGGCCAATATGAGTCTCCCAGCAAAGTACAGAGTCAATGTAAACCCCCAGAAACTTGGTATCCTCCTCATTTGGTATAGATTTACCATTCAGAAAAATAAGCGATGATTTAGCATCACATTTATTAGATCTTGAATTTCTAAAGGTGACAATAGCTGACTTCTGGGAATTCAAGACAAGTCCATTCGATCTGCACCAGTCTGCCATATTAGCTGTTGTGGCTTGCATGCTAGTTACCATTCCATTATAAGTTTTGCTGTGTTCAGTTTTACTGCTGTCATCTGCAAACTGAAATAGACCCTCCGAGACCCCCAGAGTGTCAGCCAGATTGTTGCAAAATATAAGGAACAGTAAAGGAGAGAGGATTCCGCCCTGTGGCACTCCATACTTTATTGACTGAGTAACCGATCGGTATTGTTGGTTAAGAATTTCAGAGTTCTCACCTGACATCTGCACAAATTGAGACCTATCTGTAACATATGACAAAATCCATCCTAAAGCAGGACCTCTAATACTATAAGATTCCAACTTTTTTGCCAATAGTTCTATATTTACTAGATCAAAGGCCCTAGAAAGATCATAATAAATACCCGATGTATATTGTTTTTGATCCAAGTATTGATATATTAAATTTAGGGACTCAAACAGTGCTGTCTCTGTCGACTTCCCTTTCAAGAAACCATGCTATGTGGGTGAAAACAAGTTATTTTTTGTAAAATAGGAAATTAGTCGATTGTACATTAGTTTTTCAAAAAGTTTTGAAAATACAGAAAGGTTTGACACTTCAGTTTTATTTCCTTTTTTGTGAATAGGTATGATCTTGGCGGTTTTGAGCTGAGTTGGGAAGTGTCCTTTTGCAAAAGAAGCATTGATAATATCCTCCAAGGGAGGAGACAAGAGAGCACCAGCATCTTTGATTAGATGACATGGGATGTTATCGGAGCCACTTGAATGTTTTTTAGTAACTTGAAGAAGCACTTCATAGACTTCTTTGGATGTAGTGGGACTTGATTTACTGTGGATAAAAAGTGTTCATTATAGATATTGCAGAGAGCCTGTGGATCTTTAATGATTGCCCTATCAACATGAAGTGGTTGAACTTCCGGTTTTTTTGGCCTACTTTTACCCATTTTTTTATTAATTAAAGACCATGCTGCAGAATTAAGGTTTGAGGAGTTTTTAACAATACATTCATTGTAATTTTTTTTTGTTTTACTTAAAAGGATTTTATATTGTTTTTTTAAATGTAAATAATTTTGTTCAATTTGTTTGTTTTTAGTTTTTTGGAGCAACCAATGCATATTTTTTAACTCATTTGATAACATTTTAATTTCTGTGGTGACCCAGTTCTTGGTGTTATTTTTAATAGAGACCTTTTTTTCCGGGAAGGCTTGATTGTACGCTGATAAAACAATCTTTAAAAACACACCAAACTTTTCACCCACCCCACTCGTCTCGTAGACTTCATACCAACTTTCCCGCTCCAACAACTCAAAGAAAAACTTTTTGTTTTCAGTTGAAAACATGCGTTTTTTTATTTTTTGATTTTTTAACTTACTGTTTTTAGCTAAATTTATCTCAATAGAGATAGCAAGGTGATCAGAAAATCCCGTTTTTATTAGTCTAGGATTTTCTATTTCTAAATAGTTTGTAAAAATAAAATCCAGACGTGTATTTGATGCAGGCCTTGTAGGTTCTTGATTTGTTGGCAATAAACCATAGCTTAGAAAAGTATCCAGCAATAGGTTTCTATTTTTATTGTGCCGAGTCTCACAGCAATTAATATTAAAGTGACCTCCAACAAACACAAAGTCATATCTGCCACTTATACGGCTCAGCAATAAATTAAGATTTTCAAAAAACAAATCTAACCTGTCCAAGGTTTTCGGTGGGGGGGGGGGGTGATAAATTGTTACCAAAATTGATTTTTTCATATTTATAATAAACTCGCAGGCTGTAAACTCGAAATTATGTGCTGAGATTGAAAAATTGAGATTTAGATTTACCTGTTTAGCATTTATATCTGATTTTGAAAAAATTGCGACTCCCCCTCCCCTGCTTGATTCGCGGCAAAAATGATTTATTAATTTGTAATTTTCAATATTATAAAACATTAACTCACCCTCAGACAACCAATGCTCACAAATGCCTACTATACTCGAATTAAGTTCATCAAAAAGTTCCTCCAGCTGTAAGTTTTTGTTTCGAATACTGCGTGCGTTAATCTGGCATATGCGTAACTTTTGGTTGTCATTAGGTTTTCCTACATTACTATTATTTCCACACAAAGGTTATAAATAAATAAAAATAATCAAATATTTTGGTTTAACAATGGTAGCCATATTTAAACCTCCAAATGTCACTAGGAAATGTCGAATAAAAACGGTGTAAGTCAGTGTCAGCTGTCCGCTTTTACATGTTAATTTTTTAGACAAGTTAGCGACGATTAAACCGATAGTCGATTGTTTTAGTGAATGAGTAATTGAAAAGGGATTCTAATATATCTTGTGCTTTTTACAGTATTTAAATATTGATACGCATTTAATACGGTAATGCATCTACAGATAGAGTTTAGGGTTATTTATGTATTATTTAGCTTTGAATATTTTTGTATATAAGTTTTTTTGTCAATCATGGATTATTTCTATTGTTTTTCGAACTTTAAACCACCCCTCAGGGGTAGTACTACAATTTGAGACTATTTTTAACGGGAATCCTACGACTGCACGGACTAAGTTTCCAAAAAATGACATTTGGTTACAAAATTTTTATGTGGTATTTCTTTATTTCTAAAGTTAATTTGAATTTATATGAGAAGAAACTCACTGAGAAATGCTTACTATCATAGTGCACATTAGGGTGAACCAAATCTTTGCAGTTATTTGACCTGTGAGTATTAAAAAAATACACTTAAACCGGTCGGTATCAAGTCTATAGACTTGATACTTAAACCCGGTCTACAATGCTAAGTCTTAAAGTCTTAGTAAATACTGGTGCAAAAGTCTTAAAAAAATTACTCGAAAAAATAGTTATACCAAAAAAATTACACCAAAAAAACAACGGCAAATATTAGGGTTTATTGACATTTTTAGTAACCAGAGCTGCCACACTAGAATCTTTTTACAGAATTTTAATGTTGCCAACAGAAATTTTCACGCCATGACCTTTTTTTCACCTCTCTTTGGTAGTTAATTCGTAGGATTTCTCGGCCAAAGGGAGGGCTTTTATTTCTTTAAGACATTTTATGGCATCAGTAAAAATATTAGGATAAGTTTCAGAACATTTTTATTAATCATTGCTACCACACTACAATTTTTTTAAAGAATTTTAATGTTGCCAACAGAAAATTTCGCAAAGGGAAATGTTTTACCAAATTTTGATATGATATTTTTTTTTTGTTTTAACAGGCTTTTTCAGAACCATAAAAAACAAAACACAAAAATTATATCAATCGAAACAAACTTTAATTAATTTTGATTTGATTTAAATTTAATAAAAAACTATCCAAGCGGTCGACTCAAAGGTACATATTGTATGATTTTGTATTGTAAAGTTCTAAAGCCGCGTCGCCACGTATGTTATTATATCAATGTTTTAATCGTAAACCAAGAACGTCTAAGAAATTGCCTTACTCCTTAAAATTAAAGATGCATGAAATTTCATACATCTTTGCTTACTCTGAGAAAGTGAATTACCCTATTCAAGGAATATTTTGCTTCTATTGTCTAAGAATCTTATGATTTTTTCAGTCAGTGTAAACGAGCCTAAAAATGTCCCATTAAATTTTTGATGGTTTTCACAACTGTCCCGACCGGTACCAGTAAACTTGCCATACGAATAATAGCGTCGCCGTTGAAAAATAAAAATGTCGTTTTTTTCCTCGAAGAACTTCACTGTTGGGGAGGTAATAAAATTTTGGACCCCAGTTTTCAAGGCATTTTAGAAATTTTAATTTATTATTTCGTCTCGTGATGCTACTTTTTTTGGAAAAAAACCCAATATTAACTGTTACAGACTAAAAAAAAAAATATTTATTGACTAAGCTATTTAAATTTTATTATGAAGACACGAATCATTTTAGGTCTGAAACCACTTTAAGTCGCCAATAAAATAGTAGAAAGCAACAAAAAAAATTTGAAACATGAGAATGTTTCAGCTGTAACGTGCCACTAGAGGTTTATCCAGTTTTAATAATTCAAATATTGCCTTCAAAGTGATGGAGCTAATAAGTGAGAGCTACCTTTTATAAAAATTTTAAATGATCAGGTACACCTCTCATGGGATTTTTGTAATCCGTCCAACTTTATGACATTTTGGTATGTTGTAGACTGAACCATTCTTATCAAAAGTTCTTATGGGCCCAACTCAAATTAATGACCAGTTTTTAAAATACAGGGTGTTAAAAGTGATAATGTCCAAGAAGCATAATAGCTCTTTGGACGGGTTTTCCAAAACATATACGCATTGTTACTATTACATTTATTTACGATTTATTTATTATTTTTAATCTATACCTTTAAAAAATTATCTATAGGGTGTTTAAGTAAATATTAGTCGAAAGTTTTATTGAGAAACAAGCTTTAGTATATTGTAGATTAAACCTTGCTTATCGGAAGTTCTACTGGGCCAAACTTAAATTACTGATCAGGTTTTGAAATACAGGGTGTTGAAAGTAATAATGTCCAAAAAGCAAAATGGCTCTTTGGACAGGTTTTCCAAACATAAACGCAATGTTACGCAATGTTACATATATTTACGATTTATTTATTATTTTTAATCTGATCCTCTAAAACTTTATCTACAGGGTGTTTAAGTAAATATTAATCAAATGTAATAAGAAACAAGCTTTCGTATGTTGTAGATTAAACCTTGCTCTTCGGAAGTTCTCATGAGCCCAACTCAAATTAATTTCCAATTTTTGAAATACAGTGTGGAAAGTGATAATGTTCAAGAAGCATAATAGATCTTTAGCCGAGTTTTCCAAACATATACGCAATGTTGCTATCACGTATAGAGTATTTATTAGTTTTTTAATGATTCTTGATTTATTAAGTATATATTAGACCGTCACCTCTGGTATAATGTGGTTTTCATTAGTTTAATATTTAAGGGTTTTGTACACCTGTGCAGTGCCGTGTCCAAAGTTATAATGCTTGTTTCTCATTAAAACTTTCGACTAATATTTACTTAAACACCCTGTAGATAATGTTTTAATGGCACATATTGAAAATAATAAATAAATCGTAAATATATGTAATAGTAAAATCACTTGTGACACCCTGTATTTTAAACACTGGTCATTCATTTAAGTTGGGCCCATAATAACTTTTGATTAGGAAGTTTCAATCTAAAACACACTAACGCTTGTTTCTCACTAACATTTTTGTAAACACACCCTGTAGATAATGTTTTAAAGGTATATATTGAAAATAATAAATAAATCGTAAATATATGTTGGCTAAACAAGAAATACAGATTTGCTGCGTAAGTGTTTGGAAAACCCGTCTAAAGGGCTATAATGCTTCTTGGACGTTATCACCTTTGACACCCTGTATTTAAAAAACTGGTCATTAATTTAAGTTGGACCCATAATAACTTTTAATAAGAAAATTTTAATCTAAGATACACTAACGCTTGCTTGTCATTAACACTTTCGACTAATATTTACTCAAACACCCTGTAGATAATGTTTTAAAGGTACAGATTGAAAATCATAAATAAATCATAACAATATGTAATACTAACATTGCGGAAAACCCTCCTAAAGAGCTATTATGCTTCTTGGACATTATCACTTTCAACACCCTGTATTTTAAAAACTGGTCATTAATTTGAGTTGGGCCCATGAGAACTTTTGATAAGAGAGGTTCAGTCTACAACATACGAAAGTTTCATGAAGTTTGACGGATTACAGAAATCCCATAAGAGCCGGCACACCTCTTCTATCTATCCTTTCTATATTTGTAAACATATATCATGTGTTATATTTTATCAATAGAAAATTAAATAGAGTATAAAATGATTTGTCACAAGAGATCTGTCCCAGGTGGTAACAGCCAACTTATCCGCAAAGAAAATTTATTCCACGTGGCTACTTAGAGTTTTAGATTGAACAGAAGTAGTGGGTTATAGAAGACCGCGACGAACAATGTCGGAGAGTCTTTAAATTATTTAGATCGTTTTGTGTTTGAAAAATAAAAATTTATAGATTTGAGGTAAATAATTTTATCCTTTCTGTAACGTGGATTATCTTACGTGTAACTTGAATAAAGTAATAAAATCAACATTTTCCCAATCTTGAACAAAACTGAAAAGAAAAGTTGTGTCATGTATTTGGCTTTACCGGAAAATGTTAAAATGTAAGGAAATTGTCCCATCGGTAACACATTTTGTCACGTTCGGTATTATTTGAAAAGAAACTGTCCCTGTGTTTCAGGTCGGGACATATTTATAATCTGGCTTGATGTTTTTGACCATTATCTGTTTTGGTAATTTTGTTTTGTGCTAAAAATTGGGTGGTTTTTTTTTAAATAAAAATAAGATTTAAGACATCCAAACAGAAGAACCGCGAGAAGAACATTATGCTTGTGACCCTTAATATTTTATTGCAGCATCTTGTAATGTCTTTTTTTCTGCAATCAGAACTGGCAAACGTTAAAAAAATACCAAAATAATGAATATAAAAATAAAAGAAAATGACCCAAAGTACAGACAGAACCAAACCCTATGTAATTCTATAACGAGAAAATAATAGGCGAAAAAACCCTTAACGAAATCCGTATACCTACGCCCTTCTCTTGTTTCATGGGGGGTCATTAGGCTATATCCGAAAAGGTGGACAAATGAGCAGTAAAGGAAAATTGAAAAATGAGAGAGAAAAAAAAGGAATTTTGTGGAAAAACTCAAAGTTGGAATTAAAGGCTCAAATACTCAAATGACTTGCTAACCTGCATAAATTAAGCATTTTCTGATTTGTGGCCTAATTTTTAAGTTTTGACTTTAAATAAAGATTTTCTTGTTCACACCTAGTATACAATACAAATAGAATATTTAAAAATCATAAAATCTGTATTTCTTGTTTAGAAAGCTAGCCAAATCAAGATTCATAAAAACCGTGCGACAAATGCTAAAAGGAAATTCAAGTAAAAAATCTAAATGAGAAATAAATCCGGTGTATAAAAGAATATATTGAGCTTATTTTCCTAAAACCTTTTTTGTGCCTTTCAATCAACTTGATTAAACCACGGATTTCTTAAAAAGAAAATGGATTGCCAGCCCTTTGACAAGAAATCACTGATAAAAGGAGCTCGGCCATCGGGGGACAATTTCTAGTAAATTCTTTCAATAAATTGTAGTTTGATGGTGTAGCAAGCGAGTACTTTGATATTCGTACTGTCAAATCGAGTGGCCAAGGCTTGAACGATGGAATCCACCAATTTGTGCAACAATTTAATTGACTGATAAATGTATTAAACATTATTATTTATTACAATCTCGAAAGGGAATTTGGCAGTTCTTTGAGGAAGTATTACTAAAAGTGTTTTTTTCAATTATATAAACAATCAAGGAAAATAATACATATAATACAAGTGTTTAGTCATCAAGGTGCTTACCATGTGCTTACAAATGTCCATTTTATTAAAATTGTGTTATAAGAAATATTTATTGTACATTTGAAATTATTTAAAAAAAACTTGATACCTGTTCAACTCACTTTAAAAAGGAAACCACTTCTATAAAACTAGTTTTTTGCAACGCATCTCTCTCTCTGACAATCTCTTTGAAGTATTAAGTTCACAGAATACTACCGGTGGATAGAACTAGAGAGAAAGAAAGGTTGCAGTGGTTACATTAAATGTATGTTTTCACTCCAAAACAACTATTAAAATTCTCATATAGTTTGACTAAGGAGTCTTTTTCTAACATATTTTTGCAAAAAAAAACTTCCCTGGCTTCTTTTCCGGGATCCTAGAGGGTGTGTATCCAAACGGAACCGAACGGAACCGAACCGAACCGAACCCAAACATTTTTTCCAGTAACTCCCTGACCTTTTTCCACCAAAAAAAATGTCCCAGGTCACAGTCACAGGTTAGAATAGAAACCTACCAAAATAAGGATCGGGAAGCTAATTTAGGGAAATAATTTTTTGAAAAAATGTTTCGGTTTGGTGCGGTTCATTTCAGTTCGGTGCGGTTTGGTTACACCCTTTAGGATCCCAGGAAAAAAGTCAGGAAAGTTTTTTTTTTGAAAAAATATGTTAGAAAGAGACCCCTTGCTCGAACTATTTTATAACAGCGGCGTTTGTAATAGCGATCTTTCAAACCACGGTATTTCTAGACGCGCTATTTTAAGACGCGCTATTTTGAACACACGCTATTTTAAACACGCGCTATTTTGATACGAGCTATTTTGAACACGCGCTATTTTGAACACGCGCTATTTTGATACGCGCTATTTTGAATACGCGCCATTTTGATACGCGCTGTTTTGATACGCGCTATTTTGAACACGCGTCATTATGATACACGCTATTTTGATCACGCGCCGTTATGATACGCGCTATTTTGAACACGCGCTATTTTGATACGCGCTATTTTGAACACGCGCTCAAATGAGCGCGCTATTTTGATACGCGCTATTTCGTTACAGAGCCTAATAATAATGCCGATTTTAGGGCAACGAAAGGTTTGTATTTGATGTTAAGAAAACCAGAAAAATAAATAATATTTTAAAACACTAATGGAAACAGCAATAATAGAAAGCATTAAAATTAAAATAAACTCAAAAAATAAAGATCAAAATAGTTGTCAACAGCAAAAAGAATAACTTTACATAAGTAAAATAATTGACGAAAATATACATTTCCCCAATTAAAAAAAACCCTAAATGAAACACAGTGAAGCGTACGGAAAACCACTCAAGAATGCTTTCTGACGGCTTGCTTTGTCTCGGTGTAAACCACCCTGCTTGTACTTCCAATTTGCCGTTGATTGGTTTGAACTCTAATGCTAAAGCACTTTGGAGAGAAAGAGATAGACTGTGCTTTAAACGGTCCAGGCAAAAACACAAAACACCATCCAGAGATGTGTCGACTTAGAAAACCATTACAAATCAAAATTACACAGTGTTTTAAATTTAAAATGATTTGTTATATTTCTTTTCAGTTACAAGATATAAATTATTGTGATGTTAGTGGCTCACAGGACAGATTAGCCGAATACAACTTTTATTAAAATGCAGCGATCGTGAAAACCGTTCCTAAAAACAAGTCACTACATAAATTTTACTTTTCTTACCCTAGTTTTGCATGTAATTAATGGTTGTTGACGTCTTGAATAATATTTATTAAAAAATTTGTAAAAACTTATAAATGGCAGAAATACTATTTACATTCAAAACCCGTTTTGTTATAATGGTAACACTGATTTTTAGAAATCTTTAAAAACTTAACTGAAATGTTTTCAAGATTGTCTAAAAAGAATATAGAAATCACACAAAACCTGTGCCAAAAGAAGCTTAGATAAAACGTAAAAATATCCGTTGGCAACACTGACATTATTTACTTGTGTGGTTAGTCTGATTATTGATATTTCCCGCTGTATTTTCGGTGCTATTTTTTGGCGAACCTACATCTTTTGAGTACTTTTTGAGTGTTTGTTGTGTTTATTTTATAGGTAGCCTAGAAGCAGTGGCTCTGCTACAGAATAGCGCCTTACAAAATAGCGCTGCTACAAAATAGCGTGCATCAAAATAGCGCCAACAAAATAGCGCTGCCACAAACTAGCGCGCATCAAAATAGCGCTGCTACAAAATAGCGCCTTACAAAATAGCGCTGCTACAAAATCGCGTGCGTCAAAATGGCGCTGCCTCAATATAGCGCTGCTACAAAATAGCGCGCATAAAAATAGCGCGTTTTAAAATAGCGCTGCTACAAAATAGCGCGCATCAAAATTGCGCTGCTTCAAAATAGCGTCTTATAACTTACCACTCCCGGTAACCTCATTCTCACATATATTTAAAAAAAAACTTCCCTGACTTTTCCCGGGATCCTAGAGGGTGTGAAACCAAACCGAACCGAACCGGCATCCCAGAGGTTGTGAAACCAAACCGAACTAAACCGATACTTCGATTCGGTTCAGTTCGGTACGGTTCAGTTTTGTTTCACACCCACTAGGATCCCGCGAAAGAAGTCAGGGAAGTTTTTTTTTTGAAAAAATATGTTAGAAAGAGATTCCTTAGTCAAACAGTTGCTGTTTTTAATGATGCTTTTTCTTTCTCTCCCGGTAACCTTATTCTAACATATATTTTCAAAAAAAAAACTTCCCTGACTTTTTCCCGGGATCCTAGAGGGTGTGAAACCAAACCGAACCGAACCGGCCTCCTAGAGGTTGTAAAACCAAACCGAACTTCGATTCGGTTCAGTTCGGTTCGGTTCAGTTTTGTTTTACACCCGCTAGGATCCCGCGAAAGAAGTCAGGGAAGTTTTTTTTTTGAAAAAATATGTTAGAAAGAGATCTCTTAGTCAAACAGTTGCTGTTTTAATGATACTTTTTGAGCGCGTTTTTGATGCGCGCTATTTTGATGCGCGTTATTTTGTAGCAGCGCTATTTTGTGGCAGCGCCATTTTGTAGCAGCGCTATTTTGTAAGGCACTATTCTGTAGCAGCGCTATTTTGTAAGGCGCTATTTTGATGCACGCTATTTTGTAAGCGCCATTTTGTAGCAGCGCTATTTTATAGCAGCGCTATTTTGTGGCAGCGCTATTTTGAAGCAGCGCTATTTTGTAGGGCGCTATTCTGTAGCAGAGCCAGAAGCAATATTGTTTTGACAGATTCAATGTTACCACACTATTATCTATTTAGAGAATTTCAGTGTTGTCAACTAAAATTGTCCCGCGATGGCAAAACTCTATTCAGCAGTGATTTTGAGACACAATTCTTATATGGCTAATATATGGCAATCCATTTTCTTTTTAAGAAATTCGTGGGTTGAACCAAAATCAGAACAAAAGCTGATAAAAGGATAACAAAATAAAGGATTTTATGTAATATGTCCTTGCTACGCTTTAAAATCTATTTTACCAAAAATAGGCTTTTTGTTGTGTTTGATTGTTTCCCAGCACACACAGCAAATTTGCTTTGTCATTCATGAAAAATTCTTAATAAAATCTTACATAGAAACGTTTTTGTAAAAAAAGTTTAACAGACATTTCGAACAGAAAAAAATTTAAACTTCACCGAATTAAATAAGACAGAAGCAAAACAAACAAATTAGTATTAATTACGATTTTCTTTTGTTTCAGGTCCTGCCTACTGGGGTCTGATGAACCCTCAATGGAACATGTGCTCCAGAGGAAGGAGACAAAGCCCGGTCAACATAGAGACTGAAAAACTTCTCTACGATCCATTTTTGAGACACGTTCACTTAGATAAGCACAAAGTAAGTAAAATGATACTCTACATAAAGAGCTTTCTTAATTAATCCCGAACATTTTGAAAAAAGAATCAAGAGGGTTATCTTTTAAGTTTTGCATATACAGCTGGAATAAAACAGTAGATAACATTTAAAGATTTGATTGTTTATCGAAGTATTCTCCACGAAAATTAATGCAATTTTGCGTGCGCTCAAACCAGTCAAAGCTGTAATTCTACTTGTTTGTTGGTACTGTCAAAATTACATTCTTGAAGGCGTCGATTGCTTCCTCTGGTGACTGAAATCTTTCACCACGCAGTCCATTCTTGATTTTCGGAATAGTGTAGAAATCGTTGGGACTTAGGTCGGGACTGTATGGAAGATGGTCTAACAATTCGACGTTTTGTTGGATTTAAAATTCAATGGTTTTTTTTTACCTTGTGCGAACTTTGCATTGTTTTTGAGGATAATTCGTCGTTCAGGGTTCGTGTTTCGAAGATCAGCGATGACTTTCGGCAAACAAATGGTGATGTACCAGAGGACAGTAACAGTCCTTTGATCCTCCAGAGGAATTGTTGCTGGATGACCTGCTTTTTAACAATGCTGTACACGTTTTTCGAGTTTCCTGCCTCAAAGCGGTCTAGAGTTTTCTGATACCAATTAACCCTAGCTTTTTCTGTTCTTCAGATAATAGATGCGGTATCCAGAAGTAGGTGTGCATGGTGTTTCATGCAAATTTTTTGTGATATGAGGTCTTAGAAATCCCCAATAAAACGCCATGTCGATAAGCATGCGCCCAACATCGATGTTTTCATCAAATACCAAATTGCAAATAATGCAAGGACCTAAAACTATAAACAACAAGTGAAATTAAAGAATGAAAAATAAGAAAAAAGTTTTCTGCTTCGGCCGGGGATTGAACCCGGGATCTCTTGCTATCTAGGCAAACATTCTAACCACTGAACTACCGAAGCCATACATAAATTTTCGCAAAACTTCCATCTATGCAGGCTGCGGTGTCTCAATACAAGAACGAGAAATTCTCAGGGTATTAACTCGACCAGGTCATCCAACTGATCTCTTTAATTCTTCTTTCCCACTGTCAAAGGTATGATAACTCAAATTAGACGTAAAGAATCAACGTCTGAAAGCAAGAGATTACCTTTTCGTGTGTTAAAATTTCTGATCGCAAAATAATAATAATAATAATAATAATTATCAAATACCAAATTGCAAATAATGCTAGGACCTAAAACTATAAACAACAAGTGAAATTAAATTTAATTTCTTTAATTTCACAAACGTTTTATAAATTAAAATGTCGAAATCTCGTAAACCGTTCAAGAGAAACTGGTCTTGTTAGAAAGGAAATTTTGAGTAAATTTAAAATAACATATCATTTGTACCCACTTTGTAAACTACAAACATCAGATATCTCAGGGGGGCTGTCAAATGTATAAAGAACAACCTTCTTTTAAACGCTTTTGGTTTGAACCTCGTAAGACTAATAATAAAAATGTTTTCTGCAGGGAAGGTTTATAATGACAGACCCTGTACACAAAGCTATTTCCCTGTGATTACTAAAATTTACCAATACTTCTCTATTACGAGCAAAAATGCTACGCTTACTGCACGCACATACTAGACTACAAGCAAAAATATTTTAAAAAAACTCTCTTGAAAACTCTATGATAATGCCCAAATATGGAAAAAGGCAGTAACTAGCAAAAAAACCAAAATGCATTTATTTGTCATATCATATCATATTCAATATTCAACCTTAAAAGCAGTAGTTTACTTTATTTGTTGTAAATATTGGATAAAACATTCTGGAAAATCTGAACCTTTTCGAAACGAATTTTCACCTCATTTGCCGATTCCACTTGTCTCAATAGTGCGCAGAATGCAGAATTTCTTTTAACTAATATTGAATATTTGGTGCATGGGACGCGAACAAACCACGCGATGTCTTCTTTTTGTGTTTCTCTCATTCTTACAGCCAGCGCCAGAGGTCTGCACAATACAACGTCTTTCGAGAAACGAAAAGACGCAGCCCTTAAAGTCCTATTAGCGATACTAGAAACTTTGTATAGGCAATTAATGCAAATATGTCTTACGCATAGTCAAAATAATAAAAAATTGCTGTATATGCATATTTTTGTTGGGTATGTCATCGGTGGAGTGTGATGAACTAAAAAATGGGTTTTTGGATAATTTCAAGGGTAGGCAACGCCTTTCTGTCAACAATATATTAACGCTACTGGGTGCAGCATATACAATTTTTTAGAATGTATTTTTTAAGCATCTTTTAGAAATATAAATTTATTTACATATTTTCCAGGTCAGCAGTTAAAACGTTAGTTTCCATTGTTGCAAGAAAGCGACCTTTTTTCTAGTTTTTAAAAGTACGTTGTCAGTTTGCTGTTTTGGATAAAAAAGATCAGTGGAAGGGGATCCACCTAATAAAATCTTATTTCTAAATAGTGTAGTAGGCGACTACTCAATGTTCTAATAATAGATAGTTTAAGTTGTGCTACGTATTTTTACGTAAGCATGAGATTTGACAGTTACGCAAGCGCACTTCGTCACACCGTCGTCAAGGTCACGTTAGGAGCTTACGTATTTACGTTAGCTTACGGCAGTCTGCGGGCACCTTAACGTTACCAAAGAATAGAACTGGTTGATTGACCGATCGAAAAATGAGGCCTAGACGATAATTTCCGCTTCCAGTACAAGCGATTATTTGCAAATATATTCCTACTGTAGTTGAAGAGACAAAAAACAAAATTGTAACATCAAGAAAACACAGTGCCGAATTCCATATTCTCTGCTATTAGTAGACTTGTTATGGTAACGTAAAAACATTCAACTTAAAGTCAAATTTGGAACAAAACGTAGAGCGCTTAACGTGCAGTTTTACGTAAAAATACGTAGCACAACTTAAACTATCTAATAGCCCTCATAACTTTTCACCCAAGTGTGAGAAAGCACCTCACTCAGTGTATGAATTCTTCAACTGGGTGAGAATGAGAATGATTATTTATTTTATTTCATAGGCGCATTGGGTAAGTTTTTCTTAGTTCGTTTCCACATATTTCATAAATACAAAAATAAAATTGCATAAAATACAGCATCACGGAGACTCGGCCCCTCCCCAAGACAAATTTCTGTGTGCGTCACTGTAGCATTTACTGCTTTCTGAAAAATCTAAACCTTTTCAAAACAAATTTCCACCTAATTTGCAGATTCCACTTTTTTCAAAAGTGGGCAGAATACAACATTTATTTTAACTAAGCAAAGCATACGCATGCATGGGAAACACGAATATTTGGTGCATGGGACGCGAAAAAAGTGCAGAGTTGACTCTGGTCTATTTATGATGTGATATAATGCAGTGCAGCTCTGCTGTCTAAGTATATCGAGAGTAGTAGTGCCACTACTTTTCCAGGGCAAAATGAAATCCCGCCCCTGTGGTTTTGTAATATACACCTACTCCAAACCTTTTATCAGTCAGTCAGTATACCAGACAATGACAAGTCCAACCTCGGTTGCAAGACGAACACTACCATTCCTTCCTGGGTTGCTACGCGACGTAAAGGCACGGTCTCCTCTCAAATCAGAGGCTACCCTGAGTGAAGCTGCAAATTGAGCTGAATTGACATATTTCGTCTTATTTCATTTTAAGGTTATGTTTGAGTTGAATAAAACCTGAAAATTGCCCGTGAAACCCGTTTTTGTGTAGTCATTTTACTTTACCTCGATGAACTTCCTCTAAATTTTAAAAAAATCCATGGCTCACGATGTTTAAACTCCATATCATAATTTTAAGATAACTTTTTGACAGTTATCAGCTGTTTACCATAAAAAATAGCATAGGCCAACGAAAAAAAGTAGTAAATACTAGGATCAGATTTTATCTGTCTCTGACGATTGCCCGTGAAATCCATTTTTGCTTAATTATTTGTTTTTACCTCAATGAACTTGCTCTAAATAGAACAAAATTCTTCTATATTTTTTTGGTTCCAAGACCCGCTTGCCCGGCAGACATTGTTATTCAAAACGGTTGTTCTTTTCCCCTTACACGCGAAAAAATTCAATTATTTAAAAAACTGTTAATGTTATCATTCAATCTTCCGGGTCGCTCGGTAAAACTCTAGTGCTTGCCTGTCGCGGTCCCTTTTTCTAAAAAGGGCCCATTTGTCACAAGATATATTGTGTATATTATATTTAAGCAAAAAACCTGATGCTTTCTGATATACTCAGTGGCGTGCAGCTACCAAACGCAGTGTAAGCATATTATAGTCAAAATCATGGAGGTGGAGAATTTGAGTTGGATATTATTTTCTTAGTTAAAGCTGTAGTAAAATACAGCTTTCTCATTATTTTTAGATTGTTATACTTAAAACTCATATCAACAAAATTTACAATCATTTTAATTAAATATGTCCCTGATTTAAGTAAACGTCAATTTTACTTATTAAGAAAGTTGTCCGAACAGACTGTCATCATTTGGGGAACAGACAAGGAAAATATTAAAATGCTTTTTATTGAAAGTGTCAGATGTTACTGTACTATACTAGGTCTTTCCATCGGAACTTCGAATAGGTTGTCAACGCTATTTTGATTATTGGTATTAAATATTAAATTAAAGCGGTAAGCAAATTTTATTTTGATATATAAGTAGCGTACATCAATTCAGCATCATGTTGTAGAATGTGTTAAGTTAAAACTATATATATATATATATATATATATATATATATATATATATATATATATATATATTTATACTGGGACTTTTCCATCCATACTAGGATCAATCGCCCAGTTTTTGCCAAAGTTTTTACGTCGAAAATAGCTTTTTAGACATAACAATACAACCATGCGTTAAGTGGGACACGAACCCACAAGCTCGCGCAACGCCGTGATCGAGGCAGTCCCATCGAATGTAAGCTGCCATCATAGCAGCGCTATATCCGAAGCAGGACTAGGGTCACTGCATCACGAAGACGTAGTGACGCCAGGCTTCCAGGATGCAGTGACCCTAAGCAAGACCACTACACAAGCGGACACGAACTCACACTAAAAAACTATACATGGTTTTCATTGTTATAACAAAAAATCAAGGCGGCTATAATACAACCTCAAAACTATTTTGTTTTACACCTGATTCCCACCTACGATTTTCTCGTGGGTGCCCGCTCATGCCTCACATGATCTCCAGTGGCGCACCCAGGAATATGTCTTGGAGGGGCCCGACGTCTCTTGGGGGGGGGGGGCCGAAGCCTCATGATGTCGAATAATAAGCTATTTTTTGTGTTTTTTTCTGAAATATGTCGAAAATATGTAAAAAAATCTAAGGCTTGGGGGGGGCACCCCCTGGGTGCGCCCATGTGATCTCAATATAAAATGATATGACAGTCATGTGACGCGTGCGCCGGCACGCACGAGAAAGTCGTAGGTGGGAACCGGGTTTTACATTATAATATAAAAAATCAAAGATAACAACAATGGCGGAAACGTCATTTTGGGAACGGTCATTTCGGGAACGTTCTCGTATATGACAAACGTAAAAGCTTTATTTTATCACAAGCTTTTATTTAACTTTACTTGTTGTTTGGAATAAATATAGGAATTTAATTTTGACAAACTTCTACATATCTGATCAACTTTAAAAAAATATGTATAACAGTGTATTCATACTTGAAACACGAATTATTATAAAAATATCATAAAATTTTTGAAAGCTTTTTCGAATTTTGATTATTTTAAAAATATTTAAAATGATTTTTTTTGTAATTTTTGAAAATGTAATGTTTTTTTATTTAAATTTTTGAATATTTCAATATTTTTTTAGAATTTTAAATTAAGATTTTTTTGGAAATTTTTGAAATATAATTTTTTTTTTGAATTTTTAAAATGTTTTATTTAAAATTTTTTAAAATTTTTTAAATGTTTATATATTATATACATCTATTTTGATTTAGAAAGATGTCTTACTGTAATAATAGTGCAAAATAATCAGTTTTATTATTTTGGGCACAAAATTGAAACTTCGAAACTTGAAAATATCTTAAATTTTTGAGACAAAAATAATGCTTTTAAAATTAACAACAAAAATTTACCCCAAAAATTACATCTAAACATACTGGGTAATTTTTCTCACTTATTATCACAATCCATATCGGGTTTAACTAAATTAATCGATGTAAAATACTTTTTTAAAGTTTTGAAAAACGTACCTTTTTGTGCTCTACCCTTTTATAAATTAATAAATGAAAAGTTAACCCAACATTTAAGCGTAAAAAATCTTTTGTAAAGCATAGTCAAACTTTTAATCATTTTTAAAATGATTTCGACCCATTAGTTCTTAACCCTTGTTTCACAGAAAAGACCTAATTGACTCGCAGAACGCCATTCCAAAAATTTTTTGGAAATTATACAAAAAAAATATTTGTTTTGACGTCGAGTCGATATGGGTATTTTTTTATAGGTTCTCGGTTATGTAAATTTTTAAAATAATATATATTTTTAAGGTCCTCAGGACTGGCCTCACCCTAAGCAAGTATATGATTTGTTTAAAATAAAACGACTATATTATTTCTAAAAATGGTATTGAATTGTACATCAAACTATTTCTATAGCATGTTAAAATGAATCAGCGGATGATGTTTTTATAGTCTTAAACTTCCTTACCCTGGAAAATAACCCGGTAAAAATAAAACATTGCTAAAATTCTATTCGACAGGGGCTAATAAAAAACTGCCACAGCTAGAATTACCAATTTTTTTTTAAATAATATTTTTTAGCGGATTCCAATATGGCTACTGATTGATTTTATACTCTAACAGTAACTTTTTTTTTTTTAAATAATGCCCCACGAAAACCTCAAGCCCACTTTATATTTATTGGAACAGAAGAAGAAAGAAGAATGGCAGTCGGCGGTTCAGATTGAACTTTTGTGGGGGGGAATAAACAAAGAATAAAGCCTATATAATAGAGACAAAAGGCCGGGCAATAATATTGTCAGGCAGTAGTTTGACAGATTTACATTGTAGGCTGACAGTTGACCTTTTAATATTTAAATATAGTCGAATTTAAGACTTTAGTCGTTTATTTATATTAAATTAAGGTCTTATATTAAAAGACCAGCTGTCACGTTCAAATGTTAAACTGTCAAAATTATATCTGATACCATTGCTCTCTGGTTTTATTCTACTAAGTCCCAAATTTTGGAAAGTGTGTTGTCTTAAGGACTGCCAAAAAGATTAGGCAATCCGAAAAAGCTTCAAGTTTTCACAGGCTCGAGCATTTGATTTGTCGCCCCGAAGTGCTTGGCAGCTCTTCCTCTTTTTTTGAATGGGTTGCATTCAAGAGCAGCAAACCATTCAAAAAAGGGGAAGTGCCGAGCGCATCGGTGCGTTAAATCGGGTCGTATTTTTTTTATCTAAAACACTTTTAGCGAATCCAGTTTATCGAGAACATTTTTATCGAATAACGTTTTTATCGAAAATATTTTTATTAAGAACGTTTTTATCGAAAACTTTTTTATCGAATGAAATTTTGATTGAAAACATTTTTATCGTAAGACATTTTGATCTTAAACAATTTGATCGAACACTTTTATCGAATGGTATTTTGATCGAAAACTTTTTTTATCAAATTACATTTTTATCGAACGCCGTTTTATATTCTGTTTTAAGGTATATTCCTGCAGTAGCTAAAAAAAGGCTGGGCGAATATTGAAACTAAAAAATATCAAAAACACAATCAAATCGACTTTTCCTGTCCATCCGAGGTGGATCAGTGGCCGAGGATAGTTGATTGTTGACCCGGTTAGGTTAATATCCTAGCCTGACCCGGTTAGGTTGATATATTAAAAAGAACTTACCTGTTAGATCAGGATAGAATACTCACCGAACCGGGTCAACAATTAACTATACTGGGTCCCTGGTCGATCTCTGCTAGACAGGAAAAGCAGTAATTGTTTCTGATAAAAATTTAAACTGTTTTCGGTAAAATTGTTTTCAATCAAAATGCCATTCGATAAAAATACAAATCGATGAAAAAGTTTTCGATAAAAATGTAATTCGATGAAAAAGTTTTAGATCAACTTGATTCGATAAAAGTGTTTTCAATAAAAAAACCGCGATTGATTAAATCAAACGCTTGAGTTTGTGAACAACCTCGGTCGTTGCTTCTGCATATTACCTTATCTATATACGAAGTAGGTACGCAATTAAACGACACTTCGCCTGTGTGGAAAGTGGAAACACTTTCATGTAGTAAATTAAATTTCTGTATTCAGTACATCGAGTGTTCTTTATGTTGGAAAATTCACTTTGATTACGTGACCTTTGGTCAAAAAAATTGAGTGGTGGAAAAAAGAGCAGCAAATCGGATTTATCGAAAAATTGAAGCCAACGGAAAAACCCATTAGCCGGATTTGGACGATAGTTAAATTATGAATCTGCCAGTAGGGTCCTGAGCAAAAAATATCGCCAAAGAATACTCAATTTGTTCTTCAATATTTAAAATATAAAATGCTTTGGACCTTTACAATCAGTGTTTTTTATTGTACTTCTTAGTATTATGTTTGTACCTCAAAAGTATCATCACAAGCAGCGGCATTTACAGAGCGGGCCAAGGTCGACTTTTTTTAGTGGACTTTTGCCGAGATACATAAAAACAAGTAGACGTGAACTAGGCTCGATTTTCGAGAAGTCTTTGAATACTAACCTCGTAGTTTTTCAGATAGGAGGAGATTTTGAAAAGTCTGCATTTATGGAGGGGAGGCTATAACTTTTTTAATTATTTTGGTGTAGAATGGTTTTTTATAAAAAATTTTTTTTAGGGAATTCACCTATCAAACTAAATTTTATCTATCTTCTTTAGTTTTTCAGATATTATTTAAAATCGTTATTTCTTGACTAAATTTTTTGTTGTTTTTTAATTTTTATTAAAATAGTAAAATTATAAAAATATTTAAAAATAAATATATAATTAAATAGGAAATATATAAAAAAATAACAGGAGCGTGATACGTCATTTTAAAAGAAATTTTAGGGTAATTGCGAAAATCGATTAAAACAAACATTGTTTCGTAAGAAAAATGCCAACTTTATGTAATATCTCTAAAAGTGACAAATTAAATTTACTTTGACAGGTGGATTCTTCATTAAGGAATCTATAAAAAATCAATTTATACCAAAATTAAATATTTAGAAATTAAAAAGTTATAGGCCACATCTATAAATGCGAAATATTCTTGTAGCTGAAAAACTACGAGGCCTATCAAGAAATTGTTTAGATATCTATGAGGACTTCTTGAAAATCGAGCCCAGGACATTATCTACTAATTTTTATGTATCTCAGTTATAAATACCTAAAAGCTTAAAAATTAATTGAATTTTAACCACCCTGTACTCCACGCAAAGAAGGAAATTGGAAACCCCTCTCTTTCATCCAAAAAAATTAGGTTTGACACAAAACCAGTAAGAGAGAACACCAAATAAAAATTTAAATTTGTAAGAACGACTTTTTGTGTATGTATTAATCTTAATCTTTCCAGAATTTAATTTTTTTGTTTCAGCAACTGCAATGATTTTATTTTATTTTAACTATCTATCCTGAAAGATATCACCATATCGAATGGCAATGGTTCGCTTTGTGGGGGGCTTTTTCATATTTTCCCCCGTTTATTTAATACATATTAAAAATTGTTTAAACATATATGTTTAGTATATCTTTATATACATTTGCATCCTGAAACCCCCCCTTGTATACGCTTACGACAATTTTGCTCTTTTTCCCGTTCACGTACACATACCGAATTTTTGAGTCTGTGACATGTTGACGTTAAATCTCATTTTTCTTACAACGATATGAATCGGCATGAATTTTTAACGGATAAAAAAATAGAATAAGCCCTTAACGATGCCACTGTGCACATGAAAAATGTTTAACTAAAAAATGCAGGGTGTATTTAGCCAGTCAACACTAAAACTGATAAAAGGAGAAGGCCAGTATCACAGGAAAAAACTGGTGGCGTCCAAAATATCAAAATACCTACATTTTACTCAAAATCATAATGATGAACCGAACCGAACCGAACACTTTAAGCGGCCCTCAGACGATCAATAATATTTGCAGTATGTCTGCTCTTGTCATTATCTTTCAAATGATAGAAACAAAGAAGCATATAAAAATATTGACAATATTATTGCCTTATATCAAAAATCACAATCTCGAATATTCAAAATGTCGAATAAAAAAATATCGTAAATTAAAATATTAAAACTACAAAATGCCTACCGAAAAATACCAATATCTTAAAAAATCAAAATTGGTTTAGCTAGTTGGATAGGTTGGTTGGTTTTGGTGGCTGGTTGGTTAGCTTACTACCTACAAAACCTTGAATAATCAAAATGTCGTTTAATTAAAAATAGACAATCAAAAAATTTCCAACAATTAAAATGTCGCAATAAAAAATATCATTCTTAATACTGAAACTCATATTGGTTAGACTCGCTGGTTCAATGGGCTGGTTAGTTAAATTGGTTGGTTTGGTTGATTGGTTGATTGGTTAGGTTTTTTTTTTCAGATTCAAAAGTAGCTTTATTGTCATAGATACAGTGAACATTGACAAAGCCATGCTTATCTAATATATATATATATATATATATATATATATATATATATATATATATATATATATATATATATATATATATATTAGATAAGCTTATAGTATATTTTTTGTTCCCCTCTATTGTTTTAAACTTTAAAAATGAATTTTGTAAAATATAGTAAATAACAACTTAAAATAACAGAACAATAATATTGACATGTTTTTTACTTGTTGGCTGAGACAATTTGGTTTCGTTGATCGAGAGGCTACTATCTTATGTAAAAAATATAAATATAAAAATGTAATATTAAACACACTAAAAATGTCACAAAATTAGTATTAAAAAAGACATAAATATCATAAAGGTCAAGTAATTCATACATAAAAATAAAATTTGGGTAAAATACACACACAGTCAAAATATTGTAAATTATTGTTAAAATGCAATAAAATAAGACCAAATAGACGCGTGGTAGGTAGATCTAGACTAAGTTTAAAATTTCTTTAAAACACATACAGTTAAAACATTGAAAATATTATATTATCATATAATATCAAAATGCAATAAAATATGAATAAAAAGATGCAACGAAGGTAGCAAAATTCAAAATAGAAAAAGATTACAGCTCTGGAGAAAGATTCTGTAATTATTTGTATTTGGTCGAATTTAAACCTAGATCTCTTTCACTTTTTAAATTTTCCATATTTTGATTGTTTATTTTTTAATTATTCGACATTATGATTATTCGAGATTTTAATTTGATATAAAGTTTAAAAGGTACGGAGAGATGAAAATCTATTTTAATATTGTGAACGTCATCCAAATTTTTTAAAGCATACGTTGCTTATGGGCCTTTTATCAGCAAGTGGTGGCAGAGTCCGTAGATTTCATGCAAACTTTGTCTAATTTGGAAAAAATGTGGGTTTTTAACTGGCATGGCGTTCAGCGAGGGTTCGGGTCATTTCCTTCCAAGATTTTCGGTAACGAGGTATTTGTGAAGTAAATGCTTTCGGAAATTCGTCTGGCTCATTTAACCCACGAAGCAAATGTTGAAAATACATTATTCTGTAGTGCTAAGTAAATAAACTCTAAACCAGTTAAATTTTTTATTAAAAATAAAAAAAGTTTTTTACATACTACTTGTTGACGTGACTACACTTTAATTTAACTGTTTCTTTAATGACTTGTTGCAAATATATAAAAAAAACTCGAAGTAGTCAGGAAAATAATTGTGAAATATTTAAGATGGCGCATGATTGGGGATAGTTTTTTTTTTAATAATAATTTTTAAAAACATAAAAATAAGACTAGGCGCAGTCAATAGCTCTTGGGGTCCCAATAAATACAAAAAAAAGTGCCGACCCCTTTCTCTTCAGGAACATTATCAAAATGGCGCCGTCATCTTGAATCTTTACTGTTTTTTTTTTAGTTTTACTTAAAAAGCCCTTTTTTAAAGAGAATATTTAGAGGAGGGACTAAATACTCATTCCAAGACCTATCATAAGAGATATCTCTGAGCTTCCTAGATACTACGCTTGCAGTGCTATTCTTAACATGCTGATTTCTTGCTCTCCAAATAAGCAGACAAGCTGGCGTTTTGGTCAATTTCAGTTTTTTTCCTATATCTCGAAACAAGAGGTCAAAACAAAAACTTAATAATAACATTATTGGCGGACCCTAATAAGTTTTATTAAACTCAGAGTAAAAAATTTCAATCGGTTTAGTAGTTTTTGAGTTTTGGTAAAAAAACCATCAAAATTTTGCAAAAGTAGTGCTAATTGGAAGTCCTATATTTTACGACACCTTTAATGGATTTTTGTGTTTGATACGGCAACAGGTGCGAAATAGTGTTGTCTATCAAAAACTAGAACAAAGTTTAAGGTTGCGTTAAAATTGTGCGTTCCAGTTTAACGCCCTTCCCTCCAAGGCAACTTAAATATAAAAAATCTGAAATTAGTTTAATTTTGGCAAATTATATATCGGAAACTATTAATTATGTTTCCTCAAAGTGACAAACCAGCACCTGCCACGGCCCCTTGCTACCGCCATAAACCAAACCAGGCCATATATGACACTGACTACTCCCCCAAATAAGCACACAATAGGTTCTGATGTTTTTCAAAGAAAAAAAATTATAATAAGTTTATTGGTAGGGCTGTTAAATCTAGAAGGAGAAATTCAAATCGGTTTAGTAGATTTTGAGGTCCAAATTTAGCAAAAGGTGGTCCTTCTTTCAATTGTAACATTTTTCGACTTTGTTAAGGATTTTTACAGCGACAGGTGCGCTATAGCGTTATCCTACAAGACAGGTTAAAATTTCGAAATCACGTCAAAATTGTGCTCTTGATTTTTACACTAATGACCAAGGGTATAGAAATCAATAGGAAAGCCCGTAGGGCCGACCTATTTCTTTTTTAAATGGCAAAGCCCATAGGGCCACGATATTTCATTTCTAAAAACAGAGGCCCGTAGAGCCGAGAGTCATAAATATTCAAAGAAATAGGGAAGCTCGTAAGGTCGAGCTATTATCATGGACTCCCGGAGGACCGTAGAGTCGAGAGTCATACACTAATATAAAATTAACTGGCGAGTCCCGTGGTATCCCATAGGGCCGAGAGTCACATACGACTATTGAATTAAATAAACATCCTATTTTGTCCCCCTCTTCACTCCTAGGCGTAGATATTTGACTCGTCATGTCAGGGCCAAATCATACAAATACAAAGAATTAAACAAAAAAATTCTTGCTGGCAAAAAGGAAATAAGAAACTAGTCTTACATAAACGGGATAAGCCAGATAAAAGTAAGTACATTTCGGAAAAAGTTAAAAAAAGTGGAAGACCTAAAAAAAGTTCGAAAACGTCATTCACTTGGTCATAATGGCTTATAAAAATCCACTAAATTTTGTTAGATTTATTTACAAGATGACGACGATAAAGTTTTACAAAATATATTTTTAGTTTTTGCTTGATATTTTTAAAACCTTTGTATATTTTTAAGTTCGATACAGCATCTGATTCGGCCAGGAACTGCACCACTTTTTTCATTTTAACAAAATTTTATGCCTTACCGGTTCGGAAATCCCCATTATAAAACCCCAGTTAGTTAACCTGGGACTTAAATGCCATACCTATCGAATTTAAAAATATCTAACGGCATTTTAAAAATATCAAGCAAAAACTACAAATAGTTCGTTTTAGAACACAACACAAGTATCTTCGCTATCTTGTCCACAATTTGGTGGTCTATTAACGGCAAAAATATATTCATAGTTGAAAAAGACTAATCATTCAATTGGAAGTTTGACCAAACCACTATGTGCAGCACGCAAGCAAATTTAATAGTATAATTTCTAGCAACTAACGCTTAAAAGGTCGTTTATTAAGGCAACAACAACACCCACTTAAATTGAACTCTCATTTCATAAGAGTTCTCCTTTGGATCCATATTAGTTCACAATACACCGGCCTATTTTTTAATTGATAAGTAACAGGCTGATTTCTTATGCATTGCTTTATTAGGCCGAGACACCCAACTTTTCCTCGGCGAAAATTCTTGAAAGTGATTTCTGACAGAGTCCGTAAGTGGAGGTATCTTTTGAGTTTCGAACTTATTAAACCAAAAATGCGGGGACAATGCTGTCATTTACTTTCAAGCACATCAGAAAATAAAATCCTGTAACTAATTTTTTACAGTTACTTTTTTCATCTTCAATTTATGACATCAAAAAAGTAACAATATAGAATCAGTTACTATTCCTTTTCTGTGGCTTAAAAAGTGTGCTTGAAAGTGAATATCAAAATTGTACCCAAAATCGAATGCTTGCTTTATAGTGTTGCCGCCGAGACGAGAGATTCTCGCCTCTCGTCTCGTCTCGCCCTTTCTTCTGTCGTTCTCACGAGCAAACAAGGTTGGTTTTATAAATTTTTATGATTTACTACATCTGTTCGTATTGACCTATAAAAGGTATGCAAAAATTGTCATATATTCCTTCCTTGACAACATGTATGCTCTTATAAATTCATTATTTATGTTATTATTACGTTATATCTGAAAATGCTGTAAATATTTTTAAAATAAGAAGGAATCAAAAATCTAAAAATGTAGGGTGTTTGGATTAAAAAAAAAAGATCCCTCCTATCAAAATTTGACATTTATCAAAAGGGTTAGGTATTTTGGCCAGCAAATTCTTTAAAGAAAATTAAAACATATAACGTATTACTTATCTTTTAGTATCTATTCGAAAAACTCTTTTGGTAAAAATGTACGGAAAATCCCTGGAAATAAAACTTCTATATCAGCACTTTCAAGGGACATAGGAATTAAGAGCAGGTACAAAGGCCTTGTTGCTAAAGAGTTGAAAATTATATTTACTGGAAAATTGAATTTCGCTATTACTGAGAAGTTAAATATAATTGTATAATAATAAAATTAAGTATAATGTTAAAACCGGAGGCCGTAACTTACTACTTGCAAATAAATAGTTCTATGTAATCGTATAGCAAAGAAAATTTAACTAAACCTGTTTATGTCCAGAATGGTACTTTGTGATTATTATTGGCATATTGCTCAAAAAATTGTCATCCTATCTAAGTTGACACAGCTATTATAGGGATCAATTTCAATGAATTTTTTACATCACATTATTCTTAAGAAAAAAAAACCCCTACAGAGAACAACATATAATTTTTTATGTGACCGAGACTTAAATTTCATTTTAGCACCCATTTTCAAGAGCAGTACAAAACTATTTTCAGGTTTTTATTTTTTGTGGCAGTACAAATATTTTTTCGTAAAAAAATGTATAACATTTATATTTTACAGTAAATTTATTTTAATCCGGCCCTGAGATTAACTCCGAATGTCCAGCCATCGTTGATTTCATCGAGATCAAAGACCGCCAGTCGGCTTATTTATCAGTTTGGTGGGTAACATGTGGTAAAAATATCCCTAAATTTTTATTTACAATTTAATATCTCAATTGCGTTGCTACCTCTTCATCGTTGCGCTGTCGCGCCGCACTATGAGTTATACGGCGGAGCTAGCACGACATTAGCCTTGTATATGTTTTTTAAATTATGTTAACCAAACCCACCCAAATGTATTGCAGATAGTTCAGTTAATAAAAAAATGCAATTGATAAGAAAAGTCTTAATGTATTTCTCTGTAACAGAGCCCTAAAGTTGAAAAATATTTTGGGAAAAAAATTTATGTATTTTTACAGTATTTTTAAATAAAAAAATGACAATACAAACAGCACTTTTTTGGTATATGGGTATAAAGTGGGCATAACCAGTAACTTAACTTCTAAAAACTACTAGTAATTTCCTAATTCCAAAACCCTTTTTATGGTTTAAAATTTTTGAAATATATTAAATTTATTTTCATTTCTATTTTTCTTTGTAAAGCTTGCAGAAACAAGCTTAGCAAGGCTTAGAAAAATCTCCACCAGAATATTAGAGATAGGGGTCTATTTGACTAAAAAAAACAAAAAATTTGCTGCCCCTAGTTGCCCCCTTTTTTTGGGGGTAGCCCTAAACACTGCCATGTACGTGGTCTTTATACAGTCAGTGTGTCAGCCAAATGGAATAAATTCGACAGCGGATTGAATTTAGATTGTTCTAAAAAATCCAAAAGTACGTCGACTGAGATTTTTAAAAAGGAATATTTTTGTTTGAAATTTTTTTGTATAGACCCCCTGCATAAAAATTTTTCTTTAAATTAGATAACCCCACTTGTGGCACCTTGTTCGAAAGCTTATCAAAAAAGACAAACGATCAACTACTTGTTTTGACACCTGTCAAATATTAAAAAAAAGCTAACCTTTACTTTTTGCCATTTTCAGACAACAAAAAATATCCTTTCAAGTAAAATTTATAATTTAATTAAAAAACTTAATTACAAATTTAGTAACATCCAACCTCTTTTGCAACTGGTAGACCCAACTTGTGAAAACTCTTTCGAAAACTTATTAAATAAGAAAAAATATGGTGCGTGATCCTAAACCCCAAAAACCCCTCTACCATCCTTAGAGTTTCCAACTTTAGAGCTTTATAATATTGTATTGTCGCTGTAACTATAAGTCCAAACCAAATTTGATGTTGATCGAATATGTACAAGTTGGTCAAAATTGACTTACAAGAGGGACGAGGGCGGCGTCAATTTCACAATTTTAAAAATATAATTAAAAATTCGTGATCCCTATCCCCAAAAGTCCCTACATACCAATTTTGAACGAAATCGGACATACTTAGATGGTCCCCTTCCACCCTCTTCAAAGGGATGGGGGGTTGCCAACTTTCAAGCATTAAAGTATTGTATTGGCATTGTAACTTATAATAACTACAAGTCCAGAACAAATTTGATATTGATCGGATATGTACAAGTTGGTCAAAATTTTCAAAGGGGGAGGGGGCGCCACTTTTACAATTATAAAAATCTAATGAAAAATTCTTGATCCCCATCCCCAAAACCAATTTTGAACGATATCGGACATACTTAGATAGTAGCCCCCCCTTCAGCATTCCCAAAGGGGGGAGCTGTGAACTTCATAATATCATTATATTGTATTGTCATCGGAACTTAAGGCGTGTACCAAATTTGAAGTTGATCCGATGTCTAGAAGTGGGTTAAAACTGAGTTAAAAATTGAGTGTCGCGCTAGTCCTCTCATATAACCCATTGTGCGCCGTCGGCATGCATCAAAGGGCTATTTAATGATTTTGCTCAAGAATTAACCTAGATACAATGATTTATTGCTTTAGTTTTAAGGATCTATATTATTGGCAAAACACAAAATAATCTTGGCAACACTTGGGATTTTAGGTACAGTTTTAAATAAATAAAGCGATTCAAAACTTTTCCACAGCTTTTATTTCATCGGTATCAACGATGTATTTTAGTAGATATGTATATTGTATTTACTTCTTTATTTATTTTATGTATGCATCTACAGAGTACATCCCAGAATGGACTTAACACTTTATTTTGGATAAAAGTAAATACCATAAATAATAAAAACTTTTTATATCTGATATAAATCACGAGACACGAGAGACGAGACGAGACGACAAGAGAGAAAGGCTCTCTCGAGGGATAGAAGAGTCCTATCGTCGAGACGTGAGATCAATTTTATCTCGTCTCGCGGTAACACTATTGGTTTATTCAGTCCAAATTTCTGCGCCATAGCACTCAAGAATTCTAGCGAAGGAAAAAATTGGGCGCGTTGGCAAAATAAAGCTATGTACGAAAAGTCTACCTGTTACACATCACTTAAAAAATAGACCGGTGTACTATAGACTACATATTTTACGAGTTATTTAAAGGAACAGAGATAGCGGCCCACGGCCCTTAACATAACCTCTTATCCTGTTTTGCCACTAATGATCAAACCCATTACCCTCTGAGAAACGGGACTCTCGTTTTTTATTGCTCTCTCTCCAGAGTCGTAAGGGTTGCTACACTGAAGGCATACAACGCATTCAGAAATATACTAGTTTATTCCCGCGGTATTTGAAAATCGTTATAAATTCAATTATTTTGTTTATACTGGCCTCTTAAAATCTTAAAATGCTTTTATACAGGGTGAGTTCTAGGTAATAGTCCAAAATTGAAGATCAATTCATGAGCTCAATATATTACTATTTGTTCACATTTGCCCTTGTCCGAAAGTTGATAGTTTAGAAGATAAAGGGTGGCAAAGTTATATTTTACATTTCAAATTTTGTCCTCACTAGAGTATCTGATATATATATATATATATATATATATATATATATATATATATATATATATATATATCCAAATATGTCAACATACAGGGACTCTAGTCCTCACCAAATTGGTTTTTAAATGTTTTGGAACAAATATGGTGTATAGGAGTTTTTGGGTCGAGAAATACGAATCTGGTGTTATTTTTGATAGATTTTGTAGGTATCTCTAATGCCTTTAATTTGGTATATATTTTTTGTGAGCTAATTTATTACAAATTTGATACCATATTTGCACTCCTTGATGTCTTTTACATTACATAAAAAGTACACTTGTTGAAGTTCTCCAATTCTGTATAATTGATTCAGTAGCATAGAATTCTGTAATGCAGTAAATAATGTTTAAATAGTAACTTTAGTAGATTCACTCTAGATGGCGCAAGAGTACGTAAAATGCCGGAATAAAATAATAAAGTATTTGTTTTTTTGCGGTTTTTCACTTAATAAAGAATTTTAAATAAATACTTAGTGCCTTAATCCTTACGATCCACGTAACTACTACAGGTTATGGGCCCAGTGGTAAGCGGAAAATAAGAAATAACTCTGGAATTTTGAGGGAAAGAATTTTAGGTTAGGAAAAAAAGTGGGAATACACAGGACGTGGAAAATCACAAGAAAAACCGTGGAAAATGGCCGATAAGAATATGAATTATTATGTTAAACCGTTGGATGGAGTCTCTTATTCAAACTGGGAGTTCAGAATAAAGTTACTGCTCGAACAACAGGAAGTTTTAGAAGTGTTAACAGAGCCAAAGCCTGCAGCCACCGATGAGGAAAAATTGAAATGCTGGAAAAAGAATGATGTAAAAAATTATTTTTACAGATTCTAAGATGGTATGTGACAAAAAATGCCTGAATCTTTTTAAAATGTTTCAACAGCAATAGATATAATGTTCTGCCAGAACCAAGAGGCAATACATATAGATTTTGTGAAAAATAAGTTGCTCATGGAAGAAGCAAGACAGTCAAAAGTAAAGGAGGAAGAAAATAAAAATATGGCATTTGTGTCCAAAAATTTTAGAGGAAGAGAAAATTGGAAAAGGCCTGGAATATTTAGAGGGCCATATAGAGGTAATTTTAACCAAAGTTATGTTGGTTATCATGTCAATTCAAGTGTAGGAAGTAGCACAGGAAGTAATGGAGAAAATTTTCCATATCGATGCCATTTATGCAACAATATTGGAGACAAACTGGTTGACTGCCAAAAAAATCAAAAAGAAAGAGAAAGAGTTAGTTTTCGAGGTAATTATAGAGGTGGATTTTTAATAAATTTTAATCAAAGGAATAATGCTCACAGTGCACAAGAAAATACAGAAAGACAAAGAGATGAAAATGGAGATATATTATTTTTGACTACAGAAAATTATTTGTCAGTAACAGATGGAGATAAGTTTTGTCATAGACAGTGGTGTGACGAACCATTTGATGAAAAGTGATTTATGCAAGCTTCTAGCCAACAGCAGGAAAATAGAGCAAAAAATAAATGTTGCAAAACAAGAACAGACAATAATGACAGTATAATAAGGGAATCTTGAGGTAGAAACCAAGAGTGGAAGACAAATTAACATTAAGGATATCTGGGTTTGGGAGAACGTAATTTACAATCTGTTGTCAGTAAGAAAATTGGAAGAAAATCGCCTAGAAGTAAACTTTAAACAAGGAAAAGTAAGCATTATGAAAAATAAAACATACATTTTAGAAGGAAAACTAAGTCAGAAAGAATAATTATGTAAGTTTAACTAGCAATGAAGAAAAAATGCTGATTCACAGAAAAATGGGTCACTCCTCAAGATATCCAGCACCAGAAATATGTGAGGTATGTGTGAAAGCTAAACAAACCAGAATGCCTTATGACGAACTGTCCAAAGAGAGAAAGGCAAAAAGAGTTTTAGAAACAGTATCTACAGATATTTAGTGCTTAAAATTTTCTAGAGTTCACTCTTGTTACTCATCAAGTAGGTGTGGCAATTGTGGAAGCGAAGTTTGGCACAAAGATAGAAAAGTTAAGGTGTGATAGCGGAGGAGAATACATATCGAAAGATCTTAGAATATTTTGTAATCAAAAATGAATAAGAATTCAATATACTGTAGCTTACAATCCTGAGCAGAATGGAACTGAAGAAAGATTAAATCGCACAAATTTGGAAAAAGCAAGATATTTGATTTTTGATGCTGAGTTAAAAAAGAGTTTTGGGAAGAAGCTATTAGAAAGTGCTTATTTGATCAACAAAACAGAAACAAGAGCATTAGAGAATCATAAAACCCCAGCAAAATTTGTGGTACAATGAGAAACCAAACTTAGAGAAAATAAAGTTATTTGGATGCAATACAATACAATTTAATTCCCAAAAGAAGTCAGAATGTCAAAGCTTGATCCAAGGTCAGAGAAAATGATAATGGTAGGATATACCGACAATGGGTATCGGTTGTGGAACGAAAAAAAAGAAAGGATTGTACATGGAAGGAATATTATTTTTGAAGAAAGGAAGAGGGAATTAGACAACCGAATCATACCCATGTCAAGTGAGAGTGACAAAGAAAAACCCGAAAATTACCAAAAGCAATCTGAAAAAAGACAAGAAAATGAAAAAGAAATCGAGAAAATGAAAAAGAAAAAGAGGAAAAACTAGAAGAGAAAAGGAAAAGTAAAAGAGTATCAAAAATGCCAAAATATTTAGAACAGTACGAAATGGATGATGACTCTAATTTATTTGCAGCATTGTCAGCAGGAGATTTTTTCTCAGAAATGCCAAAGACTTATTCAGAAGCTATTGAACAAGGTCACGGATGGAAGGATGCAATCAAGGAAGAGCTAGATGCTTTGGAAGGAAATAATCCATGGAAGTTAGTGATACCACCAAAAGATGCTGAAATAATTGACTCAAATTGAGTATTTAGTGAAAAAAGTGTAGAAGGACAAGTGAAGAAAACGCGAGGTTAGTAGCACAAGGTTTTAAACAGAGTGTGATTAATGATGATATTTATGCTCCTGTAGCAAGAATGGAAAGCATAAGAATTCTTTTGTCATTGTATGTAGAGTTAGACTTTAAAGTTTGTCAGTTAGATGTAAAATCTGCATTCCTTAATGGAACGTTGAAAGAACCTGTCTACATGTATCCTCCAGAAGGACTTGATATTAAAAATCCAAATTATGTTTCTATGTTGGAAAAAGCCCTTTATGGTTTACGACAATCTCCAAAGTGTTGGAATTCAATATTTAATAAAAATATACTTGATCTTGGCTTTCAACGATCTAAGAAGGATCCCTGTTTGTATTTTAATGATGAAACATATCTTTTAATTCATGTTGATCATTATTTTATTTTCAAAAAGTTTGGAAAATTTAAATTTTATCAATAACAGCTTAATGAACAAGTTTAAAATGAATGAGTATAAAAGTGAGATTATTAAATTTCTTGGTCTATAAATTTCAAAAGTTGGTGACAAAGTTTACATTACTCAAAAGTCTTTGATTAGAAAAATTTTTAAAAAGGTTTGACATGCTTGAATGTAAAGCTCATGATTTACCTATGAAACCAAAATTTCAAATTGTTTCTAATGAAAAGGAACAGATATGTGACAGGAATCTACCTTACAGGGAATTGATTGGGTCTTTAATGTATGTTATGTTAAGGACAAGGCCAGATTTAAACTTTTCTATTAGCTACTTTAGCCAGTTTCAAAACTGTTACACACTTATTACAAAGAATTTAGGGTTAAAATTTATTAAAAGTGAAAGTACAGATATTAATATTATTGCATATGCAAATTCTGACTATGCCAACGACATTTAAATTATATTTCAACAGAAAACTAGCAAGCTGATATTTTGACAAAAGCACTGCCAAATGCAAAGTTTAAGCATTTTAGAAATTTTGCTTAAAAGAAAAAAAAACAAATAACTTGTTTTTCAACAATGTTTACTAATAATACATAACCCAATAATGTTCTTTCAGCTGTGTTGTGTTTATGTTATAATTGATTTTTTGTCAGCTGTTTTTATGTAGGTCAAGTCTTGCAGAATTGCGGGGGGGGGGTGTTGGAGTTCTCCAATTCTGTATTATTGATACAGTATCATAGAATTATGTAAGGCAGTAAATAATGTTTAAATAGTAACTTTAGTAGATTCACTCTAGATGGCGCAAGAGTATGTAAAATGTCGGAATAAAATAATAAAGTATTGTTGGCATTGTGTCATTCACCTAAAGTAGAGCGGTTCTAATATTGCTATGCAACTGAAGCGTCCTTCGCTGCAATCTATTTACTGCCATTCCTAATGAAAACGCTGTATCTACATAGGGACTAAAAAAGGTTAGGGACATAGGGACCAACATGTTGGAATTCGTTTGCTATTAATTGACAAGAGGTTCGGTTCGGTTAACACCGATTTCGACCTCTCAAAAGAAGGACAGGGGAGCTAATTAAAGAAAAAACAGACATTTTTATTTTTTATTTATTTTTGGGTCCGAAAACAACAATAATATTTGTTCCAGATTTAAATTTGCCCCACCTTCCATGAGACCAATTTGTATGATATAAAGAGAGAGGGAACAAGTATACATAAAAAGAAAGGAGAGAGTTCCTCATGCTAGGCTCGGCCCCTTTTTATGATTTTGTTTTGATAAAAGACGTTATACTAAACATTGATTTTGCTCTTGTCTTGTATTGATAAATGACGTTTTTGATAATGTACGCTTATTAAAAATTCCGTTTTTGCCGTTGGACTGTTATACCATTTTCATTTATGGTCTAGCGAATTCTTTTGAGAAAGTTAGTGGACCACTCGTAGTCCACTGACAATGTTTTGGTTCTGTCAAAAAATTGCCCCAGTGCAGTTTCAAAAGAATACAAGAGTGCACTAGTGCAACACGAGCTCGGAGAGCCCGTGCCAAAAAATGTGCACTGAGTGCAACACTGGGCTTGTCAGTAGGTCAAAAGAATACAAAAAATTGCACTAGTTTTCCCAAAAGAATACGAAAACTGCACTAGTAGCGCACTAGTGCTGCACTTTTTTCCTAAAAGAATTTGCTTTTTGTTATCGATGTACTGCTTTTTTTCAGGTCAGCGGTTCCCTCTACAACACTGGCCAGTCATTGGTTTGGAGGATAGACAAGGAAACGAAACATCATGTAAATATTTCCGGTGGACCGTTAGCTTATAGGTACCAATTTGAGGAAATCTACATCCATTATGGGACCGAGAACCACCAAGGTTCCGAACATCAGATTCAGGGCTACACTTTTCCCGCTGAGGTAAGCTTTATGCAGATCTACTTGCAAGTACACATAAGGCCGAAGACTTCTTTATTTATGTATAAGTTAGTAATACATTGTTTATATTATAAATTAATATTTGTACTCAAAATTTAATATCTAATTTATCCACGGATGTCTTTAGCAAAATGGATGACCATCACTCAAAAAAATTGTGTTCCAAAATCACTGGGGAATACTAAAATTCTTTTAAAAATGTAAGGTGGTAACACCGAATCTGCCAAAAAATTTTTTTTCAAGCAACAAAGAAAATAAACACAACAAAAACTCAAAAAAGGACTCGAAGAAAATACGCAAGCCCATTGCCACCTTAAATTAACAAGCCTGATCCTCTTTTATATTACAACATGTCGAAGGCTGATATTTTTCATAATTTTTACCTTCCTAGCCCGCACAGCAATGGCTAGAGAAGGTATTATTTTCGACGAAAAAAATTATTTTGAGATAACGCCAAAAATGTGTTATTTGGATGTATTAGGAAAACATGTCAAAAATAATAACCAAAAAATAGAAACCCTGACGTTAGCTTCGCTACCTGTAAAGCTTGCTTGACGATGAGTGACCTTAAGTACAACAACCAAATGCATTATGCATTTGAGTGTTGCCAATAGGGCTGTCTAACAAAACATATGATCAAATCCAAGATGTCTTCCATAGGACAAACAAACCGATTTCCCATAAGCCGTAATGTTAACAAAAACGTAAATTTTACAAAAACGACAAGAGCTTTAGTCTAAAAAATTAATCAGTTTTAAGAACAGATCCTTTGTGCATATGGGAAAAATGTGTTTTTCTTAAAAATATTAAACTAAAGCCAGAAAATCTGAAATAAAAGGGCCCATGTTTTCTTCAAAAAAGTAGGTTATGGTTTTGTTTTTTTTTAACTTTTTTTCTAGTTTTTTCACTTATTTTGAATTATTACATGGGCGCACCAAGGGGGCGGGGGGCTAGGGGCCCGGGCCCCCCCAAACCACATATTTTTTTAGATATTTTCCATATATTTCATGAATAAACAAAAAAAATAGCATAAAGTACATCATGAGACCTCTGGGGGCCCCCCAAAGGTATCGGGCCCCCAAAGGTTTTTGAAGTTTTTTGACCAATGAATCAATGAACTATCAGCCCAAGGTAGAGGAAAGTAGTTCTATTCAAAGAGCTCTTCAAGGCTCAGTTAACAGAGACGAAATTGAAATAGACTAAACTTTTCTCATCAGATTCAGGTTTTCTATTAGGATCTTTTGTTGTACTTGAATAAACCTTTTGCTAAGTAATAGGCCTTCTATAGCGTTAAACTGTGAAAAATATTTCACTATGAGTTTTAGGTTTAGACAAAGTATAATTGTTTTAACCCTCCAGTAGTGACATGAAAAAGAGGCACAACTTATAGGTAGGTCAGTCCAACAGATCAATATGCACATATGAGTTCCAACTGAGGTTGGTCAAGCAAACTTCTAAAGGCCACTTGACATGGTGCATGACAATAAAATTTGCAGGAAAATGTATGAAATTTTGCCCAGGTGCATGCGCAGTACAAATCCAGCTGATTGTTGCAGGCAATCCATTTTTATCGGTCCGGTGCCATTTTTTTGCATGATAACTGTACTTGCATGCAAACTGGCGAATTTTTACCTAGATTCTGGGGAATCAATGCATGGCCATGCACAATGTCAAACGAAAAGAAGATTTTTTGCAGGCAACAATTTGACTGAAATTTTTTGCTTGCAAATATTTGCAGCGTGTCATGCACCATGTCAAGCGGCCTTAATAAGTACTTTACAAAATATGTTTATTTAAGAAAATATAAGTAAACATTATATAAAAAAAAAACTTGCAAAATTAAAATACAGTTTTTCCTTGTCATTGGCCTCACACACCGTACATCACCATATGATTTTCCATGAACTATAATACATAGGGCTTAAGTACGGTCAAACCTAAGGTTCATCAGCTCACAACAGTAAGTACTGTTCAAATTTTACAACAGTACAATATTCGCTGTTGTATTACTACTGTTACTATTACTTTTATTTCTGTTTTTTTTTGTAACAATATTTGCTCAATTATGTATCTAAAAGTATATGCAAATAAATATATACTCTACTCTACAATTGGGCGTAACAGCATATGACCCATTAGGAGTATTAGAACCCAAGTTTGTTTGAGAGAAATTGAAAAAAATATCTGAGAGAACTTATTTGTTTTTCTTGTGGTCATCAAAGTCAACAAAGATTACTTTTTTTTCATCTATTATTAATGATGCCATAAAAATTTTTTTTGGTAATAAGCTCAGAACAGTACAATAGAAATTTCACAACAGGACTTGTAGTAGGTCCAGTCAGATACTATACAAATTTTACGGTGTTCAAGTTTTAGGTGTCAAGAAGCATGGAAATAAAGAAAAATTTGCACCAAAATAGTTTAAGATAAAAAGAGGTTTGAGTTAGGGAGAATGTCAAATTCACCAGTTTATTCTAAACTGTTTTGAGGTCTGTAAAATAAATATTTATTAAAGGAAAAGAAACTTTGATGATACAGGACTTCACTCGACACTATACAAGACGCTACACTACCAAAATTTTATTTAACAGTTCTGTAGGATGGTGTACAAATTTGGTTCAGCTCATTATTCACACTTTAACCTCATATTGTTTTCCTTTTCTTTCTTCTCTACACACTTTTTTCAACCATCATTTTTAAAATTTTTCAACCGTTTTGAAATAATAATCCATTCAGGAGAGACCCAGTCATGATCATTGCTGTATTCTAGTTTTGAAAGTTGCTTGCCTAGAATAGTAAAAAAATCATAGTGAAATATTTCTTACAGTTTAACACAATTCTATGTTACACTTCTGCAAAAAGTTCACTCAAGCACAAAAAAAGATCCCAATAGAAAATGTTGCCAAAATGGCAGTTACACATTTATCCAAAACAAATCTGACAAAAAACTTTCAAATATTTCAATTTATCCTCTGTTAACTCAGGTAATAGAGCACTTATCCACTTTCTTTTCCCTTCTTTGACCTGATACCTAGTTAATTTAAATCAAGATGATTTTTTAAGCTCAAAATACTTGGCATTCCATCAAAACTAACATTATCAAGCTCTCCCCAGCTGCCACAATTCATAACAGCACAGAAACTAATAATAATGATTCAAACTGAGTAAAAAACTGGAAAAAAAGTAAAAAAAAAACAAAAGTAAATAAAAACATAACCTGACTTTTGAACAAAACATGGTCCCATTTATTTGAGATTTACTGGCTTCAATTGATTTTTTTGTACATGTGTACAAAGGTTCAATACTTAAAACAGCATCTTTGTTGTAACTTAAATCGTTTCACTTTTTTTTAAAATTACGTTTTTGTTAACATTGCGGCTTATGGGAAAACGCTTTGTTTGTCCTATGGCGACCATCTTGGATCGAAAAACAGCTGATCGTGACAGTTCGTTAGACAAGCTAATACGAATTCCTTTTTTTTAAGACATCCATGACTTTACGCAAGGCGAAACAAAAAATACAGGCCCTGATCCTGAAAAATCAGCTAATAATCCTTGGCCTATTTTTACATTATGACTTATGAGATAGGAGGACTGAAGTTTTTTTGAGATATTTTTAAAATGGCACTAAAAATTGTCGTAAAATTTCAGTGAAATATTAGCCGATATCTTCCCGATATCCAACCAAAGGATAACGCTGATTAAAGGTTTAAATGCTCATGATTAACATTTCTTTTTTTAATTCAAATTTCCCGTCATGCACCACACACCTTTTGATAGATTTGTCATTTATGTGACTTTGTCATGGCGTTTAGTTATTTGTATTGTAAAAATTTGTAGGTACAGTTCATATCATTAATTTTGAGACAACTTTTTACAATTTGTTTTCGTTGGCCTATGCTATTTGTTATGGTACAGCTGATAACTGTCAAAAAGTTATCTCAAAAATTATGATATGGAGTTTAACATGCCGATGATTTGAAATGTAAACATTTTTTTTTGTGCAAATTAATAAAGCGGCTCAGAAAAATGGAGGATTCCTATACATTTTAAAAACGTAGTTTTATAAGGATATAATAAATTACTACTATGTCGGTTTAGAACGTTTTTCTACGTTGTCCGACGCCTATTCTTCACCTCCTTCGATCCTGACAGTCATCTTCCGTCAGGTTTTTTTAACTCATTGATTTTTGGATTGACTGTTGCCATTCCCTCTTTTTCGTCGCTCATCCGTTGTACAGGGTGTCCCAAGTTGGGCACTTTTAGGGGTTTTAAGGTACTTCTAGGGGAGTCAGAGAAAAACTGACCACGCATTGCGAGGCTCAAATTTCAAGAGAAGACTTACAGTGAAAACCGCATTTTGAAATATCGTCTCGTTTTTGAGCTCCGGGGGCTTTTTGAAAAGTCTGCATTTTGGAAGGAGGTCTATAACTTCGTCATTAGTGAAAATTTTGATTTAGAGTAAATTGCAATTTTATAGACTTTGTCACGAGGAATTCACCCGCTAAATTAAATTTTAACTGTAACTTCTAATTTTTGAGATATGACATAAAGTTGTATTTTCTCTTATGGAATGGCCTATATTTTAATTAATTTTCGAATTTGTCATTGAATTATTTTCAAAATTATGTATTATATGTCATAGTTTGATTGAGCAGTTTAGGAGATATTCAGCTTTTTCATTTATTTCTAGTGCGTTATGATTTCCTGCTGAGGCAGGTCAAGGCACTCCAGTATTTTTATTATTTTAAACAATCAAAAATATAGTAAGCCAGGTTTGAAAAAATTATAATTCAGCTGACGGCACTCAAAGCACAGTTATAAAAAGAAACAAAAATTACAGACTCAATAGAAATTCGAAATTATTAAAAATTATTAATAATCTTTGCCTTATAGATCAACAGAAAAAATAACAACCAACCTACTAACTAATAATGCGTATCTCCTCTAACTCACGGTCCCTCCTAACGTCATATATTTTGACCCGCGGTTTTGAAAAAGAGTCATACTGAACAAGGTTCCTTTTCAACTTTACAAATATATCCATATACGGTTGTCTTCGTTCGGAAAACCTTTGAAGATATAAGTTTCCAGCGTCCTGTCGATTATCATTATCCCAGTAACGTTTTAACATGTCATACTTTTCATCGTTTTGATACATATTTCAAAATAAAATTAAAAACGCTTTTGTGCAAAATAATTTTATATCAAAGCGTAATGTCAAATTGTTTAAACAATTGAAAACAATGACAAAACGCCAAGACACAAGGCCAACTTGATTTGCATAGTATAGAACAAAACTATAGGAGCATTGAAGTAGGATTTGACCGCAAGGCTTTCATGTCAATAGCGCATGACGTCATTCAACGCACACTAGACAAAAATAATAACTTTAATTATCTCCGAAACCGCTCAATCAAACTATGACATATGATACATCATTTTGAAAAGAACTCAATGACGAATTAGAAAATTAATTAAAATATAGGCCATTCCGTAAGAAAAAATGCAACTTATGTCATATCTCAAAAAATAAAAGTGTTAGTTAAAATTTAATTTAGCGGGTGAATTCCTCGTGACAAAGTCTATAAAATTGCAAATTACTCTAAATCAAAATTTTTACTAATAACTAAGTTATAGACCCCCTTCCAAAATGCAGACTTTTCAAAGACGAGACGATATTTCAAAATGCGGTTTTCACTAAAAGCACAGCTTACCTAACAACTAGGTAGGCTGTGCTCGTAGTGCGTGGTCAGTTTTTCTCTGTCTCCCCTAGAAATACCTTAAACTCCCTAAAGGTGCCCAATTTGGGACACCCTGTACATGGCCGTTGTATAATAAATACAATCTCAAAATAATATTCATTAAAGTGTCCTCAACTGCTCTATTTTAAGGACAATCAGCTGTGACTGACTGACGTTACCATAAAAAAAAAGTTCAGCCTACGACTGAGACGGCGTCAAAGTAGTGGTAGATCGTGGCCACGGATAATGGAACATTAATTCAATGTTCTAATATTTCTAATCGTGACCCGCCCGTTTTAATACCCCTACGCTGCTTTATGAACACTGGGGATTCTATTGCACAAATCCAAAAGATCTATTCGCACTATAAATTTTCTATTCACGATGTTGCTGTTGTGTGTATTCCATTTCGTTATTATTTTATTCCCATCGATTTGGCTTTTCTTTTGTGGCACACTGGAAAGGCGACCAGAATAAATAAATGTATTCTCCTGAGTCGTGCAGTCGCGGCGATGAAACCAAAAAAGAATCTGGCTGCTTTTAATGACACATAGGTACAGTAGCGACTATATTAAGGTACTCAGATGTTTGTGTCCTCAGATATGGGACATTTTAAAACAGCAAAATCGTCCAATACAACGTTTTTTGTTCTGATAAAAAGGTCGCATAGACCCCTTAGTTTTTATTATTATAACGCGTAGTAGTTTATAGCTACCAAACATTGCCATCGTGGTTATCGTTATTCTGATTCAACGCATTAGCGCGGTTATAACATTGAAATTATTGGAACACTCTGTATTTAATAGTCAAAGCGATCGCGGTTATTAAAGAATTTTTGGGACGGTTAAAATAACCGATTTTCTAAAATTATTATTTTTTGAGATTGTGTATTAAAAGGAAAGATGGGAGGCAAACCGAATAACAATAACCACCAATTTTATTGTCGGCAAATAAAAATCTTATTTTTACTGCTATCGTTCTCACATACATACACCTTGTTTTATCCGAGGTTTCAAGAAAAAAATACAAATTTTTTAAATTTGCTTTTTCTATAATCTCCACAGTGTCATTGACTCAAAAACACGATTTTCAAATATTCTATGTGGAATTGATTGTACAGTCGCCCGAGATATATTTAACTTATGGCAACACAGCAATTTTTAAAATCAATAATCTAATTTAAAAAAATTATTTCTGCCCTTTGCAAAAAGGCCAGGAAGAGGCAGAACACACCTCGAAGGTCCTAGCTGCCCTCTGGTAACAATGCTTAAACTATCATTATCGTGAATATCTTCAGAAAATGAAGAAAATACCATTAGCTTACAATTTGTCATACCTGGGATATAAATCACCACCCTTCAAAGTAGATAAAATAAAAAAAATCAAAATGAATTTTTAATTTTCTGTAATATATAAAAAGTTGATACACTTATAAACAAACACCGCGTATCGTTTATCAGTTGTATAATATCTTATTATCTTCACCAATTTCTTGCTCGTTAAATACTTATTAAAATATCAAACTAAACCAAGTTTATAAAGTAAACAGAGTTGGCCATGATTTGCCGAGTTTAAGCTAAACGTCAAATTAAATTCTGTAGATAGATTATTGTCGTCTAAAAGTTCTGTTTGTTTTTTTAAAAATGGTAAGACTTAAAGATCATGAAGTTTGCCGACAATCGGTTTGTTTTTGTTGTTCTAATAAGGCCCGTAAAAAAAATTGTAAAAGAATACCCTTAGTCCTAGCTCAGAAATCTACATAAAAAATCTTAAACTTTGCGTTTGTTCCTATAATAGTGAACAATCTGGTTGATTTATGCATTTTTTGGAATATATTTTAGTTTTATTTCGACTGTACACGTATCTTTATATATAATTTCTTCTTCTTCTTCTTCTTGAACTTTTTTATTAGACTCATTTCCTAAAGAAAATGTATATTTTTTTTCTTGTAACCTTAATTTTTTGGTGATATTCACGATGATGATAGTTAGGTGTTGTTTCTAGTGGGCAGCTAGGACCTTCGAGGGATGTTCTGCTCTCCCCTGGTCTTTTTTTAAAGACTAGGAATGTTCTTTAAAATCATATTATTAAATTTAAAATTTGTTTTTATTTTTATTAATAAAGTATACTTTATATATAGGCGATGGTACAAGCAATTCAACATAGAAGATTTTAAAATTATGTTTTATTAATCAGGTCTATTGTGTAGAATATAAAAAAGCAAATCTAAAAACTGTATATTTTTTTTCTTGAAAACTTGAATTAAACAAGCTGTGCACAGTTCCCAAAAATGGTATGTTTGCGTTACGTTAATAATTTTTGGATTAACATTCATTTATTTAAATCACAAACACAAAAGTTAAAATAAAAAAATGTTTAAAAACTTTTGATTATGAAAATAAAAACAACAAAAACAAACCACACTACATAAAAGTGGGGTTACACACGATGCATTATATTGGCATGACAGACGACAGGGTCTTTATAACTCTCCTCTCCTAGAAACTCTCTATTTAAGGAGCTTTAGCGTTAACTTTATATGAGCTGTTATGGTTACCTATTTCACATATACAATCAACCAAGAATTAATTTTACTTGATAAGCAGTTTTTCATGCTTATTTTTAGTGCTGGCCATACTGATTTGTATAAGCAGCTTCAACTTCTTTTCAGTGTACCCAAGTAAAGATAACCACATAAACAGGGTTGAATGAATAAACTAGAGGCAAACTGAGTTGAATATATGGCAGTTTTTTATAAATTCAATGAAAGATGCCCAACATATATTTTATTGCTTTTTATATCGATAAAAATATTTACAAGATTTATGTCTTTGCCATTTTAGCAACAACTAATTTTTTTTGAGAAATCATATTTTAAAGTCTTTATTACGGGTAATTGTTTAATATAACAACTTACTCTACAGGGATGTCCATTTTTGCGGTTTATTTACAGAAATCGTCAAAAATGTATTGTAATTATAAGTTCTAATTTTACTGGTTTGCTTTGCATAATTAAGTTTTACATATTTACACAATTTAAAGAAATATTTATTGTCTATAAAGAGGTTTAACCATTTTTTTACACAGACCTTTATTTTTTGTAAATATGAATTTTTTTTTAAATTGATTTTCGACGATATCTGTAAATAACCCCTAGTTATGTAATAAGTAAATAAAATCCCACTAAGTTATACCTATACACCACTAGCAAGCTACCACGATTTAGACTACATCAAGTAAGTGATTCATAGTTTAAATAAAAATTTAAAGTCTACAAAAAATACTATTTGTTGCCTTATGAAAATTGGCTGATCTAAGGGAGAATAACATTTAAAAGAATTCACCCGGAGCGACACACCAGGCGGCCATTAATGTAAGATCGCAATTTTATGCCATTGAATTTAAACATACCCAAAAATTATGCTGGCTTTATACTGTAGAATCCTTATTTACATGAGTGTAGGTATCAATATCCCCTAAACTATTTAACCAGGCCCTAGAAGATGTTTCTAAAAACGTAGATTGGGAATAAGAAATCAAAATCAAAGTAAGCGAACAATATTTGAACCACCTAAGATATGCTGATGATATTGTGGCAGTGGCACCACGGATCACTGTTAGGTGATCCGTGGTGGCACAGTCAGGGGAAATTTACATTCCTGACAATATCACCGTATTAACAGATAAGAAACAGGAACTGATCGTTGGAGATATAACGATCAGAATAAAACAAAAAAAAATAGAGCCAGTAGAATATATAAACCTGGAACAAATTATTAAACTAAAAAAAGAAAATCAAACGACTGAAAGCAAGGGATGATTAAGATTTGCCTGAGCAGCATTTGGTAAATTAAGCTACATATAAAAAAATAAAAATATCCTTAGTAGCCGAAAACGAAAGTGAATAACTAATGTATCCTTCCTGTACTTACCTATGGATCTCAGACCTGGATACACAAAATCAAACATGGATAGGGTAACAGAAAAAGATTAATGGAAAGACAATTAATCTTACATGTAAAGTGAAGATATAGAAATAGGAATGAATAAATAAGAAATAAAACAAAAGTAAAAAGGTCAGAGGAGAAGTAGAAAAATTTTAATGGAAATTTGCCGGTCATAATATTAGACAGAACTGGACACCTTGGGAAAATAAAAGAAGTAGGAGAAGACCCCAAGTGAGATGAGCGGACGCTTTAAAGACACATGCGGGAACTAGATGGATGCAGACGACGACAGAGAGAGAAGAGTGGAATATATTGTGGGAGTCCTATGTCCAAAGATGGATCGAAGAAAGCTAAATAGCTAGATCAAAATTTGTATGATACTTTTACACTTTACAAATAGAACCGAATCTTAGAACGAATTTAAACTACTATGCAAATTGACTGCCCTAAGAAGAAACAGTACATGTTTTCTGGCCTTATATCTATAAGTAGAGGATGGTAATTTTCATTTATACGAGGGTTGTCTTTATGTTTTGCATATAGGAACATAGACGGCGATACTGATCAAATGTCGTCAGTAAAACTTAAGCCCAATCTTTACCTAACCTAAATTCAAAACGTCAGTGCGATACGAGGTTTGACAATAAAATAAAAAGACTGGTGTAAAAAATTTACTTTATTTAAATACTAATACAACTTAATGATGTTCCCCTCTCTATCGACGCAGCGTTGCATGCGTTTTTTTCCAATGTTGGAAGCAATTTTAGAAATTATCAGAAGAGAGGCTGTTAAGAAGTCTTGTCGTTTTTTCCTTGACATGTTCTAGTATTTTAAAACGGGTTCCTTTTAACGATTTCTTCACTTTCGGAAACAGGTAGAAGTCGCAAGGGGCCAAGTTTGTTGAAAATGGTGGGTGGTTAACGACGGGGATCTTCTTGTTAGCTAAAAACTGCTTAATGGATAAAGTATTGTGGGCCGGTGAATGGTCCTGGTAGAGCAACCACGCGTTGTTTTTCCACAAATCTGGACGTTTTTTTCTTGGATGTTCCCTTAGCTACATCAATACTTCCAAATATAAATGTTGGTTAACTGTTTGACCATCACGCGCCATTTCAATACGAACAACACCCCTAATATCAAAAAGAAAAACAATGAGCATCGCTGTTTTAGATGTGTTGGAGCGCCCTTCTCGTTCAACATCTTTAACTTCTTCACGACCCTCGAAAAAGCTTTTATGCCACATAAAAATCATTGTACGAGACATACACTGCTCCAAGTAGACATCCTTTAGCATTCGAAAGCATTCGGTAGCCGTTTTTTTGAGTTTTACTTTAAATTAATACGTTGCTCAATTTTTTCGTGTGTCGTAATTTCGCCAAATGAGCTATGCACGATCCGCTTCAAACCACTGGGTAAGCCAAACTAGCAGAGGAAAGACGACAAGATTGCGCACGGTAGTAGAACGCACATCAAGGTGAATAACTCCAACCGCCCGAACCGTGGAGATTTAAAACCTGTTGGTACGGGGGCCAGTCTTAAAATTTAATTGTCACACCTCGTATATGTAGTTTTATAGCTGCAGTGAGTTAACAAATCATTCGAATGAAATTAAAACGAGAACATTTTCCGGCTATAATTTTTTACAATTTTTGAAGGAAATGATCTCAACCAGAATGCCTTGCCGAGTTGATTTCTATTTTCTGTAATGAAGCACTACATCAGTCGAGAATTTCTCATTAGTATGGAGAATTCAAGCGTGGACGGATTAGCCTTAACGACGATTTAAGGCCAGGTTTTAATGACATCAATTCAAAAACTTTTGCACGAAAAATTAGTAAGTGTTCCAAACTGCAGAAAAGCCAACAAAAGTGATCCCTTCTCAAAGTGTATCCAAATAGATGGTCGCGACATTTGTCTTAAAAGCAGGTCATGTAGAAACAATTTCTCTGAAAGATCAAAGGAGGGTTATTGCCGATTGGTACATCATCACTTGATTGCCGAAAGTCTTCGCTAAGCTTCGAAAAACGCACCTCGAACGACAAATCATCCTCCACCAAGAAAATGCAAGTTCGCACAAATTACAAAAAATCATTGAATTTTTAACCAAACCAAACGTCGAATTGTTAGACCATCTTCCATACAGTCCCAACTGCGTAGTCAAATATTCGTCGCCAGAGGAAGCAGCTTCAAGAATGCATTTTTGACAGCACTAACAAGCAACTGGAATTGAAGCTTTAAAAACTGGTTTGAGCGCATGCAAAAGTGCATTAATTTTCGTTTAGAATACTTCGAGAAACAATAAAGTTTTTAAAAGTTATCTACTATTTTATTCCAGCTATATATGCAAAACTTAAAAGACAACCCTCGTATCACAAGTCAAAGTAAAAAAGTGCTCATACAATTTACGCTTATTTAAAATTTAAAATCCTCTACATGGATGCAACACCACACAAAAGAGTTTAAGATATAAAATACAAAGGCTATAGAGTTCCGCTTAGTGTGTAAAGAAGACATACTTACTGGGTCAAACTCTTTATATATTTTCCTGGCAAGATAAGCCGCAAGATGATCCATCCACTTAAAAACTTCTTTTATAATATAGTCTAGCGGACGTACACAAAGATTACTTTTATTATGAAAATATGGGAAGTTCGTGGCACGGAGAGGCTTTATGGTTTAAGCAGTTGACAAGAGTGCATTAAAGGGTTATTTCAAATTTTATTGGAGTAACTATATTTCACTCCAAAGCTCTAGATAGAAGAAATAATCAGCTATCCGAGCCACCTAGTGTAACTTCAGGAGTGAGAAAAGTTGATGCGTTATTTTCCTTACTATTTAAACTGGTCCGCGAGTCTTTTGTTAAAATGATTGACACAAGCGGATATATTGATTGGCACCAAATCAACGCACATAGCTGGCTAATTGGACGATGTTGGTGTTTACAGTAGAGACGAAGATCTTTGGGCGAAACTGTAACATTGCTTAATATAGAAGCCAACAAACTAATTATTAACTTAAAAACAACGAGAAAAATACAAGAGAAACAAAACAAACAAAAATTGTTGTTTCTTTATTTACGGGTACTAAACTTTACGCTTGTGGTATTTTTAGCTCACACTCCGCTGAGTCGACATAAAACGTCGCTAAGGTGATAAAAATGTAAAATACATTGACCCGACCTGAGATACAAGTTATGTCACGGTCATGGGTACTGTTTTTCTTTTCATCTGCCTGCCTCTTGTTTTTACTCTGGTAGTTTCTTTTGTATTTGTAGATGTCGCCACGTTTGTGAAAGCACACGGTATCGCAGGCATTATATTTTTTATTTCTCTTACCAATATCGTAAGATGAGATTCATATATCGTCTCTATAACTTTACAAAAGCGTGACATTGACCATGCAGTGTTCTGAAGAGTCCCTTAAGGACGAAACAGTTAACTGTCAACACTTAATAGGTGTCCGTTAGATCTTTGACTCCCGTGGGTCTTTCTATGCCTGCTTAGCCACGAAAAATTTGTTCGGAGTAATTATATTTCACTCCAAAGCTGTAGTCAGAAGAAACTTGAGGCTAGCTATTCTCGTACTTGAACGATGACAGCTCCCATCACATGCTTTGGCGAATGGCAAACTTTAAATTAGCTCCGAGTCGGCACGTGCTATGCGAAAATACCTCCATTGCGCAAGCTTATCATACGATTCGACCCAAAAACCTTTAATCGGTACGGGGCAGGAGAACAAAATTCACTTCAAGCGCGTAAAATTAACTAGCTCCAAAGAGCGGGCGACTTTGCCCTTGGTCGGGGCAAGTCATTTTGCACAACACGCGACCGCTTATAGTTTGCCATTGGTCAAAGCGTGTGAAGTGAATCGTCACATCGTTCAAGACCCAGAATAAAGCCCCAGGAGTGAGAAAAGGTGATCTTCCTTACTGTTTAAACTGGGCCTTGAGTCTTTTGTTAGGATGATTGACGTATATATGGACGATATAATAATAAAATAAATTAACTTCTCAAAAAACAATGAGATATATTTATAGATTTAAGGTACTTTCCTAGTAACATTTCTTTATTTATAGCAGAAGCTAAAAGGTTGCCAGCGCCTTTCCTTAAAACCATTAGTTTCAATGTTTGGTAGCTAGCACGTTCCCATTACCCTTATATACCTTAGACCTTAGACCTCCTAAATGGGACTAACCAATTGGTGGTGGCAACCTATTTATTAAACTCACTATAAAACCATAAGAAATAAACTCCAGCTTCGCCCTCTAGCGGTTCCACCAGTATAGAACCTTTTAGAGCCTAAAGCTATTATGCCAGGTTCTATAAGCAACTCAGAAACGTCCGTAAAGAAGTTTTCCTATAACAGCTATGGCGATATTTTAGATTCACAATGGCTATATAAAATAATTTAGGTCACAAAATTGCCAAAAATGTCAGAGTGTCAAAATTATTTTTTCACATAAAAATATACCGATTTTGTCGTTTTGTTGATGATCAAATTGCCTACCAGATTTATTTTTCTGATAAAATCGTATCTGAAAAGCTCTAAAAACAAGCGCGCCGGCTCAAGAATGGTTTTTAATAGTTTTTTGATAACAAAATAACAAATATTTAAAATTTAAAAAAAAATCATTCATATCAATATCAATCATCACAATTCATAAGTCTGTTTGGTTTACATTACGACTAGATAAATATTTTCTCTCTACAATATTTTTTAAATAAATTTATACGCCATTATGGTTTTATAGTGGTCACTTGGTTTTATTTGTTACTGTATCCCAACAAGGATTTTTGAGTGCCCTTATGAAACCAACAAAAAAGAACAATGTAAACATAGTCAACATAACCTCACTTAAATTTTTTGTATTTGTTTTTAAAGTGTTTATAAGCGTATAATTCAACAGTTTTAAATGTTTTTTATCGTGCAATTTCGACACAATCAAGAAGGCCAGTGCAATGATATTCGTTGTGCCTGCAGGTTGGAGGGCAACCTCTTATATTGGCCGTCCAAACAGGTCTCATCTAGGCCTGGGTGTCCTACCCAGGAGGACGGAAACTCAACAATTATTAATTATTGGGCTTTAAATAATCAATCTTGCAATAGGTAGTAGGTACCAATCTGTACCTAGGTATATCTATTATTTTTACAAGAAATACCTAAAAAAATAAAACACGAGTATTTACTTACTTCTGTTAGAACCCTTAAGGGAACAAGGTTTTATATAGCCGCCTATTTAAATAATATTTAATATACAGCTATGGGTAACTATAAATACAAAAGAATTAAGTTTACCTTTAAGCCTTCCTATAAAACCTTTTTAAAATGCCTAAAAGTAATGGCAAAAACTAAAAGTCTAAAGTTTATCTTTACCACTCTTAAAAACCTTAAGGAAACTAGGTTCTATATGGCCGCCTATCTAATCATATTTACTTTTAAATTTATTTAAACACAAAAGGATATAAGATAACCTTTTAGCTCTATTATAAAACACTTTCCTGATGACCTAGAGTAATGAAAAAAACTAAATGACCAAAGTTTATATTTATTTCTTTTTAAAAACTTGAGGGAAAATGGTTTTATAAGACCATCTTTATAAATCAGAAATCAATAAAACAAAAGTATCTAAAAGAAACAGAAGTTTTATTATACTTCCTTTATAAATCACTTTTTGGTTGTATAACACCCCTTTAGGTAATTGGCATTATAAATTACCTTTATGTAGCCAAATTGATCCTAAAACCCATAACAGCACCCTCTAAATAACCTAGGAACCAAATTAATAAAACCTTGAGTGGTAATAATGTTGCTTGGGAAGCTAAGTATAAAAAATAGTATGACTTATCTCCAGATATGGTAAATATATCTGAAAAGAGATATTTCCTATACTTAAAGATTAGTGATACTATTTTTACCTTTCTAGTCCGCACAGCAATGGCTAGAGAAGGTATTGTTTTCCAGGAAAAAATTTTTTTTGAGGTAACGCAGAAAATGTGTTAGTTCGGTGTATTTTGACCTACCCTAGCAGTATCGTCGTGATGTGTGTAACACGATAGCTCCTAAACCGCCCAACCGATGTATATGAAGAAATTTTTAGGTAAAATAGTATTCAATACTGTTACGAGCTGATTAGATTTTGGTCGAAATTCATCAATGCTAATGACAGTTTTTTGACAGTTAAAAAGTTCTAAAAATGCTAATATGCGATTTTCGGAGTGTTGTAGCGCAAATTTTTTCAAAAACTTGGTAGGAGCTTTTGTTTCAGAGATATTTACAAAAAACTGTTTTTAAGGTTCATATAGCATGGAGTTTACTTGTAGTGTGCTAATGGGTTAGGGAGGTATCAGATCCGTCATGGATCCATTTATTTATACTTAGTTTAAGTATAGCTTTTACGAATAAATATAAATAAGCAATACTAAGATAAAAAGTTTGTCGGATTGATTTTTTTTTAATTTTGCGGATAAACTCATCGGAAATATAATAGAATTGATCAAGGAACAGTCCCATGTAGCAAAAATATATACCCGATATATACTATGCATGTGCTGGAAGTATTTGGTATATTCTAAATGGTCATACATAGCACTTCTATATTTATTTATTTATTTATTTATTTACAAGTACAAGATATTATTACAAAAAAAAAAGAGAAATGTGGTTCATGGAACCCAAAGAAGAAGAAGATGCTAGCAGAAGACACGATGTGTGTGTGTCTCCAACTAGCATTCTTACCTTAGACTAAATTACATAAGTTGTTTTAACATACTATTATTATATAAATTATTAGACATTTTTAACAAAATACACAAACAGATAATGCATAATATTTTAACAGAAATGTGTTAATTTTATGAAAACCAAATTATTTCAGACATAATTCGTTGGTAGTTATTTTTAACCCAAATTTTTATAGTTCTTTTTGTTGCCTTATTTAAAGATTTATTTCTTGTGTTTAGTGGCAACAGATTAAGGAGTCTAGGACCTGTAAATAAGCTAGTTCGCTAAGTCCCTGAAAAGTTTTGTAAAGAGCTGCAATAGCTTAGCCTAGATACTGCTCTTGTTTGTATATCATGTGAAACAAAGTCTTGAAATATCTTATAATTTAACGAGAATTGCAGGACTTTCATACAATATAACTGCCTTAAATGTAAAAACTCTATTTCAGAAAATAAAAGCTCTGTAGAATATAATTTCGGTTTAAACAATAGTATCTTGAGTACATATTTCTGAGCTATTTTAAGGGGCGATAAGATAGAGTCGCAAGTGGCACCCCAACACAATATCCCATAACATAGTACCGATTCAGCCAAAGCCAAATAGACCAACTTTGTTAACTTAAATGGAAGAATATGTCTTAGCTGCGAGAACTTGTAAGTTAATTTTCTAATTTTTTTGCTAACATAATCCACGTGAACGTCCCATTTTAAAAATGAATCAAAATATACACCAAGGTATTTAATAGATCTACAAGATAATATTTTTGTAACACAAGTACAGCCATTTAAATGTGGATTACAGGCGGAATCATGGAGCAAAATAAAGTCTCTGTGTGACATACCACGCTTGTTCAAGCTAAAGCATATAAATTTAGTTTTGTCAACATTTAGAGATAATTGATTAGCATCCAACCAACACTTTATTTTGTGAAGGGCCAATTCTGCCCTCCTGTAAGCTTCTTCCCAACTACTCCCTGTTACTAGCACAGCAGTGTCATCTGCAAAACAAACTATTTTACCATTTAGTTTTAAATTAAGAAGACTGTTAACGTACATGGAAAAGAGAATCGGGCCCAATACAGTGCCTTGAGGCACACCTACCGTGACGTTGCGGATTTCACTAAGGGTTCCGCCAATCCTCACCCTTTGGGTTCGCCCCTCCAAGTAAGAACTTGAAAGATTATACACCACTCCTCTGATTCCCATAGTTTTTACACGTTTTAGGAGTATAGAGTGTGCAACTGTGTCAAAAGCTTTTTTCAAGTCCAAAAAAACAACGATAGGTTTAAATGCTATTCGACACAAATTGATTGACTTCTTGTAAGGCATTATGCTAACTTTAGGTTTAAATCCAAATTGATGTGGGGAGATGATACGATTTTCCTCTAAAAAGCCCCATAACCTTTCCTTAATACATTTTTCTACGATTTTATTTAGAACACTACAAAGTGCAATAGGCCTATAATTATTTCTTTCTCTTTTATCGCCAGCTTTATGTATGGGAATAATTATAGAGCTTTTAAAAATCTTTGGGTAGTATCTAGAAGTAAAAATAGAATTAATTAGGTGTACCAGAGGTTTAAGGAGAGAGTTATGGTTATCTTTTATAATTTTCGAGGTAATACCATCCTCCCCACAAGAACCAGTATTTTTTAAAGAACCTATTACATTTATTAGCTCCGATTCTGTTACAGGTTTAAGAAATAAAGATTTATCGCATACATTTTCATATGTTTGAGGAGTGGGTGTAATCTTCTCTGCTAGTTTAGCCCCAATCGAACTGAAGAAAGTATTAAACTCATTAGCGATTTCCGGTTCATTAGTGACTATATCACCGTTTTCCATTTTTAAAAGTTTTATTGGGTTTTGATTAGTGTACTCGTTTGATGCCTCTTTAATGGTTTGCCACATTTTTTTAGGATCATTTATGCTATTATTTATTTTGGTTCATATTTAGTGGTTTTAATTAATTTAGATAAACGGTCTCTGTATTCAGTGTTAAGTTATTAATGCATTGGGATTATTCTTAGATTTAGTTACCTCCTGTTTAAGTCTATTTCTGTACCTTATGGATCTAACCAGGCCAGGTGTTATCCATGGTTTAATGCATCTCTGAGAACTAGGGATCTGATTAACTTTTGTACAAGTTTGTAAATAAAATTTAAGTTTATTAATAAGTTTCTCAGCAATCGGGTCGGGAGAGTTCTCATTTATAAGTTCTTGCCATGTTTCATTACAAAGGAGATTTCTAAGTTGTATTTTGTCCAGCTTATTATACGATTGTTGATGTTGATTTTGATTGCAAGGTACCAACTCGATGCTTAAGACTATTGGAAAATGGTCTGTTATGTCGCTATCTAGTACTGCTGAATTACAATTATTAACGATACCTTTAACAAAGAAATGATCCAAGCAAGAGTCTCCTCGTGTTGGTATATCAATATATGGAAAATAGCCTTGACTTGACAAAACATTTAAATAATTTGCAACACATTCGTTGGCACTGTCCAATACATTGATATTAGAATCTCCTGCAAAGATTTCCACTGAACATGGGGTAAAATAGCTACCCGTAAATAATTCTGTAAGAACCCCATCATAGATATTTTTGTCTAAACTAGGTAACCTATAATGCCCAATTAAATCTATTTTTCTAATATTTTTCATTAATTCTACGCGCACAAATTTATACCCATTAACACATATTATTTCTATTTGTAACACCAAACCACTTTTACAGTAAATGATAGTTCCATCACACCAGTTAATACAACTTTCATTGTAGAAAATCGAGTAAGATTGTATATTAAAATTGTACTGATCCTCAATAAAATGAGTCTCTGACATAATAATCAAATCAAAGTCAACTTCTAATGAACTGAACAAAAGTAAAAAATTATCAAAGTTTGTTTTTATGCCTCTAATGTTAACATGAATAACACTGAGACCATTCTCAGTAATTATTGCGCTATTTACATCACTAACCGTTTTGCATTTTATTTTTTTACAAGAGTGATACGAATCTAGTAAGTCGTTGTGCTCCATTACGATGTGGGAGAAAATACTTGTTAATTTTTGGATTTTTTTTGTTTTTTGTATTACTCTCTTTCCGAGGATCCAAGAATATTTTGTAAATGCAACGAATTACACACCTTTATAGCTTTAGCCTGATCATTTTTCCTGATTAGAACCGATCCATTTTGATACCAAACATACTGATACCCTTTATCCTTGCATTTTTTAGCTTCTTTTAATAGCTTGTATGTTGTTTCGGGTAAGTGTTCATTAAGGTAGATAGCTGTTTTCGTATCTTTAATTAATTATAAAACGTCATATATTCTATAATTATAAAATTTGACAAATATCAATATACTAAATACATATTCTATCTATTTTCCAAATCTGTAAGATCAACATAAAACTATATATATGCACTGCATACATTGAAATTGTTTGTCAGGTGGATCTTAAATAATATTCCTGGTAAAGATTTTTTTTATATATTCCCCCTACATAACAAAAAGTATATACCAGGTATATACTGAAATAATATTTCAGGAATAAACTAAAAGGATATCCTTTAAAATTTATTTTAGGATATACAAAAATAATATATCGGAAATAAACTAAAATGATATTCTAGAATATTTTTTGTACGTACATCAGGTGTGTACATTTTACGTCCCATGCGGGATCACAACCACGGATCACTTCTTTAGTGATCCGTGTCAAAAGTGCCCCTGGATAGGTTTGCACTTCCAAGGAAAACCTATTCCGGGTTACCTTCACTTATGAGTTGATCCTCCTAGTTGGAAGCTCCAACTTTACCTCGACACCTCGAGGTTTATCTTGAGTTAATATTTAAAGTAATTTATGTGTAATTAAATTACTACATCTGTCGACAAATCAAATAATGTCGCGCCATCTAGTTGGTAAGTTATTTAGTAACACCTGTCGTTGGATGCTTGGAAACTAAAAGCTTATTCATATGCCAAAAGAATATACCGGAAATAAACTAAAATAAGAATATTAATTTTAGAATATACTAAAATATTTTAGGATTAAACTGAAAGTATATTCTCTAATATGTATTTTAGAATATACGAAAAAAATATACCGGAAATAAACTGAAATTATATTCTAGAATATCCCTTTAAAAAGATACTAATATTATAATAATATTTTTTTAGATTATACTAAAATAATATTTAAGGTATAAACAAAAAGTACATTCTCTTATATTCATTTTAGAATATACCAAGAGAATATTTCCGGTGCACACTACAGGTATATCCTTAAATATTAATTTTGGAATATACTAAACTAATATACATAAAATAAACTAAAATCATATTCTACAATATTTGTTTTGGAATATAATAAAAGAATATTTGAGGTATAAACTAAAATTATATTCTCTAATAATAATTTTAGAATATACTAAAAGAATATACCAGGAATAAACTAAAATTATATTCTACAATATTCCTTTTGGAATATACAAAAAAAATATTTCAGGTATAAACCAAAAGTACATTCTTTAATATTCATTTTAAAATATTCTAAAAGAATATTTCAGGTCTAAACTAAAATTATATTCTCTAATAATAATTTTAGAATATACCAAAAGAAAATACCAGGAATAAACTAAAATCATATTCTACAATATTCGTTTTGGAATATACAAAAAGAATGTTTCAGGTATAAACCAAAAGTACATTCTTTAATATTCATTTTAGAATATACTAAAAGAATATTTCAGTTACAAACCAAAAGTATATTCTTAAATATTCAGTTTAAAATATACCAAAAGAATATACCGGAAATAAACTAAAATCATATTCCAGAATATTCTTTTTAGAATATACTAAAATAATATTTCAGGTATAAACCAAAAGTAGATTCGTTAATATTCATTTTAGAATATACTAAAAGAATATTTCAGGTACAAACTAAAAGTATATTCTTAAATATTCAGTTTAGAATATACCAAAAGAATATACCGGAAATAAACTAAAATCATATCAATATACTAAAAGAATATTTCAGGTACAAACTAAAAGTATATTCTTAAATATTCAGTTTAGAATATATCAAAAGAATATACCGGAAATAAACTAAAATCACATTCCAGAATATTCTTTTTAGAATATACTAAAATAATATTTCAGGTATAAACCAAAAGTAATAAACGAAAATCATATTCCAGAATATCCTTTCAGAATATACTAAAATAATATTTCAGGTATAAACCAAAAGTACATTCGTTATTATTCATTTTAGAATATAGTAAAAGAATATTTCAGTTGCAAACTAAAAGTATATTCTTAAATATTCAGTTTAGAATATACCAAAAGAATATACCGGAAATAAACTAACATCATATTCTAGAATATTATTTTTAGAATATACTAAAAGAATATTTCAGGTACAAACTAAAAGCATATTCTTAAATATTGATTTTAGAATATACCAAAATAATATATGCGGTACATAAATGGTATATTTTGGAAAAACTCCACATATTGATATAATTTTTGTATATACAGTGTATGTGCATGGAATGTGCAAAGAGAATATGCTTTTCTGAATATCTGGAGCATATACGGGGTATATGAATATACCCGGCTTGCTACATGGGGTTTTATCGATGTTTGCTGACTAAGAAAATAAGTTCCCAAAATCTTCACGGCCTCCCCTACTATAAGTAGGTATTTAATTTTGAACATTTTTGAGCAATTTTTGTCTTAAAATCTATTAGTGAGAGTTAATTCAATTGGTAACTAATAAATAAAACGCATGTCTAAATCTGAATAAGCAACATTGATTTCTAGCAGAAAACTAGATTTTTGTTGTTATATACCGGATGGGCCACAATCCTTCTTTTTTTGGGGTTTTAGGTAGTTCTAGCCAAGATAGATAATGCCTTTTAAGACATCCTTAAATATGAAAACCCCTATTTTTTATTTTTTAAAAGTAAAACCTCTAAACATCTAAACTTTGTAGAAAGAAGTAAATTTTGCTAAAGTAATAAAGACTTTTGCCCCAGCAAAGGCACGTAACCCATGCTTCGCCATGTTTTAAATAAATAATGAGATCTCTGGAAATTTAGTTCGTCTCGATTTCTTTTAGAGAGCACAAATCGTGATCGGACTAAGGAATAACGTAAATTTGATAGCATTTAGGAATTCATAGAAGTAATTTTAAACTGTTAAGGCATATTTCAATACTCAATTTGATTGAATGCATAAATGTTTTAGAAATTTATAACGCATTTCTACTGTTTTTGTTTTTTTTTCACTGGTATTGATGTGCCCAGGAGATAGATTTTTGAATATCGTAGGAAATATTACACGAGAATGTTTCCTCGGCTAATGGCAGAGTAAAATGCTGCCATGTAGAGAGGCGGATATAACGGAATTCCAAGGAAATTGTAAATAAAGTCATTGATTCGATCGATTTCACCGCTAATTCAGATACGCATGCCGATTCAAGTGACATATTCTCCAGCTGCTATTGGGTGAGAAAATGCTTCAAATTTCTCAATTTTCACAAGTACAAAAAAAAATCTTATTATTTTCTCAAGATTGATACCTTTGATGAAATAAATGAATAAATTTATTTTATTATACAAAAAATATAATTAAACGCAATGACGCATTTAAAATTAGAGCACTTTTTGTAAATCTTTTGTTGGCAAAAAATTATCAAACTATGATGTGGTTATTTAGAAAGTATTTTACTGCATAGAAATTTGAGGCAAAGAAGATCCTCAATTATTAAACCAACCTTACCAACCAATCTAATAAACCGACCTAACCAACCAACCTGGTAATGGATAAGTCAAAGTCATCAAGGCCCATTATTCATGCATGTTTTGCACTGTTGTTTTCTTAAAGCATTAATTTAATTCTATAAGGTTGTCTTTGATAGATTATATTACAAAAATGTGTACTAAGGCTGCAAAACAAAAAAGACGCTATTGTATGAAAAAATCAGTTTCTTTTACTTTTGATAATCTAACTGCTGTAAGGCAGGAATTTCTTTTCAATCCTAAAAACAGAAATTGTTTTATAAAATTACTAATACAAAACTTTAATAAAGTAGAATCACAACTCTGCAAGCATCACAGGATATTGTGAGCACTGCAATTCCATACTCCATGCCGCCGTCATTGTAGAAGATAGATTTTCCGGTAATCCTGGTCGCAAATACTCCACCCGACCACAATGTTTTGTTTATAACTCCTGGAAAGAAAAAGTAGAAAGCCACATATATTTCATCTACGAAATTCAGCAGCTAAGACTAAAAGAAATATTGTTCTTGCATGCTTCTAATGATTGCGATTTAACATTAGAGGCATTTTGGAAGGGTCAGCGAGGATTTAGAAAGCTTTACCAAAAATACCCTAAAATCCAAAAAAACAGCTAAAATGTTTTACAATCCCCGCTCCTTTCATGCTGAAGTAGAATTTGCTTAACAGTTTTCACTGCTAAAATGGTATAACTCCCCGGCAAATGAAATTTCCCTAAATGTCTACAGATTTCTTTTATTAATAAATTCAGAAGCAAATATGAAACTATTGAAAAGTGCAGTAGAAACCCAAGAAAGCAAGACAAACAATATATTTATAATTCTATTAATTGTAAACATTTTCACATCACCTTTACTCAAATATTACTCCGATCTAATATCACATCTCCCAAGTGTGGTAACAACAAAACAACATTAAAACATATTATCAAGTTACTACAGCTTTATTTAGCAAATTAGCTAGCTCCAGAACTATGGGATTGGCAATCTAAAGCAAACTGTACAGTTCCTGCCTTTACCAAATATTCAGTGGCAACATCAAATGTAGCTGCGAAAAGATGTCCATTAAATTTTCCCATTTATGCCACAATCATCAGAGAAAATATTTAAAGGGTGTGTCCGTTTTAATGAATTATAATAAAGATGAAGAAGTCGGGCCAGAAATTTAAAAATGCAAGACAAACAAAATAATTATAATAATATTTATTATAAACATTTTCACATCACCTCTATCTAAATAGTACTACGTACATTACTACGTACAGAATTGCATCAGTTTTTGTCTACAGATGTATAAGTTTACACCAGATTAACTCATCCTTTTAACCATAGATGTTATCCGGTGTGATCCCAAAGGTTGCCAGTTTTATTCTTAACATATGGGTCGAGGCCCTTTTAGTCGCCTCTTACGACAGGCCTAGGGGTTACCTTGGTGCTTTTCTTATCTCCGGACACCATACGGACAAATGTTTAGCTATAGTTAGTACTATATGTTAAGAATGCCTTATAGAACCCTTATTGATATAAATCAATATAAAAATTATTCTCATGATATGTGGCTTATAAAAATTTAACTACCAATGACTAGTCCAATTTTTTGCTAACTTAATAAAGCTATATAACCCTTAATAATAATAAAACTTATATTGTGATTTCAGCTGAAGTGAGAACATTTTTCCTTAAGTTTCTTTTTAAATAATACTTATTCCTTTTCATTTACCCTTGTCCTAGTACTCCTAGTAACCTTGAAATCGATAGCTTGACCGAAGACTATGATAATGATGATGATGATGAAGAAGGTGATATTTAATACAATTATACAGTTTTTTTTTAGAAAATCAGAAATATCAACTTGAAACTAAAATACCTGTAACTTTTAGTTTATAATAACATATTTAAAAATATATAATTAACGGTTTTTGGTTGCCACTATCTCAAAATCTGTTACAATTAAAAGTCAGGTTAGAATACTTATTTTGTAGGAAATTTAATGCTATTTAAATTTATTAAATAAAAAAAAAGTTTGTACACGCCGTAATCGAGTTATACGCAAAAACCGAAAATTGCACTTTTTACCCCCTCCACCGCTGAAGCAGGTGAGCTAGGGGTGGGAACTTTTAATATCTTAATGTCCTAGCTACCCCAAAACTATTCCCGGAGAGAATAATTCTCCCCCCCCCCCTTCATGCACTCTACAACCCTCTCGTTGACTGGACATTGATAGCAGGTTAAAATGCTATCATGTAGAGAGGGGACATAACGGAGTTCCAAGGAAACTTCAAATAAAGTCAATGCTTCGATCGATTTCACCGCAAATTCAGATATGCGTGCCGGTTCATCTGACATATTTTTCAGCGCTATTGGTCGAAAAAACGCTCCCATTTAATCATTCCTTTGATGTCCACGAATTAACCAAGCGCCTTAGGGCCGGTTTATCAATGGGGGATACCCATCGAGTTAGAGATAGCCCGGGGTTAAAGTTGTCAAAAGTGTTTATCCATTCAAGGTTACCTGCAAACTCGAGGGTTAACCCTAGGCTAACTAGGCCCGCGCTCGGACGGCAGGGTAACGTATTTAGCTCTGGGTTAACCACAAAACTTCGAATTATTTTAAAATGTTTTTTTTTATTTTGGTTTATTTTTCTCAAGAGCATGACATTTAAATTGTGTACTTTAATTTTATAAGTGTTAAATAGGATGCTCCGAAATTTTTAGAACAACAGCGGCGATACTTTAGGTGTGAGGCTGAGATGATGGAAATCCCCACAGATATGGAGATTTTTGCAATGGGAGCAGTCTACCAAGCAAGTCTAAAATATTTTTTCTATGATCAAGATAATGATTTATAAAAAAGCACTCCATGAATAACCCAATAAATATTCCACCCACCTACAGAGCTATACCTACTATTTGTACCGAGCCACAATATAGACCCTCTGGTGGTCGCAGTGAGAGGGCTGCAAGGCCCATTCACATATGAATCATCATCAATATGTGTACCAGTTTTATTATAATACTAATTTATATATATAATTTTAAAACTTTTTATATTTCTTTACAAATGCAAAATATAAAGTGAATGTATTTCAAAGAGTTTTTTAAATTTTTATTTGGCAGCCCCTGAAAAATGACTAACAAGTTCTTTTGTTATACAATAGTATTTTAGGATTCAGAAATAATCAACAATTAACTTATAGAGTAACATCATAACAAAATACTGAAATCATTCAAACATGCTAGAGCACTTTTATAATTAAAAAAAAATATGCTACAGAATAAATAATATATAAAATGAAGGTTTTAAAACCATTTCTGGTCCGCCAGTAAACCACTTGCTCTGCACAGGGTGTTTGTAAATCAGGCATTCCGGGATAATAGTTTGATGTGCCAGAAACTAGTACCATTATTCTTCTTGTTGATGTACCTTGTTAATATTTTTTCATTAGAATGTCCAAGTTTAGAGTTTGTTTGTTTCCTTGCAAATACATGAGCTGTAACAAAAATAAAATAGGTATAGTAGTTTAAAAATAAGCTTAAAATGCAGTATTATGATCCAATATGGACAAAAATCCATTTGCTTTTAACTAATTTTATCTCTTAAATTATGTAATCTATAAATCTAGCTTTAATAGGTACCTATAGATGCATTTTATTTTATACTATAAGTAGTATAAGTACAATATTGTTACGGGTTCACAACGACAAATTAAAACTCGCAATTGTTGAAAACGATACGTCAATTTATTTCGACAAATTATGTACAAAAACACGCACTTAAACTTAGTAATAACTTGCTAATAATTCACTACTATAATCGGTCTATTAACTTCGTGTTAATCTCACGACCACTACAGCATGTTATCTGTGACTGACCGCCTGGTGCGCGACCCCGGCCCTATATATAGGATCGTCCATCTCTCTCGAACTTTCCGGCAGCCTTCGACGTCCGGAAAGTTCCCGCACTACCCCGACCGCAAGCCACAGACAACGCAACTAAAACCTAGACTAAGAATACAACCTTAAGATAAATCGACCTAATACTACACTAAACCTAAATAAATTCCAATTATAAAATTTAAATAACTTAAATTTGTAACACTATCCTCCTCTTCAGGTTTGATCGTCTCGATCAACATTTCCCAGGTAAGGTTTTAGTCTGTCTAGATGAACAACTTTCATCTTGGACATCGGGCTTCTCTGGATTCGGTAGACTACATCATTAATTCTCTTAACAACTTTATAAGGCCCTTCCGATGGTGGTGTCAACTTAGGTGATCTTCCTTTCTTGCGTTGAGGATTGTATAGCCAGACTTGATCATTCTCTTTGAACCCTGAAGAGTTTGCTTTCAGGTCATATCTCGCTTTCATGCGGTCACTGGCTATTTCTATTCGCTCTCTAACCACTTCATGGATATCGTGCAGCTTTTGCCTTCGACATAGTCATTAACCTCTAAGTGTGCTTCTTCAGGTGAACCAAACATGATATCACATGGTAAACGCAGTTCTCTACCAAACAGGATACTAGATGGAGTAGCTCCTGTCGTATTGTGAATGGCAGTTCTATAGGCCATCAAAAACAATGGAATATATTGGTCCCAATCTGTTTGGTGCTCATCAACAACTTTGCAAAGATGTTCCTCTATTGTTTTATTAAATCTTTCAACCATGCCATCTGACTGCGGATGCAAAGCAGTAGTCCGTGTTTTATGTATTCCTAAAAGGTCACAGAGATTCTGGAAGAGCTTTGATTCAAAGTTTCTTCCTTGATCTGAATGTAGTTCCAAAGGAATGCCAAATCGGCTGAAAATATCATTTACCAGAACTTCTGCAACTGTAGCGGCCTCTTGGTTAGGCAAAGCAAAAACTTCTGGCCATTTGCTAAAATAATCCATGACAACAAGGATGTATTTGTTGCCCTTTTTAGTTTCTGGAAATGGTCCGGCCACATCAATAGCAATGCGTTCGAATGGCAGACCTACGTTATATTGTTTCATTTGACCTCTGGACCTTGTTTTGGGACCTTGGCTGGCTGCACAAGTCGAACATCGGCGGCACCAGTTTTTCACATCTTGAAAGTAATTGACCCAATAAAATCGGTTTCGAATTTTGTCCATGGTTTTATTTATGCCTAGGTGCGCGCCTGATTTTCCACCATGGCATTCGGCCATTATATTGTCTACCATGCTTCTAGGAACCACTACTTGATTAATCACAGTAAGGCCATCGGTACTTTCCCAGGCACGTTTAAGGATGTTTTCTTCTACTATCAGTGAATCCCATTGTGCCCACAGTGATTTGAATATCACCCCTTGGTTTGCGATATCTTGCCATGATGGTCGTGGCTTGTTCTCTTCTTTCAATCGCAAGATAGGTCCTACATCTTTTTCGTTAAGTTGTGTGGTTCTAATCGAAGCCGACATCCATTCTTCATCTGGTTCTAACTTTATCTGGCGCACGTAGGTAATTCCTTCTTTCTGGTCAATTTTCCTGCAATGTTTACAATCCTCGGGGCAAGGTCTTCTGGACAATGCATCTGCATTATTATGCACCCTTCCTGCTCGGTGCTTAATTTGATAATGGTATTGTTGTAGCTTTTCTATCCATCTCGCGACTTGCCCCTCAGGTTGTTTCATTTTCATGAGCCACTGTAACGCAGCATGATCCGTTCTAATCAGAAACTCTTGTCCGTAGAGATATTTGTGAAAGTGATCTACGGATTTAACTATGGCTAGGAGCTCCTTTCTAGTAACACAATAATTTCTCTCTGGTTTGGATAGCTTCTTGCTGAAAAATTCGATGACCCGTTCTTCTCCATCTTGTACTTGGGAGAGTACTGCTCCTATGCCATCGTTGCTCGCATCAGTATCTAATATGAATTTTCCTTTTGGAATTGGATATGCAAGAATCGGACTAGAACATAATGCTGCTTTTAGTCTTCTAAATGCTTGGTCACATTCGATATTCCATTTGTAAGAAGCTTTATCTTCTGTAAGTCTATGTAACGGAGACGCTATTTTGGCGAATCCTTCTACAAATCGTCTGTAGTATGTACACAGACCCAAAAAGCTTCTCAATTCATGTTTGTCACGAGGTTGAGGCCATTCTTTTATTGCTTGTAGCTTCTTTTCGTCGGTATGGATGCCTTCTCGGGAAACGACGTGACCCAGGAACTCAACTTTCTCTTGGAACAGAAAACATTTCTTTGAGTTTAATTTAAGATTTGCGTTCCTGATTCTTGAGAATACTTCTCGTAAATTATCTAGATGTTCTTGAAGTGATTTCCCCATTACTATGACATCATCCAAATAGACTAGGCAGGTTTTCCAAGTAAGGCCTCGTAGAACGACTTCCATTAGTCTTTCAAATGTAGCTGGGGCATTGCACAGGCCAAATGGCATCACATTAAACTGATAAAGTCCACTTCCAGCAGAGAATGCAGTCTTCTCTTTATCTCTTTCAAAGATTCCTACTTGCCAATACCCACTTTTCAGGTCAAGAGTAGAAAACCAATATGATCCTGCCAACGTTGTTAATGTGTCGTCTATTCTTGGCAGTGGGTAACTATCTTTCTTGGTCACATCGTTAAGTTTCCTGTAGTCGACACAAAACCTAGTACTTCCATCCTTTTTAGTGACCAACACCACAGGAGATGACCAAGGACTTGATGACTCTTCAATAACACCGTCGCTGAGCATTTTATTAATGAGATTGTGAACTTCTTCTTGCTTGGCCATTGGTAGTCTTTTTGGGGGTTGTCTTATCGGTTGGGCATCGCCAGTGTTGATAGCATGTTGAATAAGGTTTGTGCGTCCCGAACTACTCCTAGTTTCGAAGATATTACTTTGTTCTTCTATAAACTCTCTCGCTTTACTATATTCTTCTGGAGTGAGATGTTGCCAAGTTGACTCAAATTGCTGAAGTACCTCCATTGGTAACTTGCTTGTATCCTCGGAAGTTGGCTCTTCACATCTTGTTACTTTCTGTACTGGTTCAAATAATGCTACCACCTCCCCCTTATTAATTTTGACACTATTTGGGAAAATATTGGCGACTCTAATCGGGATGTCTTTATCGGTTTTAACTAGTGATTTTGCAACGAGGTAGGTATTGGGTGTGTTTTGTTGGCTTATGAGTCCGACGCAGCTTGATGTTTTACTTTCCAGCCTCCCAAAAATTATGGTCTCACTGTTACCGACTAGTCTTGTTGTGCATACTGCCACGACCTTTATTGGTTCTTTATTGAAGTGACTATTTGACAAAATGAACTCTTCATTCCCAAATCTTAGGGTATTAAGTTTATTATCAAACGCAAATCCATGTTTACTTATCAAGTCCATTCCCAAAATAAATTCGTCTTCTATTTCGGCAACCAATACAGTGTGGCGAATCTTCAATCTTCCCAGCTGTAGGTCTATATCTGTCTGCCCCAACACGTCGGCGGATTCTCCAGTCACAGTCTTAAGTGTTATTTTCTTTTCTATTGGACGAATTTTATATCTCGTTGCAATTTTGAACTTAAGCAATGATATGGCAGCATCAGTGTCTACCGTTATATTAACTTTTCTCCCATTAATGAGTCCGTCGATGTTAAGACTGTCAGCAGTATGTTTTAGGCTCTTAATAGAGTAAATTTTGGGGGCTCTATTCCCATTAGCCAACACCCGCCCCTCTGCGTTGACTAGTTTTAGTTTTCCTGATCTCTTCTTCGGTACTCTGTCCCGCTAGATGGCGAGCGAGACCTTGTTTGGACGCGACAATCGCGTTGAATATGCCCTGTACGTCCGCATCTGAAACACTTTACATTTGGAGGGGATCGTCTGCTTTCTTTCAAAGAGTCAATCTTCTCTATCAGTGATTGAAACATTTGGTTTAGCGTTTTTGAGTTGACCTCATGTCCATTGCTCATTTCTTTTCCCTCCTGAATTGAAACAGCTCTTACTTTTGACCTGGACATATTATTTGATGATTCAATTTCAAGGGCTCGAATCAACACTTCACTGCTGTTATGGAAGCGTTCTCGACGAAGTAACTTTGCTAAGTCCGTGTCTCGTAATCCGTTAATAAAGCGATCTACCGTGAAGGGATCTCTGTAATTTTCTGGCATTTCTGGGTAAGCTAAATACATCACCCTCCTGATATCTGCTTCATACTCTTGCAATGATTCTCCTGGTCTTTGTTGACCAATATTTAATTCTGACCAATGTAAATTTCGCAAGTGTTCGTCTCCATACCTTCTTTCTAACGCTGCCACTAGAGCGTTATAATTCTGTTTTTGCTCGACTGGAATGGACCGTAAAAGTCCCAGAGCAGGTTCTCGTAGAGCTACTAACAATGCTCTAGCTTTTTCCTCATCATCCCAACCATTTGCAGCAGCGGCAGCTTCAAACTGTTGTTTATAAGTAGACCAGGAAGACGTACCATCGAAATTTGGAGGCTTAATGTTTTGGTTGGAATTCACAACACATCCCTGAGTTTTCATTTTGTTGTGTTCTTTTTGGAGCTGTATAAGCTGTTTTGACACATCCTGGAGCTTTTCTTCCACTGTTTGAAAAACTTCTTCTCTTACATTCTGTAGCTTGGTCTCCACTTTTTCTTCAACATTCTGCAATTTGTTTTGTACCGTTTCTTCTACATTCTGCAATTGGTTTTGTACCTTTTCTTCTACATTCTGCATTCTTTGAGTTATTTCTTCCTTAAGATCTTCAGTTGCTGCTTTGAACTCTTCTCTCAGCTGTTCGGAGTTGCTCTTTATCTGATCTCATATCGTTCTGGTTTTGTTCAATAGTGTGTTTCATGTCGTCCATGGTTTGTTTCATATCGCCCTGGTTTTGTTCAATGGTCTGTTTCATGTCGTTCTGGTTTTGAGCCATTTGAGCTGCTAGAGCCTGCATCATTTTAGTTAAATCTTCCATCTTGGCCGATCCTTGTCTAGTAAGCATCAACTTCCTGATAAATCACTTAAAACGTCTATTTTAGGGCTATAAAGCGAATGTCAAAGTCGGTTTTTCAATATCTCTTCCAATTCTTAAATAGAACCTAATGGAATGTTCTGGAATATACTGGTAAATGCTACTCTTTCTGCTACTAGGCAAATGTAGAAGTCACTTTTTGATTATCTCTTTTGGTTCTCGAATAGACCGTCGTAGAATGTTATGGAATATTCTAGAAATAATTTCTAATTCTTACTTTTAAAATAACTAAGCTACTGTCGAAGTCGGTATTTGTATATCTCTTCTAGTTTTTTAATAGAACGTCGTAGAATGTTATGGAATCTTCTAGAAATTCTTTTTAGTTCTTACTTTTGAAATTACTAAGCTAATGTCGAAGTCGGTATTTGTATATCTCTTCTAGTTTTTGAATAGAACGTCGTAGAATGTTATAGAATATTCTAGAAAATCTCTCTAATTATCAATTTTTGGACTGTAAAGTTAATGTCGAAGTCGGTTCTTAAATATCTCTTTTAGTTTTTGAATAAAACAATATCGAACTTCTTCGAATATTCTGGAAAAATCACTTACTGTTTTTCTGTCCAATTGTCCTATCCGGTGGTAATATGTAAGGGTAGTCTTTGCACTATTCAGTTCCGAATATTCTGGCAAAATCACTTACTGTTCTTCTTTTTAATTGTCCTAGCCGGTGGTACTGTGTAAGGATAGTCTTTGCACTATTTATTTCTTTTAATCTCACTTCTGACACCAATTGTTACGGGTTCACAACGACAAATTAAAACTCGCAATTGTTGAAAACGATACGTCAATTTATTTCGACAAATTATGTACAAAAACACGCACTTAAACTTAGTAATAACTTGCTAATAATTCACTACTATAATCGGTCTATTAACTTCGTGTTAATCTCACGACCACTACAGCATGTTATCTGTGACTGACCGCCTGGTGCGCGACCCCGGCCCTATATATAGGATCGTCCATCTCTCTCGAACTTTCCGGCAGCCTTCGACGTCCGGAAAGTTCCCGCACTACCCCGACCGCAAGCCACAGACAACGCAACTAAAACCTAGACTAAGAATACAACCTTAAGATAAATCGACCTAATACTACACTAAACCTAAATAAATTCCAATTATAAAATTTAAATAACTTAAATTTGTAACAATATAAACAATTTACAATTTTGGAGCTACATGCCAATTTTTATTTAGCTAAACTATTTTCATCATACGTAGTAAATACTTACCGGATAGAGTAACTACTAACTGATAAAGGTGAATAAGGATTTTCCAAATACTTTTTTTTAACAAAACACCCAAAACAAAAAACACAAAAACAAAAACAGATGATTATAACCAAAAAATGTCAAAAATACCATAGACTATCAAATAAGAAGGGAAAACTTAGATGGTCGATTGTTATCAGCATTGCCAACCTGCGAGTTTCAGAGCTCTGAGTTAAAATGGTGTCGATAAACACTTTTACCTTTAACTCGAGGGTTACCCCAAGGTTAGAGTTGGCCCGGGGCTAGCTAACACGACGAGATACCCCTCGATTGATAAACCGGCCCTTAGGGTCGCCAAATTAGGACGGCTAAAACGTTTTAAACAATGCCTTCTAATATTTTTCATGACTTCAACATCAAGCATTTTGCAATGTATTTTGATCTGAATATATTTGAAATTGCAATGTTTTCTCTAATATTGTGTTGTGTATTGTTTATTCATTTCAGATCCAATTGTACGGATTTAACAAGGAATTATACCACAACATGTCGGAAGCACAGCATAAATCACAGGGAATTGTCGTCATCTCGCTAATGGTACAGGTAAGTCGAATTTATTTTAAATGTTCTTACTCGGCTTCTACTGAGAAACGTCAAACAAGAGGTAATAGCGTTGTTTGATGGAGATTAGGGACTTATTGCAATAAATTCAGGCAGTAATAGTGCCGGGCATTATTCTGACAGTTTCCCATTATAATAACAGCTGTCTTCTTTCAAGATTAGGCCTTTGTGTATTATAAGAGCTTGAATTAGTAGTGCCGCCACTATTAATAATGGAAAATAAACATTTGGATTTATAAATTCGACTGGTATATCAATTTTGAAAGATTAATTGTCAGTTTTCAATGGAGAACTGCCAGAATAGTACCCGGCACTATTACTGCCTGGCTTTATTGCAATAAGTCCCTTGCCCTCTCTCTGTATGGTGTATTTATTGACTCTGTTTTTATTCTGGACAATTTGTTAGCCCACAACGGTGGACACCAAGATATTTCGATTCCAGTTCACTTGGTGCCTAAAATCAAAGGTTCAAAGGCGACATGCCACACGTTAATTAATTATTCAAGGATTTTCAAAACTCAATAACATTATAATAATAATAAAATGGTTTAATTATCCAAATCAAAACAAATAAGTGTAACATTTTAAAAAATTAGTAAACAGATAAATAAACAATTTGACCCTGAAGCAATTCAGCATGGCTTGTTTAGGGAACATAATTTTAATTTTAAACTCCTTAAGTGATTTCAAGACAAAAAGTTCATATAAACAAAAGTCTACAAACGCTTAGTTTTCGAGATACAAGGTGTTAATTTTTTTTAGCGCCTGCAGTTTTTGAGATATTTAGCTCAAATTTCACACGTATATTTACTTATACACTTACACTACACCATTAAACCTGCAAAATAAGTAATTTTGGAAAAAGGACTGAAAAAATCCTAAACTCCAAACAATTTTTTTTTTCATTCCTATTCATACCCCGATGCCTCTGGGAAATTGTACAATTCCATCTTCAAGGGGAAATAAGTTAATTATCCAGAAGTTCAACAAATGCGAGGGGTCATCGGCACCCTAAAATTTTGTACAGCGTCCAACAGGACTTGGGTCCTGACGTGTACTGTTGGGTCCTGTTGAGTACTATCGTGTACTGTCGAGTACTGTTGGGTCCTGTTGCGAGGTACAAAGCGCGCCCTTCAAAAAACATGCGAGCAAAAAAAAAAAAAAAAAAAAAAGGGGGAAGGCCGACCGGGACAAAGCGCGCGCTCAAAAAACTTGCGACAAAAAAAAAACAAAAAAAAGGTCATCATGTTCGGGGAAGGCCAACCGGGACAAAGCGCGCGCTCAAAAAACTTGCGACAAAAAAAAAAAAACCAAAAAAAGGTCATCATGTTCGGGGAAGGCCGACAGGGACAAAGCGCGCGCTCAAAAAACTTGCGACCAAAAAAAAAAAAAAAAAAAAAAAAGGTCATCATGTCTTTTCGCATCTACGCCACTGGTTGGGGTTGGGGGGTAGTGTCGAGTACTGTCGTGTACTGTTGGGTCCTATCGTGTACTGTCGAGTACTGTTGGGTACTGCCGTGTACTGTCGACTACTGTTGGGTCCTGTCGTGTACTGTCGAGTACTGTTGGGTACTGTCGTGTACTGTCGAGTACTGTTGGGTCCTGTCGTGGTACTGTCGGGTCCTGTTGTGAAATTTGTACAGTACTGTTGAAAGCTGATGACCCCTCGAACAAATGTGAACAATATGATTAATAGTTACATAACACTAAACAACATTAAAAGCTTAAAACACAAAATTTTTGTTAAATAAATGAATTTATTATTATTAATATTTATTTGTATGAATAATTAATGTATTATTATTAATAATTAATTTATTTAACAATAATTTTAGTTTTATCTGTAAGTGTTTTAAGCTTTTAATGTTTTATGTTGTAATTAATTAATTTAAAGAACCTCCAATTACCAAATTTTTAGATTTTTTTAAATTTTTCCTAAAACTGTGCTTCTAAGGGAAAATTATGTAATTATGTTCTATAGCGGCATCCGTTTATTAAAGTAATGTAAAAAAAAATAAAAAAAATAAATTAAATAAAAAAAATACCCAACTGCTAAATCTACTTATACCTACTAGACGCAGTTGGGTACATAATTGATAGGTATACCTATAAGGTACGACATGCTTCAACTTTGAATTTTGATGACTTACAAAATTATACAGTTTTGTATTTTCATGAATCAGGTTATTGTGTAACCAGTAGATTTAGCAGTTGGGTATTTTTTTTATTTGATTTTTTTTTATTTCCAACTATTTGGTTTAACTCCTAATCAGTCATTCATTTAACTAAACTAAATCAAGGTACCTAATTATTACCTAAATCGTGCATTTGTGTTAAATATTGAACTATGCCCTAAGGGTAGATAGGTGCGTTTCTACAAACATTAAGTGCAGGACGGGAGGGGAGAGGTAGGGGAGAACTAGTAAAATGGCGTTGAAAAAAATCTTAAAGCGTGTGCAGGAAGAATTTTTGAAATCACTCTATATTTGTGAAAGTTATAGCTACAACTATAACTATAATAAGGGGGTGGGGAGAAAAGAGGGAAAGGAAGGGGGAACTAGTTAGAAAGAATTTTTAAAATCGCTCAATATTTGATAAAATTATGCGAATATGGTTTTTGGAAAGAGACGGGGGGAATGACAGGAGGGAAGACGGGTGGATGCAGGGAGGACTAGAAAGGAATTACAGCAAATTATAGGACATTTGCAATGCCTGATTAAAGGAATGTCATTAAAATCGCTTAAAGTTTATGTAATTTGTATGACTTAAAGCCTACATCAAGTGACAAAATGGCGTCAGACAACCACCATCAGCAGCAATTCAACGACACTTTTTTTGTTAAAATCGGTTAAGCCGTTTAGCCTCTAGCGCGACACAAACAAACATATTTACATTTACATACATACATTTACATACAGACATATCCCAAACGAAAAACATTACCCTTCATTTTGCCGTGCTGCAGTTGGGTAAAAAAAAAAGATGTTTATAACGAAAAAGTTTCACGGGCAAGTCCTCAGAGGTAAATTTCTTAAAAAGCACGCTCTATATAGAAAAATGTAATCCACACTTTATTGTTGACAATAAAATTTGATTTTAAACTGTGTATAATAAGGTAAGATTAATTTAATCTAATAAAATATAGGGGCGTCCGTAAATTATTTCTACGTCTAATATGAGTTATCATACCTTTGACAGTAAGAAAGAAGAATTAAAGAGATCAGTTGGATGACTTGGTCGAGCTAATACCCTGAGAATTTCTCGTTTTTGTATTGAGACACCGCAGCCTGCATAGATGGAAGTTTTCCGAAAATTTATGTATGGCTTCGGTAGTTCAATGCTAAGAATGTTTGCCTAGAGAGCAAGAGATCCCGGGTTCGAGTCCCGGCCGAAGCAGAAAACTTTTTTCTTATTTTTCTTTCTTTAATTTCACTTGTTGTTTATAGTTTTAGTTCCTTGCATTATTTGCAATTTGGTATTTCACAATAATTTTGTTACAGGTTTTTTTTTTAATTTCCTCCGAAACTAAGCTCAACTGCTTTTAAAAATGTGTAAGTCAGTGTTATAAACGAAAAACTCTTCAGCGACGTCCGTAAATGGGGATTTTTAATTTTTTTAAATAAATATTTTTTGATTTTTTTTTTTAATGTATACTTTTCCTCTTTTTGGGAGATCGAAATCGATGTTAGCCTCACCGTCAAATGATCGCAAACGGATCCTATCCCGTCCAGGTACGTTCCGGTTAGGAAAAGTTTGCAATCAATAGAACAAGCAACAAAAAAGAGAGCAGCCCTCCCCACAGCCCTACGTTTAGGGTTGCGGTCACACTGAGAAGCACACAAACCAATTTAGGTTATAACCAGTGGTGAGGTTGTCAAATTTACATACAAAAACTGGTGAAAGTAAAGCCATGAAGATGACAGCTGTGGAAATTGATTCTATATTTATTTGTATTGAGTCGAATTGGAGCCTTCCTTCTCTTTTGTGGCTTTAGAAAAATTTTAGAGCTTGAACATGATTTGGGGCGAATAGAATCTATTGTGTTCCCCTCGGGAGGAGGTCACATGATGTTAATCATAGGTCTTTTGTGTCTGACAATATCTTTAATAATCATGGTTGCCAACATAAATTGTTAAGCGAAGGAGAGAAAAAGGTGGCCCTGATTGGTTCAGTGGGCGTGCATTCGTTTGACAGTCAGAGGATCGTTGGTTCGAATTCCATGCCAGAATTATCGGAAGTAGGGGTAAAGCCTGTCTTGGGCGAAGTTTGGGCATCAACGAAGTAGGTTGATTTGGGCGTCAACGAAGAAGTTGATGATCAATACAAGGCCGTGGTTTGAAAGTTACGTTAAGCCGGTGGGCACGTTCTAAGAGCGTAGATTGTGGTAGCACGATAAAGACCCCTGTGTCCGACAAAGGGTAGGAGGCAAAATAAAATCCCCCTTGATGTCTTCATGTAGTATGAATGTATGAATGAATGAGTTGTGATTGTCTCAGGCACCAAGTGACTTCGAGTCAGATTATCATGGTGTCAACCAAATGGAGCTGGCAAGTTGTCTGCTATAAGCGGACAATAAGCAAAAACAAAACGAAACGAAAGAGAGAAAAATAGATAGAGAGCAAGTGAGACAGAGGGGGTGGTCCTATTATAAAAGTATAAGTTTTTTATTATTACTTTTAATATCATGTCTGTAAGTAAATCATGTCTGTAAGTAAAAGTTCTCGTTATTGAGCTGCTGCACCTTGTGAAATTTAATTTAAAAAGATAGGAGTTTTAATGAAAATACCATCCAGACACTATGCCACGTCTGACTTTAACCCGGTCTATGGACATTTCATTTCTGTCAAATATACCATCTAAAACATTCCATGTTCGGCAAATGCACATTTTTGTGTGTCGGACTTTGCCGTCACATAAAATCGACGTTTTATGCAAGTATTTTCGTTCGGTCATGTAATGGCCTTCTTGAAATATAGGCTGTTTTGTAATAGCGATTTCTCTTGAGAAAGTCAACTCAAATATTAGCAACGGACCGTTTGGTTATTCGTTCTCTTCGTTTAAATATGAGAATCAAACAGAGAGCATTTAGGCAAGAAGCGTCAAAAAATCATGCATTTTCATTGTTTTATTAGATAGTTTAAGTTGTGCTTTGTATTTTTACGTAAGCATAAGATTTGACAGTTACGCAAGCGCACTTCGTCACACCGTTGTCAAGGTCACGTTAGGAGCTTACGTATTTACGTTAGCTTACGGCAGTCTGCGGGCACCTTAATGTTACCAAAGAATAGAATTGGTTGATTGACCGATCGAAAAATGAGGCCTAGAAGATAATTTCCCCTTCCAGCACAAAACGATTCCTTGCAAATATATTCCTACTGTAGTTGAAAAGCCAAAAAACAAAATTGTAACATCAAAAAAACACAGTGCCGACTTCCATATTCTCTGATATTAGTAGACTTGTTATGGTAACGTAAAAACATTCAACTTAAACTCAAATTTGGAACAAAACGTAGAGCGCTTAACGTCCAGTTTTACGTAAAAATACGTAGCACAACTTAAACTATCTATTAACCAATAATAACCCTACGCTAGGTTGTCTCTGGTTAAAAGTAAAATGAAAACACATGATATTTTGACGTTTCTTGGTTAAACGCTCTCTGTTGGATTCTCGCATTTAAACAAAGATAACGGTAACCAAACGGCCCAGCGCTTATATTTGCCTACTGTTTTGGTGCTGTCAAAAAATTGTCCCAGTCCAGTTTTAAAAGAATACGAGAGGCCGCGCCGTCGTGGGAAATGTTCACTCAGTGCAAGTCTGGGCTTGTCAGTTGCTTAAAAGAATACAAAAATATGAACTAGTTTTCCTAAAAGAATTCAAAAATTGCAATAGTATTTTCCCAAAAAAAAATGGCAATTTGTACCTACTTCATCACCTTAAACTAAAGTTTATACTACATTTGCCATTCATGACAAACACATCACTCTTTAAAGAACCATTATTTTACAGTGATCTTTATAATAATTAAATTGGTATTTTACCAAGGGCATACACGTGGGGCATTTTCCGCCTTCCCCTAAGTGTTAAAAATAATGTAATAATTTCCTAATTTTCAAACAAATCAATTCAACAATCATTCAAGTTAGCACTATAAACTTATAACGATATATACTGTGAAGGATATAATTAGTTTTTTTTCGCGAATTAGTTTTACGAAGAAAGTATGGTCAAAATATTCCTCTTCTTTGTAAGATGGTCTTAAAAATACAAATGTAATGCTCCATTTACAGACAACAGAAGACGGCAATTCTGTAGCCAGAAATGCAATTCCGGTATTTATTATTTCCCTGTTCCTGATTGCAAAGTATTCTGCGCTTCTGGAACCTTTGGCCCATATTTTGTAGTTTAAAAGTTTAGATTTATTGCAATGTGGAAATCGCATTAAAACAGTAATCTAATTAAACATCATCGCAAATTTGCAGAAGAAGTCATGAACACTATCTTAGCAGAAGCCTGCAGAAATGCCGAAAATATTGGTATGTAATTGAGTTACAGGTGTCAAGGCGACAGGAAAATCATATGCACGCTCGAGCAAACTCACCATAGTACTGGAAAAAATATTTGTTACTACCTTTTTTGGAGCATCTGATAATGTCTTTAAAGTATCGCTATTTTGTTATGCTGGACTTGTCATATGAACATGAAGATGAGGCTGAATTATGGTACAACTTGTGGAGAGGCAAAATAATTAATAAAGAGGAGTTAAAAAAATTGGAAATAGCAGAAATTGTAAAGCCAGCGGAATTTTCTTATCCACCAACAAGATCAACTCTACATATTTTGCCAGCATTGCCATGTAGTACCATACAACGATCTTTTCAGAGAATATATTAAGCGGTTTGTGCATGCTGTGTGTACACCGGAAATTAGTTTCACAAAATAAACAAATAGAAGAAAAGGTTTTAAGCAGATTTGCTGATAAGATCCCAGATGTTTTCTTCTACCATAAAGTAAGTACTTATACTTTGTGGTTTTACTGTAATGGGTTACGATTTAGAAAAATGATGTGTATGTATGTTAATTTTTTTCGTTTTCGATTTTTTTTGTTTTTTTCAATAAAGACCTATTTTATTTTTAATTTTTTGCATTTGCTCGGGCCCCCCTCGCCTCAAACCAAGATTTTTTTTAGTTATTTTCCACATATTTCATGAACACAAACATAAAATAGCATTTTAGGCCTCATGGAATCTCGGGCTCACCCCAAAACTGTCTCAGGCCCATCACAAAACTTTTATCTAAATACGCCACTGCCAACTGCTGATTCGTGGTTTATCTTCTTTAATTCAAATTCATTTATTAGCAAATATGGACATTGTCATTGGATGAATTCAAAAAAAAATTGCCCTCTCCTACCAAGCTGCTATGTGTCCTCCTGTTTAGGGAGTTCGGTTCTCGTAAGTAATAGTCCTATTTACCTCAACAATGGTTTGTCACTGTTTTAGTTTGTTTATTTGTATAGCTTGGACATATATTGGAATTTTGCGTCTCTTTTTAAATATATCAGCTATTATAAACCAGTAAATAAATTATTCTGTAGTGATAATGGTTTTTGTCTTAAACAAGTAATACCTTTGTGGACCTACAAAAAGCATATGATCCCGTTCTAGTAGAAAAATTATGGACGGTGTTAGAGCAAACTAATATCAATCATACATACATAAAAGCGATAGAAGAACTATACAGAGGGTCAACATCTAAAATTAAAATTGGAAATCGACTTTCAAAAGAATTTCTGGTAACGAAAGGCTTAAAACAGGGATGTTGTGTCTCTCCAACTCTTTTTAAAATATATATCGCTGTTGCTCTAAAAATCTGAAAACGTAAAGTGCACGTTATACAAATTAACGACCGATTTACCATATACACACTACAGTTTGCTGCCGACCAAGTAATTGTAGCTAATGATAAAAAAGACATGGAGTATACACGGTTGTCTAGAATGAAAACACGTTCTTTTCTTGAATAAATTGTTTTACCTTAAAACAATTTTGTTTTGAATTAAAATATTTCTTTGTAGTTCAACGCAACATTTAATCTTGAAATTAGACTTTATTTTTCTTCTTTAATTTGTTTGTCTTCATATAAGTAATATTTTGCTTCCAGAGAAAACGGTGCCTTAGATTAATTCAGTCCTAATTTATATTAAAACAATTTCTGTTTCACATTAAAATAAGAGGCAAGACAGTTTTTGTGCTATATCAAGAAAATATTCTCTTGGTGAATAGGAAAGCACAAATTATTTTACTTCAAAACAATTTGCTATGCTCTACGACATTTTTTTCTACCGTGTATGATGATGTAGTTAACGGAAGAATACCAAAAGTGGGGATTAACAGTGAATGTGGAAAAGCACGCTGTTGTATGGAACAAAAATGGAAAGTGTCGAAACAGATGCAATAAGAAGATCAATGAGAATATCTAGAACAGATCACGTAAGAAATTATATCATAAAAGAAAGAATGGGAATCGAGGGAAGCATAACAGATGACATCACTAAAAGACAACTGATATGGTACGGTCATGTACAACGGATGAGCGACGAAAGATTACCAAAGCAGGTCCTAGAATGGCAACCAATAGGGCGCAGAAAAAGAAAGCGTCCTAAACTAGAATGGCAACAGTTTAATCCGAAGATCAATGAGTCAAAAAAAACCTGACAGAAGATGATTATCAGGATCGAAGGAGATGAAAAATAGGCGTCGGACAACGTAAAAAAACATTTCAAGCCGACATAGTAGTAGTAGTAAGTAAATTATTGGTAGATCAGTGCAGATACCTGCACACTGGAGACCAAATGCACATCCCTTGAGAAAGATAATGCGGAACTGCGCATCAAGTTAAATAGGCAGGAACAATATAGCCTTCTTAATAGTGTGGAAATCCATGGCGTTCCAGAGATCAAGGAGGAAAATATTTTAACCACTATTTCTCTAGTGAGTAAAGCATTAAATTTTCCCTTCGATAAGTCGCAGATTGATGCTTGCTACAGGGTTTCCAACAAGAATGTTAGTCCTGAGCCTAAAAAAATACACCTTAAATTCGTGTCCAGATTTACTAGGGACAGCTTTATCGGGGCCAGGAAAACAAAAAAAACCCTAAGCTTGGAGGACATAGATTTTCAATGGCCGGGTGTCACTGACCGCAAGAAGCCTATATATATCAACGAGGCTCTAACGGCGGAAAACCGAGTGCTTTTCGCCAAATGTAGGGACTTCAAAAAGTCCAACAATGTTCAATTCTTATGGGTGAAAAATGGGAATATCTTTATGAGAAAGAGTGATGGTGCAAATGTATTTAAAATTGATTCGGCAAGTAACTTAAATGATGTCCACTAAACGTAAGTCTTGTATATTTACCATTTATTACCAAAATGTCCAAGGGATGTCTTCTAAGTTAAATGACTTTAAGATTGCACTTTCACAACAGGACTTTGACATTTTAGTATTAACAGAATCCTGGCTTAATTCATCTGTTTATGATTATGAATTTTTTGATAATAGATATACCATATATAGAAGGGATAGAGATTTAGAATTTACAAAGAAAAAAATTGGTGGTGGAGTCATTGTGGCCGTAAAGAGGCATTTAAATGCAAAGTTATTACCTATTCAGTGTCCGGATAAAAACTTTGAAGATGTGTGGGTTAAAATTAATTTTAAAGGGGTCGAAATAGTTTTATGTGGTCTTTACATTCCGCCTAGTTCAAATTCTGAACTTTATGAATTATTTTTTGATAATGTTAAGCAAAGTTTGCTAAAAAATACAATACTTATTTTACTAGGAGACTTTAATATAAATAGGGTATGTAATATAGAAACTCTGTCAAATTTAACGAACATTGAATCAAAATATTTAGAGTTTATAAACTTTTTTAACATTCTCAACTATAATAAAATTTTAAACAGTAGAAATAGATTGTTAGATCTGGTATTAAGTAGTCATAAATTAAACATTATTCGGTGTTGTTGCCCCTTATTAAAGGAAGTAACAGACCATCCAGCTCTTCAAATTTCGGGTGAAGTATATACAGAATTTGATAAAAAAAGTAAAAGTTTTAGTAGCGAATTTAATTATAACAAAGCGGATGTCAAACAATACAACTTACTAAAAAATACGAACTGGGAAGAGCTGAATGGTCATCGCGATGCGAATGAGGTTGTTGGGCACTTTTATCAAATCTTTTTAAATAATATCTCCGAATGTGTTCCTTTTGCAAAACATATTAAAAAAATATACCCACCTTGGTTTAGTAACAGTATTATAAGAGATTTAAGGCGAAAAGAATATTATCATAATAGAATGAAAGAGTTTAATAATGATTTTGATAGGCAGATTTTTTTGCATCTTAGAACAAAAATTAAAAGGGAAATAAAACTTGTACATAGAGAATATATTTTGAATTTAGAGAACAATATAAATTCTGATGTAAATAACTTTTGGAAATTTGTAAATAATAGAAGAAAAAACTCAGATAACTCATCAGACAGCATGACTTTTGAGGAAAAACAAATCAATGGTAACTCTGATATAGCTCAAACATTTGCTAATTATTTTCAAAGTGTATATAATATAACATAATTCAAAATAATTTAAAATATTCAAACACAGTCTTAACTTTAAACCAGATTACGCAATCTGACATTTTAGAAGCTATTTGCAAATTAAAACCTAAAAAATCATGCGGACCGGATAATATTCCGCCTTATATCTTCAGGGCATGCAAAGAGTTTCTGGTGAGATCCCTGCAGATTATTTTCAACGTAATATTAAACACTCAAACCTATCCAGATGCTTGGAAAATATCAAAAATATGCCCAATACCGAAAAGTACGAAACAAACTGATATAAAACAATACCGACCTGTTGCGTTGATATGTGCGCCTAGCAAAATATTTGAGTCAATAGTTTATAATAAGATTTATAATCATATCAAACCAGGTATTGCAGAGGAGCAACATGGTTTCACAGCAAAACGATCGACTGTTACAAATCTGGCTTGTTTTACACATTATGTTAATTCTGCTTTGGATAGTAATACTCAAGTTGACGTGATATATACAGATTTTGCAAAGGCCTTTGATCGAGTGAACCATGATGTTCTTCTCCAAAAGCTTTCATCGTTTGGAATTTCAAATAATCTTCTCAACTTAATTACTTCATACTTAAGTCATCGAAAACAATATGTAGTTTACAGGGGCGCCTCATCAGAGCTCTTTCCAACCTATTCCGGCGTACCACAGGGCTCGAACCTCGGACCTTTGTTTTTCGATGTGCTAATTAATGACATGCCAAAGTCTATAAGTAATTCATTTGGTCTTCTTTTCGCAGATGATTACAAATTATTTAGAGAAATACGATGTAAAGTGGACTGTGAATTACTGCAAAAAGATTTAAATGATATAGTAAAATGGTCGGAAAAAAATAAATTAAATTTTAATGTAAATAAATGTTACGCCATGACATTTACTAGAAAAACTAACCCGATTATATATCGGTATGAAATGAATGGATCTGAACTGGAAAGAAAATCAGAAATGAAAGACCTTGGAGTAATTTTTGATCCTGAACTAAAGTTTGACAGGCACATTGCATTTGTTACATCAAAAGCATATCGAATGCTGGGGTTCGTCCTTCGAAACTCTCATGGTTTTCAAAATAAACAAACGTTAAATTTGTTATATAACGCGTACGTGAGAAGCAATTTAGAATATTGTTCTATTATATGGAGTCCTTTTTACGCAGCTTATAAGAATGATATTGAAAAAGTTCAAAAAAAGTTTTTAAGATACCTTTATTACAAAAAATATAATGTTTACTACTGTGATATTCCATATGTAACTTTAATTAAGGAGTTTAACTTCATTACCCTTGAAAAAGGAGAAAATTGGCGGAAGTTATTTTTTTGTCTAAATTAATTTGGTATCAAATAGATTGTCCTTATCTTATGAATCAAGTAAAGTTTTGTGTCCCTTCTTACCCTACTAGAAATTATTCTACTTTTGCGCTCCCTAGAGCAAACACCAACCTTGGTCAAAATAATCTGGTATATAGAATGTGTTATTTATTAAATAATGAGTTACGAGATCTAGATATATTTGAAATAGGTTTCAAAAGTTTTCGCACTAGAGCCTTAGAAAAATTGTAGTTTCTTTTTCTATTTATAAAATTTGCTTAGATTTCATAGTTTAGTTTAGTTTAAAAGTAGTTTTTTTTTTAAGTTACTTACTCTGTGCCTTATGCACGCCTTTTTGTAAACTCCTTAATGATTGTAATCTGTTATTGGGCGAAAGCCTGTTGATTGCTTAATAAAATAAAATAAAAATAAAAATAAAATAAAAAGTGCCATTAAAAATAAAAGAAAATATATTGCACCACCGACAAAAATAAGTTAGGGTGAAATGTAGTGAACCTATAAGGGTGATAACGGTTTTCAGTAAAATTAGTCCTCAAATCGTAAAAAATTAATTATAGGTAATACACAAATCTACAACTTTTTTAATCACTATTCTTTTAGACAACTAAAAATTTTCCGATAAAAATTAAAATATTCGTCTCTTTTTGTATTTGATTTTTATCTTTCACAGTTTTTTTTGGGGTTTTCACAAATTGGTGATTTCTTAAACTTTTATGTCTTAAACATTCTTTTTACATCAAAATATTAATATTTAAATTTTATTTTAAACCCAAAAATATTTTACCCAAAAATGCTCAAGTTCTAAAAGCAGTTTTTTAAAAACCCTGGTAATTTTTTTTGTCAAGATCTCTATTTTTAAATGATACGAAAAGGTTACAAGGTCAAAATTTAAAATGGCCTTTAAACGAGATGTACAATTATTAATTTAAATTATAGAAATTTCATTTTGATAATTTTTTAAACTGCTTAAATTCTGATTCCTGATAATTGACGTTTTCGCAAGAAAAAATAACATTGGTTTAAAAGAAAAGTGCTTCAATAATTTTTAAAAATTACAACAAAGACATAAAAAGATGTGTTTTTACTAAATTTTCTAAAAAAAAAAGTGGATCATAAAACCCCAAAATTAAACAAACGGTCTTTTTCATTTTTCTAAGAAAACTTTGGGTTAATACAATGTAATTATTACAAAAGTTGTAGATCTTTTAATTACCTATAACTCTTTTATTTAACTTCTTCGATAGGAGATCCAGGTTTGCTGAAAACCGTAAAAAAACAATATCCACCCCTAAAAACTCAACCAATGCTCATCCCGATAACTCGGATCAAGTCCACTTCTGTTATCCTATTGGCTGCGATAAATTTTCTTTGATTTCCAATATTTTCCATGCTGTTTACCTTCCAAAAGATATTGCGGTCTGTTTAATTTTTTTAATCTAATATTTTTATTAAATTCTTTATTTTCTAATAAAAAAAAACATTTAAATAGGTATCCTAAAAACACATAAAATACTTCTTTCACAACAATTTATAAAATACACCGTTGCTATTAAAACTCCTTGCACCACCTTTTTTGCAAATTGGAACAAAACTCTGTCTTGCATGTTTTAAAGGAGTTTATTTAAAGAATGCAAGTGTAGGGGTTGTTTTAAAAAAACTCCTCCCCAGGTATTTAATTTGTGGGGCAATAAATTCTTTTAGTGGGTATGGACGTGGATTAAAGGAGGCAAGATTAATATCGACATCAAAAATTAAGTCTCTATGTTTTAGCGCTATAGCACTTTATAGGGTGTCTCAGAGCTCTTGCATAGTAAAACTGTAGATTCCGATAAACATATTGAGATGTAGCCGCACTTGCTTTTGTCCAAACGAATGATAAATCGCTGACCGGGGTAAAAGGGTTTAAATTTACCCACACACTAACGGCGGTTCTGAAACAAAAGTCTGGGGGGTAATGATGAAACGGTGACCGTAAACATACGTACAGGAAAAAAGCGAAAAGGAAATATTCACACAGCAAAAAATGCTACAAAGAAAAAAGCGCACGCGCACATAGTAAAACAGCGCATAGGGAAATCAAAGAATGAAATAAGGAAGTCCCAGATATACATTTACAATGGTATCTACTGTTACAGGTTACTTGATAATCTTAATTTTGCTCACAAAAATAGGGTAGTATAGAAGGTGTGGGGGTTTAGGGGCCACAGGGAAACTTTCTCGAGATAACGAGCATCAAAAGTAATAAGTGGAGATAAAAAAATATGAGGTTAATTTTTTAAGGAAAAACTATTTTTTTGGAACAAACTTTTAAAATGCCATATTAAACGCAATGTTTTTCTTGATATTTTACGTTGATAAAAATAATTCTCTACATATTATTAAAATATCATTAATATTTTTTTAAAAAATAAGTAAGCTAAAATTAAAATTTATAAAATATTTTTTATTTAGGTTATTTTGACAGCCTATATCTCCTTAACTTGTAACTTTATCAGAAAAGAAACAATACTTTTTTGGATCACAATTATAGCTAAGTAATTAAATGACTGTGACTTTTTTTTGTAAAACCTTTTTCCCCCACTCCTAACTAACTTTAAAAATCCTATATCTTAAAAACAGATGAGTTTTAATCGACCCCCTTATTATAGAAACTTTCTTATCAGAAATACCCGCTCTATCACCTGCTGCATTATGGCTCCTAAGTTATGGGAGACCCTGTGTATATATAAATTTTGAAAAATGTTTAGAATTTTCGAAAATATTTGAAACTTTCATTGAAATTCATAAAAACTTTAAAAATTGAAGAGTATAACTTCTAAAGGGTCTAAGTGCCATATATTCAAAAATCTAGATTTTGCTTGAAAACGGTCGTAAGTGCCAACCCCAATGCATCTGAAAAGGGTCTATATGAATTGGAAACTGCAGAGGCTTTTGCGATGCGTCGAAAGATGGGGCCACGTGTAAGTGCTTATTAATATTTTAAAGCGTTTTTGTTGATTTTCCCAACTTTAGGATTTTGGCACTTATTTAAAACTTGAATATCTTTTATGATTTGTGAACTAGTTTAATATTTTTGAACATTTTTGGAAATTTTCGTAACTATAAATAAATTTTGTTAAAAAGCTCAAAAATGGACCATTAAACTAGTATTATTGGTAGGTCGTAGGCTTAGAGTAAGATATTTGTTCTTACCCTATAAAGGTCGTCGGTAATATTTAAACCAGCACTTAAAATAAGAAAGTGATTGTATATTTGATCAAACCCACTTATCCCGTGTTCTTACTGTAGCACTCCGATGGCTCAGATTGGGTTTTGGTAGATACAGTGGACTATAATTAACATTGGCGCAAAAAATTCATTTAACTAGAGAAAGTAAATAATTTAAAAATTGTAGGGTAAACTTGAAAGAGAAACAAAATGGTGATATAGCCTCATGGAGAGGGACTTACCGCTGTTTTGAAGTTCCAAAGTGCAAGGTGTACACCTTTCCATAAGAGTTATGTGGCTTGAAGTTCCAACAGGATGATGGCACGATAATTTTAATTATTTGCGGAATTTTAAAGTGAATTTTCACTATTTTTAAATTTGAATTTTAAGGTTGTCGTTTTCTAGACATGGCGACGCGCAGCACACTTTGTCTGTCTCTCAATCCTGCGCTTGCAGTTTTTTCGCACATGCGCACAGCACTTCACCCTCTATAGGAAACCATATCACTATATTTTAAATTAAAAACATGATAGAAGACGCTTGTAGTGCCAAAGTATATAAAAACAAAGGTATAAGAAATAAAATGATAATTCTTAAATTTAGAATAGAAATTACATTTTCTGCGTTTAATTCTCGCATTTTAATGCAATTTTGCTTTAGGTAAATTTTATAATAACTAATAGTTGACCCATTTACTTAGGATTAATATAGATTTAAGACTAATAATTTTATGTTCAAGACAAAATTTTAGTCCATGAAAAATAGGAAAAAATAAAAGTAAAATTCAAAAATAAAAGAAAAATAAAGAGGTTTTTTATGGAAACCGAACATATTGCCGACCGAAAATGCTATGCATTTTCTAAAGTATTAAGTGGCAAAGGACATAGCTTTGAGATTGGTCTCTTTAACACCGAGTCCCTTGTCTTGACATTAGCAACTCGATTTACACCGTCCTTACCCGGAAAAATTTCAATTATTCTACCGAGCTGCCATTTTAGCGGGGGTATAAAATCATTCTTGATTATTACCAAACGACCAACTTCTGGAGTACAAGTGCGGTCCAGCCACTTGCTCCTTTGTTGAAGTGTATGCAAATATTCTTGCTGCCAGCGTCTCCAGAAATCCTGATGGATTCTTTGAAGTAGCTGCCAACGAGTTAATCTATTAATTTTGACATCTGTTAAGTCAACGTCAGGAAGAGCTGTCAACGGTTCCAATGATAAAAAATGACCTGGTGTCAAAACAGAATTGTCATTTGGATCCGAGGAAATTTCAGTTAGCGGTCGAGAGTTCATAATAGCTTCAATCTGACAGGTGACTGTATATAACTCTTCATATGTTAAAATTTGTGAACCAATGGTTCGAAATAAATGTTTTTTGACAGTTTTAATCCCTGACTCCCAAAGACCTCCAAAATTGGGACTGTGACTTGGAATAAAATGCCATTTAATTGGACGAGGAGAATCAATCGGTAACAACTGTCTATTTGCCGAAACTAGGTTAGTTCCATTATCAGAATACATATCAGTTACGTAATTTCTACGAGCCACAAACCTACGCATTGCTGCGATAAAAGCATCGGCTGCCAAATCACTGACTATTTCGATATGTACCGCTTTCGTACTCATACAAACGAATAAGCAAATATATGATTTTAAAGTACGTGGCGCACCGCGGGTTCGGTTCATTAAAATAGGAATGGGGCCACCTAAATCTACTCCCGTATGCAAAAATGCTCTGAGTTGAGAAACTCGTGGAAACGGAAGTGAACCCATTGGGGGTTGTACCGATTTAGGGGATAATTTAAAACAGGGGATGCATTTTGCTAAAACTTGACGAATTTTGCGTTTTGCCGCAATTATCCAATAATTTTGGCTTAGTAAAAAATGTACTGTTCTTAATCCAGCATGTAAAAATGTTTAATGAAAATGTTCGATAATTAAATAAGTAATTCTACTTTCGCAGGGTAATAAAAAAAAATTTGTCATAAGAGAGAGAAGAATTGTGCAATCTTCCACCGACGCGTAATAAATTTTGGTCATCTAAAAATAGATTTAATTTTTGCATCGGTTTAGGTAATTTTATATTATTTTTAAGAGAATTTATTTCTTCCGAAAAATAGATCGATTGTTCGTTTTTTATTAATAAATAAAGTGCGGTTTGAATTTCTTGAAACGTTAAAAAAGTTTCAAAAATTATACTTTTATTTAGAAATTTTTTATTTATAAAACGTAAAATATACGCAAAAATTCTACAGAGTTTAGTAAAAGAAGAGTTTTTATTAATAAGCGAAGTTAAAAAATTTAAGTTTGGGGTTTGCGTAGTAATTAAAGTTAAGTTTTTATTAGCTTTTTCTTCATTTAAAGTTTCAGAAGTGTCTTTTATTTCCAAGGTTATAGGCCAGTAGTCATAATGTAATTTTACAAATTGGGGACCTTGAAAACATAAACTATGATTTATAAGTTCACTAGGATAGAGACCTCTTGAAGCTACATCAGCGGGATTCTGAGAAGTGGAAATATAATGCCAATTTTTAGCAGATACTTTTTCATGAATTTGCGTGACTCTATTTTGTACATAGGTTTTCCACCTAGACGGATGTCCATTTTTATTCCACGATAAAGCTACTTGAGAATCACTCCATGCGAATATTTGGTGAATTTTAAGTAAGTTTTCAAAACTATGAAGAATAAATTGAATTAAATCAGCTAATATATTACAAGCGGCTAACTCGAGTCGTACGATACTTGTAAATTTTATAGGGGCGACTTTAGTTTTTGACCATAAAAAATAAATAAAAATTTTATTTTTATAAATTACACGTAAGTAAACAATAGCTGCGTACGCTTTATTTGAAGCGTCTGAAAAACCGATTAATTCGTATTGAGCGTTTCCGGAAAAAATATTGATAAAGCGGGATAAGCGAAATTCTTTTAAAAGTGGTAATTCTAACCTATAGCGTTCCCAGAGGCTACTTATCGCTATGGGAGCATCTTCGTCCCAGTCCAATCCAGATTTCCAAAATTCCTGGATTAGGCATTTAATTAAAATAGTAACTGGCGACAACCAACCACGGGGATCATAAATTTTAAAAATTTCTGAAAGGATATTGCGTTTCGTGCAACTACGATTTAGAGGCTCTACTGAGTGTGAAAAATAGTCTGAACAGGGTTGCCATCTAATTCCTAAAATTTTTGTAGTTTCTTCTGTATCAAGAGAAAGAGCTTTAGGGTTAATATCGGATTCTGGCAAGTGCTCTAAAACAGTTTTATTGTTGCTAGTCCATTTATGTAATTTAAATCCTGCGGATTTTAATAAAAGTGATAACTCTTTTTGGAGAGATATAGCTTCTTCAACGGAGCTACAACCTGTGACAAAATCGTCAACAAAATTATCTGTCATAATAACTTTAGCGGCGCGGGGAAAATTATGCTTTTCGTCCTCAGCTAGCTGCTGTAAGACTCTTAAAGCTAAAAAAGGAGCGGGGGTAGTACCATATGTAACGGTTTTTTTATTATATTCTTTTATAGGTTCGGCAGGACTAAACCTCCATAAGATTTTTTGATAATTTTGATGACGCGGGGCTATTAAAATGCCGTAAAACATTTTAGAAATATCGCAACAAAGAGCGACTTCATTAATCTAAAATTTAATAAAATAGAACAAATGTCTTTTTGTAATTTGGGACCGGCGTAAAGCGTGTCATTTAGGGAAATTCTTCCAGTATTTGTTTGCGATACTGTGCTTGCGTTATGCATAAAGTCCGAATATTTTTGATAGGTTTCCGGTGTTTTAATTAAGCGGTTTTCGAGAGATAAAAATCTTTTTAATGCAAGTGGGCGACTATTTGGAAAACTTGGTTCACTATTTTCGCAAAAGGGTAAAGTCACGACATAACGCCCTGTATTATCATGAAAAGTAGTATTTTTAAATATTTTTTTACAAGCTTCGTCAGCCGGGGAAAGAATAGGTTTAATTTCCGGTATATTTTCAGTTTCCCAAAATTTCGATAGTGAATCATTAAGTTGATTATTTGAAATTTGGCATAAAAGGGATACCGAAGCGAGGGGCGAGTTTGTGTTACCAATTTGTCCCATTAAAATGTACCCAAAAATTGAGTTTAATGCGATAGGCTCATTTATATTACCTACAATACGACCATCTCTAAGAATATAAGGGAAAATATCGGCTCTAAGTAAAACGTCGATTGCTCCCGGTCTATAGAAATAATTGTCCGCGAGATTTATATTTTTTATAATTCCCATTTGACTAATATTTATGTCATTTAAGGGAAGCGAAGAACAAATTTGAGGTAAAATAACTGCACTCTGTACTGATAAGGTCAGTTCAGATTGATTGCAAGGGCGAATGATCATATCAATAGATCCTAATTTTGATTGCATACTGGTCTCACCAATTCCAAAGACTTCAGTTTCAATATTAAAGCGGGGTAGGCCTAGTTTGTTGGCACATTTTAAAGATACAAAAGACAGATGCGATGCGGAATCTAAAACTCCACGAAAAGTTTGATAATTACCTCTTATATCTTTTATTTGAAAAAGAGCGGTAGAAAGCAAAGTACTAGAGTTACTGTAACTTTGAGTAGAGTAGCAAGCACCTTGATTTTGAGTTTGCGAAGAGGATGAGTTACTAATTTCATTTCTTTCCTGCCGAAACGCTTTAATTTGTTGGCTATTTACAGGCAAATCTGCATTATTATTTTCTTGCCATTGAGACGAGGAGCTATGATGCCTTTTTTTGCAAAATCGACAATTAAAAGTGCTTTTGCATTGGAAGGTTTTATGACCATTCGAGGTACAGTTTACGCACCATTGTTTTGCTTTTAATAAATTAAATCTTTGTTGAGGCGTTTTATTTAAATAATCAGGACAAAAAGTCAAATTATGAGTATTCGAATTGCATAAGGAACAATTATTTTGAGAATTCTGCTGTGCCGTAAAAAATGCACGAGGCGTTTGGCGGGTATTATAGTTATTTTGCGGTTTTAGAGTTATATGGGGCGGTTTTGTAAATTTGGGCTTCATAGAAAATTGCGTACTGGATGTACTGGCGGCGTTAACTACAAAAAGCGAGCTACAATGTTGATCCAAAAAATTATAGATTGATTTATATGAAGGTATTTCGGTAGGCTTACCATGAAAGGCTTCAAATCGCGTTTGAATCGAACTATCAATAGATTTCAACAACTTTTGGGCTAAGACAAAGTCCCAAACATCTGATTGCAAACCAACAGTTTTTAAAGCTTCAATATTTTTTGTGAATATATCAAGCAAGTTTCTTAGAGCTACGGAGTCATCAGAGTTTACTTTAGGGCAATTTTCGATAGCATTCCAATAATTTTGGGCTAAAATGCGATCATTTTTATACCTTTTTAAAGATTATTGAAAACAATAGGATAGTTTGCATCCGAAACTGGTAATTGCGTAACTAATTCCTTTGGAGGACCATCTAAATAAGTAACTAAAAGCGAGTATTTTTGTATATTTGGAATTTGCGGATTATCATGAATCATTGTTTTAAAAAGATCATAAAAGGTAGGGAAATCATTGACATTGCCAGTGAATTTTTCAATGTCAATTTTCGGTAAACTTGGAAAATAATCAGTGGTTTGTGAACCTCCTGGAGAGTAGGGGTTGATAGTAAGTCGGCGACTTCCACCTTGCAAAGGCGGCGTAGTGTTTTCTGCTTAAAACAACTTATCATAGATTTCTTTGACTTCAGCAACATTTGTTTGAAATGAATGAAGATGCTCGATACAAGCCTTAACTTGATCCTGATCCTAGTAAATTTCATTTAATAAAGCGGTGTGCTTTTTAAGGTATTCCTCTTGGACGTTGTCAAGCTCTTCGTAACGAATCTTAAAGTTAAGATGTTTGGTTGCATCAGTTTTAGCCAATTTAGCTACCGTTAAAATTTCATTTAAATTTGAATCTTCGATGTCACGAAAGACTTTAATTTTCTTTACCTTTTCAGACATTATTTTGTAATAAATTAGGCAAAGTAAACAAAATCAAAATTTGTAGATTAAATATTTTAAAAAAATTTAAAATAACCGTATGTAACCGTAGCCTCTTACATATAGGCATGCAAACTACAGCGAAAAGAAAAAACAAATAAACATGTAGGTATTTATTTGCGCCTTATAAATTAGGAAATAAAAAACTTATACTCCGAAATTACCTACACACAGATATATCTTTCCAAAATACAAAGATAAACTTTTTGCATTTACATACACATAGCCACCCAAGACTCCAATCTCGAATATATGTCCTTCCGTTTTTTATAAAATTTGCGAGATGTAGGTATAGGTCTCCTAATACAAATTCATAGGTACCTATTTTATTAACCTATATTATAATTTTAATTTATTAATGGCGTCTCTTTCTTACCTTCACACTACTAGCGTTTGCTCTCACTCTAGCGAAAATGAATTTTTTGAAATTTCAAAAAGAAAATCAAAATAGAAATCAAAATCCGGCAATCGAAGTGATCAAAATATGTAGCACTCCGATGGCTCAGATTAGGTTTTGGTAGATACAGTGGACTATAATTGACATTGGCGCAAAAAATTCATTTAACTAGAGAAAGTAACTAATTTAAAAATTGTAGGTTAAATTTGAAAGAGAAATAAAATTGTGATATAGCCTCATGGAGAGGGACTTACCGCTGTTTTGAAGTTCCAAAGTGCAAGGTGTACACCTTTCCATAAGAGTTATGTGGCTTGAAGTTCCAACAGGATGATGGCACTATAATTTTAATTATTTGCGGAATTTTAATGTGAATTTTCACTATTTTTTAAATTTAAATTTTAAGGTTGTCGTTTTCTAGACATGGCGACGCGCAGCACACTTTGTCTGTCTCTCAATCCTGCGCTTGCAGTTTTTTCGCACATGCGCACAGCACTTCACCCTCTATAGGAAACCATATCACTATATTTTAAATTTTATGGATATGTGAAAAACATGATAGAAGACGCTTGTAGTGCCAAAGTATATAAAAACAAAGGTATAAGAAATAAAATGATAATTCTTAAATTTAGAATAGAAATTACATTTTTTGCGTTTAATTCTCGCATTTTAATGCAATTTTGCTTTAAGTAAATTTTATAATAACTAATAGTTGACCCATTTAGTTAGGATTAATATAAATTTAAGACTACTAATTTTATGTTCAAGACAAAATTTTAGTCCATGAAAAATAGGAAAAAATAAAAGTAAAATTCAAAAATAAAAGAAAAATAAAGAGGTTTTTTATGGAAACCGAACACTTACAATATAAAAACGTTGCAATTTTTCGCGGCGCAGAGACAAAAAAATGCGAAAACCGCTGAAAAAATAATAGAAAATTTTTGCTTGCTTGCTTTATAAAAAAAAGCTCTCCGAAGTAAATTTATTTTTTTGAAAATGGCATTGGTACAAAATAGCGCAGGACAGAATAGCGCGGACAAAATAGCGCAGGACAAAATAGCGCAGGACAAAATAGCGCAGGACAAAATAGCGCAGGACAAAATAGCGCAGGACAAAATAGCGCAGGACAAAATAGCGCGGGACAAAATAGCGCGGGACAAAATAGCGCAGGACAAAATAGCGCAGGACAAAATAGCGCAAAATAGCGCAGATCTCAAAAAGATACTAAAAAAATAACCTAACCTTACTTGGTTAGTTTAATATACAGTGAAGGCCTAACCTTATCACTCAATCTGCCACAGCCAAAGTGGACCAGGGGCCGAGGATAGGTTAGGTTAGTATCCCAACCTGACCCGGTTAGGTTTTTTTACAAAAAAAACTTACCTGATCTGTTTAGTAGGTCACGGTATGGATTCTTTCTTTCAATCGATACTATCATCGATCGATGATATAGCAGTTTTACTCGCCTGCTGCTGTTCTAGTTTCTTTCGTATTTCGGTAGATGGCGCTTCTTGTTGGGTGCATGACTTTGTTTTCTCACTAACAATGTAAGGTGAGAGATAAAGCCGTATACTTAATTTATGAAGGGAGTCCCATAAGGACGAAACAATTAACTGTCAATACTTATTAGGTGTCCATTAGATCTTGGACCCCTGTGAGGTTAAGCTTTCGAGCTACCCACGGAAAAGTACTAGAGAAACCTTAATTTTTCTTTTTACCCGATTAGCCACGAAAACTTGTTTGAATTATGTAGTATGTTGGCAAAAACCCACTCTGCAGCCGGGGAATTACCTCTTTCCGTTTTAGTGCGGAGACTAAATACTTCTGTCGTATTTACAACATATTTTATTCGACGACGGGACTGCTGTGTTTTATTTTTGATATGGCGCCTGGTCAAAAACTTCTTTGTTTACCTGATTTTTTACCGATTTTCCATTTACAAGTGTTGTTTAGTTTTCCGTTTGTGTTGTCCTGTTTTATTATAAGTAATACAACCATGTACGTTTAATAATAAATATATATTAAAATTTTCCAGGTGTCTCTCTTAAGCGGACACTTTCAATAAGCGGACAAAATCGGGGAAACCGTGAGTGTCCGCTTATAGGAGGTTATTTACATTTAAGAGTATCAGGACAGAAAACATTTCGAAGACATGATTTGAATTTATATAAACGCAAGATTACGTAGAATATACAACGTTGCAAACGCGATAATTGCTAACAATGAAAGAAAGTTCGTTAAAGTATTCACCAGAGTTTTATAAATTGTATATAGAAGGTTTCGTAATATGTTTGTTGTATACAGAAGGGTTTTGCAAGATTTTTGTGTTTCAGTGACGGTTATTCAATGAGGACTGCGGGGCTGCAGCACCGGCCAATTTTGATGCATACAACATTTGTATAATTGGTACGAGAGGCAAGCCTGTTGCTATTCGGGCTCTTGTCTTGATCTGACGGGCGTTGTACTTCGCCCTTCTCGGGTTGTGCGCTGTGTAGATGCGCAGTGGATTTTGCCGAGTCTGTTAACCAAACTCCCACGAATAAAGGACGGATCAATACAGATTGTACCACATATTAAAAAGGATAGAACTATTCAACTGACGTCTCAGCTATGCAAAATTTTAGAGAATCGGGGTAGTTTCCCGTTTATATTCAGAACAGATGGGAACGGGAAATTTGTACCTAGTGGAGTGTTAACATAATTTACGGCATTACGTTACTTTTAAGAATGAATATGAATTATTTTAGTGTTTGCCAAAGCAAAGGCATTTGTAATAATTAGTTTTATAAGTGTAGGTGGTACAAAAAACTTTAATAAAACATGGAAACTACAGAGGATATAACCATTACTCTCCGGTATTTTAAAAGTTTCCATTTTTTTAACGAAAAGTTAAAGGGGGGGGAGGGGGGTTTGACTCTGCGTTACACTCAATGGTTTTTGAATGTGTTTTTTTTTCTTGAAAATGTGTTACGAGAGGGAAGGGGGTCAAAAATCCTGAATTTTTGCGTTACGTAATTTAAGGACGTTAATTCCACATATTGAGAATTTGAACCATTAACCGTATTTTTTAAAAATTGCCTTGTTCCCAACGTTGCAAAACCGCCACTTTTAAACCTCACGCGTTGTGTTTATTTTACTTATTTTATTAAAAATCCTCAACGCCCAAAACTTCGAGTTTAATAAAATTGGTGTTGGTCTTTTTACCGTCAATAATATTATAAAACTTCCAAAACTTTGCTCTACAAGTTTTATAAATTGTTGTTTAAAATATATTAATCAATTTATTAATAAAAATTTAGTGATCCAGCGACAAAAGTCTCCAAAATTTTGACATACTTTAATCCACTTTATTAGAAAACCTTCCGGACTTCACTAAAAAGTTTACAAAAGAACCACTATAAAAATATAATTTATTAAAAGTATCAAAATTGAATTGCTATATAACCTAAGGTAATTTAGGGGCTTCTATAAATGCTTTTATGTAATATATTTAGAAAATGTAATTTCGCACAGTTTTATTCATTTCTAGATCTCTTTGAAGGAAACGCCGAAAACAGCAAGATTCTAGATTATTCACTTTTAATTTTCCGTACAACCAATGTTATAATTATAAATAGTGTATTTACGAAAAAACAAAAACAATTTAAAAATCATGTAACCCAACGAGCATTTTCTAAAACTTCTGGTGACAGAAATTTTTATAAATTATATAGGTATAGAAGGTTTCATTATAAGTTTATTGTATATAAAAGGGTCTCGCAAGATTATTGTATTTATAGTTGTTTTATTAAAAATCCTAGGCGCAAAAAACTTAGATTTTTATAAAATTGGTGTTGGTCTTATTCTATCTATTATCTATTTAGCCTTCATCAATCCATCTTTGGACATAGGCCTCCCCCAATATCTTCCACTCTTCTCTGTGTGTCGCCGTGTTTATCCTGTCTCATATTTTGACCGGCAAAATTGCATTTTAATTTTGCTACTTCTCCTCTGATATCCCTTACTTTTGTTTTATTTCTTATTCATTCATTCCTTTTTCTATCTGTTAGCTTTACATGTAACATTTGTCTTTCCATGATCTTCGAGCTTTTGTTACCTTATCCATTTTTGACTTGTAAGTGTCCAGGTCTGGGACACTTTCGTTTTGAGGTACTGAGGATATTTTTTATTTTTTAATATGTAACTTAATTTACCAAAAACTGCCCAGATCAATCTTACTCGTCTCTTAAATTCAGCTGTTTTGTTTTATTTTTTTAGTTAATATTGTTCCAGGTATATATATTCCTCTATTTGTTCCATTTCCTCTTGGTTTCTTCTGATCGTGATGTCTTCATCTTTATTTGTTATGATTTTAGTTTTAGTGTAGTTCATAGTCAAGCCTATATTTTTAGCTGCCGTATCCAGTTTTTCCAGCATTTTTATCAGTTTTTCTTTCTTATCTGTTACTAAAGCGATATAATAAGCAAATCTTAGGTGGTTCAAGTATTGTCCGTTTACTTTAATGCCAATTTCTTTCCAATCTTAGTTTTTAAAAACATCTTCTAGGGCCTGGTTAAATAGCTTAGGGGATATTGTGTCACCCTGTCTGACACCTCTTTATTCATACGGATTGGCTGTGTATCTGTGATCTATTCGGTTATTAATTAAAGATGCTTTTACTGTCCGGTGCTCAATGCTATCGAAAGTTTTCTCAAAGTCTATAAATGCAATATGTAGTGGAATATTGTATTCGTTGGCTCGTTCTATTAGGATTTTCATGGTTAATAGGTTTGGTTCGGTTCGTTTCTGTACTGTACTGAAACCTTTTCTGAAGCCTGCTGGTTCTTTTTATTGATATCCGTGAAATTTCGTTCTTAGCCGATATGTTAATATTTTCGTGAAAAGCTTATAAATTACATTAAGGAGTATTATAGGTCGATAGTCTTTTAGGTCTGCTTTATCGCCTTTCTGGTGTAGAATGGTTATGGATTCTTCATAGTTGTTTGGGATTATTTTTTCTTTTAGTATTTTATTCAGGAGGTCATGGAGAGTATTAACCACAGTTTTATCACCGTACTTGAGCATTTCTGTCGTTACTCCGTCTTTTCGAGGTGATTTGTTATTTTTCATTTTCTTTAATGCTCTCTTTATTTCCGATTTGCTTATTTCAGGTTTCTGGCGATGGTGCTCTTTTTGTTTGGTCTAATTCTGTACAGAATAGTTGTGTGATATTTATAGTATCCTCTTGAACGTTAGTCTCTATGCCGTTCATATACTTATAACTGTTAAATTTTATTTCTTGGCTCTTTCTTTTATTTTCTTTTATAATTTTTGTTATAGTTTTATTTATTTCTGTGGTCTTATTACTTTCAATAAAATTATAAAGCTTTCAGAACTTTGCTCTACAAATTTTATAAATTGTTGTTTAAAATAGTTCAATCAATTATTTAATAAAAATTAGGGATCTAGCGCCAAAACATTTATAAATTGTGTGTGATACTTTAATCCACTTTCTTAGAAAATGTTTCGGACTTCACTAAAAAGTTTACAAAAGAGCCACTGTTAGCACACTGCGTATGAAAAAAGAGATAATTTTGATAGCGCAAGAGGACTGTACAAAGCTTGCCGAAAAAAGCAGTGTACAACACAATTTAAATGAATTTTGGTCGCGTGTTTAATAATTTATCCATAGGTTATATTGCCGGTACACACAAATGTATTAATAAGGGGTACTCACCGAAGAAACGCCGAATTGTAGTCTCCACTGGGGCCCCAGATCTTCTTCTTGGTTACCACAAAACCACCACACTTGGAAGAATCAGTTTTTGATAAATATGTCACAAATCGGAGAAAAGTTTATTGGTAAAATTTGAAAGTTTGGAGAAAAGCGATCTGACTTCCTACGCCATTTAATTCGTTCTCGCTTGATCTCGCGCGCGTGCGCTTGAAGTGTACCCGGGGGCGGGCATACATATGTGTGTTGTTTGAATATTAGAGAATTTACGAAAACTTAGCGTGTGCGCTACCAGCCACTATAAAAAAATAATTTCAATCAAAATTGACTTGCTATATAACCTTAAATAATTTAGGGGCCTTTATAAATGCTTTTATGTAATAATTTTAGAAAATGTAATTTTGCACAGATTTTTTATTCATTTCTTAGATTTCTTTGAAAAAATGCCAAAAACAGCAAGCTTCTAGATTAGTAACTTTTAATTTCCCCTACAACCAATGTTATAATTATAAATAGTGTATTTACGAAAAAACGCAACTAATTTAAAAATTACGATTAAAATTTTATTTTTATTACTTTTATTTTGTAATCATGTTAAACCTGTTATATTAATTCCTAATAAAAATTAATAGTATATAAATAAGTTTTATTTGGCAGGTTTGATGTTTTATAGCTATTGTTAGAAAACTACAATTTATATAAATTGGTTATAAGTTATTACAACTTTTTTTAACGCACTTATTGAGTTTATAGGGTTTTTAAAGTTTTCACCAACACCAAATAATACACACTTATTGGAATAAAACCTGACATTATTTTAAAATCGACCGTATTGTGACAGATTTACATATAAAAAGCAGCTGCTCTCTTTCAAAATTCGGCCTTTGTGTATTTAAGAACCGGATTTATTAGTTTCTGTATTTATTAAATGAAAGTTAGCGACTTTATTTTTATATTTGACTTTGGTATGTCAATTTTGAGAGGTCAGCTGTCAGTTTTCATTGTAAATCTGTCAGAATAGAGTCGACTCTAAAATAAAGTCAGGTTTTATTCCAATAAGTCCCTAATAAATCTTAAGGCTGGTTTAAAAGGTGATGCAGTATTGTTGGAACATACAATAAAGACAAAATGTTCATTCGGAAGAGACAACTTCATCATCAGCATTTAGGTAAAATAAAAATTTTAAAATAAATGAATTGAAAAAATATTTATCTATTCTTGACATTATTTTATTGAAAAAATACAGTAGGAATCTAAAAGATTTTCTAGAGTCAATGTCATAGTGTAGTCGCATAAGCCGTTAACTTGCTATGCGACACTGCGACATAGTCGAGTAGGTCTTGGAAATAATTGTTTAATTTGAATTTTTACGAGGTTTTCTATTGTGCAGCAGATTTTCCTTACGAATGTATGGAAAAATCAATTTGTAAAAGAAATTTACAAGAACTAAAGATACAATCTTTTTATGAAATAAAATGAACAAATAACAATTTCTGTGGCTTTTAAATTACCTGGGTAATAAATATAGTGATTTTCAGCCACAGTGACGTAGCATGCCCCAAAAAAATAAAAGGATAGTTATAGATATTCTTTTTAATGGTATCTAAAGAATTTCACAAATATTTCACGGTAGTGCCGCAATTTATTCCTCCAATACCCCTCACTATATATTATATTAATGTTTACACGAAGCGGTGGGGAGTGTATTGCTCTGCCCTATTAGGCAGACAATGTTGCCAGTTTTATGTATTAGTATATAATTATGGGTCTTTATTGCTACAAGCGCCGCACAGTGATCTGGGGCTAGGTTATAAGTGGTCAAATTCGACATCCTGATAACATTCTTAACCGATACTAATTAAAGCCTTAAATGACATCAGAGATTCGACGCATTAAAAGTTAATTCCTAAATCTATTCTTTTTTGAAGTTATACAGGATTCATTTAGTATAATTTTGGTGCATAATGACCATAAGCCTAAAGTAAAGAAAATAAAACAAGTTATAAGTAAGGCAAAAATTGTTCGTGGAAGAAAGTAAATACATTTGCATGTAGGGTAAGGATTGAGCTTTAAGCAGTATTGAAAATACTCTGCCAATCTATGGGCACATAAGCTCACACTGGGTACTATAGTTTTAGTGTATCTACTTGAAAGCTAATATAACTAAAAACTGAAGTATATTTTATTGAACTCCAGACTCAATTACCTTTCGTTTGATACCACACAAGCCATGTTTTGACTTAAACTCTAATTTTTCAAATCTACCCCCACCCTTTTTTTAAAAACTAAAATGTACTTTTTTTTAACTCCAGACTCAATTACCTTTCGTTTGATATCACACACGCCATATTTTCACTTAAACTCCAATTTTTGAAATATACCCCCACCCTTTTTTCAAAATAAATTAAAATGTATTTTGTTTAACTCCAGACTCAATTACCTTTCGTTTGATATCACACACGCCATATTTCCCCATAAACTCTAATTTTTGAAATCTACCCCCACCCTTTTATTTGGTTTGTGTTCAGTGGATTTTGTTCATTTTTAAATGGGACTATCTCGGTCCAAAACCCAGCCTAGGTACCAAATTTCATTAAAATCGGTCAAGCGGTTTTTGAGTTATGCGCGTTGGTCGCTACAGACAGACAGACAGACATACAGACAGACAGACAGACAGACAGACGGCGCAACAAAAAAGTTTCAAAATCATCTGAAACGCAAAGATAAATAAAATTTTTTGAAATCGGAGCAACTTTTTTTTTCTCGAAAAAATTAGGATCACCATAGCTCACACTACTATAGTATAGTATATGTGTCAGCTAAAAATGGTAAGAGCGTTTTGGTTTTTAGATTAAATGATGTTGCTACTTTTATAGACTACATCTTTTAAAAACCACTTGGGGCCGGCTTGCTGGTATATAAGTATGATGTCCCAAGGCTTACTGAGTAAATCTATATTATACATTTAGCCGCCCTTACCCGCCCATGAGGACAACAGTGATAAACTCTGTATAACGAATGTTGTCCGGTGCGTTATTATTGCAACCAAGCATTTTTTCGGGAATTACTATTGACATCATTATTACGGTCCCGGACAAAATTCATTCGCCAGACACAAATTTTGTCCGTTACGTCATATTACTGCTCAGGAAATTCCGTTAGATACACTTTGTGGCAATAAAACTAAAATAAAAAACATAAATAAAAATTATATTTTCACCTCCAATCGTTTTAACTTATACCTTTACCTCATTGTACTTCTTTTCTAAAAAATGTGTACCTGATAAAAATATAAAAATCGCCAGCGCAACGTTATATTGTTACCGCATGTTGTTTCTTTCGAAAACTTATCTTAGTTGGCCGCGCGTTGATCACATGTTTATTCAAAAAAAATTATTTGCGTTTGCGGACATATTTTGTCAAAAAACATTTAAATCTGGACCCTAAAGCTTTAAGCCTTATATCTTGAGTAACCAATGTATAAACATGTAATTTTGATATTTTATTTAAAAAAAAAATTTTTTTTTCAATGTTTATTTTCTATAAGTACGTATCAGAAATTACTGGTAACGAAATGTTTTTTACGTTGATATACTCAGTGGTGGCTCGAGGGGTAGTGCTTATAATTATTGACAGATTCAACATTTCCCCAGTTGAAAAAACCTCCCCTTACATCAAAAGAAGTGAAGCGTACGAAAACCAACTAAAGAATGGTCTCTAACGATTTCCCTGTCTCAGTGAAAACAACCCTGCCTGGCAGGCACTCCTAGCTTGCCGTTGGTGGGTTTGAACTCTGTGGTGCTACCTAGCCTTGGAGAGATAAGATGACTTTGCTTTAAACGCAGAGATGCGTGGACTTAGAAAACATAAGAAATTAAAATTACACAGTGCATTTTCTAAAAATTGAAAATAGTTTGGCAAATTTGTTTCCAGTTAAAAAATATAAATTTATGTGATGTTAGAGGCTCAAAGGACATATTAGCCGAATACAACTTTTATTAAAATACAGCGAACCTAAAAATATGCCAAAAAACAAGTCGCTGCGTTGCCATAAATTTTACTTGTACTTAACCTAGTCTTGCATGTAATTAATGCTTGTTGATGTCAAAAACAATATTTAATTAAAAATATTTAAAAACTTAATAAATGGCAAAAATACCATGTATGTTTAAATCCCGTTTTAATACATTATTTTGGTTGTGTATCATCCCGTTTAATGGATGTACTTACACAAAACTGACAAAATTGACCTTTTCGATCAGTGACGGTTTAAGGTCCTAACGGGCACTAGGCACTAGCGGTAAGACGAGCCCCCTCTCCCTTAACAAAGCCGCTTAAAAACAAATAGATTCAGAGGGACAAGTTGAATTTAACAAAAAAAATTAACACAAAGTATTTGAGTCGAATTTACAGCATGGATATTAAATATGTAAAACTAAACTTTCAGATGCCCACAATTATTATTAAACAACCCTTACGAAACAATGTCGAGATTATTAAATTAAAATTAGGTTTGGCAGACCAACTTTTCAATTTAAATGATTTTTTGTATGCATTAATTATAGCAAATTTTTGATAACTATTTTTTTAAATAATTAAAAAACTTCAAATTTGGCTGAAATATGTACTAAAATAAATTCAGATTTACATAAGACAATGCGGTTCATGCACTTGCTATGGGCGCCCCTGAATCTGCCACTTTTCGCATGATTACCTATGCAAAAATGCATAAATAAAACTTTGCCACGATAATTTAGTCAATTCTATTAAAGATTTAAATAGTAAAAATTCAAAAAACTAAATTTTTTTTCTATTTTATTTTTGCTTTTTTCATCAAAATAAATTTAAAGTTAAATTGACTTTTTGGATCAGGGCCCTACGGGCCCCCTTGAGGCTGCGGGCCCTAGGCAAGTGCGCATGTGCCTATAGGATAGACCAGCGCTGTTTTCGCTAAACCGGCAACGTTGGTTTTACGCTTTTCTGTTGTCCCATGCAATCCTTATGGCCCCTACAAATCCTACCCCCTGATAGAAGGCTGGCCACGCTGTATACCCTATTAAAATATTATGAATCATACCGTTTACAGCCTGTATATTCATTTATTTAAAACCTGTACCGCCACGCCACATTAACGCGATATGCTCGCTGTTGTGATTTTTCGTTAAAAATTGCCTATATTTAAGGCAAGTGCGACAAAAGGCTGAGCCGCGGCATCCGGAAAGTGAAAAACGTCATGCAATTTTTAGGCGGCAACTGTCAGGAGACAAACCGATGCTACCAAAACAGAGTTGTTGAGATTTTTCAGTTTGTTTCGTACATTATACAGAAAAGAGGCGCAGTTAAATGTACATTTTTGAAACTATGCGCCACAGACAACTTATTTATTTTTTATTTAAAAAGATTGTAATTAAAAATTAGTACTTCTATTCCTAAAACGAAGAGGCCTTCGACAATAGAGCGCCGCCCAGGGGTTGAAGCCTATCGTCGTTGTCATTTTATTACCTCCTATGTAACAATTGGCAAAACCTGAAGTTTTAGTCTTATATCATATGTATTTTTAGCGCCGGTACACAGACGTTTTTCTGCCGCGCGGTGCCGCGGCGGTACTTTAGCGTTTCCTCCAAATTGCAGACCATGTTGCTTTTTTGCCGTGACAACAAACCACACGAGTATACGATTCTATTATAGTTTTTGCAAAGTTACCTGAAATGCTCCTAATACGGGGTTCTATCGATTTCATGAAATTTTGCTTCAATCTGCCCTTCCAAAGTTATCCAAATTCATATAAAATCTTCCTGGTATTTCAACCCTACCGACAGAGAAAAGACGCGGCTCTTTGCGGTCCGAGCACAAAGAATTTGTTTTCTGACTAACCCAGCACAGGTGGATAGACGGCATCTGATTGTCAGATTTTTTTTGAGATGCGCTTTTGATTGCTTTCGGGTGTTCTTTTCGGGACCCCTTTAGTCGGCAGTATGCAGAGTTATAAAATAAATCAGTGTCATTTCTGTAGGTGTAGGAATAGAAAGTTTTATTATCTATTTTTATTTCTTTAGTTTACGCCATAATTAATATCTAGTATATCTACCGCCGCCCATGTCACTTTCTTTAAAGGATATGCCGATTGTCGGCTTTAACCTTTGTTCAACTGACTTTGCAAAAACTATACCTACAATGTGCTGAGAGCCGCACTGCAGTGTGCGGTGCCGCTGCGTTTGCCGGGGGGAGTGCCGCGATGTTGTCGCTCGACTGTGCGCATTGCTTCATTTATTTGATAGTATCACGGACCGCAATTAGGCGCTGACTCGTGACGTAGGTTGACATTAGCACCCCGAAATAAACTGTAATTTTGGAACACACTCATTTGCATCTCTTTTTAAAGCACAGCTTATTTTTTATTGCTGTCCAACTTATAGCGCTGCACAGTGGGCTCCCGGATCTGATTTTTGACCAAAATGAGAAAAATAGGTTTTGTAACAATATTTTGTTTTAAAATGAGAAAGAAGTATGTACAATCAAAATGGCGAATCCAAAATGGCGAAGTTTCCTATTTATGAACCCGTAAGTATTAAATTTAGTGTTAATAGTCGCTAAATATGATTTTTGACTTAAATTAAAAAAAACTTATTTACCAATAGGTTTAAAATTTGGAACTTTGGCGTGTCTAAAGTCGTTGAGTATAATTACGAAATCAAACTTAAAAATTAAATGACGGCTCCAAAAGGGCAGATTTTTCTATTTATGAACCGATATGTATCAAAATTGGAACTTTGGGGTGTGTAAAGCCGATAATTAAGATTTCTGACTCAAACCTAGAAAAAATATCATGGCGGATCCGAAATGCAGAACCTTTACATTTTTAAACCGATATGTATTATATCTGGAACTCTGCGGTGTTTAATGCCGCTTATTGTTATTTTTTACTCAAACAAAAAAAAACTTGCATGGCGGACCCAAAATCTTTATCCTATAGACTATCCTATATTTATAAACCGATTAGTGTCAAACCTGGTACTTAGGTTATTTAAGGTTAAAGCTCACTGTGTAATGTGCAACAAAGCTGCGTTGAAAAGGATGAGGAGTTTACATAATAACATAAACTAAAAATCAAATTAAAAATATTAAAAAAAGTTAAACGGTAATATTCTTTGGCTCTACCAAAAACTAAAAAATAATACAAACGTAACACTAACTTTGTAGCGGATAAGAACCTGCAAGATTAATGACTGCATAATCAAATAAGAATGATTTTTCTAGAAAAATTTGTTTTTAAGTCCAACAAAATAAATATTTTTAAAGCGTCCACTTTTTTAGGTTTGGTAAACTCCTGATGATTTGAAATAGAACCGTTTACCTTAAAAGCTTTTTTACCTAATTTTTCTTTTATAAACAATCCACCTGTAAAAGTTTCATCTGTAATTTTTGGTTTTTGAGATATTGCAGTTGGTTTGTATTATGGAGTGACCATCTTTTTATTTTAAATAAGTATAAATATTTCTTTAAAATGACGTGTCACACTGAACTTTTAATTTTTTATACATTATTTATATTTTTTATTAATATATATTTTTCCATGCTTATTTGTTTAATTTAGCCTAAAGTGCTTTAAAAATAATAAAGAAAAACTTTTGTTAAGGCTGACATGCTTTTTTTTTTAGTTTCAGTTTTTCTCGAAGAAATCCATTTTTAGTAAATTAATAATATCTTTCATACGGGCAACTTGTGGCAGCAGATTTTAAAGTACAATTTTTAAAAAATATGTATACATACTCTTTATAAAAATAAAATTTTTAAAAACATGGTTGATGAGGGAAGCAAAATTTTTGTGCAACATTTATAAGAAATCTATTTTACAGAATTTCAGAAATGCCACGCACATCAAACTTTGAATCAAAATGTACAGGTAGAAAGTCTAATTAGGGGAAAAGGGGGTTCGGTTTTATAGGCTTATTTCTCCTATTAAATGGTCACCACTGCGTCCGTCATTTCAAATTAAGTTAGATAGATACGTTATCTTTATGTTCTACTTTTCAGTTTAAACGATTTAGATCTCCATCATACTTTTATTTTTGTAAAAAGTTGCCTTTGGTAAAATCGGGTGCCTATGTGGCGAAACAGGCCTGGAGGTTGTGTAATTTAGAATCAATATTTTTGTAAGACCAGTTTTATTTATTAAAATACTAAACAAGTAAAAAATACTTATTTAAAAAATAAAAAGTTGTAATATAATGTAATTACATTTTATAATAATTAAATTTAGTAACCAAGTCATCGCTGTCGACTCTCCTACACGAATTTTGCTTCAATTTTTTGCAAAGACAACATAAAATACGACTTTTAGTAATGCTATCAAAAAAATTTTTTGGGCACAATGGGGTATAGGTTACTATAGTTCAAATTATACCCATTTGTAATGACGCCATTTTTGTTTATCTTTGTTTAGTATATTATAAACAGCGGTGACAATAAACTTTTTAAAAAAAGTAGTGTCGATGATTTAAATAGGTAGGTAATTGGTTATGTGAAGTATCCGTCACTTTCAATCAAAAAACATTAATTGACAAAAATATCTACGCCATACGTTTTATTCTCACTTGGTGACGTAATTACAAATGCGTATAATTTAGACTAAAGGTATAAGAAGGTACCCCATTTTGCCCCAATGTAAAAACCCCGTTTTGCCCCAAACCACCAGTTAAATTTAAACAAAAATCATACATAGTAAAGGACAAATTTTACGGGCGATGCGTTTAATTATAAATAATACATAAACCCACTAATTTTTCAATGTAAACAAAATTTTTAAAGTAAGTAAAAAATGTACTTACCGTCACAAAATGCGCAAGATATTTTTACAATAAACAGCGCACAACATCACATTGAGCAAAAACCAACTTAAGCTCAGCCGACCGGCACCAATCATATTGCAGAGAGTTGAACCAGTCATAAGGATGAGACATCTGATATTAAGAGGTTTCATTTTTGCGCAATTTACTTAAAACTTCGATATCCCGTTTTACCCACGTACCCCATTTTGCCCCCCTTTCCCCTACCTCTTTTTACAAGATTTATTTTATGCGAATTTTATACAACATAAAATATTGTCGTAAAATGGCTTAAAATCTGGATCAAACCGCCATACAAATATGGTACTTTAACGCGAAAAATGACACGTCTAAAAAATAACTGAAAGTTACGTCAATTAAATCATAGTTGTTCAAGGCCTGCTGGACTATCTACTCTTTTTAGTAAAGGTGTTTAGAAGTTTCAGTTTATTTTTAATTAAACCCTTTTTGGCCAAAAATTAGGTCCGCGAGCCCACTGTGTGCATCAGAAAATAGACTGACGTTGATTGTCAAAATGACATGACTGTTTTATATTGGGTGCGCCTGTCCCACTACTTTGAGTTAAAAAGAAAGAATAAGTAGCTGGATGACAATGTGTGAGTTTAGTAAATAAAACGAGTAGACCACTGGTTAGTTATTAGACTCATGTATGTTTAATATTATTAAGCGCCCTTACTGATACATTAGTTTAAAAAGAGATGGTAAATAATCGGATAATAATGTATAAGTTCAGTCAATGACACGATTAGATTAGTTGGTGGTACGTTCCGAAATCATATTTTATGTCGGGGTGCCGTGCTACGTCACAGTCAGCGCCTTATTGCGGTACCGCTGCGACACCGCGCTACAGAAAAACATGTGTGTGTACCGGCGCTTATTATGCACGTATTCTGAAACACCTCCTATGTGTTACATAAGCATACTATGCCTTATGTTACACATAGGAGGTGTTTTAGAATACTTGTGTAATAAAATACACATGATTTAGGACTAAAACTTTATGTTTTACGATATTGTCACATAGGAGCTATGAAAAGTAAATGGATTTAAACTAAATAAAACAAAAATAAAACAACATTTTTTTATGAAGGATATAGTCCTTTGAGTTTGGGACACAATTTATTTTTTTTTAATTTTCGTTATTGTCAGAGAAATCGAAAGGCAAACTTGAAATTTGGTTTTATTTACAATTTTTTTCTGTTAAAATAATTAAATTTTAAGGTTTGTTTAACTCTTGCGCCTTAACCTATTTTAAAATGGTTTTATATTTAAAAAGAGGAAGATACCTTCCCCTAACCCATTAGCACACTTACAAGTAAACGCCATGCTATATAAACATTATAAACAGTTTTTTGTAAATATCACTGAAACGAAAGCTCCTACCAAGTTTTTGGTTGTAACACAAATTTTTTTAAAAATGTGCGCCACAATATTCCGGAAACCGCATCTTGATGCGATGCTCCGGTAAAAAGTTAGCATTTTTTAAACTTTTTAACTGTCAAAAAACTGTCATTAGCATTTATGAATTTCGACCAAAATCAGCTCGTTACAGTATCAAATACTATTTTACCTAAAAATTTTATGAAGATCGATTGGGCGGTTTAGGACCTATCGTGTTACGGACAGAGTTACATACACACACACACACACACAGACAGACATCACGGCGATACTGCTAGGGTAGGTCAAAATACACCCAAATAATATATTTTCGGCGTTATCTAAAAAAAATTTTTTTTTCGTCGAAGACATACCTACTCTAGCCATTGCTGTGCGGGCTAGGAAGGTAAAAATTAATTAAGTTTGGCACAAACTAACTTGAAAAATTTTTAGAAAGTAAAAGTTGCCATTAATTTTAAAAAAACAAATTTACTGGATCAAAAACTATTTTGCCACAACTTGCCTCAAACAGCTACTTATAACGTCTTGTTCTATAAGATCTTCTCTTTACAGCCATACCAAATTTGGCTGCTAGTTTGTGCCGTTTTGGCATTTATTACCTCAAAACTAGGTGCATGTACCTCGTAAACTTGAAAATTAGGTAGGTACTATGTTAATGAACAAAATACCAATTTGATTATTTAGCAAATATTGGAATATTTTGTAGACTTTTATTTACCAGGACTCACTTACAAAAAAAAACTGTTACTTCCTTCTGTACATGCTTGCGTGCAAAAAGTAGTATTTTTTCATATAAAAGTAGCACAGTATGTATAGGGTTTCCCAAAGTCAACGGTTTTAAGGATTTACGTGTTTTTAGGGGAAAATGACCACAACTCGCGAGGCTCGATTTTTAACAAAAAGTTAACGGTAAAAACCGCATATATAGTAATCCGTTTTAAGTTACAGGGGGTTTGTAAAAAGTGTGCATTTAGGGAGACGGCCTCTAACTTTTTTGTTTATAAAAAAATTATTTTGGTATAAATTGCATTTTTATAGATTTTTTATAAAGAATCCAACTTTCAAAGCCTTTGGTTCAACTTATCTAAATTAAATTAAAATAAAACCAAGTACTTAGGTTTTTTGCTTACAGGAACTATATTAAGTTGGCCTTTATTTCTTGTTGTATTTATTTTATAATTTTAAAAAATGTTTGTCACAAAATAAAAAAAAATAATACAAAAATAACACTTTTGATGCAACGGAAAGTTAAGTGTCATGAATGCATAGGCATAAAATCCGTCTAGTTCAAGAATTCCCCGTTTGTGTCCATTTGTAATTTACAATTTTCTTAAATTATTCTGTTTCGGGCATTTTCACCGGAATGGGACAACTGGGCGCCGCCAACTCGGCGCCGCCAACTGGGCGCCGGGCTAACTGGGCGCCGGGCCAACTGGGCGCCGAGCCAACTAGTCGCCGGGCCAACTTGGCGCCGCCAACTGGGCGCCGGCCAACTCGGCGCCGGACTAAATTTTTTTTTTGATAAAATGTGTAGATGAAAAATAAAATATATTATTTATATAAAAACATCTTTAAAAAATCCTTTACGCATTTTTTTGAAATTTGGATTTGTTAAGTAAAGTTAAATCCATTAAGTCGACTGTTGAATCTTGGTAGTTGTAGTGTTTGGTAACCTGGTAACACTACAATTTACGTTTTTATTACAACAATGGCGGATCCAAAAATCAAAATGGCGGATCCAAACTGGCGGATTTTCTTATTTACTAACCGATTTGTCTCTAACTTGAAATATTACATTGCTTGAGGTCATTTAACAAAATTTTTTACTCAAACTTAAAAAATCAAAATGGCGGATCCAAAATGGCGGATTTTCTTATTTACCAACCGATTTGTCTCAAACTTGAAATATTCCTTTGCTTGAGGTCATTTAATTCAATGTTTAACTCAAACTCAAAAAAAATATATATGGATTCAAAATGGCGGACTTTTACAATTATAGACTCATATGTATAAAATTTCAAACTTTGACGTATTTAAAGTCTTTGGTTATGAATGTTGACAAAACCCTAAGAAAAAACTAATATAACGGATCCAAAATGGCGGACTTTTTTATTTATTAATCGTTTTTCCATATAACATAAAAGTGTTATTTCCTTATTGCATGACCTCTTTATTTCTTTATATTTGTATCCTGTTTTTTAGGCTTTTTTTTTAAATATTTTTAAAAAGAATCAAAGATCATGTTCAGCGAACTTAAACAACACAAAGTTCTAAATTTATTATAAATCGATCCCGAAGCACTGCAATCTTTCAAGTTTGAGACAAGTCGGTTAGTAAATAAAAAATCCGCCATTTTGGATCCGTCATTTTGTTTTTTTTAAGTCTGAGTAAAAATTTTTGTTAAATGACCTCAAGCAATGCAATATTTTAAGTTTGAGACAAATCGGTTAGTAAATAAGAAAATCCGCCATTTTGGATCCGCCATTTTGATTTTTTTAACTTTGAGTAAAAAATTTTGTTAAATGACCTCAAGCAATGTAATATTTCAAGTTAGAGACAAATCGGTTGGTAAATAAAAAAAATCCGCCATTTTGGATCCCCCATTTTGATTTTTTTAAGTTTGAGTAAAAAATTTTGTTAAATGACCTCAAGCAATGTAATATTTCAAGTTTGTGACAAATCGGTTGATAAATAAGAAAATCCGTCATTTTGGATCCGCCGTTTTGATTTTTTGAAGTCTGAGTAAAAAATTTTGCTAAATGACCTCAAGCAATGTAATATTTCAAGTTTGAGACAAATCGGTTAGTAAATAAGAAAATCCGCCATTTTGGATCCGCCATTTTGATTTTTTTAAGTTTGAGTAAAAGATGTTGTTAAATGACCTCAAGCAATGTAATATTTCAAGTTTGAGACAAATCGGTTGGTAAATAAGAAAATCCGCCATTTTGGATCCGCCATTTTGGATCCGCCATTTTGATTTTTGGATCCGCCATTGTTGTTATAAAAAACGTAAATTGTAGTGTTACCAGGTTACCAAACACTACAACTATCAAGATTCAACAGTCGACTTAATGGATTTAACTTTACTTAACAAAAACAAATTTCAAAAAAATTGCGTAAAGGATTTTTTAAAGATGTTTTTATATAAATAATAATATATTTTATTTTTCATCTACACATTTTATCGTAAAATAAATTTTCAGTCCGGCGCCGAGTTGGCCGGCGCCCAGTTGGCGGCGTTGAGTTGGACCGGCGCCCAGTTGGCGGCGCCGAGTTGGCGGCGTCCAGTTGTCCTAGACCGATTTTTACTATGGTAATAGCTACAAACCTTGCGACAAACCCATCAAAGTCACTGAAATTTAACTTTTTTTGGTTTGTTATTTTCTTGCCAAGTTCATTGGCGTTTCACTAAAATAATTTAAATTGTCAGCGATGAGTGATATCAATTATTATCATGCAACATATAAACAAACATGTTTGTCGGTCACCCCCTGTATAGGTTTTGTTATAAAACGTTTATTTTTATTTTCCAACGCTTATGATTTAACAGACAGAAGGTGCATCTCTCTCTCAACATCGCTAGAGTATAGAGGACCGATATTTTCATCCTTTGATTTTGACTTAAATAAATTTTTCTTTGAAGAGTTTGTCGCGTCTCTATATCTTTAAAATATGTAATACATTTTTTTTTTTTTAGTCGGTTTAGAACGTTTTTCTACGTTGTCCGACGCCTATTCTCCACCTCCTTCGATCCTGACAATCATCCTCTGTCAGATTCTTCTGACTCATTGATCTTTGGATTGACTGTTGCCATTCTAGTTTAGGACGCCCTCTTTTTCTGCGCCCTATTGGTTGCCATTCTAGGACCTGCTTTGGTAATCTTTCGTCGTTCATCCGTTGTACATGGCCGTACCATATCAGTTGTCTTTTAGTGATGTCATCCGTTATGCTCCCTTCGATTCCCATTCTTTCTTTTATGATCTCATTTCTTATGTGATCTGTTCTAGATATTCGCATTGATCTTCTTATTGCATCCATTTCGACACTTTTCATTTTTGTTTTGTATTTTTCTGTTACGCGACAAGTCTCTATTCCATACAACAGCGTGCTTTGCACCATTGTTTCATATATGTTAAATTTTACATTCTTTTTTATCTCTCTGCTCCATAAAATACTGTTAAGACATCCAATAACCTTTTTTGCTTTTACTTTTCTTTTTTCCAGTTCTTTACAGTCTGTTCCTGTCTTATCAAATGTGACACCCAAGTATACATACTCATTGCATGGAGATATTACTTGTCCATTGTCTAGTTCTAACTCACTGGATTCGTTTCCAATACATAAGTACTGTGTCTTGTCCACGTTCACTGTTAATCCCCACTTTTGGTATTCTTCCATTCACTTTCTCATCATATACTCCATGTCCTCTTTATCATTAGCTACAATTACTTGGTCGTCAGCAAACTGTAGTGTGTATACGGTAAATCGGTCGTTAAGTTGTATTCCCATGCCGTGCACTTTCCGTTTCCAGTTTTTTAGAGCTACTGCGATATATATTTTAAAAAGGGTTGGAGAAATACAACATCCCTGTCTTAAGCCTTTTGTTACCAGGAATTCTTTTGAAAGTCGATTTCCAATTTTAATTTTAGATTTTGACCCTTTGTATAGTTCTTTTATCGCTTTTATGTATGTATGATTGATATTAGTCTGCTCTAGCACTGTCCATAGTTTTTCTACTGGAACGGTATCATATGCTTTTTGTAGGTCCACAAAGGTAACATGAGTCTCTATATTTCTGGCGCTCCTTTTCTCAAGTACTTGTTTAAGACAAAAAACATTATCACTACAAGATCTGCCTGCACGAAACCCACTTTGCTCTTCTTCTTCTTGTTCATGAAAATCCTTCTCTATTAGATCTCTAAGAATCCTACCGTACAATCTACTGAGAGTACTAGTTACTGAAATTCCTCTGTAATTGTTGCAATCCAGCTTGTTTCCTTTTTTATGTATTGAGGATATGAATGCAATTCTCCAATCATCAGGTACTGGATGTCCGTTTATGCATTGATTGATAATATATGTGAGATTTTCGATTAGTTTCTCTGATCCATATTTGAGCATTTCAGCATATATTCCTCCAGGTCCGCTAGCTTTTCCGGATTTAAGCTTTTTAATACTATTTTTTATCATGTCTTTTTCGATGATTACTTCCTCTCCGTGTACTTCTATGTCTCTCCTCGGAGAGGCTGCCAGATATTCGGGTCTCGTTTCCTGCAGCAGTCCCTTGTAGTGTTCTGTCCATTGTTGGGTTTTTTACTGTAGAAATGAATTTCCATACTTCAGAACTCTGCCTACCTTCTACGTGTGTATTGATATCGTGGCATTTGCGCTCGAACAGTTCATTTTTTCTGTGCGTATCAAATTTCTCAGCTGTCTTTGGTTTCCCTGTAGATTTCTAGGTCTCTTTGTTCTTTAGTACTGAGCCATTTCAAGTATGTGCGTTTTTTCTCTTTGACCATTTCCTGTATTTTTTCCGTCCACCACATCTTCCTGCTATTTCTATTATCTTGGTATTCAACAGCTTCGATGCTTGCTTCCTTCAAGCTTTTTATTATGTTTGTATATATCTCTTCAAATGAGTGTTCTGAGTTTATTAATTTTTTATCTAATCGGTTCTGATACAATCTTTGAGTACTTTCGATTTCTAGACTTCTAAAGTTGTATTTTTGATTGTCTTCGATGCATTCTAGGTTTTCATTTTCTTCAATACTTTCGTCCTTATGTGTTTTTCTTAAAGGGAATAATATTTTTGCTTTTACCAGATGGTGGTCAGATCCACAGGTAATACCACGTGCTCGCACATCATACCACTTTAATTGCGAGTTTGTCCACCTATAGCATAGTCAATGATTGATTTAAGATTTCTTGATGGCTGAATCCAGGTATATCGATGAATATCCTTATGCCTAAAAAAACCATTATTTATTTTTAGGTTGTGGGTTTCACACAATTGCATCAGTCTCAATCCATTATCATTTGTTACTTCTTCTAAATGTAATACATACAGGGTCTCTATATGTTATACATACAGGGTCTCTAGTAATAGCTACTATCAAAACTGCATTTTTTGACCATCCATTCGATAGATTAACTAAAATTTAGTAATAAATTTCTAAATTACCGCAATGTTAAAATTCAAGATGACGAGCGTTGTAAAATTTTATAGCATAAAGTCGATGTTTCTATTACGATCATAAAAACAGCTAATATTTAAGGGCCAATAACTTTTTATTTATTGATTAATTTTATTGTGTATTACACTAGCGTACATGGTAAAGATCAGGCATTTTTCTGGCATGTGGGTTTTATTACACTGGCGCACGTAAATATTTTTTAGGGGTGGTGAAAAATCTCTATTTTAATGCAGTCTGCCATTTTGAATTTTGTAAAGAAATAGCTTCTGAGACTTTCTCGTTCAACGACACAAAACCTTTTAAATTTTGAAATATTTTTAAGTAGTTTATACTCAGTTAAATTTTGGTTTTTTTAAAATAAAAAATCATATTTAGTTTATTTTTGTTTATTGAGACGAATTTATAAGTTTTATGAGGAAGTTTATATCTCATTGTTTGCTTAAATATTCGCGACAAATTTTGCTATTTCTAAATATTTTACTATTTTAAGGCTCAAAAATACTGGCCACCGGCTTTTGCTTCGATAATGGACCTATCAAAAAGGTTATTTCTCTTATAAATTTCCTTTTATTTACAAATAGCTGGGTATAGATTGACAAACAAATAAATATATATTCATGAAGCAAATAAATGAAGACAGTCTGAACAGTAGACCCATTATATCTTATTTGATAAATAATTTTGGAAAAGCAATTTCTTGTTATAGCCTTCGTTGATTTCTCTATCTAGAATATAAGAATTACTGCAATCAATTTAGTAGCAGAAAGAGAAGGACCTTTTTATTCTAAAACATAATCACTGGTATCCTTCCAAAAAACCCCTGCAAAACTTTTTTAATCTCATACATTTTTAATAAAATCAAACAAGTTTTTTGTTTCTCTCATATTTTTCCGAGGGTAGCTCGAAAGCTTAACCTTACAGGGGTCTAAGATCTAATGGACACCTAATAAGTGTTGACAGTTAACTGTTTCGTCCTTATGGGACTCCTTAGAACACAGCTTGGACACCCTTGCGAAGTTAATTAGACGGTTTTGTCTCTAGTCCTATGTCTATAGTGAGAAAACCCTCGCAAGAAGCGTCATCCACCGAGATACGAGAGAAACTAGAACAAGAGTAGGCGAAAGAAAATAAACTGCTATATATATATCGATCCATGAAAAGATGATTGCAAAGAAAAAAAACCATCCATGACCTAGGACAGCTCTTCTGTCTTTCAGGCTCGAGCAACGCTGATGAGCGTTTTTATCCACTATCAGACACGAGCGTCAAATCAGCGGAATTTTTAAGCCAAATAATACTAACAAACGTGAAAATTAGTACCCGTGAATTTAAAAAAACAAAGTTTTAGTGGCTAATCGGGAAAAAAGAAGTTTTTGTTTCTTTTATATTTTTCCGTGGGTGGCTCGAAAACTTAACCTTATGGGGGTCTAAGATAGACACCTAATAAGTGTTGACAGTTAACTGTTTCGTCCTTATAAGACTCCTCAGAACTTTTTTTACCCGATTAGCCACGAAAACTTGTTTGATTTTTTAAATTCACGGTTACTAAATTTCACTTGTGTTATTTTTTATAAGGTTTTATGAAAAATATTTTGTGCACTTAAAAAACATATGAATCTAAATGCAGGAACATTTTTTTGTTTTAAGATTTCAGAAGTTTTAACAATATAAGATTTAATGAGTACTTTAAGAGAGATTTGAAAAATTAACCGCAAGAAACAAGACATGAAATTCATAAGATTTGACAATCCGGCTTTAACTAAGAAAAAGAAATTTGGGGAAAACAAGGGTTTACCAGTGGAAAGTTAGGTTTTTAAAAAAATTTATTGACAATATTTTATTGTAAGTAATGTGTAGATCAATTTCAATAATTTTTGATTGCTTAAAACTGTAGCAGATTCTCATGCTCTTCTTTTGTGGAAGCTAGGTTATTTAAAACTGGTGAAATTTTTTTGATATCCGCTTAAATTACTATTTTAAAAATTCTATTAAAAACCATTAGGTACGAGAAATTCCATAAACAAAACTGCCAAAACCATACGGTATCTTGAAATATTATTATTGCTTACTAGTATTCCCAGCATTAACTTGAAGCTTTGATATTATGGAGCCTTTGTAAACGGATGTAAATGTATATCCTGCTCTTGTATTTAACTCAGAGTTAGGCGAATTGAGTGTAAGAGGATACAGACGTCTTTATGTTGACCTTTGTATGAGGCAGCGATGAATTCAAAAGCATATCGGAATACACGACAGTATAGTTTTTGCAAAGTCACCTAGACAGGTATACTAATCAAAAACGCATAGCGTTTTTAAGACGCTCACCGTCTTATGACGTCAAATTCGCTAAGCAGCTGACCAAAAGTGCAAAAATGGTATTCACGTACGATTGCACTGAGCATTTTTTTAAAACGGTAACCGTGTTTAAAAACACCTACCAATTGGCATCTGTTTCTGGAAATCGCTTGGCGTTTTTAAAAATTCAAACCTATTAAAAAGTATTATGCACACTATTTTTAATTTTCTTGGCCTATTTTGTATTTATAGTGGTTAAAGGAGGCCTTAAGCCTATACCTTAAGTACAATAAGTTACCAAAATAGCTACTTTTCTTATTCTTCAAGGTAGAAATGAAGGATTTTAAGGAGTTTGTGAATAAAGATTTACTGTATTTCTCTCCCCTCTGGAATCTATTTAAGTGGTACAGATAAATGAATATTTAAAAATTGTTTATGGATAAGTTTTCTACACTTCTATATGTAAAGTAGGTACCCGAGCCTTATTGAAAACACCCTAGTATTTTATTTTATTTGTTAGATATGATGAAAATTTATGGTTTACGTCTATATAACCTTTATTATTATACACAAGGAGTGTAGCGGTCATTACAATCATGTTAAGAAACCGCTAGCCCAGCATTTCTCATTAAAACCATTTCTCACCATCACCTTCTCTAGATTTTCAATGTTTTTATCAATAAATACCAAAAATAACAAACTGGGGTGAAAAAATCTCTAATCTATGCCACAAATTTCAAAAAACATAAACAAAAAGCGAGAATTTGAAGGATACTTAGCGAGTTCCATCCCAAGGGCGCGTTTGCCAACGTCAAAACCAAATGACCGATCAGCGCAAATGCCACGCGACAAGGGAGCTGTGCGTTTCGCTTAGCGTTTTCAAAACGTTACGTTTTTAAGCCAATTTATGAGAATACTAGTCCTGAAATGCTCCTAATACGGGGTTCTATCGATTTCATGAAATTTTGCTTCAATCTGCCCTTCGAAAGTTATCCAAATTCATATAAAATCTTCCTGGTATAATTTCAACCCCACCGACAGAGAAAAGGCGCGGCTCTTGGCGGTCCGAGCACAAAGTATTTGTTTTTTGACCGACCCAGCACAGGTGGATAGACGGCACCTGATTGGCAGATTTTTTTGAGATGCGCTTTTAATTGCTTTCAGGTGTTCGTTTCGTGTTAGTCGGCAGTATGCAGAGTTAGAAAATAAATCAGTGTCGTTTCTGTAGGTGTAGGAATAGAAAGTTTTATTATCTATTTTTATTTCGTTAGTTTACGCCATAATTAAATGAAATAGTTTTAACTTTCTTTAAAGGATATGCCGATGGTCGGCTTTAACCTTTGTTCAACTGACTTTGCAAAAACTATACGATCGAACGCACTAAGATTTTTCGTGTTACCGCGCTTATATAGCGAAAGACACATACACACCCTTCCGCGGCATTTTGGTTTTGTACTTCAAATTTCAATTTTACAAATGATGTGACCTTTTATGAGAGACTTTTATGAGAGACCTACAGTAGATTTATTTAACTCACGGATGACCAGCTAATTATATTTATTAAAAAACTGGTATGTAATTTGCACAACAGGCTCTTAAAATACCTAGATGCCCGCGTGCCTGCTCAAAACCCTTGTTTTAAAGATCTTTATCTTTTTCTAACATGAAGGCAAAATTTAGGGTTATTTTCTAAATTTTCATTTTAAATACCTACCTAAAATACCCCTTAACTACTTCGTTAGTGAAGGCACCACTTTCCCCATCTTATATCTTTCCTGCCACAGATTCGATAGAAACACTTAGAATATTAACTCGAAGAACAACTTCCGTATATTGAGTATGACTAGACCTGTCGTGAGAGGCGACTAAAGGGGCATCGTCACATGGGTACATGCGGGGGGTGGCTCGATATTTCCTTTTGGTGTACAGGTTAGGGGAAATACCAGGAAATACTTGGGAAGTACTGGGAAATATACTAGGAAATACCGGGATCTGCTTAGGAAATACTAGAAAACGCCATTGAAATTTGAGGAAATACCAGGAAATACTTCAGGAAATGCCGTAAGTATTTCCTTTTGGTGTACAAACATCGGAGATCGAGCCACCCCTCGGGTACATGTGTAGTCTGGTAACAGACGAGACGATTATGTCAGAAAAAAAAACGTTAAAACTTGTAACTTTTGGGATCACATCAGAAAGTTACTCTGGGGAGGGGATGCGTTTGATTCGGTTTGTTAGCAGGTGATTCTCTGAATGGATTTGGTAGCGTTGCCATTCCGGAAATCACTACCCTTGTTGAATATGTCAAACGGTTTATGACCAATCAGTGGCCTAAGGCGACAACCATATCTTTATATGGTATATCATGAGGCCTTAGTTTTTTGCCTATAATATGTTTTGAAGTCTACTGGGTTCTATTTAGCAGATAGTATTTCAATTAGTGGCGTATATAGGAAGGGGGGCCGGGGGGGCCCGGGCTCTCCCCGAAGCTAAAATTTTTTAGACACTTTCCACATATTTCATGAAGACAAACATAAAATAGCATAAAATACAGCCTCATGAGGTCTCGCCCCCCCCCCCCGAAACTGTCTCGCCCCTCCCCCCCCCGAAACTTTTTTCTATATACGCCACTGATTTCAATTATTATTGGATTCGAAAACAGTAGGTACTTACCATATTATCATAAAAAAATTAAATTTGGACCTGGATTTTTTAATTAGTATCTTGATTGGTTTCATGCTATTATTATCATAAAATGATAAAACTTTAATATTATTTTAATTTAAAGTTGGAAAAAAATATTTATTATTTTAAAAAAATTTTAGTCCGAAACTGTAAATTTCCAACGTAAATATAAATTAAAAATTGCTCTGTTGAACAATTTTCAGTTTATCCGTTTTGAAACGTTAATTTATAAATAAAGTATAAAATGTTACAAAAATAATATCATATTTTAATAATACAGCAACTCATGAAATTTTCTTCAACATGGAAAAACAAAAGCGTGGAATTGAGATTTTAGTTGTATTTTTGTGAAACTTAAAATTAATCTAAAATGGATCGACCATATCCAGATCTAAAAAAATGTGATATGTTTGACTGCTTTATTCAAGCAACAAAATCCCAATATTTAAACTTTAGACATATTTTTATGCAAAATGCGTTAAGAAAAATTTCTCTAAAATGTCAACAATGTCTTACACATATTGGCAAATTGGTTATTATTTTTTGTAAATCGTTTTTTTTTGTATTTGTCGTAAACTTTGTTTCAAATAAATTTTTAAATTAACGGAAAACCATTTTAATTTGCTAAGTATTAAAACAGTTAAACTAAAAATCGTTCAAATAGCAATTTTTAATTTATATTTATGTTGGAAATTTCCAGGTTCGGATTAAATTTTTTTTTAATAATAAATATAATTTTTTTAACCTTAAAATAAAAAAATATTAAAGGTTTATATTATGAGTTAACAGGAAGTAGGGACCCCCACTCTCAGCGAGGATGAACGGAACTTGCACAAACAAACTGACATACTGGATTTTGTAGCTAAATGAAAAGACCCGAGGTATGTCAAAAAAAGCCTACTTGCTAGACCTACGAGTCCCCGTACTTTTACTACTACCACTAATAACAAGGAGAAAATAATTGGTTCATAAATTTCTAAGCTATTGAGAGTTTTGAAACTCCATAAAACCTAGATTCCGCGGTTTTTACTTTGAAGTTTTAGATTTACTTAGAGTAGGCAGGTAATAGGTGGGTTAACCGCCGTGCGTGATAATTACATGCCTTGTAGCTTAATCTTATGATTTAATGAGAACTTATCCTCCTCAACTATATTTATGAGTACGTGTGATTAAAATAATTTTAAAATTAATTATAAACGTAGCGAAAAAAATTATTACTGCTGAGTGGGAAGTTTAGCAAAAAAATATCGCAAGGAAAATTTAAAAAATGTTTTATTCCTTTAAATTCAAGCTTTAATACAGCTCACGGAATCATAACATCACCTCTATAAACTTGTCGTAAATTGTGCTAATTAAATTTTCGTAATTTCTAAAACAACGCAAAATCCTGGCGATCGATGAATATTAATATTAACACCACAAAAGGTTATATTGAAAAGTAAAAGCGAGACGTAAAATAATAATTGTTACACAAAAAATTTACAATCACGCGACAAGGTTAAACATGATCAGCTATATCTTCGCAAGTTTTGTGAAAGAACTTAAAGATCATTGAGATATGGCTGACGAGTTTCAAAATTGCTCACTGCCCGTTTCCGGGAAAACGGATAACGCGACAATTTTTTTTCTTTTACGACAAATTTACGTCAATTAATGCATTTATTAGTTTTAAAAATTTTTAATTTTTTCTGGGGTGGTAGTGCTAAGTTGAGACTCAACTTAGCATTACACCCCCTTTTCAAGAAAACGTGTGGCGCGAGAAAATTTTTGTTTTTACGACAAATCTACGACAATTATTAATTTTTCTGGGGTGGTAGTGCTAAGTTGACACTCAACTTAGCATTACCACCCCTTTCTGGGCAAACGGGTGAGGCGACAAATTTTTTTCTTTCACGACAAACTTACGACAAATTTACGACAATTAATGCATATATTGCGAATATCCAATTCTTAAGTGATAATGCTAAGTTTATAGAGGGCATAACATCATTTTTCCGAAGCTAATCAGATTTTATAATAACAAAAAGTAAGCTGTTCGTCAAAATTCCTCATACTCGGACAAATGCTTTTTGAGCTATTGCAAAGAAATGGTTACACACACATATACAACATCACATTTTTCAATTTTACAATTTAGTATGAACCAGGAGTGCTTATACCGGATTAAGTATAGGTAGAGCATTTTACAGATACTTTATTTGTTGTAATATGAACAAAATGGTTGGGAGCCATAATAATTACAATATTTCTTGCGCGCCATGCTGCTCGTGGTAGTGGTACACTTTATTATTTAATGAAACACCATTAAACAGGATTACAGGCAATAACTTTGCCGTTATTTTATAACCATACATAATAATGTTCAAACTATATGGGTTGAGTGCAAGCCGCGCTGTTTAAGCAATGTGTTGTACGAGGGCTGTCTTTTATATTTTGCATATAGGAACATAGAAGGCAACCTCAATCCTTACCTAACCCAAATTCAAAACAGCACACATGACAGATAACAATTTACAGCGCCAAACTTTTAAAATTTGATTTTATGTGATAATATGATTAGAAATGCTTATGAGGTATATATTTAGTACTTATGTTGCAAAAACTTGTTCAATTAATGTTATTTGAGATTAAGTATTTTAATTAAAGGAAACAATTGGATACTTATTTACTGCTTTATTTAAAATTAGCAAAATTTTTCCTTGAAATTGTTAAACATCAGTACCTACGGTATCTGCATCTTCTTCATTATTCATATCATCATCATTATCATCGCTATGATCATCGTCATCCTTATCTTTACCATCTTCATTACCTTTTTTATCTCCACCATAGAAGGTTCGCAGCCTTTTCGCTTATTGGTCACAATAGAGTCAGAGGATACCAGCATTCAGTTAAATATATCGCTATTAGTGTTAATTCTTCAGCTTTTCCTAGAACAATATTGTCGAAATTTCTTATACTCTTTATGGCTCATCTCAATTACATCTTCTGACAGAAGTCCTACTGGCAAAGGTAGCGACTTTATTATATCAGCTGCATGCAGCAATAGTCAGGAACGGTAGCACTTTATACCATCCATAAAGGAAAATTGCTATGTCTGCTGTTTCAAATCCATACTTTAAAATTTTTCCTCGTTGATGTAGTGCAAACAAGTGATGGAAAGTACATTTGCAGATCTTTCTACTAATCCTTTATCGATACCAGATATTTTGAAAAGAAACTCAGGTTTTCTAAAAAATTCGCGTGTTGTATTTCCATCATTGCAATTGCCATCACCTTGTTTGAGTTGATCAAAAATGAGACCCATATATAATATAATAGTATAAAATGAGTGCTAACGTTCATAACTATTGCTGCATGGAGCTCATATAATAAAGTCGCTACCTTTGCTAGTAGGGCTACTGTCAAAATCTCGACAATATTGCTCTAGGAAAAATTGAAAAATTAACACTAATAGCGATATATTTAACATAAAACTGAGTTGTTATTTTACTTTTTTTTCTGGAGCTTTTGAATAGTCACCTCTTGCTTGCCGCTGCTGTAGTTCTTGATACATATCGACTCATAAATTAGAAAGTCCGCCATTTCGGATCAGGCATTTTAATGTTTTAAGGAACCAAAAGTTATATTGAGTGACTTTAAGCAGTGCAAGTTTTTGAATTTGAGTCAAATTGGTTTACAAATAAACATGTCCGCCATTTTAAATTCGACATTTTTATTTTTTGATAAAAAAAATTCAGTTATATTGTCACTGAAACTCGGTACATATACCAAGTTTCAAGTCTCTAGCTCATTATAAAGTATCTAAAATAGCTGTCGCAAGATTTGAAACAGAAATGGGTATGGAAACAATTATACGGAGTCAAGTAAAATAAAAATATTTAAAAAAAGATGGGGAAAGAGGGGGACGTAAATTATGCTTTTATATTGGCAATAAAATATGTTTACCAGGTAGCAAAGTAATATTGGTGTACTCGGCGGAACTTTTTTTATAATTCTAGCTAATTTAAAAATTTTAATATTTTTTTAATTAAAAATAGTGTTTAATAAAACCTTGTATTATAACAAGGCTTCAAATAACTGGTTTGTTTACAATTATTGCAAAATAAAGTACTTACCTGCTGCCTTAATATCCATGTTGGAACTGTCTAAATTTGACGTCTGACAACAAATAACAAATAAAAGTTTTTGTGTCACAGTTTTAAACATACCTAACTTAATAAGCAGCGTGTAAGCAAAGCCAACTTTGCTAATACGTTTGGGTGAGTTTGCCTTGCGGCCATATCTATAGGTAACATTTAAAGATATGTGTGATTAGTTTGAACTAAATTTGTTTTACTATTACTGGCGCCCTAAAGTAGCTATTTGTTCTTATACGCTGCAGTGCGAGACATATAGTTTTATAGCTTCAAAGAATTTTTAAGTTAACGAATCAGTCGAAAAATGGAAATAAACCGAGCACATTTGGGCTATAATTTTTAGAACTTTCGAAGGAAATTATCTCAACATTAACAACAGCATTATAATAAAACACCACATCAGTCGACAGTTTCTCGTTGGTATGGAGAATTCCAGCGTGGGCGAATTAGCATTAGCGACGATCCAAGGCCAGGTGCATCAAAAACGGCTGTCATTCGGGAAACACTGATGCTGTGCGCATGCTCATTGCGGAAGATCGATATGTGTCATATCGCGAGATTGAGGCATCATGGGGGATTTCAAAGAACGCAATTTAAAAAAAAAATCATGAAGAATTAGGGGTAAAAAACTTAGTTTCCCGCTGGATACCGTCTGTTAACCGAAGAACAAAAAGACGCTAGGGTCAATTGGTTTCAGAAAACTCGTTCTCGAAGTGTATCCAAGAAATGCTTGCGACATTTGTCTCAAAAGCGGGTCATGTAGCAAGAATTCCTCTGGAAGATGAAAGGACTGTTACTGCCGAATGGTAAATAACCATTTGTTTGCCGAAGGTCATCGATGAACTTCAAAACACGAACCTCGAAGGACCAATCATCCTCCACCAAGACAATGCAAGTTCGCACTAAGCACAAAAAATCATTAAATTTTGAACCCAACAAAACGTCAAATTGTTGGACCATCCTACTTACAGTCCCAACGATTTCTATACTTTTTCGAAAATCAAGAATGAATTGCTTGGTCAAAGATTTCAGTCGCCAGACGAAGCAGTCGGCGCTTTTAATATTGCAATTTTGACAGCCACCAAACGAGTGGAATTACAGCTTTGACAACTGGTTTGAGTGCATGCTAAACTGCATTAATTTTCGTGAAGAATACTTCGAGAAACAACAAAGTCTTTAAAAGTTTTCTACTGTTTTATTTTAGCTGTGTTTGCAAAACTTAAAAGGCAACGAATGGTTTATTTTTCTTTGCAATCGATCTATTCATCGATCGATATATATATATATATATATAGCAGTTTATACTCGCCTGCTTTTGTTCTTGTTTACTTATGATTAGAGATAAAACCGTCTAATTAATTTCGCAAGAATTGTCAAACTGACCAAGCAGTGTTCTGAGGAGTCCCATAATGACGAAACAGTTAACTAGGCTCTGGAACGAAATAGCGATGTACAAAATAGCGAGTATTAAAATAGCGGTATCGAAATAGCGACAATCAAATTAGCGATGTAATGATAGGGCGACTATCAAAATAGCGATGTAACAAAATGGCGATGTAACAAAATAGCGATTGTATCAAAATAGCGATGTAACAAAATAGCGATGTAACAAAAAGCGACTATCAAAATAGCGATGTAACAAAATAGCGACTATCAAAATAGCGATGTAACAAAATAGCGATTATTAAAATAGCGATATTTTGGTTCGGTTTTGGCATATAGTTCGACAAAGGGGTTTCTTTCTAACAATTTTTTTCAAAAAAAAACTTCCCTGACTTCTTTCTCGGGATCCTAGAGGGTGTAAATCTGAACCGATCCGAACCGAACCAGCATATTAAAAAAAAAACTCTCCAGACTTCTTTTGAACCGAAACAAACTGAACCGAATTCGGTTCAGTTTGGTTCGGTTCGGTTCGGTTTGGTTCGGTGCGATTCGGTTCGGATTCACACCCTCTAGGATCCTGGAAAAAAAGTCAGGAAAGTTTTTTTTTGAAAATTTTTTTTAGAAAGGTTCGGTTTGGATGGGTTTGAATCGATTCGGTTTGGTTCATTCATTCATTCTATTTTGATACATCGCTATTTTCATACATCGCTATTTTGATACATCGCTATTTTGATTGTCGCTATTTTGATTGTCGCTATTTTGATATATCGCTATTTTGATTGTCGCTATTTTGATACATCGCTGTTTTGATATGTCGCTGTTTTGTTACAAACGCTATTTTGATACATCGCTATTTCGTACGTCGCTATTTTGTACATCGCTATTTCGTTTCAGAGCCGTTAACACTTATTAGGTGTCCATTAGATCTTGGGCCCCCGTGAGGTTAAGCTTTCAGGCTTCCCACCGAAAATATAATAGAAACAAAAACTCCTTTTTACCCTATTAGCCACGAAACTTGTTTGATTTAAGAAAAAGTATTATTTAATATAATATTTGTTGTTTATTGCTCATGGCTTAAGCATATACATACCATTCAAAGTTTTTTTTTGAAATCTTTTATGCATGCAACACTAAATCCTTGAGATGTTCGGGATTTAAATCAGGCAGCAAAGATGGAAAGGCAATATCCCAATATTTACGGCTGACCGTTATTTACACCCGACTTCTTGAGGAATATTTTCATAGCCAAAAGAGCTCTTTGCTTGCATCATCCACGATATTTAATTCAAAAACCAGATAAGCCAATCTACCAGATACACATTCTTATTCAAGATTTGTCGAAAAAGATTCTTAGGGTACGGACATACCGAAGATACATGCATGAGAGCGGTGAAGGTCGCGGTCGCAATCGCTACATCGATATCAAAACAAACCTTTATTTTAGAAATAAAATTTCGGACTTCCATTGTCTTTATTTATTTTAAAACACGACGTTTCGGTTAGTAAGTCAAACAAAATACTCTGCCAATATATGGGCCCCCAAGCTCACACTAGGTACTATAGTTATAGTGTACGTGTAAGCTAATATAACTAAAAACTGAAATATATTTTATTTAACTCCACACTAAATTACCTTTTGTTTGATAACACAGAAGCCATGTTTTGACTTAAACTCAAATTTTTGAAATCCACCCCCACCCTTAAAAAAACAAAAACTAAAATGTATTTTGTTAAACTCCGGAGTCAATTACCTTTCGTTTGATATCACACACGCCATATTTTTACTTAAACTCTAATTTTTGAAATATACCCCCACCCTTTTTTTAAAATAAATTAAAATGTATTTTGTTTAATTCCAGACTCAATTACCTTTCGTTTGATATTACACACGCCATATTTTCATATAAACTCTAATTTTTGAAATCTATCCCCACCCTTTTATTTGGTTTGTGTTCGGTGGATTTTGTTCATTTTGAAATGGGACCATCTCGACCGAAGACCCAGCATAGGTGCCAAATTTCATTGAAATCGGCCAAGCGGTTTTTGAGTTATGCGCGTTGGTCGTTACAGACAGACATACAGACAGACAGACAGACAGACAGACAGACATACAGACAGACAGACAGACAGACAGACGGCGCAACAAAAAAGTTTCAAAATCATCTGAAACGCAAAGATATATAAAAATTTTTGAAACCGGAGCAACTTTTTTTTTCTCGAAAAAATTAGGATCACCAAAGCTCACACTACTATAGTATAGTATATGTGTGAGCTAAAAAACCTTTATTTTCTAATGAGACAGCACATACCAAGGATGCTTCACCCGTTTCTTGATGCCTATCATCGCGGTTTACAGCGTTGTCGATGGCAGAACAAAATAATTTGATTTTATATGGCGATCGAGCTGTGGCCACGAGGTAAAATTACACGTATCTAGACTCATTCCCAGTGGCCGATTCAGGATTTCCGGGCTGGGGTGGGGGCGAGGGGCTAAAGTGGCAGCAAACATAAAAATGTTTTTTATTCGCGGATTTTGATAGATCTGAGTTGTGAAATTTAGTATCTAAAGGAGATTTTGAGTATTTAGTTATAGGATAAATTTGAAATGAGTAATGTTGCTAAACTAAAAAACAAGTTGTATGTCTAAAAGGGGGGGGGACTCTGCCCCCTAGATCCGCCACTGCTCATTCCTATATAGTCATGTAGTCTCTCAGAATGATCTCGAACTCTTTAAAAAAGAGCACAAAGCATCTTCGGCTTGTTCAGCCTGGCATCGATGTAAACATCGATCACAACCGAGACCTCCACCGCGCTCATCAATTTGTCTTCGGTATGTCAGTACCCTTACTATCGGTTATTTAACTAATAGCTTTGAGTGACCTATAAAGCAGCGCAACTTCCTTCCCGTACTGGTCTGGGTCTACTTAGAGGCCGTTCAGCTTTGTTTTTATGTCTTGCGGTATCCACATCAGTATTAATCTGTTGCTCAACAATTTTTGTAGAGAGTATTCAAAATTGTTCTTCCTATTTGTTTGTAAAATCTTTCATTTGTCAATTGTTTCCTTCGGAGGTTGTGACTTTAAGACAAGTCAGGCGCAGGTCATGCCGATGGCTTGGTAAAGGGTGTATTATATAAAACAGTGCAAAGGTTATTCTCTTTTAAAAGTGGTTGCTTCTTAGAACTCCCAAAGCATGTTATGCCAGGTGAAGCAAAAAAACTACAACTTAATTTAAATAATTCTTGCCAAAAAATATGCCGTTTATTTCCTTCCTGGTGTACAGCGTGTCCCATTTTCGATGGGATTAAATGGGAAACTCGGTTATTATTAAAGATATCGATTTTCTGATTGCACCTTACCGTGCTCTTTTTTGGAGCCCTTAAAAATGGTGTAATCAGATTTTTGCTATACTTCGTGGTTTCGCTAATACAGGGAGTTTTTGAAAAAATTGCATTTTAATTAATTCCTTGTATCTCGCTTATTTTGCAAGATATTTTTATTCTGTAAAAACCTTTTTATGGCAACTTTTTTAGAGCAAAATAATGACGTTGTCAATTTTCTAACATATTGTTTAGTTTTTGAGATATGGTATTTATCATAAAAAAATTAAATACGAACCTGGACTTTTTTTTATTACTACTTTGATTAGTTCCATGCTATTATTACCTTAAAATGATAAAACTTTAATATTTTTTTGATTTAATGTTAAAAAAAACTATTTAATATTTGAAAAAAAAAATTGTAGTCCGAACCTGGAAATTGCCAACGTAATTATAAATTAAAAATTGCAAGACACACTAGTTGAACGATTTTTACTTTATCTGTTTTGAAATGATAATTAAAAAATTTATAAATAAAGTAAAAAACGTTAAAAAGTTATTAAAATAATATCATACTAATTATTTGATAACCAAACAGCAGGTCGTGAAATTTACAAAACAAAAGCGTGGAATTGACATTGTCATTTTACTTGTCATTTTTGTAAATGGCTTACAATTATTTTAAACTGGCTAGAAATCGACCATATCCAGATTTTGAAAAATGTGATATGTTTGACTACTTCATTCAAGCAACAAAATCCCAATATTTAAATGGCAGAAATATTTTTATGCAAAATGCGTTAAGAAAAATTACTCAAAAATGCCAACAATGTCTTACACATAATGGTAATCAGAAAGATTAGTTATTTTTTATAATTTGTTTTTTTTTTGTATTTTTCGTAGACTTTGTTTCAAATAAATCTGTAAATTAACGTAAAACCATTTTAATATGCTAGGTATCAAAACAGTTAAACTAAAAATTGTTTAACTAGCAATTTTTAGTTTATATTTATGTTGGAAATATCCAGGTTCGGACTAATTTTTTTTTAAATAATAAATATTTTTTTTTTACCTTAAAACAAAAATTTTTAAAATTTTTATTATTTTATGATAATACTAGCATGAAACCAATCAAAAAAGTAGTAAAAAAAATCCAGGTCCGTATTTAATTTTTTTATGATAAATACCATATCTCAAAAACTAAACAATATTTTAAAAAATTGATAACGTCATTATTTTCTTGTAAAAAAGTTGCCATAATAATGTTTTTACAGAATAAAAGTATCTCGCAAAATAAGCGAGATACAAGGGATTATTAAAAATACAATTTATTCAAAAACTCCCTGTATTAGCGAAACTACGGGGTATAGCAAAAATCTGATTACGCCATTTTTAACGGCTCAAAAAAAGAGCACGGTAAGGTGCAATCAGAAAATCAATATCTTTAATAATAACCGAGTTTCCCATTTAATCCCATCGAAAATGGGACACGCTGTACAGGATTATTGATTATATTTGCGTGGCCTTTATTAGGGGTAAATATAGAAGTTGTATAATTTTTTCAATATTATCTTTTGGGCTAGGTCAGAAGAAGTGTCTGATGTCATTCCTTATGTCAAATTTTCGCAGCAACTTTCTAAGGTTAAAGGGACCCTATATATTTTGTTTCAGTTAGAAAGATTCAACGATTATAAACACACAGGATTGCCTATTTGCTCGAATCTTTAATTGGTAAGCGGCGCCTTGCTTACGTCACTAGTGGACCTCTGCTAAGCGCACTTCATATAATACACAATGCAATCGTGAGTTTTTCCCGCTTTTTTCTTGCTTATTTGCAAACAAATTTTTTATTCGTGTTAGTAAATATAATTAATAATTTCATTTATTCAAAACAAATGATTTGATAAATCAAGAGTTTGCTCTGAAAGCTGAATTTTCCTACCAAACGATATGTTGGAGTTTGTTTTTTAAATAGTTGAAAGTTTTAGAATAGAAGTAGGATTTTTAAAAAAATTTTAATCAATTTAAATCATTAGATGATGTATAATTTATTGTTTTTTTTGCCGATATAATAAAATACACTTATATTATGCAGTAACAAAAAGGTATTTATTTGATATTTCAGATCTAAAATTGCAATATTTATTATATTATTATATCAAAAACCAGTCAGTTTTTGGAGAAAACAGCCAAATAAGATGTGTTTTTCAACTTCTTATGCTTTAATCAATAGATTTTTAAGTTTTTTTTCAAATGATTTACATTGTTTGTGTTATGAGTTGTTTTTATCCCACCCAGCGCCCGTCTTCACTCCTTCTTCTGTAACATGTTTCTGAAAACTTCTATAAAGAGACTAAAAAAACTTAAGAAAAAACTGAAACTAAACTTGGAGAAACTGTCTACAAAATAAACTTTCCAATAATCAGTTTAATAAAAAAAGTACGTTTGCGGCATAATTACCAATTTTCTTTAATGTGAATAATTTAATGAGCAAGGAGTTTCCAAAAATCAAAAAAATATTAAAAGTTTTTATAAATATAATAATATAAAAGTATATATATATTTATATTTCTATACTGAAAGAGGGAACACAAAGCTTTTATTTCAACAAAAAATTGTGATTTCTTTATCAATTCACTTAATTCACATTTATAAAGGTTTAATAATAATAGCCAAGTTTAGAAAAACATTTCCAAGCTAGTAAGAACCATTCATTTTGAAATTTGTATTGTAGAACTTGGCTTTACTTTTATCTCAATTCTTTTTACGGAATACCACTTTCGCGTACTTGGCTTTTTTTACATGAAATGTTTTTGTTATGATTTCACTGCTTTTTTAAAGGATTTGGATAATATTTAAGTTTTAAAGTAGTAAAATATACGGATATTGTTCAAAACTTTTGCAATGCCTTTTTAAAAATGTTGAGTTTTTTTTATATTTTCCTATGGTTTTATCATAGTTCTTATCAGCCTTCTAAAGCTCAGCTCTCTAGTGTTCCTGGAAGTAGGCAATGTTAATTTTACATAACTTTACATTTATAGGGAAGGAAAATAAATTTAAATCTTAGCGTTTTCTTCAAAAGCTCAGCTTTCTAGCGTTTCTGGAAGTGGACAACGCTAATTTACATAACTTTACATTTATAGTTTATATAATTAAACTTTGGGGTTTTTAATTTTCTTTTATAGTTTTATCATAGTTCCTATCGGCCTTCCAAATCTCAGCTCTCGAGCGTTTCTGAAAGTGGACAATGTTACTTTTACACAATTTTACATTTATAGGGGAGGGAAGTAAATTAGAATTTTGGGGTGCTTTAATTTTTTTCTATAGTTCTATCATAGTTACTATCGGCCTTCCAAAGCTCAGCTCTCTAGCGTGTCCGAAAGTGGGCAATGTTACTTTTACATTACTTTACATTTATAGGGGAGGAAAGTAAATTATAATTTTTGGGGTTTTTAAATTTTTTTCTATAGTTTTATCATAGTTCCTATCAGTCTGCCATTTCTGGAAGTGGGCAATGTTACTTTTACATAACTTTACATGTATAGGGGAGGGAAGTAAATTAGAATTTTGGGGTTTTTTGATTTTTTCCATGGGTTTGGCAGACTTATGTCTGCCAAATTTCAGCTTTGTAGCATGTCTGGAAGTACAGTAAAATTTTGATGATCTATACATGAGTGAGTGAGTGAGTGAAAATTTCGACGTTTTTTGAAATTTCGTAACTACTTCAGTACTTTTGGGAGTTCCATAAAACTAAACATGAAGGGATTGTTAACTCCATGGAGATCTACGACTGTGCAAAGTTTGAGATTCGTAGCTCATTCCGAAGTAGAGTTTTAGATAGGTCAAGTAATGTTTCAAGAAAAGATGGTACGGCGCGTGAACTTGGCGAGGCACGGCTGTGCCCTCAGATTTATCTCCTAAATGGTCAACCACACCGTCAATAAAATGAAAAAACGCAAAAAAACGGAGGTAAAAACGTCAAAACACCTTAAAATCACACGAACTCTGAATACAAACAAAGCAACTGGTCCGCTGGTGACGTAAGCAGACACTGTTCGTCTCGCTGAGCGACGCTAACATTAGTTAAATGGAAATAAGCAATCCTGTGTGTTTATAATCGTTGAGAAAGATTAATATATAAGACGTTTTTGAGTTATTGAAGGTACCAGTTACATTAAAGTATATGGAACCTTGGATTACACTTTAACAGTAATTTAAAACTAATATAACTTGAAAACGGCTTATTCAAATGTCAATCTCCTATATATTTTTAAAATCAGGGCAAAGATATATTTAATTTTGAGAAATAATATACAGGGTGGTCCCCTTAACTTAAGAAATTGGCTGTCAAAAGTTGATATAAAGAATGACACTTCTAATAATGTCCAAAAGATAATATGGAAAAAATTATGCAACTTTTGTATTTGCAGTTTTTTTTCTATCACCTAGGTACATTACCTCCTGAAAAAGGCCAGGAAATGACCCTGTACACTCGCCCACTTTTTTAATGTCATGTTTGTTTTCCTACATTTGTAGAATATAATGAAACAGTGCGTTGTTTGGTCATATCGCATATTTTAAAAGAAGTCATATGATGCATTATACGATTTTCTTTGGCAGTTTTTAAAAACTGCTAAAATTTAGGGCTCTCCAGACGAGTTTTTATTTTAATATGACATTAAAAAAGTTAGCAACCATACTATGCTCTAGAAGTTCTAGGATGCAACGATTTTTAAAAGCGAATACCTTTTAATTGTACTAGTGTTTATCAAGCGCCCTTCACTGCGCCATCGGCTCGAAGTTTAATACCGATATCCCGGACGGACAAGCTAAAATGTGCACATTTCACAAAGTTTTGCCGTATATGCTTCGTCTGCATATCCTTCTAATTTTACGCGAACCATCAAAGCAAACTGCAAGTTTTCTATATGATGTGATGCTTTTTGCTCTATTTATTTGACCTGCTCACAAGCTGATGCATGCAGTTTCTCTAAGTAACAGGTCTACTAAATCGCGGCTTATTACACAAGTATTCGAGGACTGTCTTTTGTATTTTGCATATAGGAACATAGAGGGCGACACTGACCGAATGTCGTTACTAAAACTTAACCTTAATCTTTACCTAACCTAAATTCAAAACGACAGTGTGATACATACAGTGTTATAGCTAGAGTGTATTTTTTAAGATAACAAATCAATCGAAAAATGAAATTAAACCGAGAACTTTTTTGGACTATAATTTTTTAAAACATTCGAAGAAAATTATCTCAACAAGTTTGCCTTGCCGAGTTGATTTCTGTTTTCGGTAATGAAGGACCATGTCAGTGGACAGTTTCTCGTTAGTATGGAGAATTTAAGGTTGGACGGATTAACCTTAGCGACGATCCAAGGTCAGATGCACCAAAAATGGCTGTCATCAAGGAAAACATCGATGCTGTGCGCATGGTCATCACGGAAGAGCAACATGTGACATATCGCGTGATTGACGCTTCATTGGGGATTTTAAAGACCTCAATTCAAAAAAATTTGCGTGAAGAATTTGGGCTAGGAAAATTAGTTTCCCGCTGGACACCGCATCCTTTAACCAAAGAACAGAAAGAAGCTATATTTGATATTGTATTAAAGTGGCACCGCGTCATAGCTATGGTAAACCAAATTTTGCGGAAAAATCTAAGTAAGGAAGCTTTAAAAAATTAGTGTTTCACTTTGTACATGCAGTGTGCCGCTTGGGGTTTAATGTTTGAAGGATAGAACACTAGGACCTTTTAAAGGAGAGATCAAATAGGTACCTACCTAATAAATAAAGATCCGAAACATAAAAGAGGATCCAAAATTATATTAAAATGTGCGCAAATATTGATATAGTTGCAAAAACGGTAATTTTTTGTAAAAAGTTCCGTCGTAATTTGTTTGACATAAAGAGTCAAAACAACAACGAATAGAAAATGTCAAAGCCCGGCTAAATCAATATGTTCGTAACAACCAGATAAGAGTATATAATGTTTCTTTCTAATGCAATCGTTTAGAAAAAGACATCAATAAAAAGCAAGTAAAATAGTAAGCGAATGACTAATTAGTGCAGTGCCTCATTTTGGGAATCAATAACAATAAAAAAATTAAAGGAAGTTCCTGCCAGTGTATGTACCCCTCTACTCCTTTCCCGCCCATCAAGGTTTTAATGACGCGGTGTCACTTTAATACAATATCAACTATAGTAAATTTTAAGGCCGGCATAATGCCCGAGAAAGAAAATAAGCAAGGTTTATTAAAACGCAACTCTTACCCCCTCGCTTTGCAGATTAAAAAAAAAGACACTCTCGATCTCGTAACTCGACCTCGTTGGATCTCCCTGATACCCTAGTCAGCTTTTGTCTACCTGCCTATAATTTCTTTTCTCTGGTGTTCCCCCTCTTCTTTTACTTTTAGTTCACAAACCGTCGCGATTTTCTAAGATCGCGGTACACCCAAATGTTTCTATTTCTATCTAAACTGCTAAATTTTTGTCTTTCTATGCTGAATCTTCATGAACAGTATAGATTTTACCCTAGCGAAATTATATATAACTTAAAACAGGCTTAGCCGAAACGGTTTTTAAAAACAACTTTTGTTATTTTAAACTTAATACATCTAATCGGTCTTAAATCTAGATTCAAACTAACTATTCAAACGCATGTAAAAACTAGTATTAACAAATCCGTAGTAGGGAATAATGTCTCTGTCAGCATAAAGTGTTCTTACACCTTTGTAATATGTAACCAAAGGGTTTTCAGCTTTTGTAACTCAGTAGGTTGCATAGACTGTGTGGATCGCAGCTGCTTGCTCTTTCTCCTCTGATTGTAATTATGTCCAAAATACAAGATTGTTGCGAGAAGAATGACGTAAAGGCAGATGGTCCAACCACTTGGTACTAATAGGTTAGGGGCTGTACTTTCTTCAAATATCGGAACCATGGGGTTGATAATAGGTTTTTTAAATTCTAGTTTCTTAAGATCTATGCGGAATTTTGGAAATTTTTGGTTTTGCACTTCTAATTTTGTTAAGTTTATTATCGAAGGAGTTGCCATTGTTTTCTCATCAAAAAATATTTATTTTCCCCTATGAAGTAGTTTACCATTGAGTTCTTGAGTTATAGTTTGTTCGTCGCAAATGAAGGAAAAACTCCTAAGTACTGATTTAGCTGTGAAATGATTTCTAGATGGTTTTCCAAAATGTTTAATTTGTTTATTTGGCACGGGCTGGTGTTTTCGTGCGAGAGGCTATTTTTTTCGCATAACTTCCTTTGATTGTTTTGCAGATGTATAGGGCAATGAAATGATTTGCCTTGGGCAATACACATGTCATTTAAAGGGATAATTTGGTTGTTTAATTTTGATTTATATATATATTTTTTTGAGTATTGATTAATAGGACGGATTGAAAAAAAATCTGATTCAATTTTTGAAGGAATCGATATTAGTCGAATCAATTGGAATGGACAGGAAGTAGAAAAATTTCTTGTTATCTACAATATAATTAGTTTTTATAAAGGATTCTATAAGATTTATGTGATCAATTTCTAATTCAATTGGGAGGTGACCCCTATAGATTTCCGATATTCTTCTTAGTTCTGCGAGTAAATCAATTACATTAATGATACTCGGATGCATTACATTTAGTTTGCAAAATGTTAGATAGTTTTCAATATCTTGAAAGTTGCTTAATATCGCATTATATAAAAGAATAAGTTATAAACGCTTTTGGTTAAAATAACGTTATTCAAACCAGCACTATGTCTTATCAAGGAATGCAATTGTAATTTTTTTGTTTTAAACAAAATTTGGTTTATTAAATCGGTTGATTAATTTTTGATTTACCGAGTATTGTAAAAATAGTTGATTTTGGGTACTTTTCTCATTACGTCGCAATTGATTCAAAATATTGTAGATTTTTGAACCATCGTTGGCGTCTAGGTTTCCTGTTAGTCCCTTAGCTATTGATCCTTAGTCATTTATGAGATCTTTTTGACTGAAATATGACTATATTTTCAACTTTTTTGATTATTGATTGATTATAAAAATTTGAAAAAGTGATTTATATCGCGTTCTAAAGGTGTGTTGTTAGTGTACATACGTCTGTCTAAGCGTTTGATGTCGTGAAATGATGTTTTCGTCTTGTTGTAGTTGTTGTAGTAGGGGTACTACTATAAGTCATAATAGAGAACAAAGGTATGCTCTGACCGTTGAAGTTTCGCAGGTCCAAGGTTTGTGGGTGGGACACCTAAGTTTTGGGTAATGTTGGTTACTCCTGTTCCTCTTGAGCTGGGTGCGAAGAACCTGAAAGATTTTTAACTTTATTTTTTTTTCGAGGTCTTTGAATGTTTGAAAGATGTATCTTTTCGGATGTGTCAGGGTTTGTTGTGTCTATTTTTGCCGTTTTAAGTTCAGAATCCACCGAGACCGTTTTTTCCTTTGTATTTTTTGTTTTTTGTTGTTCTTGTTTGTTTTTTACGTAAATTGTTTCAGAAATTTCAGGCAGTTCTTCACGGGATTGGTTAACTTTGTTTATAGTTTGTTGTTTTCTTTGTTGGATATCATAATTAATTTTTTGATATAATATTTTCATCTTTTCGCGGTGATTTTTAACAAAATTATTTATTAATTGTTTATCAATTTCGAGATTAAAAGGAGATTCGTTTTGATAGGTGATTACTTCATAAGGTTTTTAGTTAGTGACTGAATTATAATATGCCAAAAATGATGTAAATTACTTTGCTTTCTATGGGGTCGGTTCGGTTCGGTCGGTACCCTGATGTGCTCGATTTAGGTGGAGTAAAATCATTCAACTGTACCGTTAGAGTCAGTATGCTGAGAGCATATAAAGTGAATCTTATCTTATGAAGTTCTACTAATTCTCGTACCACTGAATTTTTAAATTCGCTACCATTATCAAAGGTCATTTGTTCAGGGATGCAATGGTGAGAGAAATATTGCATGAGTTATTGTGTCTGCGGGAAAAATTTGAAATGGTTTGGTCGGGGTAGGGGTAACATTTATTTTTACTTGTATAGGTTTTCGTTCGTATTTTGTAAGCTTCAGATTTCACATTCATTTATGTAATTTCGGATAATTCTTTCTTGATTTGGCCAGTAATATTGCTCCTTTATGCGTTTTTCTGTTTCTTCAATCCCTCGATGATTAGTTTTGCCTTCGTGGTAATTTTGAATTACTTGTTGAATTTCGTCGTCGTCTAGAACGTCTATTAATTTTTTTCTGTATGGCAATACTAATTTGAGTATTACAATAATTTGGAAATAAATAAAAATCAAGATTCCATTTAACCGTATGTTATATATTAACTTGATAATATTATAAACTGCAGTTTAATACATACATAGTAACGCGATAGCGAACGACATAGGAATCTAAAAAATACTAACACCTTTTTTGTTTTGCGCGTGGAAACTGGGGTTCCGGCACAAAACTAAATAACTCACTCTTTCCAAAACTTCCAATAATATTATAGAACAATTTTTTTTACATTTAATCATTTAAATTTGTTAGTTTTTAAAATATTTTATTAACACAGTACTACATTTTTCATATACATGGTCTTCAAAGTAACGATAAAACTTTAATTTTGGGACTACATATTCTTTTAAAAATTGTACTACATCTTTTTCGAAATTAGTTTTTGAAAATTGAACCATAAATCTTTGTTTTATTTTGAATAATTTTACTATAGCGGGTTTAGCGGTGTCAAAATTTACTTTGGACATTTGATTCTTGCCGCAGTTTACTGCGCAATCAGCGATAGGTATTCAAATGATGGGATCTTCTTGATTAGAATGAATTGTTTGATTGGTGTCTTCTTCTGCTAATTGATTTTCTGTATTATTATTATTCTCAATGCTCTAGTTTACATTTTTTACAAAGTTGCGCAATTTCGTTAGTGCATTGAGGGAGTCAACGTCTTCAGTTACATTTGTGTTTATTTCGACGTGCGAGAGGGCGTCGGCGTTTTTATGTGAGTTCCTTTTTTGTATACAATTTCAAAATCGTACTCGGCCAATTTCAGACTCCATCGTATAAATCGAGAATTTGGTTCTTTACGTAAGATTAGCCATTCTAAATGGTCAGTAATAATTTTTAATTGTAGACCAAAGAGATAGGGCTTAAAGTATTTGACAGCCCAAACAATCGCCAATAATTCTCTCGATTGTTGAATAATTAATTTCAGATTGGCAAAGAGTTCTTGAGCCATACGCTATTTGGAGGTCGGAGCCAATTTTACCTTGAGCAAGCACACAACCTATTGCGTAATTGCTTGCCTCTGTCGTAAGGTTAAAAGTTTCGTTAAAATTTGGGTACTGCAAGATTGGTTCATTGGTCAGGGTATGTTTGCATGTTTCGAATGCTTTTGTGTTGGCGGTATGGGTTTAGTGATTTTAACAAAATCAGGAATACATTTTCGGTAATACCCTACAGGACCTAAAAATTGTTTAATTTGACGCTGTGTAGTGGGTATTGGATAGGCCGTAATAGCCTTAATCTTGGCTGGGTTTGGCTTAACGCCATCTGGCGTCACAATGTGCCCTAAGAAGGCAACTTCTTTACGCAAAAATTCGGACTTATCAAGCTGTATTTTAAAGTTTGCTTGTCGGAATCTGTCAAAGACGTGTTTTAAGCGTTTAATATGCTCATCTAAACTAACACTAAATACTAAGACATCACGCATATTTTGTTATTAAGGCCTCTTTGGATGTTGTCCATCACTCTTTGGAAAGTGACTGCGGCGTTCTTCAACCCAAAAGGCATTCGTAAGAACTCGTAATGCCCGTTTTGAGTGCTAAATGCAGTCTTACGAAACTAAAGATTTGTTATCTCGGTCACGACATATCACATTTTAGTATGTTCGACTATAGCAACATATTCTCATCACTTAAAAAGGGGTAAATCAATTTTTGTTTTTTTGAAAACTATTAAGTCAAATGTTACCATATTTTAAGAAAAACCCATACGCACGGGTCACGCGTGTCACATGCGAATTAATCGCGATTTACACTACCGTACCAACCGTACCGTCAACAACATGTAAAATATACTTACATTAAAGGCACGTTCATTGCCACTCACATTATTCATCAGTAAAGTCAATTTTGTCAATAAACTCCCGCCAGCTAAAACAAAAGTGTCGGTGGCATGACGGAATGGAGGGAATTTTTTTTGTTTTTGTGTTCACACCAGTGACAACTGTATCACACCAGTGACTTTTATAAATATACTTAAAAAAAAATATCAAAAATCCGAAATATTTTATTATAAAGAGTTAAATTATTTATTAAATATAATGATACAAACAAATAAAAATAAATGGATCCATGTATGATCTGTTACCTTCTTAGCTAGCCTATTAGCGCACTTTAGGAGAAGCCATAATATATCGACCTTCAAAACAGTTTTTTTGCAAATATCTCAGAAACTAAAGCTCCTAAGTTTTTTGTTATAACACAAATTATTAAGCAAAATGTATTCTACTACATTCCGAAAACCGCATATTGATGCAATGCTCCGTTAAAATTTTAGCATTTTATAAATATTTTAATTGTCAAAAAACTGTCTAATCAGCTCGTTAGAGTGTCAAACACTACTTTACCTGAAAATTTTGTGAAAATCGGTTTAGGAGCTATCGTGTTACGGACAGACACACACACACACACACACACACACACACAGACATACACACACACAGACAGACATCACGACGATATTGCGAAGATAGGTCAAAATACACCCAAATAACACATTTTCGGCGTTTTGTTTCTAAAACCTATTGATTTTTTTTAACTAAGCCATTTGCCCACAGTCTGCCTGCAGTCCCAGCCCCTATCTTGTGTGCTAGTCAACGAGTCTGTCCGATAGTTTTATAGTACACATAACTGACAGTCTAGGAATGCAGGTGGACTTTACAGAAGGGCACCCTTATAAGCAACAAATGTTACTAATGTGATATGTCAAAAATGTTATATTATATTATAAAATATTCTGAAAGATCACACCAGTGATGTTCACACAAGTAACATTTAGCAAAATGTCTAAATAACAAACAAAGCAAAACTGTCACTATTACTGTATTTCACTGTTGGTAAAATGCCTCCAGCAAGTGGCGGCTCGTGATAGTAAAGTTTATGAGTTCTGCCGATAGGGTATAAAAAAAGCTATTTTTTTACAGTCTCCAGATCACGTGTCTATTATAAAAAGTAAAAAATTGCCAAGTTTGGTTTGGCAAAAATTACAATGCCTAGGAAAAAATAGCGTTTTTACAAAAGATTTAATTCACATTCACATTCGCACATGTGTTTGGCGTCTTCTAAGTAAATAAATGTGCCCGCAAACACGCAACGCTGAGCCCGTCCGCCCGGAATTGTACTAGAACTGCAAGTTTTGCAATTCTATATTTTTGCCTAGATTTCGCTATCAAAACCCTTGAGCAAGTGCGGTACGGGGCGAAGGAAGGGGTTCCTAGCCGAGCACAGATCTCGTTAGCCGCCCAGCTACGTTGTGTTGCAATTTAGCAGCGCAACAATGCAAATAACTTCATTTGACCGATTGTGAAATGCGGCCTTCGGCGACGGCGCGCGGCGTCATACTCAACACACGTACACGATTTGAAGGCCTACTATACCAACACCGGACCGAAAATATACTGCTATTCCAATAATTTTAGAAATAAAATAATTATATTACAAAAATAGCAGCGGCTGAATAATAGTCAAATAATGTGAAAATTTTGGGGGTTCTGCAGCTCTACAGCCCTTATGCACTAGTCGTCCCTGGCCTCCAGGTTGTATTTAAGAGACAGTTTTGAAAATAAATATTTTACTATTTAATCCTAAGATTTGTAGAAACAGGTGTGACACTTATCTCGGCCAAAACGTTAAATCTATTTTAGCATCACTAAAATTATATAACCCATTTCACTTTACATCCTTAAACTGTTCCTTTGATGCTGCTCTGTTTTCAGGTAAATCAGATGGGTAAAGTAAGCAGTGATGGCAGATTAAAAAAAAACCCTGTGAATGCATGTGATCACGCCAGTGACAGTAAAATTAATTACAGGTGGATTTTTTGTTTTATTGTTAAGACTACTGATATCAACAAATATTTTTTAGTCCTATTGAAATCTATTAATATTAAAAAATAAAGATCATACCACGTGACATGTCACATAGTGTGAACAGTTTTACTTCCATGGAGACATTTTGTGGAGAATTCATTGCTGCTGGAAAATGTTAGCCTTTGGGTACACTAACTATACACTTATTTAGATTTCAAAAGAATAAGTGGTTTAAATATACAATCAAATTACATGCAATGTTACCATTTTTCAAGAACACCCGGATACTTCGTAAGCGAGCATAACAAGCAATTAGCGTGCCCCAATCTAGTAGGTATACGTCGAAATTTTAGCGCACCTAAAAACCCAAAAAACCGCAAAGCCTATTCCCACACGGATATTTGTAGCTGTAATCGTGGTCATGGCTAACAAGCCGAAAGTAATAATATGAAAAGATATGACTTTCACACAGAGATATATGTTCAAAATACCTTTTAACTTTAAAAACCTCAAACCCTTGTTAGCAGGATAATACTGAGGTATAAATGTGAGCGCAGAGGATTTTAATAGGCTACCAAGAATGATTAAATTAGGGTGGTGTAGCGCCAAAAGGGTAAAAGTGTATATGACAACTGTTCTAACCCACATAAACAAAAACTCGGGACAGCGCGCTTTTGATAAAATTTTTCATTGGGAAACGCATGATCATTTTATTTAAAACTTTAAATAGAGGATAAAACAATAGTTATTTACCGAACTAGTGCGGAAAGTGATACTTTTACGCACGCGACGGCAGTTGCCCAAACGACGCTTTGCGGACTTCGGGCACGCCGTCAAGGGCGGAAAAGGCACTTTCCGCAAGAGTTAGGTACAAAATTTTTCCTAGTTGCCTAAGAAGCTTGGTTTTACATTTTCATATATTTGGTATTTTTTACATTAAAACAGCAAAAAGCAAATTTTGTTTTCATTTTAAATTTAATCGAGTTTATAAATGGGCCAATAAGTTCGATTTGTCCTAAAATTCAATTTGAAATTTAGCGTGCGTAAAAGTATTTTTCACGCACGGCGTGCGTAAAAGTAATTACTTTTACGCACGCTAATTTATAACTAAAGTTTTATATAAATTGCAGTCACTCTATATATTGCTTTTATCTCACTTGATATACTACCGTCAGGCGTCAGATTTTTAGTTTGATTTGTCTTGGCGGCGTCAAAATGGATTTTGGAATGTGTGCTGGAAATGAAGATTTTTAACTGCCAAGGTTAATATTTGTTATTTTTACTAAGTAAAATTATAATTATATACTGTTATAAAACCAAAAAGTTTGGCTCGAATTTATACCGATTATAAAAATGTAATTTTTTATTGTTATTATAATTTCTATTTGGTCCAAATAGTATCATTTTTTACAAAAAAACAGCGTGCGTAAAAAAATTTTGCACGAACACCAAAATAGTTTTTTACGCACGCCGTGCGTGAAAATTTTTTTTTACGCACGGCATGCGGGAAGTTGAACTTTCCACATGAAAATTGGTGCGGAAAAACGCGTTTTACGCTCGCAAGTAAGAAAAATATTTTTTGTCTTTTGTTTACAATGTTTTTTTTTACTGGAACTTTCGAACCTATTATTCCCTCTTTTTTGTTAGCACTCACCTCACTTTTTCTTCGGATAAATAATTTCAATATATTTATTTATAATAAAATACATTATTATCCTTATTCGAGTAAGGTGATACAAATAAATAAATATACATTACAATATACTATTTAAACTACTGCTTTTAACTGCCAAAAATGGACAAAGTTATTTTTTAACTTGACTGTCAATCTTTGACAAGGCTATTTTACTTCTTAATTTTATTTTTTGGTTGTTCCTAATATGTTTATCACTGTCATCGTATCAAATAGAGAAAGAAAAGATAATTGAGCGAAAACTAAACAAAAGAAAAACATTCCAAGTAATTTTATAAATGTAATAATATTGTTATGACTAATTTACCCCTAAAATAAATATTTAAAAAAACTAATATTAATAACCCGAAATACCGGGACGACCCTGTGCAATCAACACAGTATTTGGTTATTGGACAAAAAAAACTATAATACGTACGTTAATTTTTGGTTATATAATATAATAATTATAACAATTTTGGATCGTTTTGAAGTAACCAAGTGTTTATTTGTTTTTTAAATGGTGTTCTGTAAACTATTTCTTTAAGATGCTCTGGTAATAAATTGAAAATTTTGCATCCTATATATAGAAAACTTATTTGTCCTATTGATTTGTTTATTTTCGGAAGTCTGATTCTACTTTCCTTTACAAATCTTGTCTGAACATTACGTAGGATTTCCGAATGAAGGAATTTGTTTTTGGCCAAGTGTATGATAGAATATTTGTAATATAGTTGTCTTAAGCTGAGTATTTTATTTATAAAGTTCTTCTGTTTTATATCTAATGGGAAGTCTTCTGAGCTACTTGTAAACAATTTATGGTACTTTCATACGCTCCGCCCCAAGCTACAATACCGTAGGTTAACAGCGATTGAACCAAACCAAGATATACTGTTTTAAAAATCTCTAAAGATACAATTTTTGTTAGTTGTTTAAACATATCAAACAATGCACGCAGTTTTTTTGTTAAATTTTCTATATGCCTGTCCCATTTCAGGTGAGAGTCTATTATTAAACCCAAATAATTTAGATTTGTTGTTTGTATTTCCCACAAGCTGTTTCTAGATTCTACGTTTACGATTAAATAATTGGTGTCTGGTAGCCCTGTGCGATTACTAGAAAAAGGTACATAATAGGTTTTCTGTGGTTTGATCGAGAGTAAGTTTTTGTGTGCCTATTTATTAAGATCTACGTGTTCCATTCATTTTAAGGGTAAGTTATTAAAATTAAAATTCATATTGGTAGGTACCTAAAAAGACTTAATTAACGTCAATATTAACAAACTAATACTATTAATTGATTTTAATATCATAATGCTAAAAAAAATTAAAATAGGAATAAAGATATCAAAATAATTTTAAAAAAATTATAAAAAAAAAATAATAAAAAAATTTTAATAACAAATAAAATAGATAGAAAACTTAAATTAAAAAAAATAAAAGAATATAATATATGTTTGAAAGTTATTAATGGAATTAAAAAAAACTTATTGATTTTATATATTTATAATATATATGAATGTATAATAATACTGCTACGTTGTCTTCCAACGACACTCTACATTTTTATTGTGTTTGTTTATAGCTTGAAAATGACAGAAAACAGCCGTCGAAACGTCGCATGGTGGTCAGCTTGTCGGTTCTGAACGATCGAAATTATTTAATGGTTGTAATTTTGACAAATTCATGCTAAAAGTTAGGAAATGTCAACTAGCATTTAAAAAAGTGATTTTTAATATTCTGTGCATTCAGGAGATGGTACAGTTGCCTTCAAAAAGAATGTCGCATTTGCTTTTTTTCCTCTTAAGCAAATAACTTGAAAAATTAATATTTTGAGTGTGTGTGTGTGTAATTAGTTTGAGTGCTATTGGCGCTATTTTGATGCACGCTATTTTTTAGCAGCCCTATTTTGTAGCAGCGCAATGTTGTGGCAGCGCCATTTTGTAGCATTGCTATTTTGTAGCAGAGCCGCCTGCGATACCGTATACTTTCCACACAAGTGGCGACATCTCTCAAATACAAACGAAACTACCAGAGTGAAAACAAAAAGCTGGCAGATGAAATGAAAACAGTACCAATGACCATGACGTAACTTGTCCCTCAGGTCGGGTCAATGCATATTGCAGTTTTGCCGCCTTCGCGACGTTTTATGTCGGGCCAGCAGATTGAGAGCCAAAAATACTACAAAAATTGAAATTATCAACAAAATAAAATTCCTAGGCCCAAGAAACCAGCAACGCGAAAATTTTATAATAAGTAATAAAACTTTTTTTTACTAGTACGCTACTGGCAAGAGAGAGATTGTCTATATTAGTTGTACTTTTACTTATATTAGCCAGACACGCAAAAAAAAATCCTATTTACCGCATGACGTGATATACGGAATTGACAAATTTGCGCCGCCTAACCGAGCTACCGTGTAAATGTTTACCGTATTGTCAACAAGAAGATTGCCTTCTATTGTTACCAAAGCATCCTTTGGTAATTCGTTTTAATTCATACAACGTGATTCGCGACAATATGCAAACAATATCGTGAACCTTCGCCACAATATTAGACAAAGGGACCAGTCCGTGGCATATCAAAAGCGAATACATGTATTATGCATGCATCTGAAACGGACTACCTACATTAAATCCCGAAATTTTATCGTCATAGAAGAATATCCAGGGTATTAGAGACATTCAGCACAAAACGTAAATCCAGTCCATGTACATACATACCAAAAAACCTAAAATACTATACAAAATAAACTTTAGTTTTTACCATCATAGGTTGCCCTAAAATCTAAAGAAAATTTTAAGCCATGGATATTTTTCCAATTTGTGTTTCCAAAAAGTAAGGGTTTAAGGAATTATTGCCACCATGAAGCCAATTCTTGAACTGCATAGGAATAAACGTTCTCTCGAAAGATAAGATTGTTCCCGTGTCTGATCCTATCACATCGTGTTTCTCGATGAGTGTTCCTCGTAGTTTTGAACCTTCCCTGACTAGGCGTACAGTTTGCCAGATTTACTGCGTACAAATAACCTACTTTCTAAAACTAACCATTTTAGTTTCTGTCTATTTAATAACCATAACGACCATAACCTTACAACAATACAAACAATCACTGATATATAAACGGAATATGATAAGCACCCTGTTGTAACAGAAAAATACAAAGCAAAAATAGGAAGTGTCGAAACGGATGCAATAAGAAAATCAATGAGAACACTGCTTGGTCAATGTGACACCCTTCCGAAGTTAATCAGACAGTTTTGTCTCTCATCCTATGTCTATAGTAAGAAAACTCTCGCAAGAAGCGCCATCTACCGAGACACGAGAGAAACTCGAACAAGTGCAGGCGAGTATAAACTGCTATATATTTCGATCGGTGAAAAGATCGATTGCAAAGGAAAAGAAACCATACGTGACCTACGACAGCACTTCTGTCTTTCAGGTCAGGAGTTCCATAAGGACGAAACAGTTAACTGTCAACACTTATTAGGTGTCCGTTAGATCTTAGACCCCTGTGAGGTTAAGCTTTCGAGCTACCCACGAAAAAATATGGAAGAAACAAAAACTTCTTTTTACCCGATTAGCCACGAAAACTTGTTTGGTATCATATAGTGTTAAAAAAAAACTATTATTTTTAGGAAAATTGCAAATATATTCCTCAATTTAAAAAAAACAATTGAAACGTAAAAAACGGTGGATTGACCGACCCTTGCGTAATACCACATAAACTCATGGTTTAAGCCTTTTTTATTTCTTCCTTTTGGAGCTGAAATCTCTTTTACTATTTAATGTCTTAACTTATACGGATCTGTAAAAATCTAACTTGGGTTGTTCGCTTAAAATACCTATTATTATGGGCACAATATGTAAAGTGGCTTTCCTCAGCACAAAACGTTACGACCGACCGTTTGTTTGCATATATGCTTTAATATTTGACCAGGCTATCTTGATCACAAACTTTGAGGGTCTTTTTATATTAGCATACCTAATAGAGGGTATGAGGTTAGCGGAATATGATTTGGTGTTTTATGAGAGTTATATTTTTATTATATACCACCTAACAGCCTTTGACGTATTTACATTAAAAGTAAAATTTCTATTGAAATGATAAAGCTACATTTCTAATTGTGTGCGCAGAGTCGAATTCCAACACAAGAGTCGTCACGGATTTGGACAGTTTTAAACATGTAGCGTATCAACGTCTATGCTGTTGTTAGCACATGCGTATTGTAACGTTTAGGTTATGCATATAATTTTGGATGTTGTTGAAATATTTTTTATTAAAAATGAAAAACTTACTGTCGACTATATAAATTATTGATTTTTGGCAAAATATGTCTGCAAATATAAGCTTATGACAAAAGTGACAAGAGATGTGAACAATGGTATTGCGGATGTCAGGTACGAAGCATGGGTGGCTGCACCATCTGGCAAGCCCGTTGGACCTTCCTGACACGCTTGTTTTTATTGAAAATGGTTACACTGATTTCCATATGCTTAGCATACGTGTCTTGTTTGCACTCTGTCACCGAACACGATTAGAAATGCATCATTAGGGTTGGCCGACGCCACGCTTTGTGCCTGATTACCACGCTTTTCCACTTGCTGCCACGCGCTACTCCAATGTGGTCAAACGCAGATTGTAGAGAATTTGGTTGGCTTTACAAAAGTACAGAATGTAAATACATAAAAAATGCTTCGTTAAGGTAGTTTTTTGGAAAAAACTACAAAAGTTGCTAAATTTTCGAGTCCCGCGTGAGTAGCACAGCACCCTCAAGGATCCAAGCAACATAAAAAAATCGTAGATACATGCGCATTTGCAATATTGAATGCTTTTATTGACTGGTCTATTTCTGCTACATCAAAGTTTAAAAATAGTACTATTTTAAAAAAATAATTAAAAAAAATCTGTTTTTTAATTTATAAAACTCGAAACGGTGGCGAGTGTGGGATTAAAATTAAATGGGAATTAATAATTGGAGCGCAAGAGAGGAAACCACGGGATTTTCCTCCTAAAAGCGGGAGAATTAAAACGGATAACCAAGAGATTATAGTTGTATGTTTTCCACAATTTTGTACAGGTTTGGCCATCAACATAAATGACTATCGGAGAATTCAATTCAAAATGTATAACTTTCTTTTATTTTTATTTCTACTCTCCTCAAAAAAAAAATCCAGTTTACACCGTCCCACAGTAGATCGAGCCAAAGTAATTACAGGGACGTTGGAGTATTTTGAAAAGGTGAGCTTTTTTGAATAAGATATAATCTATACAGTGTGTCCCAAATAAAAGCAACTACATTGGGATTTCGGAAACGGTAAGAGATACGAGTTTGTTTGAATGAGAAAAAAGTTGCACTTTTCTAAGCTTAATCAGATTCCGTATGAAAATTAAAAATATCTACAGAGGTTTTTAAAATATCGAGCAAAAACTAAATTTTTTTTTTGAAAAATTTAAATATCACCGCTATCTTGCAAACATATTTAATGAAATTTGGTAGTTTTGTATAAGCAACTACGGCCAATAGAATGACGTTAACAATTTTTTTCCAGGCCTTCTAGTTTTTTTGAAACCATAGCCAACTTTGTTATTTCTAATGACCACCATATTTAATTTATACGTCAATAAATAGAGCTTTTTAACCATATATAATAAGCCTATATTTAAATGACGGAAAATGTGAATTTATTTAAAAAACTGTTTTTCACTTGGTTGGCTGTGAAACAAACGCGGTAGTTGCGTTTGTTGTCATACCTAAGTAACTATCTGTCAAAACTTTGTCATTTATTTAAGTTATATTCAAATCTTTAGGCGCTTATTTTTTAATTTTTCTCTGGCTAAGAAATAATACAATATCTTAAAATCTCTCTTTTATTTTCGAAACAAAAATTTGCATTTATTATTTAATTTAAAATAAAACTAAAGACCGATAAATAATAAATAAATAAATGCGTGCATCTTTAAACCAGTTGTTCAGGTATTTCTTCTATGACTTGAACAACGGCTGCCTCAAGTTCTTCTATCGTATTATGAGTAGTAGAATAAACTTTATCCTTTAAGTATCCCCCAATACAAAAATTAAGAGACGTAAGGACCGGCGAAAGTGCAGGCCAGGCAACTGGACCTCAATTTCCGATCCAGTTATTTCCATGTTGCTGATTCAACTAGTCGGTTATGATTCTTGCATTATGTGCAGGTGCTTCATCTTGCTGGAACCACATGTTTGCTACATCTTGAAGACTCAAATTTTCCAAAATTTGGTCAAGGTAATTTTGTAGAATTTCTAGATATCAAGGTGCCCTCAAATTATTATGAAAAATGTTAAATACCATCTCGGAGTGCTTGACTAATATGAGTTGCATATGGATAATACTTAAACTTTTTAAGAATTCTTTGTGCAGTTAATTTGGGTACTTCAACATTATTTTCCAGTTCACGAAGGCCAGGGAGATGCGAAGATTGTCAACGACACTTTGTAAAACCAGAGCTTCAATATTTTCATCAGGTTGTCGATTACGATTTTTAAAGGAACCATATTCAATTAAATTATTTCTAAGTATTCTGAAGATTGACAAACCTGGTTGTCGTCTTTTTGGATATCTCTGAAAGTACATATCTCAAGCTCTTCCAGCATTCTTATTACACACAATATAATATTTATACATATCTACTTGTTTCGGTTTCGCAAAAAACCTCTTTTTCTTTTAATCTAATTTTTATTATTTTTTCAGAACATTTTATTTTTATTTTTAAAACTCATATTTTGGGTTACAATTGGATATAATTGGGTTGTAGTTTTACTCAATAGGTTAAGTTAAATTTAAGGCTTACAAACTAGCTATAAACTATCAATTTGGCATAGTTTAATATTTAAATTCCAAACGCATTTAATAATATATTTCTAATTTTAATTCAATCCTCATATTACTACCGCCCTCTGCATATTTTAATTTAAATCGCGTTTTTATTCTTTTTAATAAAATTAGAATTCTAAATTCTTTTTATCAGAAGTGGTGCGATTTTCCTATAGAGGGCGAAGAAACACGCCGCAAAAAACAAGACAGAACCTAAAAAGAACTGTCGCCATTCACACACGTATATTTTGAACGATCAACGCTTTTATAAAAAATGGTGAACTCTAAAAGCCATTAAATTCCTCTAAAACTCCAAACATTAAAACTCGGGAGTGCTGGACCGCTATAGAAGACTTCTGGCGAATCTGGTGCACCAGTTGGAAGAGATCAAGACATCACCGGTAAGTCCCTCTCCTATAAGATCGCATCATTAATATTTTTATATTATTTCGCTCTTAAATAGTCATCATATTCCAATATTATTTTTATGTCTCAATTAAATTTCACTTCAGAAAGGTACGATTTCGCGTGCGTTCGTATACCCTTCAAATGAAAGCGGAGGACTTGTTTAAATACAGTCCACTAGGCAATCTAATTTTTTGAGCTATCGGAGTGAGACATATTTTTGATCACTTCGATCGCCGGATTTTGATTTTAAAATTTGAAATTAAAAAATCATCCTTTCTAAAGTGGAACGCAGGTAATATTGGTAATAACATGAGGACTGTTTTTTACAAGAATTTTAAAATTTTAAAATATAAAAATTTAAATTTATTTACTGCTCGTGTAGTAGGTAACGCCATATCAGTTTTTTTTATAAAATCCTTGGTCTCGACAGTCTAACAAAAAAGGTTTATTCGGTTGTTCTGGATCACTGATCTGAGGTCACCTCGCTATAAAAATAAAGGCATATATTTTCAGGAATTCTTTCAGTGGTCTACTGAAAAAATGACTACGTTTATATCGCTTCTATAAATATTTTAAAAAATTATAAAAATATTTTTAAATTATTTTCGCTTTTAAAATAGCTTTGATTTACAGTTTAATTTTAATAAACGCTTTTAATAAACGCTTTTGATATTCGCTTTTAATATACGCTTTTATTATAATACAAAATGGCAGCTGAGAAAATCAAGAAAATTAAAGTTTTTCGAGATATGGATGAATCCAATGTTAATGAAATTTTAGCAATACTTTTAAAATTCGCTTTGAAGAACTTGAAGATATTCACGCGGAGTTTTCAAAAAAACACTCTACTTTGCTAAATGAAATTTTTGCTGATAAAAATGAAGTCGAATCAGCTAGGAAAAAACTTCATGATTTTCAGAAAAGTTTCACGCAAATTCAAGAAATTTTTAATGATCTTTTTCAAACTTCTGCACAGGCTTCTAGTGGTAATCGCCGTCTTACCTTCAATCCATATTCTCCGGGTGGTCCGCAACAAAATGACAATATGTCTTATCATTTACCGAGGATCGATTTAATTAAATTTAATGGAGAATTGAATCAATTTCCAGCTTTTTATGATTTGTTTAAAAGCTTGATTCACGACAATCCAAATATTCCAAATATGCAAAAATACTCTTTGCTTGTTACAAATTTGGAAGGTCCTCCAAAAGAATTGGTCACTCAATTACCCCTCTCAGACGCGAATTATCCTATTGCTTTTGAACAATTAGTAAAATGCTATAAAAATGATCGCCTCTTAGCCCAAACACATTGGAATGCCATTGAAAATGCTCTAAAAGTTAATTCTGAAGACCCTTTAGCTCTCAGAAATCTACTTGATATTTTTACAAAAAATCTCGAGGCTCTTAAAACAGTTGGTTTAGAACCTGATTTTTGGGATTTTATTTTATCGCAAAAACTGCTTAAATCGGATGACCATAATATTCAAACCCGCTTTGAAGTTTTTCACGGAAAACCTACGAAAATTCCTTCCTATAGGAGTATCTACAATTTCTTTGATCAACATTGCAACGCTCTTTTTACTGTAAACGCTAGTTCCTCATTTAATATGCAAGTTTCTCTTAGAAATAAACCCGCAAAATCGCAAAATAATCATTTTAAAATGCAATCCACGCAAAAATATAACACGCGACAATCTCCACGTGCCTTTTTTGGTACAAATAATTCGCCGCCAAATCAAACCCCTCAAAAATGCCCTATTTGCTCAAGCGATCACGCTTTAAGTTTATGTCCAAATTACGTTTCTAAGTCTCCTCGAGAAAGATTTAATTTTCTGAAGGATAAAAATGCAAAAGCACACATTCATGTCGATTTTGCCGGAAAAGACATCACAGTTCTTGTGACTTTAATACTCTCGATATAAACGCACCCACTGCCACTGACACAATTTCAGGCGTCGCGACGTCCAGCAGCGAAGCGCGCATACAGCAACAACCAACAGTTGAAAATTCCCAAAATAACGGTGGTGCATGCTATTCGTCTAATATGAATAATTCCGCTGTACTTTTATCAACCGCAATTTTTGAAATCAAAGATGTTAAAATTTTCAGACTGTTAGGGGAGTTTTGGATACTGGGTCGCAGCTCTCATTTTTATCCTTGAAATGTGCAAATAAATTGGGGTTACCCCGCGTATACGTGACTACTGAAGTCCAGGGGATTGGTGGCACGCATTTACAGTCAAAATTGGGTTCTGTAAATTTAATTATCAGGCCTTGTAATGACACGCAAACTTTATCGGTTAATACTATAATTTTGCCGCAAATATGCTCTTCAATTCCTAGCAGTCAGATTAAAATAAATGACTGGAAAATAGTTAAAAATTTGAATCTCGCGGACCCAAACTTTTATAGACCGGGAGCTATTGACATTTTAATCGGAGCTGATTTGTTTCCTTATAAAATTCAAGATAGACGAATTTTTGGAAATAATCAGGAACCGATTGCGCTAAATACCATTTTTGGATATATTTTAATGGGAAAAGTTAATTCTCTCGCTACGCAGCAAATTTCACAATCATTTTTTTGCAAAATTTCAAATAAAATGCTAAATGATTCGCTTATAAAATTTTCGGAAATAGAAAATATCCCTGAAACGAAACGTATTCTTTCACCTCAAGATGATATGTGTGAAAAAATATTTCAAAATACGGTATCTCGTAATGATGAAGAACGCTATATTGTAACTCTTCCTTTTCGCGATAATATTGAACTGATTTTTCCAAATAGTCGTGATCTTGGGCTAAAGAGGTTTCTCTCGCTAGAAAGAAGATTAATAAAAATGCCGGAAACTTATAAAAAATATTCCGATTTTATGGAAGAATATTTAACACTTGATCACATGGAATTAATCGAAAACCGGGAAGTTACAAAAAAAAGTTATTACATTCCTCATCATCATATTGAACGCCCTGAAAGCTTATCAACTAAGCTTCGAGTGGTTTTTAGTGCGAGTACAGTTATGCAATCAAATAACCAAAACCTCTCCTTAAATGATACTCTTTACGTTGGTCCTAAATTGCAAAAGGACATTTGCAGCATTGTGGCCTTAAAAAAAGTTAAAAAAATAATTTGGGCGCCAATTTGTGGCCTTAAAAAAAGTTGTGTGACATTTGTGGCAGCTTAAAGACGTCGCCGCCATTTTGTGACACTGGAACCCACTGAATAATTAAACAAATATCTGGAAGCAGAACTGTATTTTCCAGCTAGGTAAAACATTGATATGCCCGGTAACTTTTATACAGTGGAGAAGGGGGGGTTCAGAAATAAGAAAATTTTAAGTGCGCCACATTATTTAATACCAATGTTTTACAAAGAAGATCTTAAATAAAATACAGTTCAACCCAAACGTTGCAGCCAAACAATGAAATTCTACTTACTTCCGAGGCTTCCAGGGTATTTGTGTAATTAAGAATAACCAAAAAAAATAAACAGAATAAAATTCTAAAAGATTGAATTCAGATGACAAAACAGAAATACTTTACAGGTAGATGGACTCCTTTAACAGGTCCTAGTTATCTACATCTGAATCAGTAGTGTGAGACTCAGTTGTATAAATGATGGTTAAAAATAAGATATACTTCCAAAATTATTCTGTCATAGGGGAGGTCCGGACCAAATATCTGCTGTCATCATTCTACGTTGGGTAGAATGAGACAGACAGCAACCCAGTCCGAGATCCACCCCATGAGGTAAAAATGTGTGACGAAACCGCTAGAAACAAAATATAATCTCATCTCTCTTTTGTCTCCGCAAAGTTGGCTCACTGGATTGTACAAATAACAAAGAAATTTAGTTCATCTTGTATATTTTGATTGTAAAACTTGAGAAAAATACCAAACAAGTCAGGGCCAAAATAGCAAGGCACTTTAAATAGGGCCAAAATAGCAAGGCACTTTAAATTTGACAGTAAAATTATCTTAAATAAATGAAATGAAGGAAAACAAGTCGATGTAGTAAATATGCCGCAAAACCAGGGTTATGACGTCATACCTTATCTTGCGTTTATAAGAAATGTTGAAATTATACTGTGAAAACTTATATATGAAAAGATTACATCTAAATTAAATTAAAAAAATTTATATATGAGGAAAAAAATTATAGTTAAGGCTTGCTCCTACCTTGGTCCTTGATTATTTTGTGTATAAATGTGTTTTATTTTGTAAACCTGGATGTGTTGTACCAGACATCTTCTGCTACTCCACCGGTCCCAGTTCTGCCGCGCCTTCCCTGCTGACTAACTAGCACATGGTACTAGTGCAGCACATCGTGGACAAAATGTTGTTGGTTTCTTGCCCGAGCATAAAAAGGTTGTGGGATTCTTGCCCGAGCGTAGAAAGGTTGTGGGATTCTTGCCCGAGCGTAGAACCCTGTGGAAAATGAAATGTTTCAGTTTCCTGGAATTCGTCAATTTTGCACGAAGTTCCCCTACACAGTAACTTAAATCGAGGACCCCATGTCGACTCAATAAAACAAAGTAGATTTAAACAGATGAACTAAAATAATCCTAACGTACCTTTCCCAGGGTTATAACTGGCCCGTCCGGCTTCCCACCAGCGTCCAGCACCGCTGCCGATGGAATGGACAGGGCTGTAGACAAAGGAGAAAAACAATATATAGTTTTTTTTATCCAACACGTGGTTAAAAGAAAAAATGTAAAAACGCCAAAAATTCCCCACGTCTTTTGTCAAAAAAAAATACATTTCACACGAAAAATAATTAAAATTTGGGAGGCAATTATTATCTTTAAGAGTCCTCAAATAATAAAAAAAAATGAAAAAATAAAATCGAACTTACCAATGCTCTTTCCGTGCAAATGGCGTAGGCCGACTTAAATCCCTCTATGTCGAGGATATGAGCCGTCCACGAGATACGCCTCACGACGGACTCACTCTTTACAGTCTCTGGGACAGAACCTGCAGTTTTTGCAGTGCCACTACACAAAAACAATGGCGATCCCAGAAACTGTTGTCGACCCAGCCAAAATTTGTTAGCAAAGAGACCAGGCAGAACACAAAAACCGAGGTGGCCGGAAACCGTTTTGTAAATTTGGTGGGGAGTGGGGACAGTAAAACGCAATACCAACCAACCAGAAAAACCCGCGATTTTCAAACTAACCAATGAGGTACAGCAATAGTTCTATACAGGTCTATAGGGGGCAGCACCGACCAAGTGGACATTGCAATTAGGTAAAACGTACATTGAGGTGTTGTCGGATCTATTTCCACGGTTGGAATTTTTATAACAAGGACGTCGAGACACCCTCCATACACATTATTAATATTTGAACACTCAACCAATTCCCATATGAGTAAAGCTATACTGAGCGCAGAATTTAGTTGCACTCCAGTTACAGTCTTCGTCAAAAGTTTCCTTCACTCTTTATAAATGTTTTCTCTAATATTCATATGGTTTAACGCCATTTTTGTAAAACATTTCTACAGTAATAAAGTTGTTTCTGAACCTGAACCCAAAAATACACACTGAACTATTGCTTAAAGGCACAAGAGTGTTCAGATGTTAACTCACACGATTTCGTTTATTCTTTTAGTCTTGGTTTTTATCCCTCGTTTATCTCCCATTTACAAAAGTGCATAACTCGTATTTATTTTATCCTTTCCCTATCAAATTAATAAAGATATCAAAGTGGTCGGAGCCTCGGTTGTTACTGGTCAAACCGTGGACCTAAATATGTTTTCGTGCTGTCACAACTAGCTATGAGGTTCGGATTGTCCCAATATCCTCGAAAATAAACGTAAGGGAATGAAGTGTTCATCTAAATGTTTCCTTCCTGTTACTGAAACCATTTGTGATGCGGCAACGCCGCCATTCCCCAGCATAACAGCTGTTTAACTTTATGTACGTCAAGTAAACGACGAAACTGCAGAAATAAACAAAACAACCAAAAGTTTTATGTGATTTTCCCGAAACCTGTGATCCTAAATTCCAATTACGATGTCCAGATAATGCGATGTGCGTAGTGTCCACAGTAATTCGATGGAATGCCTCCTTTTAAGGTAACTTCCTAGACACTATATAACCTCCAAACCTATCTCTATAAAATACCCTTACTTTGTGTACAGAAAGACGAATCAAAGAGCCTTGATTATTTACCTAAATAAACAAATATGTAACGTTGTCTTAAACGTAAAAATGACACGTTACATAATCCCCCCCCAACTTCAAGACGATTAACCTAAAAAGGTTAATCGGAGAGGTCCGCTGCCGACTTAAGGTCTTTGGCATGCCAACTCCCTGGCAGTACTTTACCCGATGGTTCCTGAAGCTCAAATATCCATGGAGAAATTTTATTCCTAATCACATAAGGACCAACGAATTTCGGTGCTAACTTCTTCGAGAAAAACTTCGCAGCATCTGACAAAACATAATTTTTCTTCCAAACACGCTGACCCACAGCAAAGTTGGGTACCCTTGTACGCAAATTATACTGAACTACGTTTTTCTCTCCAGCCACCTCTAACCTTCTCTTAACATCCGCATAGAGCTTCCGGAAACCTTCGTTCTTACTTTCAGCTGCAGTTTGTACACCATTCTCTTCAGATAATAAAACTGGGTTGGAGTAATCTTTACCTGATAAACACATATTCCTACCAAAATTAACAAAGAAAGGAGACATCCTGGTTGTTTCATGGGTTGCAGTACGAATCGCGCAGGCAAGTTTATGTATTTGTTCGTCCCACTTCCTGTGGTTGTCTTTCACATAACAACATAACATGGTTTTTAACGTGCGATTCGTCCTTTCTGTTGGATTTGCTCTGGGGTGATAATACGGATTATACTGAATTTTAACCTGATAACTCTCAGCAAAACGCTTAAACTCCTTACTTTTGTACTGAGGGCCATTATCACAAAGTATCAAACGGGGTACTCCGAAGACCATAAATACTTGTTCCTCAAGGTGCTTGACAACAGCTTGAGTAGGGGCTGTTCGCATTGGAAAAACTAAGGAAAACTTACTCAAATAGTCCGTAACGACGAGAATCCAGCAATTACCCTTTGTCGAACGAGGTAGAGGTCCACATAAATCTGTTGAAATAACTTCCCAAGGACGAGTTGGTTTTGGGTGAGAGATCATCTGATCAGATACACCTTGTGTATCACCTTTATGAGCTGCACAGACAAAGCATTTCTTTACAAAAGTTGCCACGTCCTGGCGCATTTTTGGCCAATAATATTTTTCTGCCAGTCTGTGGAAGGTTTTATACACACCCATATGTCCTGCGGTAGGAGGATCTTGAGCTTCTCCTATAATTCTACGCCTATGATCTTTGGGGACTACCTCTTTCCAATATTCGTTAGATGGTGAAAGTTGAGGGTATTCTTGTTTGACATATTTATACAATTTTTTATCAGTGTATCTCCAATTCATAAATTTTAACGGTGACTCTACGACCCTCTTTACCATCTTTTGGTACCATCGATCTTTAATTGCTGTTGAAACGTCTCTGGGCTGCGAAATTGTATCAATCATGGGTACTGCGCGAGACAACATGTCCGGGACAACTAAGTCTTTCCCTTTCCGATGGATTACTTCAAAATCATATTGCTGCAGTTTTACAGACCAACGAGCAAGTCTTCCACTGGGCTCTTTTAAGCTATGAAGCCATTTTAAGTTAAAATGATCTGTTATGACCTTAAATGAGATCCCCTCAATATAAGGCCGGAGCTTCTCTATCGCCCAAACCAATGCCAAACATTCTCGCTCGGTGGTCGTGTAAACACGTTCTTGCTTAGTCAAAGATCGACTCAAATAGCATATGACTTTGTCTCCTTCAGGATAAGGCTGCGTTAAACATGCTCCTATTCCATATCCTGAGGCGTCTGTTTGAATGACAAATTCCTTGGTATAATCTGGACATGTAAGAATCGGTGCAGTCACTAAAAGTTCCTTAATCTTAATAAATGCCTTTTCGCAGTCTGGAGTCCAATCGAACTTTTGATTTTTCTTAGTTAGAGCTGTAATTGGAGCTATTATCGCTGAAAAATTCTCTATGAAACGTCTCTACCAGGATATTGTACCTACAACTCTACGAACTTCTCTGACAGTTCTTGGCCTCTGGAGCTCTAACATGGCTTTAATTTTATTAGGGTCAACTCGGATGTCTCGACGGTCCACTACGAAACCTAAATAAGTCATTTCTGGCCTACACAGTTGGCATTTCTCCCAACTTACCGTTATCTTTGCATTCTGCAATCTTCGTAGGACTTCCTCAAGAATTCTAAGATGTTCAGAAAAGCTCTGTGTGACAATTACGAGGTCATCGAGATATACGTACACGTAGGGGTCTAAATCGTTTCCTATGATGCTATCTATGAGTCTCTGCCAAGTTGCAGGTGCATTATGAAGACCAAATGGTAATCGCTTAAATTGGAAGAGACCTCGTCGACAGATGAATGCTGTTAGTGGCTTCGATGATTCTTCCATTGGTACTTGCCAATAAGCGCTTTTGATATCTAAAGTTGACAAGTATTTAGCATCTTTCAACTTGTCAAGAGTCTCGGATACGAGTGGTAAAGGATAACTATCACGCGCCGTCACTGAGTTCAATTTGCGGTAGTCTACGCAGAACCGATATTTCTTTGTGTTTTTCTTTTGTACCATTACCACTGGTGAAGCCCATGAACTACTACTACGTTCTATCACATCCATTTTCAGCATTTCGTCGATTTCGTCATCCATAAGTTTTTGAATGACCGGTGAGACCTTATATGAACGTTGTCTTATCGGTGGTGCATCTGTTGTAATCTTATGCTCTACCCTGTCTGTAAATCCTAGTGAGTCACCCATAATAGTCTTATATTTATCGACCAATTCCTCTAGTCGTTCTGATTCATAAGGCGAAAGAGTAGTTTTTTGGTCTGGTGTTTCTAAAGAACAAATCACATCTTTATTATCGGCAAAGTGCCACTCATTAGTACTTAAGTTCGGTACTATCCCCATCGAAATCCAAAAATCTAATCCCAAAATCAAAGTGTGCGGCAATTCAGGAACGACGACGACCTCTATTAACCTAAATTTATCCTGAACTCGCATAGGAAGCTGCACTGTCCCAATACTACTCGTGCTTTGACCATTTGCCACAATACAACTCGTCTTCCTTGTCGTATCAAGTGAAAAACCAAACCTCTCGATGATTGACCAACCATGATTCCCCAAAAAGGTACGTGAAGCCCCGGAATCCAACAAACCTAATAACTTATTTCCGAGTACATCCACTTCTAAATAAGGCCCCTCATCCTCCCGAGCATGACTTATCACATAATCTAAAACGTACGTTAGCCTATCGGTCGATGCTTGTTCAGGCTGACTCGAAGGTCGACCACCTACGAGCGCCTGGGTCCGTTTCCCTGACGATCACAATTACGACATTCTCCTACTGTAACCCCTGCCTGACCACACAAATAGCACTGTCCGCCTCTAGGTAATGCGCACCCGATTGCCATGTGCCCTGTTTGGTTGCATCTATAACATACCACGTCCCTATTCGCCCTACCAGGTCTAACACCTTGTGGTGGTTGTTCATCTCTGTCATTTACACTAGACTGACCACTAGCTGGTTGCTGTCTATCTCTATCCGCCCTAACAGCAAAATTGCTTGCTGGCTGCTGCCTATTTCTGTCGAATCTATTAGCAGGATGATTTAAATTCTGTTGGTTCGATGTCCCGGCACCTGATATTTGAATTGCATCAACCCCTGTTGAAAAATCGTCACTGTCGCTCTCTACGTCAACGTAGGCCAAGTCAGGTTCAATAGATTGGTTTTTCCTAGGTGTAAAATTTTCCTCCTCTAAACCATATCTCTGGTCTATTCTACGACACAGATCCTTTAAATGTGATAGGCTATTGACCTCAGTAGCAATTAACCCATTTTTATAGATGTCCGCGATATTTCTGAATACGATAGCTAATTTCGCCTCTTCGGAAACAGGACAGCCAAGTCTTTGGAAATATGTGTTCATGACAGCAATATAGGTCCCTATAGACTCTCCAGGGCCTTGTTTACGTTTTTGAATCTCCTTCAATAGCTGCTCGCCATATGAAGAAGGAAGATATTCTGCCATGAACCTCTGTTCCAGCTGTTCCCACGTATGGACTTCTCTTCGAACATCTTTGTAAAAAGTATAAGCTGACTTTTCAAAAAGATCAATGCCCGAATTCAGTAAAACCTTTTTGCTGACTCCTCTCGCCTGACTTAACTCGTCCACTCTCTCAAAAAATGCGGTGACGGAGATCGTACCCCTCTCGCCTGTAAACTTTAAGTTCCACTTATGCGGAGGTACAGGTGCAACATGATATGAAGTACCAGGATCACTTGACATTGGTACTGGCGACGAACAAGAAAATGGTCGTGACTGAGCAATTGGTGCAATGCTACTTTGGAGGGCAGCTAGACTCAAAGGAACGGTAGACGGTTGTTGATAATGAAAAGCTGATGTACCGTAATTCTCAATCGGCATAGGGACTGGTGCCTGTATTGGTGCTTGAGTTGGGTTCGTTAGCACTTGCATTTGCACTGGAGCAATGACCGACGGTTGGTTCGTAGGCTGTTGAGCTGTTCTTTGTGTGCTCGAGTGCTGTGGTTGCGGGAAATGAGACTGGTTTGGTGTGTTGCCAGCATTTGTTGAGTGGTCTGAGCCTCGACTCGTTGAATGGGTTTCAGATGCTTCATCATCATCTGAGGCAACGCCAACTCTCAATAAATCTGTTGTTTGGCTCTGCAACCTCCCAATCAAACTCAAGGTTTCCGCAACCAGTATGCCTTTGGTTTGACTTTCTTCAAAGTTAGACGGATTCATGTTGTTAATCCTGGCTAACACGTGTTCCAACCTTACAGCGATTTTCCTAAACTCTCCCCCTTTACTCGTACCAGAGAACTTCTCTACCAGCGGTACCAGACTATCAAGCTTCTTCATGCAGCTAAAAGCATCTTGGCCAAATTTAAAGGGATACGGAGGGTATCTCATACTTGCATAAGTCTTTTCTCTTTGTTTGATCAACATAAGCTGTTGTTTCATCTCTTCCACCGATCCAATAGCTATGCCTCTCCATGTTAACTCATAGATTAATTCGTCCTTGACTAAGTACCTTACGTCAGACAACCGACTCAAGGAAATAGCCATAGTGCCTTTTATCTTCAAACTTTAAACTTTAATTAAAACTGTTAATTATACCTCCCAATTATAGAAACTAAACCACGCAATAACAAATACAAAGTTCACTTTAAATTCACCAGTGAAAATCACTATAAATTTTCTCACAAATGTAGAAAATATAAAACTTAAATACGGGCAGACGCGAACAAAACCGAAAAACACCGGAGCAGTAAGAAAATAAAATTTATTTGCATTTAAAAATGTAATCATAATTTATGTTAAGTATTTGTACAACCAACTATGACGTCCAACCTTGCAGAGAGAAATAACTACTTAAATCCTAAATTAGAATTAACAAGTAGCCATAAAAAAAAGTTTAAAAAAATAAAAGAGAGACAAGAGTTTTGGCAGTGTTTAGGTCTTATGTTTCACTCCTGCGTGAGTAAAACACAAAAAAAAATAATTGCGCTTATCCTAGCTGAACTGGATTAAAATTAAAGTTAAGTGATGTTTGTTTACCTCAGCAACCGAATAGGTAAATTTATCCCTAAATGGAACGTACAACAGACTACCTATAACAAAAATCCCAAAGCTGTTGTACACAGTTAACGCTAGGGTATACTCCTGCTATTGCAGAACGGCTCCACTAATAACTCCTCAAAAAAAACCCAAATCGCCGTATACAATGATTTTTCTAAAAAGAATAAATCAAAACCCACTTTAACCTGCTTACCTACTCTGAGTTTACACGAAACATGCATTGCTTACGGTCACATCATCCCTTAATATATAAGTGAACGCAATAAACATCGGAACAGATGTTCATGTTATAGAAATCGTAAAATATGCTCAATTAAAAAAAATCCGCTCGCTGAAATTGCGTTGAATTAGGCTAGTAAGGGTGTTGTGTGTAATTCAAAAAAAAATTTTGAAAAAAAAATTACCGATTGTATTAAAAAAAATTTATACAAATAACGTCTTGGTAGGACTGCAACTCTCTAATAATCGTTAAAAATGAAATTCCCAAAATTTTAAACTAAATTGATGCATCAACCCATGGTCAAAAAGACCTTAGGATCGTACCGAAAGGTGTCCACAAAAAATTTAAAAAAAATTTTTTTTGGTGTCGACCACAGTAGTCCAATAGTGAAAAAAAATTAATTAGTGACTCACTAAAATTTTCAAAAATTACTCCACTCTGATAGGTGGTTTGGAGTAGGGAGAAGAAAATAAAAAATTTAAAACAAATGATGATAGGTTGTTAAAACTTGAGGGTTCGAAATAAAAGTATATTTTAATTCAGCAAAAAAAAATACTTAAATAAACTGGTCAAACCATTGTAGGGGCAAGGTACTACTACGCACCAAAAAAAAATTTTTTGCAACAAGAAAATCAAGTTTCCTTCCTAAAAAAAAATATTAAAAAAAAATATAAAAAATATTTTCAAAAAAAATTTAAAATGTTTAAGTTAGTGAACCTTAAAAAAAATTAAATAAAATCAACACCAGAAAAATCTTATTCGAGTTGTCATGCAACAGTTTTTGTTCTTTTCCTTTAAAAAAAACAGATGTCAATTCCCTTTCCTCTCCCAAAACTGTGGTAATGTGAAAAGTAAATGAGCTAGAAAAATTAATTTACTATACAAAAAAAATATTGAAAATTAAATTTACTTGAGAATCATAAATTACAAAAAAAAAATCGTCATTGCAAAAAAAAACCAATCAGTTTAGGAAAAGTTAAAAAAAAAATATTTATGTTCCAAAAAAACAAACGATGTTAGTATATTTGTTTAAAATTATTACTTAAGGAAATAAGCAACTTATTTACTGTACCACTATAATGTGAAGAACCTTTGCACTCAACTCCGTAAAGAATTATCTTGTGTGCACTTTCAAAAAACCAAATATGAAAACAATTCCAAGGTTCACCTATAACGTTGTAAAACTAAATCTGCCTACTCAAGTGTCTTTACACACAACATCTAATCAAAAAAAAATTTTACTGCTTAATGCATTCTCAGATCCTTATTCCTGGTGTTCACGAGATATAAAATTAAGTTGGGCCCTTTCCGCAACTATTAGTCAAAGCAAAATTACCAAATGTCCAAGGGCTAATGAGATCCTATCACTTACAAATGACATTTTGAAATGAAACAGTTGGGAATAATCCTGCGTAAAACCCAGAAAACAAAAATCAAGAAGCCAAAACTATTACATCAATTTTAAAAGAGCATAATAAAACTCCCGGCCCCAATTAAACTTTTGTTATCTCAACAAAACTCGGCCTAAACCCAAAAAACTTTTTATTAGACATTTCCCCTATCCCTAAGTATAATGTCAATAAAACCCAAAAACTTGTGATTTCCATTCCAATCCCATCTGGACCCTATATATTTTTTAAACGGTCAAACACCCACAGGCGAAACAATATCTTATTTCAAAGAAAGGGTGAAGATATTTTGAAGCACCCTGTGAAAATAGGACACTATTATGGAAAATTGTTCAGATCAGTGTTCTTACTAATTTTTAACCTAAATATATCTAATTCCCTCATGTGCATGTTACTATTTTACTTCCTATCATAACTAAACAGATCACAAAAATTGTCTTTCTCCGCGAATCTGCAAGGTCCTGGAAAATGCGAGATTCAGCCTGTAGGCCAAATTTGGATGTATTTTAATTTAGCGAAAACCGAAGTTGCGAAATCCTAAAAAGATTAGCAGGAAGTCCTCGTTCCTCGATTTCTACACTCCGAACCAAACATTTCTTCCATTTCCACCCAGCTCGCGGGAGGAAAACCCCTAATTATTGCAATACAAAAGGTACTACTATCATATTATGCATAACAAAAAAAAGTATATGCCCTCATCATTGTTTAGTCTCATCAAAGAAAACCTATTGTTTTTAAATTTATTCTTAGATTAAAATCGTTTTTTTAAAAATCAATCATCTTAAATTTATTGTTTAACCTGAACACTTTCTCATTTATTCCACAACAGTGTATTGTAATTTAAAAATTTGCTTCATTATTTGAGGTCACCAGTATGAAACTATTTTAAAATTAAAAAAAAATGAAATAAAAAAAAATTATTTCCCAATTGTCCACAACTTCCAAGTTTTCATCCCTAAATACCTAGGTACTTTCTCAGTTTAACACCATCAATCGTTATCCAACATAACGCTTTAATTTCAGAAGCAATAAAACGACGATTAAGTGAAAAAGCTAAGCAAGTAAGTTGGAAGTTGCTTTGCAATGGGCGCAGATGTAAGGCCCCTTTAAGTACACGCCACTGTCCTGAACTGCAAACTAACAAAAAAAACTGAAGACTAGCATATCTGCCGTCAACCAACCTTTGGCATGAAATTAAAATAATTCCATATCATACCAGTATCCTCCAAAAACAAAACGTTTTTTACTATAAGACCCAAACACTTAACCAATAAATCTTGTTATTTAAAATTATGATTTGGAAGTAAAAGATTTATTTATTCCTGCCTGATCAACTAAGACAAAAAAAAGTTCACCTTTTGAAACTCAAGAAATTCCCGTTTGGTCCCCTAAAAAAAATATAACCTGTCTGGTCACCCTTTAAAACTACGACCACTATACAAACCGTTTTGACCAAAACAAGAATTCGAGAAGTTATGTTAACAGAAAGGAAATAATTTTTTACGAAAAATTAAATTATTTAAAAAAAAAAGTAAAATTTTGGAAATATTTTTACCAATTACCCCCGCCTAGCATTTATATTTAGTTGAAAGTCTCTCTTAAATTCACTGACCAATTACACGGCCTCAAAATGACATTACTAAAAAAAATTTACTGAACTTTACAAATGAACTCTACAAATGAACTAAAAAAAAATCAAAACTTATATCTATATCGGTCTCAGCTAAACATTTCTTTTGTGGTATTATATCTAGTTGGGCTTCAAATTCATTTTCCCTGTATTCAATCCGGAGCAGGCAAAACTTCCCAAGGCTCAAACATAAATGTTTGCTCTCCAATGGCCATGACCAAGCTATGACCTGAACGCAGAAAAAAATACAGAAAAAAATAATTGTGAACCAGAAAACTTTAATTGATAGAAATACCCGTAGGTCATTTTTAAAAAAATGCACTCCAAAGCCCAACGCTGTATTTTCCACCAAAAAAATTTGACCAGTCACAAAAACACAACTAGACAACTAAACTGGCAACCAAAGACCTAAAAAAAACTGCTCCAAAAAAAAAATACCTCAAAAAAAAAATGTTAACTGGACCTCTGGCGTTGATCTTCAGCCAATATGTCGCTCTAGGGTTTTAGCCTTGTGTTTCCTAACTTCCCGAGACGACACTAGTAGTAGTAGTACCCTCCTCTGACCCGATGTAACTGAGTGACATAAGATCTTAATTGTCATCCAACAGTTACCACCAAAAAAAACAAGAAAAGATAATGACAAAGCAAAATAAACTCATTTTCCCTTTCTTTCATTACTAATTAATACTTTCAACTAAACAAAGCTACCATCTGTCAAGCTATATTTACTTTAAAACAACTCAGCCAAGAAAAATTTGTGTGAAACCCTGTAAAAATATTCCAATTTCCAAGTGGTGATATCCCACAAAAAAAATTAAAATGACCAAAAAAACTTGTTGACCTAAATAAATTGACTGCACTAAAAAATAATCGGTGAAACAATTTCTATCTTATCACAAGCAGGAAATAATAACATATTAGTAGTAGGCAACCTGCAAAAAAAAATTGTTAGAAAAAAAGCACACTACTTCTGGCATATATTTAAACCTAAAAAGACTATGTCTGGAGGTCCATCCACCTATAAATCAACAAAAAAAATTGAAGTAAATTTACATTGTTGTATTTATTTTTCTTTAAAAAAAAATTTAAAAAACTAAAACATGTTTTTCCTACAAAAACTTTAAAGAATTAAGAACATGAGTTGGACTCTGTTCAATAAAAACTCCTATGTTTTTTTATCCACTTATTCTTCCTTAATAAATAAAAATGAATCTTTTATTTTCCAAGAAAAAACTTGTGAAGATAAGCTAATAAAAAACTAAGAGGATTACTAAAACAACAAACTGAGTTCCAAATCAACGTTCAAATATTACTAAAAAAATATTTAAAAAATGTTATTTCCAAAAACCAATGATCTTGTTTTTTATGAAAAAAAAATGATTGAGTGTCAAAACCACCCACAGCCACTGAAAGCCTCTAACCTGGCTTTGGCTGTACCACAAAAAAATTTTCTCAAAAAAAAATTAAAAATAATTTTGTCTTTTTCTTTTCCAAATTCAAAAAAACCAAAAAAAATTACATCAGATGTTAAAAAACTAGCCAAAAACCACATAGGGCGCCAATTTGTGGCCTTAATAAAAGTTAAAAAAATAATTTGGGCGCCAATTTGTGGCCTTAAAAAAAGTTGTGTGACATTTGTGGCAGCTTAAAGACGTCGCCGCCATTTTGTGACACTGGAACCCACTGAATAATTAAACAAATATCTGGAAGCAGAACTGTATTTTCCAGCTAGGTAAAACATTGATATGCCCGGTAACTTTTATACAGTGGAGAAGGGGGGGTTCAGAAATAAGAAAATTTTAAGTGCGCCACATTATTTAATACCAATGTTTTACAAAGAAGATCTTAAATAAAATACAGTTCAACCCAAACGTTGCAGCCAAACAATGAAATTCTACTTACTTCCGAGGCTTCCAGAGTATTTGTGTAATTAAGAATAACCAAAAAAAAATAAACAGAATAAAACTCTAAAAGATTGAATTCAGATGACAAAACAGAAATACTTTACAGGTAGATGGACTCCTTTAACAGGTCCTAGTTATCTACATCTGAATCAGTAGTGTGAGACTCAGTTGTATAAATGATGGTTAAAAATAAGATATACTTCCAAAATTATTCTGTCATAGGGGAGGTCCGGACCAAATATCTGCTGTCATCATTCTACGTTGGGTAGAATTAGACAGACAGCAACCCAGTCCGAGATCCACCCCATGAGGTAAAAATGTGTGACGAAACCGCTAGAAACAAAATATAATCTCATCTCTCTTTTGTCTCCGCAAAGTTGGCTCACTGGATTGTACAAATAACAAAGAAATTTAGTTCATCTTGTATATTTTGATTGTAAAACTTGAGAAAAATACCAAACAAGTCAGGGCCAAAATAGCAAGGCACTTTAAATAGGGCCAAAATAGCAAGGCACTTTAAATTTGACAGTAAAATTATCTTAAATAAATGAAATGAAGGAAAACAAGTCGATGTAGTAAATATGCCGCAAAACCAGGGTTATGACGTCATACCTTATCTTGCGTTTACAAGAAATGTTGAAATTATACTGTGAAAACTTATATATGAAAAGATTACATCTAAATTATATTAAAAAAATTTATATATGAGGAAAAAAATTATAGTTAAGGCTTGCTCCTACCTTGGTCCTTGATTATTTTGTGTATAAATGTGTTTTATTTTGTAAACCTGGATGTGTTGTACCAGACATCTTCTGCTACTCCACCGGTCCCAGTTCTGCCGCGCCTTCCCTGCTGACTAACTAGCACATGGTACTAGTGCAGCACATCGTGGACAAAATGTTGTTGGTTTCTTGCCCGAGCATAAAAAGGTTGTGGGATTCTTGCCCGAGCGTAGAAAGGTTGTGGGATTCTTGCCCGAGCGTAGAACCCTGTGGAAAATGAAATGTTTCAGTTTCCTGGAATTCGTCAATTTTGCACGAAGTTTCCCTACACAGTAACTTCAATCGAGGACCCCATGTCCACTCAATAAAACAAAGTAGATTTAAACAGATGAACTAAAATAATCCTAACGTACCTTTCCCAGGGTTATAACTGGCCCGTCCGGCTTCCCACCAGCGTCCAGCACCGCTGCCGATGGAATGGACAGGGCTGTAGACAAAGGAGAAAAACAATATATAGTTTTTATCCAACACGTGGTTAAAAGAAAAAATGTAAAAACGCCAAAAATTCCCCACGTCTTTTGTCAAAAAAAAAAAATACATTTCACACGAAAAATAATTACAATTTGGGAGGCAATTATTATCTTTAAGAGTCCTCAAATAATAAAAAAAAATGAAAAAATAAAATCGAACTTACCAATGCTCTTTCCGTGCAAATGGCGTAGGCCGACTTAAATCCCTCTATGTCGAGGATATGAGCCGTCCACGAGATACGCCTCACGACGGACTCACTCTTTACAGTCTCTGGGACAGAACCTGCAGTTTTTGCAGTGCCACTACACAAAAACAATGGCGATCCCAGAAACTGTTGTCGACCCAGCCAAAATTTGTTAGCAAAGAGACCAGGCAGAACACAAAAACCGAGGTGGCCGGAAACCGTTTTGTAAATTTGGTGGGGAGTGGGGACAGTAAAACGCAATACCAACCAACCAAAAAAACCCGCGATTTTCAAACTAACCAATGAGGTACAGCAATAGTTCTATACAGGTCTATAGGGGGCAGCACCGACCAAGTGGACATTGCAATTAGGTAAAACGTACATTGAGGTGTTGTCGGATCTATTTCCACGGTTGGAATTTTTATAACAAGGACGTCGAGACACCCTCCATACACATTATTAATATTCGAACACTCAACCAATTCCCATATGAGTAAAGCTATACTGAGCGCAGAATTTAGTTGCACTCCAGTTACAGTCTTCGTCAAAAGTTTCCTTCGCTCTTTATAAATGTTATCTCTAATATTCATATGGTTTAACGCCATTTTTGTAAAACATTTCTACAGTAATAAAGTTGTTTCTGAACCTGAACCCAAAAATACACACTGAACTATTGCTTAAAGGCACAAGAGTGTTCAGATGTTAACTCACACGATTTCGTTTATTCTTTTAGTCTTGGTTTTTATCCCTCGTTTATCTCCCATTTACAAAAGTGCATAACTCGTATTTATTTTATCCTTTCCCTATCAAATTAATAAAGATATCAAAGTGGTCGGAGCCTCGGTTGTTACTGGTCAAACCGTGGACCTAAATATGTTTTCGTGCTGTCACAACTAGCTATGAGGTTCGGATTGTCCCAATATCCTCGAAAATAAACGTAAGGGAATGAAGTGTTCATCTAAATGTTTCCTTCCTGTTACTGAAACCATTTGTGATGCGGCAACGCCGCCATTCCCCAGCATAACAGCTGTTTAACTTTATGTACGTCAAGTAAACGACGAAACTGCAGAAATAAACAAAACAACCAAAAGTTTTATGTGATTTTCCCGAAACCTGTGATCCTAAATTCCAATTACGATGTCCAGATAATGCGATGTGCGTAGTGTCCACAGTAATTCGATGGAATGCCTCCTTTTAAGGTAACTTCCTAGACACTATATAACCTCCAAACCTATCTCTATAAAATACCCTTACTTTGTGTACAGAAAGACGAATCAAAGAGCCTTGATTATTTACCTAAATAAACAAATATGTAACGTTGTCTTAAACGTAAAAATGACACGTTACAGCATTTTACTTAATTTTCGATTACACGAAGTAGCTCTTTGTTGCGATATTTCTAAAATGTTTCGTGAAATCTTAATTGCACCTCAGCACCAGGATTATCAAAGAATCCTGTGGCGTTCTAATAACTCTGAACCTATTCGCGATTATCGTCTAAAAACTGTGACATACGGTACTACCCCCGCTCCTTATTTAGCTCTTAGAGTTTTACAGCAATTGGCTGAAGATGAAAAACAAAATTTTCCTCGCCCTTCTCAAGTCTTAATGTCTGACAATTTTGTCAATGACTTTGTAACTGGCGCTAGCTCTGTACAAGAAGCTATTTCGCTTCAAAAAGAGCTATCTTGTTTGCTTAACTCTGGAGGTTTTAAGCTTTATAAATGGGCTAGTAATAACAAAAAAGTTATAGAACACTTGTCTGAACCCGATATAAACCCAACCGCACTTTCTTTAGATACGGACGAGACCACTAAAATTTTAGGTCTTAGATGGCAGCCTTGTTCTGATTATTTTTCTTACTCGGTAGAACCCTTGAGTCACGAATGTACCAAACGCAATATACTTTCTGAAATTTTTTAAATATATGACCCTTTAGGTTGGCTCGCGCCAGTAACCATTTTAATAAAATGTCTAATTCAAGAATTTTGGAAACTTAAATTAGACTGGGATTCCGAAGCACCTGTTGAAATTATTCGACTTTGGGAACGTTATAAATCGGAACTAGCCTTACTCAAAGATTTTCGCTTGCCTAGATTTATAAATATTTTTTCTCGTAATGCACGCATTGAAATAATCGCATTTTCGGACGCCAGTAATAAAGCTTATTCCGGAATAGTATATTTACGCGTTATTTACAAAAATGAAATATCAGTTTACCTTTTATGCTCTAAAACTAGAGTTGCTCCTCTCAAATTTACAAGTATTGCAAGACTTGAATTAGCCGCTTGTAATCTTGTAGCTGATTTAGTTCACTTTGTTTTAACCACTTTTGAGTCCCGCTTGAAAATACATCAAGTTTTTGCTTTTAGTGACTCACAAGTAGCACTTTCTTGGATAAGAGCGCACCCTTCTAGGTGGAAAACGTTCGTTCAAAATCGTGTTACACAAATTCAAGATAAAGTACCACCCAAAAATTGGTCATACATCTCAACGTCACAAAACCCCGCAGATGTTGCTTCAAGAGGACTTTATCCCAGTGAACTAATTAATCACAAATTATTTTTTAACGGCCCTGATTTTTTGAGACAATCTTATGAATACTGGCCTAAAGACTGTGAACAAAATGACTCTCCTGAAACTCTTTTAGAGGAGAAATCATTGCCTAATTTATCTTAAATTGCAACGCAAAATACAGCTCCTAAATTTTTGGACACGTTTTGAATGGAAAACTCTAATTTTTTTAAAATGTGTAGAGTTTTAGCCTATATTTTACGCTTTTTAAATAATAAATTTTTCTTAAAACCGCCTAATTTAAAAATTAATGAAGATTTTCTGACATTTGTTGAAATAACAAACGCAATTCATTTACTCATAAAAAATGAACAGTCAATTTATTTCTCAGAAGAAATTCACGCTTTAAAAAACAACCTAAAACTAAATAAATCAATGAAAAAATTAAATTTATTTTTAGATCCTCACGATTTAATCAGAGTAAAGGGCAGATTGCATCACTCCTCTCTGCAATATGACAAGAAACATCAAATTTTATTACCACGCAAGAGTAAACTCACCCTCATGATTATCGAACATTTCCATATAAAATATCTTCATGCAGGAGTGAGAACGGTACATTTTTTGCTTAGTCAATTGTACTGGATCATTGCCGCAAAACGCGAAATTGCACATGTTTTATCAAAATGTTTTAAATGCAATCCTAAGTCGGTTCAGCCTATGATGGGTTCATTACCGTTTCCTCGCGTATCTCAGTTGAGAGCATTTTTGCATACCGGTGTTGACTACGGAGGTCCAATAAATATAGTCATGAGTCGACATCGTGGAAATCGTACTACGAAGGCTTACATATGTCTGTTTGTTTGCCTAAGTACTAAGTGCATTCATATAGAAAGAGCAAGCGATTTGACCGCTGATTGTTTTATTGCTGCGCTTCGCAGATTTGTTGCGCGCCGAAACTACGTATCCGATCTGTATAGTGATAATGCAACTAACTTTTTCTCAGCTAACCGCAAGCTTTTACAGCTCGATTCTAGGCGTCCCATTAAATGGCATTTTATCCCGAGTAATAGTCCAAATTTTGGAGGACTTTGGGAGTCAGGAATCAAGTCAGTTAAAAAACACTTGATCCGCTTAATAGGACATCAAATATTAACTTTCGAAGAACTATACACTGTAACTTGTCAAATCGAAGCTATTTTAAACTCGCGTCCTCTCACTGAAATTTCTAGCGATACAAATGATATTTCCGCGCTGACCCCAGGTCACTTTTCATCTCTGGAACCGCTAAGTGCCGTTCCTGACGCAAACTTTATTGATATTAAAATAAATCGTCTCACGCGTTGGAAGCTCCTCCAACGAATCCACCAATATTTTTGGAGACGCTGGCAACAAGAGTATCTCCATACTCTACAACAAAGGAGTAAGTGGTTGGAACCCACTTCAACTCCTGAAGTTGGACGCTTAGTTATAATTAAAAACGATTTATTACCGCCCCTTCAGTGGCAACTCGGCAGAGTGGTTGAAATTTTTCCCGGTAAGGATGGGATCAATCGAGTAGCCTCTGTCAAAACCAAGGATACTTTGTTAAAGAGACCAATCTCTAAACTGTGTCCTTTACCTATTGGCCCCTTGGAAAATGCATAGCATTTTCGGCCACCAGTATGTTTCGGTTTCGCAAAAAACCTCTTTTTCTTTTAATCTAATTTTTATTATTTTTTCAGAACATTTTATTTTTATTTTTAAAACTCATATTTTGGGTTACAATTGGGTATAATTGGGTTGTAGTTTTACTCAATAGGTTAAGTTAAATTTAAGGCTTACAAACTAGCTATAAACTATTAATTTGGCATAGTTTAATATTTAAATTCCAAACGCATTTAATAATATATTTCTAATTTTAATTCAATCCTCATATTACTACCGCCCTCTGCATATTCTAATTTAAATCGCGTTTTTATTGTTTTTAATAAAATTAGAATTCTAAATTCTTTTTATCAGAAGTGATGCGATTTTCCTATAGAGGGTGAAGAAACACGCCGCAAAAAACAAGACAGAACCTAAAAAGAACTGTCGCCATTCACGTTCTCGATCGGAATATTTTGAACGATCAACGCTTTTATAAAAATGGTGAACTCACAAAACCATTAAATTCCTCTAAAACTCCAAACATTGAAACTCGGGAGTGCTGGACCGCTATAGAAGACTTCTGGCGAATCTGGTGCACCAGTTGGAAGAGATCAAGACATCACCGGTAAGTCCCTCTCCTATAAGATCGCATCATTAATATTTTTATATTATTTCGCTCTTAAATAGTCATCATATTCCAATATTATTTTTATGTCTCAATTAAATTTCACTTCAGAAAGGTACGATTTCGCGTGCGTTCGTATACCCTTCAAATGAAAGCGGAGGACTTGTTTAAATACAGTCCACTAGGCAATCTAATTTTTTGAGCTATCGGAGTGAGACACTACTTTCTCCCAATTTGAAAACTTTTCCATGTTAAATTTGATTGATCATTTGTCTCAAAAGAAATCTTACGTAATTTAGAAACTTTAAAACAAACAGATAAATCAAATAAATGGCAAAGTTTTGACAGATAGTTACGTAGGTATGACAACAAACGCAACTACGGCTTTTGTTTCACAGCCAACTAAGTGAAAAACATAAAAATAAATTCACCTTTTCCGTCATTCAAAGATAGGTTATACATGGTTGAAATGCTCTTTTAATGGTCTATTTATTGACGAATAAATTCAATATGGCGGTTTTAAGAAATAACAAAGTTGGCTATGGTTTCAAAAAAACTAGAAGGCCTAGAAAAAATTTGTTAACGTCATTCGATTGGCCGTAGTTGCTTATACAAAACTAACAAATTTCATTAAATTTGTTTGCAAGATGGCGGCGATATTTCAATTTTTTTAAAAACACAATTTTTAGTTTTTGCTTGACATTTTAGTAACTTTAATTTTTATCCGGAATCTAATTGGGCTTAGAATAGCGCAACTTTTTTCTCATTTAAACAAACTCGTATTTCTTACCGTTTCCGAAATCCCCATGTAGTTGCCTTTATTTGGGACATCCTGTATATATATCTAGCTATATATAACCGAACCGAACCATTTAAAAGTATGAAAATATTGTGTGAACTTTGTGAGTCAATTTAAAATATTTTTGTCCAACTAAATGTAATGATGAAAACTTATACAACACACAAAGATAATAATAAAGAAGTAAAAAATTATAATAAACTTTTCATTTTTTTTTGTTCTCCTGTGGCGTACTTAATTCAAATTTATTAAAATTAAAAGATAATTTTAAATGTTTTAACTTTTAAAAAAAGCATAGAAACGCATAGGTTAAAAATAATTAATATAAAAATTAGGTGCCACTCTGCAAGATACTTTTTATTTATTTTGTATTGTTTGTTTAATTTAAGTTTTAATAAATATGGACTCAAAATTTTGTAATACAGTTTAAATTTGTGGGAGCTTTAGTCTCCGAAATATTTGACAAAAGTTTTTAAAAAAAGTTTTAAAAATATTTAAAAAATCATAAACTTAGAAGCAACGCACTTCTTGATATGAGATTTTCAAGTTTGAGTTTCTATAAATATTACCTTACCCTTGCTGTAAAATTAAAATTCGTCGCCGCCATAGTTTTTGAGATATTTGTTATTTTAGTAACTTAAGTACTGTCCAGTTGACTATCTGTGCTAGCGCACACCAATTTTTATTTGTTACTAAAAGCCAAACACTTTCAAAACCGAGCAAGTCTTTAAGATATACACTTCCTTAAAGAAAGAAGGAAAAATACACTTTATTAGCCGATACCAGACAGACGAACATGGTCATAATCACGTCATTGTACACCAAACGGATTTCTAATGCTACGCTAAGCAAATCCACTATACTTTTATATAACTCCACAATAATTCCACTACAGTTTTGCCGCAATTCCACATAATTACTCTGGTTTATAACGGATTTTTTTGTATTAGATTCCATTTTATTATTATTATGATATTCCGCCATATTGACATTGTACACCAAACGGATTTCTAATGCTACGCTAAGCAAATCCACTATACTTTTATATAACTCCACAATAATTCCACTACAGTTTTGCCGCAATTCCACATAATTACTCTGGTTTATAACGGATTTTTTTGTATTAGATTCCATTTTATTATTATTATGATATTCCGCCATATTGGTTTGTTGACATATGTAATTTTTATTGAATTATTGTCTTTTAAATAAGCTATTTAAATCAAATCCGTCAATAAATAAAAAAGTTATTTGGTTTTAAAATGAATGTCTCTCGTTTCCTTTACCTCGATCCACTATATATTTAATAGTGCAGTGCACTAATGCAATAAATATAATAGTAAATATTTTATTTGAATCTGTTATTGATTCTTATTTTAAATTGTTTCAGATTGGTGAGAGAGACCGCCTAAGCGATGAAATAAGAGTCATCACAAGCGTCTTTAACAGAGTCCAATACAAAGGTAAGTCTTACAAAATATCTGCAAAATCCCCTGCTAAATATCAGGTTGCCACAAACGTAGGTAATCCATTATTTTTGGTAAAAACGTCGGAAGAGGCAAAGGGTTTGGTTATAAACCAAACCTAATGCCAATGATCCAAGCCTTTACGGTGGCCCTACTACAAGGTCTGTAGAGGATAGGTTGCCTGGTAACTTTATGGTCGAAGCGGGGTGAGAGGTGACAGCGCGTCATTTGGAGTGCCATGATTTGATTAGAGCGCTTTGTTTATATGTGTTTTTAAATATTTTTAATCTTTGATGGCTTATTTTTTACATTTGTGGTGTTTTTTTCGGACTATATTTATTTAAAAACTGTAAATACTTGCTTAAGTTTACTTATACTTTCTACTTGTAGTTATTTTTGCGGACTAAAAGCTTCCGCAGACATTTTGCCTTTGGGATACTTGAAATAAGGTAAGTTTTATATTTGAGTTAATTGATGTATTTTATGAATATTGTTATTAGAGACACTTTAAGAAAAAAACGAATTATATTTACTTTTAAATCAATAAAGGAACACAAAAACTTGAAGATTTCCTACTATATTAAATGCTTTTGATTCAAATGGGCACTCCGGATGACGTCATTTGCCGCTTCAACAACTAGCTCTAATTGGTCAGAAAGTTACCAGGTAACCTATCGTCTACGCATCTTGGTAGGTGACAGTTTTACGTTTTCATTTTGCACTACGTGTTCAAACGTACGATGCACGAGTTCGCAGAAGTTAGTTAATTTTCTGTACACTACTCTTGACTAGGCTAACAGCTGTCACACGGGCTTTTGACTCCATAGTAATGGGAGAGTGAGATAATTGCCTCGGGATGACCTTAAATGGACAACCACGTCCTGCGTCTTGATTAAATGTACATAGATATTTGTGAATATAACTAAATAGTCTTGTAACATAAATCATATGCACTGAGGTTATAAAGCAGAAAAGATTTAACTTATTTTAAACGAGCTTAAACTTATTTTTTAGCTAGTCTTAGATTAAGTGGGTGAGCTTAAAGCTACGGTACGTTCTGGTTATTTATGTTTTAGTGTTTTCTTTTCTTTTCTCATCTTTTAGTTTTCAAGACGTAAGTAAAGCTGGGGGACCACTATAAGGGGCCACCAAATTTCATATGGCAGGATTTGGTGCTAATTTGTTGCTAATTTGTTACCGAAGAATTAAATTTGTTGCTGCAGCCGTTAACGAGAAATCGCGACCACTGTGACTTTACGGTAAAGCTGAGGGGCCACCTCATAACTCTGGACTGAAAGGCGATACGAGGATGATTTAAACGCCATAATTTGTTGCTCGGGATGGGGATGTGCAACCAATATTAAAGAATCCCAAAAGACTTATAATTTTCTTTTTTTTTTTTAAACTGTTTTTTGTTAATATTTTTGTTATTCTTGATAATATTAAGGTAGAAACACTTGTAGTACCCTTATAAAAGGCGGTTCGAATTTGTTACCGCTATTTAAAGCGCCTGAGAGCGTTATTAAGCAAAAATAAAAAAAATATTAAAAAATTGAGTCAAAGACCACTGTGCGCCGAGTAAAGTTGAGGGGCCACCTTGTATCTCGGTAGTCTTAAGATATTAATCTCAAACAAAAAGCATAATTTGTTGCTAAGAGTCTTTCATTGCATCGTGTAAAACAAGTTATTTAATTCCAATCGTACGATTAAAAAAAAATAAAAGTAACATATTTTGTAGTGTATTTCTAAACCCAACTGGAGGGCCACAAAGTTGTTCATACACTTCTTAGCGCTCAAATAGCACTAAATGTGTATGTAAATTGAAAATTTGTCACTGCTTCCGTTTTCGAGAAATTGAATTTTTATTTGCTGTAAAGTTCAACGTGTTTCATATAGTTTTCACCCTGTAACTCAAAAACTAATTAGAGGGCCATAGATTTTTGTTAGTGACTTATAGTACCTTAAGAGTACTATCAATATATCTTAACAAATAATTTGTTTCTGCGTCCGTTTTCGAGAAATTGAATTTTTATTTGCTATAAAGTTCAACGTGTTTCATATAGTTTTCACCCTGTATCTCAAAAACTAACAAGAGGGCCACAGATTTTTTTCAGTTACTTGTAGTACCTAAAGAGTACTACCAATATGTGTTAACAAATAATTTGTTGCTGCTTCCGTTTTCGAGAAATTGAATTTTTATTTGCAATAAAGTTAAACGTGTTTCATATAGTTTTCACCCTGTATCTCAAAAACTAACAAGAGGGCCACAGATTTTTTTCAGTCAATTGTAGTACCTAAAGAGTACTACCAATATGTGTTAACAAATAATTTGTTGCTGCTTCCGTTTTCGAGAAATTGAATGTTTGTTTGCAATAGAGTTAAACGTGTTTCATATAGTTTTCACCCTGTATCTCAAAAACTAACAAGAGGGCCACAGATTTTTTTCAGTTACTTATAGCAACCAAAGAGTACTATCAATATGTGTTAACAAATAATTTGTTGCTGCTTCCGTTTTCGAGAAATTGAATTTTTATTTGCAATAAAGTTAAACGTGTTTCATATAGTTTTCACCCTGTATCTCAAAAACTAACAAGAGGGCCACAGATTTTTTTCAGTTACTTATAGTAACTAAAGAGTACTACCAATATATGTTAACAAATAATTTGTTGCTGCTTCCGTTTTCGAGAAATTGAATTTTTATTTGCTATAAAGTTCAACGTGTTTCATATAGTTTCCACCCTGGAACTCAAAAACTAACTAGAGGGCCACAGATTTTTTTTAGTGACTTATAGTACCTAATGAGTACTATCAATATATGGTTACAAGTAATTTGTTGCTGCTTCCATTTTCGAGAAATTAAATTTTTATTTGCTATAAAGTTCAACGTGTTTCATATAGTTTTTACCCTGTATCTCAGAAAATAACTAGAGGGCCACATTTTTTTTTCAGTTACTTATAGTATCCAAAGAGTACTACCAATATGTGTTAACAAATAATTTGTTGCTGCTTCCGTTTTCGAGAAATTGAATTTTTATTTGCAATAAAGTTAAACGTGTTTCATATAGTTTTCACCCTGTATTTCAAAAACTAACAAGAGGGCCACAGATGTTTTTCAGTTACTTATAGTAACTAAAGAGTACTACCAATATGTGTTAACAAATAATTTGTTGCTGCTTCCGTTTTCGAGAAATTGAATTTTTATTTGCAATAAAGTTAAACGTGTTTCATATAGTTTTCACCCTCTATCTCAAAAACTAACAAGAGGGCCACAGATTTTTTTCAGTTACTTATAGTACCTAAAAAGTACTACCAAAATGTGTTAACAAGTAATTTGTTACTGCTTCCGTTTTCGAGAAATTGAATTTTTATTTGCAATAAAGTTAAACGTGTTTCATATAGTTTTCACCCTGTATCTCAAAAACTAACTAGAGGGCCACAGATTTTTTTCAGTTAGTTGTAGTACCAAAAGAGCACTACCAATATGGGTTAACAAATAATTTGTTGCTGCTTCCCTTTTCGAGAAATTGAATTTTTATTTGCAATAAAGTTAAACATGTTTCATATAGTTTTCACCCTCTATCTCAAAAACTAACCAGAGGGCCACAGATTTTTTTCAGTTACTTATAGTAACTAAAGAGTACTACCAACATGTGTTAACAAATAATTTGTTGCTGCTTCCGTTTTCGAGAAATTGAATTTTTGTTTGCAATAAAGTTAAACGTGTTTCATATAGTTTTCACCCTCTATCTCAAAAACTAACAAGAGGGCCACAGATTTTTTTCAGTTACTCATAGTACCCAAAGAGTACTATCAATATATGTTAACAAATAATTTGTTGCTGCTTCCGTTTTCGAGAAATTGAATTTTTATTTGCAATAAAGTTAAACGTGTTTCATATAGTTTTCACCCTGTATCTCAAAAACTAACAAGAGGGCCACATATTTTTTTCAGTTACTTATAGTAACTAAAGAGTACTACCAATATAAGTTAACAAATAATTTGTTGCTGCTTCCGTTTTCGAGAAATTGAATTTTTATTTGCTATAAAGTTCAACGTGTTTCATATAGTTTGCACCCTGGAACTCAAAAACTAACTAGAGGGCCACAGATTTTTTTTAGTGACTTATAGTACCTAATGAGTACTATCAATATATGGTTACAAGTAATTTGTTGCTGCTTCCGTTTTCGAGAAATTAAATTTTAATTTGCTATAAAGTTCAACGTGTTTCATATAGTTTTTACCCTGTATCTCAGAAACTAACTAGAGGGCCACATTTTTTTTTCAGTTACTTATAGTATCCAAAGAGTACTACCAATATGTGTTAACAAATAATTTGTTGCTGCTTCCGTTTTCGAGAAATTGAATTTTTATTTGCAATAAAGTTAAACGTGTTTCATATAGTTTTCACCCTGTATCTCAAAAACTAACAAGAGGGCCACAGATGTTTTTCAGTTACTTATAGTAACTAAAGAGTACTACCAATATGTGTTAACAAATAATTTGTTGCTGCTTCCGTTTTCGAGAAATTGAATTTTTATTTGCAATAAAGTTAAACGTGTTTCATATAGTTTTCACCCTCTATCTCAAAAACTAACAAGAGGGCCACAGATTTTTTTCAGTTACTTATAGTACCTAAAAAGTACTACCAAAATGTGTTAACAAGTAATTTGTTACTGCTTCCGTTTTCGAGAAATTGAATGAATTTTTATTTGCAATAAAGTTAAACGTGTTTCATATAGTTTTCACCCTGTATCTCAAAAACTAACTAGAGGGCCACAGATTTTTTTCAGTTAGTTGTAGTGCCTAAAGAGTACTACCAATACGTGTTAACAAATAATTTGTTGCTGCTTTCGTTTTCGAGAAATTGAATCTTAATTTGCTATAAAGTTCAACGTGTTTCATATAGTTTCCACCCTGGAAATCTAAACTAACTAGAGGGGCACAGATTTTTTTCAGTCAATTGTAGTACCTAAAGAGTACTACCAATATGTGTTAACAAATAATTTGTTGCTGCTTCCGTTTTCGAGAAATTGAATTTTTATTTGCAATAGAGTTAAACGTGTTTCATATAGTTTTCACCCTGTATCTCAAAAACTAACAAGAGGGCCACATATTTTTTTCAGTTACTTATAGTAACTAAAGAGTACAACCAATATGTGTTAACAAATAATTTGTTGCTGCTTCCGTTTTCGAGAAATTGAATTTTTATTTGCAATAAAGTTCAACGTGTTTCATATAGTTTTCACCCTGGAACTCAAAAACTAACTAGAGGGCCACAGATTTTTTTTAGTGACTTATAGTACCTAAAGAGTACTATCAATATATGTTAACAAATAATTTGTTGCTGCTTCCGTTTTCGAGAAATTAAATTTTTATTTGCTATAAAGTTCAACGTATTTCATATGGTTTTTACCCTGTATCTCAAAAACTAACTAGAGGGCCACAGATTTTTTTCAGTTACTTATAGTACCCAAAGAGTACTACCAATATGGGTTAACAAATAATTTGTTGCTGCTTCCGTTTTCGAGAAATTGAATTTTTATTTGCAATAAAGTTAAACGTGTTTCATATAGTTTTCACCCTGTATCTCAAAAACTAACAAGAGGGCCACAGATTTTTTTTAGTTACTTATTGTAACTAAAGAGTACTACCAATATGTGTTAACAAATAATTTGTTGCTGCTTCCGTTTTCAAGAAATTGAATTTTTATTTGCAATAAAGTTAAACGTGTTTCATATAGTTTTCACCCTGTATCCCAAAAAATAACAAGAGGGCCACAGATTTTTTTCAGTTACTTATAGTACCTAAAGAGTACTACGAATATGTGTTAACAAATAATTTGTTGCTGCTTCCGTTTTCGAGAAATTGAATTTTTATTTGCAATAAAGTTAAACGTGTTTCATATAGTTTTCACCCTGTAACTCAAAAACTAACAAGAGGGCCACAGATTTTTTTCAGTTACTTATAGTATTCAATTTCCGTCGAATCCCCCCATAACAAGTATGGTATCGAAAACGGAGCTTTTACCATATCATCCGTTTACAAACCCCCTGGTAAATCACTGAAACTAGAAATGCGGGGGAACTCTGGGAGACAGGAGATTCAGTTATCGTTGGAGATTTCAACTTTCACAGCACATCGCATCGTGGGGCTACAATGAAACCCATACAAATGGGCAACTTCTGGAAGAGTGGGCAGAAGTCAACAAACTTTCTCTTCTCCACGATCCAAAGTTGCCGTGCTCGTTCAACAGCAAGATCTGGAAACGCGGCTATAATCCCCATAACTGCTTTGTGAACCAAAAGATCCAAGACTCATGTATAAAACACGTGTATGAGTCATTGCCAAAGACTCAACACAGACCTATTGGAGTTCAAGTCTATTCAGTCATCAAAACAGCTGAGATAACTTTTCGAAGAAGTTTTAATTTTAAAAATGCAAATTGGCCCGGATACTCAGCTAATCTAGATGCCGAACTCGAAAATCTAGACCCATCACCACAAAACTACCAAACCTTTTTGCAAATCTTACAAAGGGTATCAAAGCGATTACATACCAAGAGGCTGCAGGCAACATTTCATACCGGGGCTGTCAGAAGCCTCTAAAGGGTTCTTAAACAAGTACGAAGAACTTTTTAACAAGGACCCGTTTAGCGAAGAAACTATAGCCTGCGGTAATGCGCTCATGATAGCACTGAGCGAGACTCGAGAAAAAAAGTGGATAGACACCCTTGAATGAATGGATATGTCGCACAGCAGCAAGATGGCTTGGAACTTAATCAAAAAGCTAAATGGAGATCCAAAGCAAAACAAAGCGCCGTCAAATGTTACTGCTACCCAAGTAGCTCACCAACTGCTCCTCAACGGTAAATCGGACAAAAAATGCCAAAAAAATGCATCAATCGGTCTCCAACAACCGAGAAAAACCACTTTAACACGCCCTTTACCATAAAAAAGCTAGATAAAGGAATAAACTCACTGAAAAATGGCAAAGCAGCAGGAGAAGACGACATCTGTGTAGACAAATCAAAAACTTCAGAGCAATAGCAAAAAACTGGATTCTAAAACGTTTTAACACCTGTCGAGTTACATTCCAGATACCAAAAGTATGGAGGAAGTCGAAAGTCGTAGCATTGCTAAAACCTTGGAAAGACCCTGAGTCACCAAAAAGCTACCGCCCCATATCGCTTCTTTGTCACCTATACAAGCTATATGAAAGGCTAATCCTCCAACGACTAGGGAGGACTGTCGACTCAAAAATCATTCCACAGCAAGCCGGTTTTAGACCTGGGAAGTCTTACACCAGCCAAATACTAGCACTGACGGAACACATCGAAGATGGGTTCGAGAAAAAACAAATAACAGGTTTGGTTCGGTTCGGTAATATAAACCGTCATCACAGAAACTTGCTATGTAGTAAGTCTAAGTCTATGATACACTGAAAGACTACCAACTTGTTCAAATTTAGAATCCTTACTACAAAACAGATAATTCTACGTGAGTCTTGAAGGGAAAAAAGTCGATGGCAAATCCAGATAAACGGCTTGGCTTAGGGCAGCGTACTGGCACCAATCCTCTTCAATCTCTACACCAACGACCAACCAACACCAGCTTTTACCAGAAACTTTGTATATGCCGATGACCTGGGCATTACAGCGCAAGGTTTAAATTTTGAGGAGGTGGAGCACAAACTGGACGCAGCCTTGAGTATGATGTCCACTTACTATCAGGATAACTCTCTAAAACCGAATCCCTCCATGACCGAAGTCAGCGCCTTCCACCTCCACTCTCGACAGGCAAATAGAAAGCTAAACGATACCTGGGATAACAACAACCTAGAGCACACAGATAAACCTACCTATCTTGGAGACATATTGGACCGCTCCCTAACATACAGGTTCCATTATGAAAAAAACGCGGAAGAAGGTGAAGGCGCGGAATGGCCTTTTGAGGAAGCTCGGAAACAGCAAACAAGGGGGGCGCAAAACCAACAGTACTAAGGACATCAGCGCAGGCGTTATGCTTTTTGACAGCGGAATATGCCTGTCCAGTGTGGAGCAGATCCACTCACGCCAAAAAAGTAAATGTCAGCCTGAACGAAACCCACGCCACTGGACAAACTGTACAAAGCCTCGGGCCTCTCAGACCCTGACTCACGTAGAATACCTACGAATATACCGAGAGAATTAAACAGACCTTCGATGAGCGTCACTCACTCACTGGACACGAGGCGCACCTTGGCAGACTAAAGTCAAGAAGGCGCTTCCTGGGCGCGCCACTGGATGAACCACCCGCCTGCTATCGAATAACAGAACTCCCTCCGAGCGGAACATCAAGCAACTGGAGAACCTGGCGAATGTTGAACCGCATCAGAACTGGTGTAGCCCCTGTTAAGACCAATCTCATCAGATGGGGCCTGTTGGATGGAAATGACGACAAGTGCGACTGCGGAGCTATATAGGATATGGAACACCTACTTATCCGCCCTAACTGTCCACATAAATGTACCCTCGACGCTTTATGGACAAACAATCAAGAAGCATTGGACACAGCCCGATACTGGGTTCAGAAACTGTAGTTTTCCGGACTGGAATAAGTAAGTAAAAAAAAAGATATGTTTGCTCTAACACTGTCCATAATTTTTCTACTGGAACGGTATCATATGCGTTTTTTGTAGGTCCACAAATGTAACATGAGTCTCTATATTTCTGGCGCTCCTTTTCTCAATTACTTGTTTAAGACAAAAAACATTATCACTACAAGATTTGCCTGCACGAAACCCACTTCGCTCTTCTTCTTCTTGTTCATGAAAATCATTCTCTATTAGATCTCTACGAATCCTACCGTACAATCTACTTAGAGTACTGGTTACAGAAATGCCTCTGTAATTGTTGCAATCCACCTTGTGTCATTTTTTATGTATTGAGGATATGAATGCAATTTTCCAATCATTAGGTACTGGATGTCCGTTTATGCATTGATTGCTAATATATGTGAGATTTTCGAGTAGTTTCTTTGATCCACATTTGAGCATTTCAGCATATATTCCCCCAGGTCAGCTAGCTTTTCCGTATTTAAGCTTTTTAATATTATTCTTTATCATTTCTTTTTCGATGATTACTTCCTCTCCTTCTATGTCTCTCCTCGGAGAAGCTGCCAGATATTCGGGTTTCGTCTCCTGCAGCAGTCCCTTGTAGTGTTCTGTCCATTGTTCTGGTTTGATTATCTGGATGTTTACTTTTTCTTTTGTTGGGTTTTTTATTGTAGAAATGAATTTCCATACTTCAGAACTGTGCGTACCTCCTACGTGTGTATTTATGTCGTGGCACTTGCGCTCGAACATTTCATTTTTTTCTGTGCGTATCAAATTTCTTAGCTGTCTTCTGGTTTCCCTGTAGATTTCTAGGTCTCTTTGCTCTTTAGTACTGAGCCATTTCAAGTATGTGCGTTTTTTTCTCTTTGACCATTTCCTGTATTTTGTCCGTCCACCACATCTGTTATTTCTATTATCTTGGTATCCAACAGCTTCGTTGCTTGCTTCCTTCGAGCTTTTTATTGTATTTGTATAAATATCTCTTCAAATGGGTGATTTGTGCTTATTAATTTTTCATCTAATCGGTTCTGATACAATCTTTGAGTACTTTCGATTTCTAGACTTCCAAAGTTGTATTTTTGATTATCTTCGATGCATTCTAGGTTTTCATTTTCTGTAATACTTTCGTCCTTATTTGTTTTTCTTAAAGGGAATAATATTTTTGCTTTTACCAGATGATGGTCAGATCCACAGGTAACACCACGAAGTGCTCGCACATCTTACCACTTTAATTGCGAGTGTTTTCCACCTATAGCATAACCAATAATTGATTTAAGATTTCTTGTTGGCTGAATCCAGGTATATCGATGAATATCCTTATGTTTAAAAAAACCATTAGTTATTTTTAGGTTGTGGGTTTCACACAATTGCATCATTCTTAAGCCATTATAATTTGTTACTTCCTCTCCAAATGGTTCTATTACTTTGCTCTGGGTTTGCCTACCAGTTCGGCTATTAAAATCGCCAAGCATAATTATTTATCTGGTATTACCGATTTTTGTGATAGTCTCATCAAGTTGATCAAAGAACATTTGTTTTGTAGCTACTCTTTCGTCATCTGATGGTGCGTAGACTGCTACTATGCTTATATTATGCCCAAGCATCTTCATGTTCACTCGAAGTATGTTTTCACTAATGCAATCGTAGCCTGTAATTTTATTATTTAGATTTTTCGTTATAAACAAGGATACCCCTCTGGCTGCTCTTCTTTCTTTTGGGACTCCAGTGAATATATGGACAAAATTACCGACACTATTCGTACCTGTTCCTTTCTTTTTTGTCTCAGTGAGTGCAATAATATCGTTCTTACAATTCTGCACTTCGGTTGCAATAATGTCCAACTTTTGATTCAGTCCCTGTACGTTCCATGTAGCTATATTCATAGTCCTTTGTCTTTGCTTTTTTCGTCTTCGAGAGTTTCCATCCATTACTCCGAGGCTTTGTTTAGGCTTTTTGGTAATTGCTTTGTTTTACAAGTATTAGAGAACCAGTCTAATGCCTCAACCCCCTACTTGGAGGGCCAGGATTTTTAATCAAGATTTCTCTCCTCTAGCCTTTGACGAACCAACGCCATACTGTAAGGCAACAGTTGTAGTCTTTTATACTATCCCTAAAAGAAAGGGTTGCCACCTACGCTATGATCACCGTACCGAGGTCCATTCTCTCCGCCTTTCATATCGATGGGGTCTTCTCCCGTAACCCTGGGAAATGGACCCTTTACAGGTGCTAACTCTCCGGGTCGGAGAGTACCTGGAATTTACGGAGGGCAGGGGTCGATTCATTTCCCCTGATAGACATCTGACGAGGTCTACCCGTACCCTTAGTTTTTGAGATACAGGGTGAAAACTATATGAAACACGTTGAACTTTATTGCAAATAAAAATTCAATTTTTTGAAAACGGAAGCAGCAACAAATTACTTCTTAGCACATATTGATAGTACTCTTTAGGTACTATAAGTCACTAAAAAAAATCTGTGGCCCTCTTGTTAGTTTTTGAGATACAGGGTGAAAACTATATGAAACACGTTTAACTTTATAGCAAATAAAAATTCAATTTCTCGAAAACGGAAGCCGCAACAAATTATTTGTTAACACATGTTGGTATACTTTTTAGGTACTATAAGTAACTGAAAAAAATCTGTGGCCCTCTTGTTAGTTTTTGAGATAGAGGGTGAAAACTATATGAAACACGTTTAACTTTATTGCAAATAAAAATTCAATTTCTCGAAAACGAAAGCAGCAACAAATTATTTGTTAACACGCATTAGTAGTATTTTTTAGGTACTATAAGTATCTGAAAAAAATCTGTGGCTCTCTTGTTAGTTTTTGAGATACAGGGTGAAAACTATATGAAACACGTTTAACTTTATTGCAAATAAAAATTCAATTTCTGGAAAACGAAAGCAGCAACAAATTATTTGTTAACACGTGTTGGTAGTACTTTTTAGGTACTATAAGTATCTGAAAAAAATCTGTGGCTCTCTTGTTAGTTTTTGAGATACAGGGTGAAAACTATATGAAACACGTTTAACTTTATTGCAAATAAAAATTTAATTTCTCGAAAACGGAAGCAGCAACAAATTATTTGTTAACACATGTTGGTATACTTTTTAGGTACTATAAGTATCTGAAAAAAATCTGTGGCCCTCTTGTTAGTTTTTGAGTTACAGGGTGAAAACTATATGAAACACGTTTAACTTTATTGCAAATAAAAATTTAATTTCTCGAAAACGGAAGCAGCAACAAATTATTTGTTAAGACGTGTTGGTAGTACTCTTTCGGTACTACATCTAACTGAAAAAAATCTGTGGTCCTCTTGTTAGTTTTTGAGATACAGGGTGAAAACTATATGAAACACGTTTAACTTTATTGCAAATAAAAATTCAATTTCTCGAAAACGGAAGCAGCAACAAATTATTTGTTAAGACGTGTTGGTAGTACTCTTTAGGTACTATAAGTAGCTGAAAAAATCTGTGGCCCTCTTGTTAGTTTTTGAGATACAGGGTAAAAACTATATGAAACACGTTTAACTTTATTGCAAATAAAAATTCAATTTCTCAAAAACGGAAGCAGCAACAAATTATTTGTTAACACGTATTGGTAGTACTCTTTAGGTACTACAACCAACTGAAAAAAATCTGTGGCCCTCTAGTTAGTTTTTGAGATACAGGATGAAAACTATATGAAACACGTTTAACTTTATTGCAAATAAAAATTCAATTTCTCGAAAACGGAAGCAGCAACAAATTATTTGTTAACACATGTTGGTAGTACTCTTTAGGTTCTCTAAGTAACTGAAAAAAATCTGTGGCACTCTTGTTAGTTTTTGAGATACAGGGTGAAAACTATATGAAACACGTTAAACTTTATTGCAAATAAAAATTCAATTTCTCGAAAACGGAAGCAGCAACAAATTATTTGTTAAGACGTGTTGGTAGTAGTCTTTAGGTACTATAAGTAACTGAAAAAAATCTGTGGCCCTCTTGTTAGTTTTTGAGATACAGGGTGAAAACTATATGAAACACGTTTAACTTTATTGCAAATAAAAATTCAATTTCTCAAAAACGGAAGCAGCAACAAATTATTTGTTAACACGCATTAGTAGTATTTTTTAGGTACTATAAGTAACTGAAAAAAATCTGTGACCCTCTTCTTAGTTTTTGAGTTCCAGGGTGGAAACTATATCAAACACGTTAAACTTTTTAGCAAATAAAAATTCAGTTTCTCGAAAACGGAAGCAGCAACAAATTATTTGTTAACATATATTGATAGTACTCTTTAGGTACTATAAGTCACTAAAAAAAATCTGTGGCCCTCTAGTTAGTTTTTGAGTTCCAGGGTGGAAACTATCTGAAACACGTTGAACTATATAGCAAATTAAAATTCAATTTCTCGAAAATGGAAGCAGCAAAAAATTATTTGTTAACACGTATTGGTAGTACTCTTTAGGTACTACAATTAACTGAAAAAAATCTGTGGCCCTCTAGTTAGTTTTTGAGATACAGGGTAAAACTATATGAAACACGTTGAACTTTATAGCAAATAAAAATTCAATTTCTCGAAAATGGAAGCAGCAACAAATTATTTGTTAACACATATTGGTAGTACTCTTTAGGTACTACAAGTAACTGAAAAAAATCTGTGGCCCTCTTGTTAGTTTTTGAGATACAGGGTGAAAACTATATGAAACACGTTGAACTTTATAGCAAAAAAAATTCAATTTCTCGAAAACGGACGCAGCAACAAATTATTTGTTAACATATATTGATAGTACTCTTAAGGTGCTATAAGTCACTAAAAAAAAATCTGTGGCCCTCTAATTAGTTTTTGCGTTACAGGGTGAAAACTATATGAAACACGTTGAACTTTATAGCAAATAAAAATTCATTTTCTCGATAACGGAAGCAGCGACAAATTTTCCATTTACATACACATTTAGTGCTATTTGAGCGCTAAGAAGTGTATGAACAACTTTGTGGCCCTCCAGTTGGGTTTAGAAATACAGTACAAAATATGTTATTTATTATTTTTTTAATCGTACGATTGGAATTAAATAACTTGTTTTACACGATGCAACAAATTATGCTTTTTGTTTGAGATTAATATCTTTAAAGACTACCGAGATACAAGGTGGCCCCTCAACTTTACTCGGCGCACAGTGGTCTTTGACTTTTAATATTTTTTTATTTTTGCTTAATAACGCTCTCAGGCGCTTTAAATAGCGGTAACAAATTCGAACGGCCTTTTATAAGGGTACTACAAGTGTTTCTACCTTAATATTATCAAGAATAACAAAAATATTAACAAAAAATAGTTTTTTTAAAAAGAAAAGAAAATTATAAGTCTTTTGGGATTCTTTAATATTGGTTGCACATCCCCATCCCGAGCAACAAATTATGACGTTTAAATCATCCTCGTATCGCCTTTCAGTCCAGAGTTATGAGGTGGCCCCTCAGCTTTACCGTAAAGTCACAGAGGTCGCGATTTCTCGTTAACGGCTGCAGCAACAAATTTAATTCTTCGGTAACAAATTAGCAACAAATTAGCACCAAATCCTGGCATATGAAATTTGGTGGCCCTTTATAGTGGTCCCCCCAGCTTTACTTACGTGTTTTCAAGTATATTTCTACTTCTCTTCCTTCTTTCTTTAACATTAGAATCTTACATTCATTTTGACTTCTTTCACTAGTTTGCTCTATTTTCTATTATCAACAACAATCCTCTATTAACTGGAATCACGATCCCTTAATCTGCCTTGAATTTCTTACTCTATTGTATGGAAGCAAGGGCGTTTGAAGAAACTAATTTCTAGAACTATATGTAACGGGCAGATGTAAACACTATACTAGCGGTTACGTGGGAGAAGGAAATTAAGAATAAAACAGAAAAGCATTTGTATATCTGTTGTACCCATGGCACTCTGCAAGCCTACCATATCCGCGCGTTTGGTCTACAGGAGATGGTCGAAACAAGTGAGGCCACATTGGTGTCCCAAAAAACGAAAAGCGGACAAACTCGCCAGAGGTCGGGGCGGTAATCGAACAAGCCAGAACTTTTCCTAGGGCTCACAAGAGGGTAGATCAAGTCGCCCACTAACAGAGTGAGTCAGAACCGTGCTGCGAAAGAGAATAATAAAGACAGGCAACCAACAGGGTGGCTATTCTGGGTCTTGAACGATGTGACCATCCACATCACACGCTTTGACCAATAGCAAACTCTAAGCGGTCGACTGCTCTGCGAAATGACTTGTCTCGACCAATGGCATAGTCGCCCGCTCTTCAGAGTTAGTGAATTTTACGCGTTTGAAGTGAAATCTGTTCTCCTACGTGGGTACCGACTGAACGATCCTCGGTCAGATCGTAGGAGAAGCTTGCGCAATGGAGGTCTTTTCGCATAGCACGTGACGGCTCGGAGGTAATTTAAAGCCTGCCATTGGTCCAAGCATGTGATGGGAACTATCACATCGTTCAAGACCCAGAATACCTATCCAGATAGACGAAGGAATGTGTGACCAGTGTATGAATTCTTTAAAATAGTAAAAGTGAGAATGAGTATTCCCCCATCTCTGGACCAATAGAGATGCGAAAATCAAGTAAAGTCGCATGCGCCACTCATTCAAGAATTCATATACAGATATAGGAAGTCCCGTATAGACTCGGTACTTGGTAGAAAACGAAGAGAACTGGTGGGAGTCATCACCGGAAACTTCGTCCTACAATGAGTACAATGAGTTATAGTGGGTTTACACATACATGAATTTAGTGGCGCCAGTGTTCGCGCCAGTTCTATTTGCACGCCAGTAAAGGTTTACACTATTGTGCGAAAATTAAAAAGACTGGCGCACGCCAGTTTCATTTTTAAAGTGTACACGATACGCGATATGTCGGCTGAACTCTCGGAAGCCTGCAAAATAGTCGCTAAACTTTTATTGAAAAAAAAAATAAAAGAGATTCAGGAAAAGGAACAACGAAAAGGCCGTATCTGCATGGGTTAAAGCATGGATTGCTAGTCGATCTACTTTGGGTGCTTCCGAAAAACTTTTAGGAGAACTTGCAGCAGAAGATCCTGCGAGCTATAAAAACCATCTTCGAATGACAAAGCAACATTTTGATATTCTTCTAGAGTTTCTCTTATTTAAACAACATTCTTTAAAATTCGGTCTGCTACTTTAAACCATGGTACTTTTGGGGTGTATACTTCATTTGCACCGGCTCCGGAACGTTGGCTTTTTTTAATTTTTGTCAATTCCAAAGCATATGTGTTTCTTATGGATCATATTTTTGCTTTTACTTCTGCAACTTCAAAGCCTTCAATAGTCATTATTTTACTAATTTTTTGGGAAGCATTATCTCGACTATCTTTGTTTTTATACGAACTACTGTGTACATCCCATAAACAAGGAAAACATTCATAGCCTTCAAGAAACTGTATGGTCAGTTCTGCTGACCACTTTTTTTAGCCATATTAAGCTATAAAAACAAAAATAAACAAAATTTTTAAGCTCAAACACAATGAAAATAAAAAATAATGTAAAGTAATGAACTTAAAACGGGCGAGCCGATGTGCAAGCACTTGTTTACACATGAAAATTTTCCTTTTCTGCGCGCATGCGTCACCACTGGCGCCAGCAAATTCAGTCAGCTGCAGACTTTTTTGATACATGCATGCAAAAAAATAACTTGTGCGCAAGTCGGTGTTTACTCTTGCAAATTTAACTTACTGGCGCGCCAGTTTTTATTGGCGCCAGCAAATCCATGCATGTGTAAACTCTCCTTAAAGAACGCAACGTGCAAGAAATGTTGGACCGAGGATAAAAGTTCCTTTAAGATACTGTTTGAGACCGAGGATATTTTGACTCCAAGGTGGCTTCTATACTAGCCTTTAAACGACTAGGACTAGCAGGCTTTTCGGCGAATGGAGGACACAATAAAGAAGGTGCTCTGGAATCGGTGAAAAAAGCATGCGATATACCTAGTCAACAAGCTTGGATTCTACCTTAAAAACTACTACTACTTTGGTAAAATTTTCACGTCCTTACAGTTTAACTACACGCAGGTATGGCGGAAATAAGGACAATGTTGAAATTCCGACTATACCTGCGCGTTCTACTACTACTACTAGGTCTTCCTCTGGTAGTGGTTTCTCGTTTGTAATTATTTCAGTGGTCCTTTTGTTATTCATTACTATGACATTTTACTTTTGTTTTGTTTTGCTTCTCAACTAAATGCATAAATATACAATTTCGTAAATGTCATTAACACACTGTTTGATGCAAACACACACACACAGGAGTGCTGAGACTACGCTTGTATATATAGCGTCGTTTTGCGGTGGCCGAAAGTCCTCATAAATCGTGGTGTTTTCGGGTTATCCGGTTACACTCGAGTTACGTTACGCGTCTCTATCTATCCGTAACCATTTTGCTGTAACTGCTTGGAGTACAGACATGGATTATAGTTTTAAGGTTTGTACTAGCGTTGCATAGCACTAAATTAACTAACGGGTACTAAAATATACTATTAAAATGATTTGGTTTTCGTATTCGTGTGACATCATTTTGATTTGACTTCGTGGGTTGAAGAAAAAAGACAATTTTTTCTTGGGACGTTTCGTTGGTGTATTTTAACTTTTTCAACCCTGTATAAACACATTATTAGTTTTGGTTCAAATTATTTTTAAACTATTTTTTCACAACAAAAAAACCTTACAAAACAAATAAATGGCAATGCAACTTACTTTGAAATTTGTCAATGATGCCTGGAAAGTATAGTCAGGGGTCGATCACCCTCACTACTTAAATAATATTTTTAGAATGTTCTGGTAATAATAATAATTAATGCTTTCAAAAAACCTTTTTTTATATAAAAAAAACTTTCTGTTCTTAATTTCAGTGGCGACGATTTGCATAAAAAATTTGGTTTCTGTGGCATTACATATTGATTTGGTTGGTTGATTTTCTATTTTTAGCTGTCCACATATTTATTTTCATTGACCAGATTTATTTTTGGATGGTCAAAGAATAGCTCTCTTACAGTTCATATCATTATTTTTGAAACAACTTTTTACAACTTTTTTTCATTGGCCTGTGCCATTTATTATGGTAAACAGCTGATAACGGTCAAAAAGTTATCTCAAAAATTGTGAGATAGAGTTTACCCTATCAGTAGTTAAAAACAAAATTTTTTTCTAAAACAAAAATTGAGAACAAAAATGAGCTTTCCCCACATTTCTACCTACAAACCAAGCACCAAAGAAAATTACATTAACAAAGTTTATTTTTTCAAAGTATAAACAAATATATAAATATTTTTAGTTAAATACTTCTTCTTCCTTTTTATTTTTTTTCCCTTAAAAAACTTTTACCATAAAATTTTTTTGTCAAAACTGAAAGAAAAAAAAATAAAAAATAGACAATGACAAACATATCCAATGTAACTACATACAACTAAATCTCAGACATGACAAATATCACAAAAATATTAAACAGAATAGGTATCTAGGTGCTATTATAAGTTTTGTAATAAGCATAAAGTTGCGATGGGCAAATGGAATCGCGACTAGGTGGGTAATTTGCCGTTAATTAGATGTGGAAAGATTAATTTTGTCGCACTTATTTTTCACCGATTTTTTGGGTGCTTCATATGAAGTTAGCGAAGCATCCTCGTCAAAAATGACCTTAGATATGACCTATCGAAATCAAATATGGTGGATAATTTGCCGCGAGTTAGTCGTTAATTAGTTGTGGAAAAATTAATTTTGTCGCATTTATCTTTGAGTGTTTTTTTGGGTGCTTCGCTAAATTCATATAAAGTTAGCGAAACACCCAAAAAACAAAAAAAAGCAACAAAATTAATTTATCCACAGCTAATTAACGACTAATAAGCGGCAAACTATTCACTGTATTCGATTTCGATAAGTCCTTTCTAAAGCCATTTTTTAAGTGCGCACCCAAAAAACAGTCAAAAATAAGAGCGATAAAATAAATTTTTCCACAACTAATTAACGGCAAATTATCCACCTAGTCTCGATTCGATTTGCGATAGGTGCCAACATATGAAGTTAGCCAAGCACCCAAAAAAATTGTCAAAAATAAGAGCGACAAAATTAATTTTTTCACAACTAATTAACGACTAATTAACGGCAAGCTATCCACCTAGTCGCGATTTGATTTGCGATAGGTGCTTCGCGAACTTCTCGCTCATAGTTTTGTACTTATCTAATAAATTATAGTAAAGTGTACTGTAAGTCCCTTTACATTAATTACGTTTGTTAGTATCGTTGGCTTATAATTCCGCTGACCACTTACTTCGTGAAGGCACGGATTATAGAACTTTAACGGACTGGATTTGACTTCAGTTACACTCGAGTTACATTACACATCTCTATCTGTACGTAAATATTCCACTGTAACCGATTGGAGTACAGATCGTCGCCAAAACCACGAAGTGGCGTAACCCACAAAAATGCGATTTTAGATGAGCCCACTAACATACATAAAAAGTCTCTCTCTCTACAAATCCACGAAGGGACGTAATCAAATTCCAAGTAGTAAGAAGCCTTTACTATATCGAAATTTATTTTGACAGCTGTCAAAGCTGCTGTTAAAATTTAAAAAAAAACTGAACGCTCTCCTGTAAAATAGTATAAAATCAGTTACACCACTTCGTGGTATTTAAGACGAGACGATATTAAATTAATTAACCTGGAAATTTCTAACATAAATATAAATTAAAAATTGCTGTTCGAATGATTTTTAGTTTAACTACTTTAATCCTTAGCAAATTAAAATGGTTTTACGTCAATTTAAAGATTTATTTGAAACAAAGTCTACGACAAATACAAAAAACAACGAATTACAAAAAATAATATTGAATTTTTCTTAAATGATATAAATGTTCAAACTGATTGCCATTATGTGTAAGACATTGTTGTTTCTTAACGCATTTTGCATAAAAATATTTCTGCCATTTAAATATTGGGATTTTGTTACTTGAATAAAGCAGTCAAACTATCACATTTTTCAAAATCTGGATATGGTCGATTTCTAGCCATTTTAGAATAATTTTGAGTGAGCCATTCACAGAAATAACAAGTAAAATGTCAATTTCACGCTTTTGTTTTCCCATGTTGAAGTAAAATCAAATAATTACTTTGATATTATTTTTGTATTCTTTAACGTTTTTTACTTTATTTATAAATCTTTTAGTTAACATTTCAAAACATATAAACTAAAAATCGTTCAACTAGTGTGTCTTGCAATTTTTAATTAATATTTACGTTAGAAATCTCCAGGTATTTTTTTTCTAACCTTAAATTAAAAAAATGTTAAAGTTTTATTATTTTAAGATAATAATAGCATAAAACTAATCAAAACAGTAATAAAAAAAATCCAGGTCCGTATTTATTTTTTTTAGGATAAATACCATATCTCAAAAACTAAACAATATTTTTAAAAATTGACAAAGTCATTAATGTGCCCTAAAAAAGTTGCCATGAAAAGGTTTTTACAGAATAAAAATATCTAGCAAAATGAGCGAGATATAAGAGAATATTAAAAATGCATTTTTTTCATAAACTCCCTGTATTACCGAAACTACGGGCCATAGCAAAAATCTGAAAACACCATTTTTGAGGGCTCAAAAAAAGAGCACGGTAAGGTGCAATCAGAAATTCGATATCTTTAATAATAACCGAGTTTCCCATTTAATCCCATCGAAAATGGGACAGGCTGTACACTGTTTACGGAATATAGTAGACTATATTTTGCCCAACGATTCGTGTGATAACCAAAAACTTCGTAGGAGCATAAGGTTCTAAGATATTTACAAAAAACTGTTTTCAAGGCTAATATATTATCATGGCTTCACTTGAAGTGTGATAATAGGCTAGCTAGGAAGGTAGCAGATCCATCATGGATCGATTTATTTATTTAAGTATTGATAATTTTCCCTTTCGTCTCGACGCATACCTTGACTAAAGTTCAGTTTCGAAACTGGCTCTGACCGCTTGCTGCAGTGTTGCCACTCTTTATCGTAGTCTGTCCCACACTGAGGCACAAAATATCCCATATTTTGTTTAAAAATCCCTCAATTTTTTTTAATATTAAAATCAGACGCAATACAAAAATGAAAAATTCAAATTTAAAAAGCAATAAAAAAATAAGAAAAAATAGTGCAATACACTATAATAGGTATATATTATATAATATATAAATATTTATACAATTCAAATAAATGCATTATGCAGTAATTTTTTTTTATGGAATACATATCCTTATTATTGTGCCTTTTCATTAAGGCATCTGATATAGGATAATTAATGCAGGTTTTATTTTCGGGACGCGGAAGAACCCAATAAGCTTTACAATTAAGTTCAGCTCATTTTGGCTAGATGGCTCTAGTATAATCAAATAATTAATTGAATCAATTTATTATTTTCAAAATAAAATTGGTTTTATTTAGCAGCAAAGAGAATTGATTTGTATAGTACAGATTCAAGACAAAAGTCCTTCAAAAACAGACTAATATCCCTCTGTCCCGCCTGGACCCTGAAAATCCCTCGAATCGGGATATATCCCTCGAAGTGGCAACACTGGCTTGCTGACACGATTACATGAATCGATGAATCGGTAGCCGCTCGGCTTTCTCAGGCCGCAAGCGCTCTCGCGTTACGATGGGAACGGGGTAGGAGGGGAGTTGGTTATACCGCTGTTTTAATGCAAAGAAAGGCGCAATTATTTTGCGGCCAGTCCACAGAATATCCCGGTGCGGTCCGCTTGTCAATATGTTATGGGCCAGTCTGATTAATATAACATGACAATACGGTAGTTTTGTACCTTTTACCACGAATTTTTATTATCGATCTTGATAATGAATTGCGTCAGTAGCATTATTAAAAGCAATTTTTCCAGTCTTTCTTTGGAGGATAAAATCAAAATTGAAGAACTATGTAGGCCCTTACGGGATCTAAACCTAACTCAAATTAGTCAAACAAGGACACAAAACAGATGTAACACGCGTCATTATTCAGAGACATCTGTAAGAAAAATAACTGGATTTTCATTTTGATGTGTCCCCTGTCAATATTTTATAGGTAGGGGAGAATGGGGCAAAATGATCCCCCGAAAACTGTTTGATATTTTGTAACGTCAGATATAAATTTTTTTTAAATCTTTTTTTTATTAAAGTATTGACTAATCCTTTGCCCACCAAAAACAATGCACGCTATTTTTCCATGATCTTTATTAACTTAAAAAAACTTCAAAAAATACAAAAAGTTTTAGTCTTCGGTTGATAAGCTGCTAGGTTTGTTAGAATTCGGGGGATCATTTGAACCCGCGGGGATCATTTTGCCCCACTCTCCCCTGTCCATTGGATTATAATTACCGTAGATGATAAAGTTTCAGGCTACACACGCAGAAATACTACAAGAGACATAAAATCTTTTTCGTTACGTTATGCTGTTTCTCTAAATTTGCTAAATCTAGGAACTAATTAATTTCACAAGTAACGACAGCATATCTCAGCTCAAAATTTAACAAATCTGCAATGACTTCACTCAATATATGTGGACGTCGAACACAAAAATAAATCACAGCATTGCTGGGCGCAGATAGCGTACACTTTTAGTCTAACAATAAACAACGTAAACCTCGGACTTTGGCAAAAAAATCTGATTCTATTTAGACTAAAGTTGTAGCTTTTTTGGCTTGTGATATTCTTAACATGTAACAACATAAATAAATCATAATAAAAACATTTTATGTAAAAAAAGCCAAGTACGCGGAAATGGTATTCCATAAAACGAATTGAGATAAAAGTAAAGCCAAGTTTTCGACTACAAATTTCAAAAGGAAAGGTTCTTACTAGTTTGGAAATGTTTTTTACACTTTGTTATTACAGCCAAACTTCTTTGTGTTCAATTTAGCACTGTGCCGAATAGTCATTTGCAGCCGTAATAGCCAAGTTTAGAAAAACATTTCCGAACTAATATTAAACCTTTCATTTTGAATGTTGTATCAGAGAACATGGCTTTACTTTTATCTCAATTCTTTTTACGGAATACCATTTTCGCGTACTTGGCTTTTTTTACATGAAATGTTTTTGTTATGATTTCACTCCCTTTTTAAAGGATTTGGATAATATTTAAGTTTTAAAGTAGTAAAATATGCGGAATATTGTTTAAAACTTTTGCAATGGTTTTATCATAGTTCCTATCAGCCTTCCAAAGCTCAGCTATCTAGCGTTTCTGGAAGTCGGCAATGTTACTTTTACATAACTTTACATTTATAGGGAAAGAAAGTGAATTAAAATTTTTGTGTTTTTAAATTTTTTCTTATAGTTATATCATAGTTCCTATGTGTGCCAAAGCTTAGCTCTCTAGCGTTTCTGGAAGTAGGCAGTGTTACTTTTACATAATTTTACATGTATAGAGTAGGGGAGTAAATTAGAATTTTGGGCTTTTTTGATTTTTTCCAAGGGTTTGGGCATAATTTCTATCACTCTGTCAAATTTTAGCTTTGTAGCATGTCTGGTTCGAAGAGAAATAAAAAAGATTAAAATGTTATTCGGTAACATCCTAACTCTGAGTTCATTCCTAGAAACTACACGCAGGTATAGTGGGAATAAGGACAAAGTTGCTTGGATAATATACTATTTTTTTCTGTGTTTGTTTCTGTGTTCTTCCTCAAATTGTGAAACTTTTTATTATTGCCTGTAATGTACGCGTTAATCTGAAAGTCTTAGGATGACAAAAATCATTGTCCAAACGTCACCATTGCAATGACCCACTAAACTGCAAAGAAGTAATAATTTTACCAAATTCTTGTAAACTAGGAGGGTAACCATACCAACTAGATAGAATGAAATCATCAACTGATCCAGAGGAACCGAAAGCTATGATGGACATCACAAAGTGTCCTTACATGACGTCCCTAATACGTGAATTAAATAGGCACTTCCAGATACTATGGAAAGACGCGGAAGAAATGAGGCAAACCAAAGTGGAAGAAAACACATGAGTCTGGCGACAGAGATTTTAACGGCTCACTGTCAGTCACTCTGGAAATTGCTGAAGACTTGAAGTTTCGATGATGTATGGAGAATGAATCACATTATTGACTATTTTTCAGCCGCTGCTATTTTTCTAATATAATTATTTTATTTCTAAAATTATTGGAATAGCAATATATTTTCGGTCCGGTGACGTATAGGAGGCCTTCAAATCACGTACATTTGTTGAGTATGATGCCGCGCGCCGTCGCCGAAGGCCGCATTTCACAGTCGGTCAAATGAAGTTATTGGCATTGTTGCGCTGCTAAATTGCAACACAACGTAGCTGGGCGGCTAACGAGATCTGTGCTCGGCTGGGAATCCCTTCCTTCGCCCCTCACCGCACTTGATCATGGGTTTAGATATCGAAATCTAGGTAAAAATAGAGCGGCAAAACTTGCAGTTCCAGTACAATTCCGGGCGGGCGGGCTCAGCGTTGCGTGTTTGCGGGCGCATTTATTTATTTAGAAGACGCCAAACGCATGAGCGGGAGGTTATGGGCGTGTTTGTGTTTGTTTTTGTATAATTGTGTCACAATGAATGTGGTGGATAATTTAATTAAGGTGCCCGTCTCATCCCTATTTCTGAGATAAATTACACAATTGCAGTGTTGGAAATTATCCATATGATGCTTTTTCAACCAGGTCATCCAGGGAGAAACTGGTAGCATTAGAGGAATTTTTGTTTTTTCTAGTGAATTCTTCATCGAATTCGGGGGTGCTGACTTTTTTTCTTTTTTTGAAATTTGCCTTATTTTGGGTTTTATCAAACATTTTATAAATTATTTTTTTTGAAATTTGGCAACGATGCGTGTTTGTACTCCCCTATTTTTTCCTCCACAGCTTCTAAAATATGTACATTACATTTACCTCAACACCCAGAATGACTAGGTCTTTCCTTATGGATAGCTGTACATGCCTCCTGGCGCCTTGTTTTTTAAATAAGACAATTTGTAGTATTACCAGAGACAATATAAGAAAGAAAATAAAAAATTGTTAGAAGTCAGGGTGCAACCATAACAGAGATGTGGGGACATGCATTTTTGTAAACGATAAGGTAAAGTTTTGACCAATTGTATGTTTACTGCCTTCAATAAGAATCTTCTTTTTTATGCTATTATTGGAGACAACATATAAGAAATAAAATAAAAAAACTATAACTTAAAACCTGTATAAAAAAAATCTACTTTACCCAGTGACTCCTATCCCTCGATAGCCAGGTCTTAGATCAATAAACAATGCCCCCACATAATAAACAAAGATACCAGGAAATGATGTAACTCTATATTCATAAAAATTCTACTATACCTATTAGGGATATTTTGAAACACTTTGACAATTGTTATCGTTATAGTTGTTGTCTAGGTATCACAACTTAGGTTGAATTACTTTATTTGCCTGACTATTTTTGCACTTACCTTTAGTAGAATCTTCTTTAATTAAAGAATAATACTTTTAAGCTAATTTTTCTTTAAAAAAATACCAAAATGCACAAACTTCATTATAATTATTGGGATGTTTATTGTTACTTAGTAGTTATTTACTTTTTCATCACATTTACGTCTAACAACTGACCTCAAAGTGTGTAAAGTTTGGTAGTTTTTTTTAATAAAAATAAGCTTAAAAGTATTATTTTTTAATTGAGGAGGATTCTACCAATAATAAGTGTAAAAAAGGGCCAGGAAAACGAAACCAAATTAGTCAGGTTGTGAAACCTTAAAAATAACTATAACAATAACAGTTGTCAAAATTTTTAGAGTTTTAAAATGTCCTTATTATCTCTGTCTTTCCAACTAAAAATATAATGGGTAGATGTAAACTCCAGTTCAAAAAAATTGAGACAGAATTTACTGACAGTTTGATGAGTCTGACATTTAAATGTTAATTGTAATGTTACATTTGTCAATAAATAGTGACTCAATTATTTTGCATTGGAGTTTTATGTACCTATGAGAACTTTCTTGGTGTGTTCATTGAACATTTTTTAAAACAACCTGTTCTACATTTATAGGTCGTTTTTGATAAAGCATGTTAAAAGTTATCAGGTAGGATATTTCAGTTCAAACCACATTTTAGGTTAATTTAGATCAAGTTTTGGATCAGGGTGTTTATTCTTGATTGTCTGTACCGTGAGGTGAGCGCTCACCTTGTGGATTCATTTCCCTGTGTAATAAGGTGGTGAAATCATTTCAAGTTCACCCGTGAAAGTGAACTTTTCACTCACCTCACCTCACAGAAAGTAGAGAATAACCATCCAGATCTGATAAAACTCACCCTGCTTCAATTTGTTTTTTTTAAACAAGGCAAAAACAGATTTTATTGGTTGCAGAGGAGTTTTGTGTTTCTCTCAGAATGTAAGTATCAACAACCAATAAAAACATTTTTATTAAAAAAAGAAAACCCGAGAGAAAACCATATTCTTACCTACTGCATATTTGTGTTTTCTTGGAACATAGATTTGTTCAAAAATATTATCTTTTCACAAAAACACTTTCTTTAAACACAAAAATATTTACAATCATTTTGGCCTCCTAAAAGAAAAACTGGAAGCTAATATTTTTTTATGAAAATGTCAAATTTTTTTTTAATTAAAAAAAGTTTTTAAACAATTTCTAATTGAAGAAAATATTTTGGGACAATTTCCTTCCCCTCCTTCAAACAAATTTTAGAAACTTTATAGTAGTACATAATTTGACATAGGTGCAGAGGTGCACTATAATAGAAGCTCAGAAAAATTACTTTTACATTTATTTATTGTTTAAAAATATTTATTATTCTATTGCTACAAATAACAAATATATTGCTGCCGATTTATTGTTTTTTTTTAAATAAATTACAGCATAGTAATAAAAATAGAAAACTTCTTAACAGGAGCTTGAAAAAAAATTATTAAAAAATATCTCTGAAAATACACTCTACTACAGTTTTAAAAAACAACCAATTATTTTTTATTTAGCAAAACTATTTTCTAACATTTAAATTTACAGCCTACTCAGTTATTATTATTATAAATTTACATTCTATATTCTTATAAATAAACTAAAATAGTTCTATAATTAAATTCAAAATAATTGAGACACTTTTTATTGACTGTTTGACAGATGTTTTTTTTTTTTTTTTTTTTTTGTTTACGGTTAAGCGCACTCGCAAGGAGGTCCCTATCACGCTCGAGAAGCGGCCAGTGCGCGGAAATGTTGGTGTGTGTTGGTTTTGAAACGGTTCAGGTTGTAACCTGCAGGGAAAACTGTCGCAGGGAGTTTATTCCACAGCGATGCTGTTCTCCAAAGATATGAATTCTGATATAATGAGGTTCTTGGTGCCTCTATTTTGACAGTAAATTGATGGTTACCGTCTGTTTGACGTGTTCGCCTAGTGGGTGCTACTCCCGGGGGGATCATACGTGCCAACTCTTCAGAGCATTTTCCGTGATAATACCTGTAGAAGAGAGATAGATCGCCCACAGTTCTTCGATGTTCGAGACTATCCAAACTACGGGTAAGTGCGGGGTCATTGATCAGTTTGATAGCTCGTTTTTGCACGGTGTTCAAAAGCATTAGGGTATGTTTGGGTGCCGCACTCCATATATGTGAGCAGTACTCCATAGTTGGTCGAATCTGGGCTTTGTAGAGTGTCAGCAGTTGGCTTGGTGTATACAGATGTCTTGTACGAAATAGCACCCCAAGCTTTTGGGACGCCCTTTTAGCTATATCTGCCACGTGACTGTGCCAAGACATGTTGGTCTCTGCAGTGACTCCTAAGATGTTCAACTGGCTCTGCAATGTGACAGCACTTCCAGATAGCATGATGTTTGGCTCACCGGTGCTGGTCTTTTTTGAAAACAGGGCTGCTTGGGTTTTCTGCGCGTTGAACTCTACAAGGTTTTTGTTGCCCCAGTCCTCTATTATCTCCAGGTCGTTATTTATCTGCGATATTTGAGTTTGTCTAAGATGATGGAATTCACGTGCGGATAGACACTGAGTGGGTGGTATGACCACGGATCACCTAACAAACAGATAAATAAGCCGGCTGGCCTTCTTTGATCTCGGAGAATTCAACGATGGCTGAGCATTGGGAATCAAACTCAGAGCCGGACTAAAATAAATTTATCATAAAATATGAATGTTTCAGATTGTTGATGCGAAAAAATATTTTTACTGCCAGAAACAATAAAAAGATTAAAATAGTTTTGTTCTGCTAAAAATGGGAGCTAAAATGAATTTTAGAGTCTCGGCCGCGTAAAAATATTGTATCTTGTCCTCTGTAGGGGACTATGGAAATAATGTGTTTTATTGAATGAGAGATATGGGAAGCACAAAAAGAGGTCTTCGTCTTCGTTCAGAATACGTTAGCATGTTGTCGTTTCCAACATACAGCCAAACACAAAAAGAAAAAAATTGATTGCTTTTTTTGTTGTATTGGGATAACATTTATTAAGTTTCAAGAGGAGTAAAATTGTGAATTTTAAATATAAGAAGTTTGACATTGTAGAGTAATTTCTTAATTTACTGGAATCAGATATTATTTATTAGTTTTTTCGAAAAATTTAAAGTTTAAGGAGATACAGGGTGACCAAATAATCTTTACAATTAGCACAAAATTGCTTCACGGTAAATTAATATTTTAAAATTTAGTAAAATCCGATATTTGAAAAAAATAGTTGTTTTATATGTATTCTTAAAAGTGTAAATAGTAGCATAATCAAAAATTATAACAAATTTGTGTCAAAAACTCTTGTTTAAATGTTATATAATAGTGTATTATACAGGGTTTAATTTAAATGATACATGAAACTTTAAGGGGTTTTGGAAATGGCCAAAACAAAGATTTTTTTCGCATAACATTTAGGCCTCTTTGTTTTTACAGTGTTAAAGTTGGCATTTTTTTTTCGATTTTTTGTTTGTTTCTTAAAAATTATAACAGACCATTAAAATTTTGTGGAATTATGCATTACCAAAACGGTAATAATTAAGTTTCAAAATTATTCAAAAATATCTAAAAATATTGAAACCTATTACCCAAAAATCTGTTTTAAAAATGTTAATAAATTTACTGCTAAAATGACTATTTTCCCTTTTTATTAAGGGCCCTTTAGATGGGTAGGGGACAATTCACCGCGGCCAATTCGCTGTGGTCCAATTCGCCGCGGGGACAATTCACCGTAAGATTTTTTTGTTTTATGATGTTACCATTGGGAATTGTTTAAACAGTTGTATTTAGCTGACTTCATATATATTTGTTTGATTATAACTTTTTTCAAACCTTTCCAACATTTTTTTTATTAGGAAAATAAATAAAATGGCGGATCCAATGTGGCGGATCCAAAATGGCGGATTTTTCCGTTTATGGACGGATTTGTATCTAACTCGGACTGATGAGATTTTTAAGGTCGCTGATCATTATTTTTAACTTAAATTTAAAAAAATCAAAATGGCGATACAACATGGCGGATTTTTCCATTTTTTAACCGATGCATCAAATTCAGAACTTTGGGTATTTCAGGTCGATTCCCATTTTGATTTTTTTTAGTTTAAGTTAAAAATAATAATCAGCGCCCTGAAAGATCCTAAAGTTTCTAGTTTGACGTATATCGGTTCATGAATGGCAAACACCGCCATTCTACATTCGTCATTTTATTTATTATTTCCAATTAAAAATTGCTGGATTGTATAGTTACCACCAAAGAAATAGTTTGAAAACATTATTTTTATTAAAAAATATTATTTGAAGTCAAAAGTAAATAAAACAATGGTAATATCATGAAACCAAAATCTCGCGGCGAATTGTTCCCGCGGCAAATTGTCCCCGCGGCAATTTGATTGGCGGCAAAAAGTCCCCGCGGCAAAACGAGCCGCGGCCAATCAGGCAAACGCGGCGAATCGGCCGCGGTTAATCGGCCGCGGCGAATTGTCCCCTACCCTTTTAATTTGTGAACCTCTGCTTAATTTAAGGATCAAAATACCTATCTACAAATTTCCCTTTTCTACAAACTGAGCTTATGCCGCTGTTTCATACAAAACACCAAAAACTTTCTAAACAAAGCATTTTTAAATTTGAGATAAATATAACAAACCCTGCAAAAGTATAAAAAAAATAAAGAAACAAAATCAAAGGGGTTGCAGATCTATATGTGCTTAAGAACTCTTTGTACTTAAATCATTTACAGATTCATCTCATAAGGCATCTAATTATTGAACACCTTGTATAGGATATGGCAAAAGTTTTTAAAAAATCGAAAGATAAAATAATGTATAAGTTTGCCTTATAGGATCCTGCGGAAATCGAAAATTACTTCGATTAAAAGTATACCGTCGCGTGGATTTACAGTCTCTTACGGCACAAACCGTTCCCATTGTTTAAAATCAAAAATAACATATATCAAATACAAAAATCACATCTACACACCACTAATGCTCAACACGTACTAAAAGTTTAAAAAATATTAAAATACAGAATGCGCCTCTGGAGTGGTTGACCCCAACATGGCAGGCTGCGTGAAAGATGCGCGTAGCACCCCCCACCACCTGAGTTCCCTATCTGTTTGTTAGGTGATCCGTGGTATGACTGAGGAGACTACATTGCCATCATCTGCAAAGCAATAAAGTGGATTTACTGTTTTATCTATGAGGTCATTTATGTAAATCAGAAAAAGTGTTGGCGAAAGGATTGCTCCCTGTGGCACACCAGCATTTATTTGGTAAGAGTTGGAGTTCCGGCCATCCAGTGCAACATATTGGCATAGTGGCATTATTAATAATCTTTAAATGTCAGACTCGTCAAACTGTTAGTAAATGTTGTCTCAATTTTTTTGAATTGGAATATATAGAGCATACACACACAAACAGTTAGGTTAGGTTAAATTTTTTATATTATAAAAAACAAATGTTTTTTGAAAAAAAACCTATTCTTTATAGAAAACTAATTTTCAATAATATAAGTAACATTTAAAACAATTTTTCTTACAAAAGGTTTAAACATAATAATATAATATATGGTCGTTGGTTTACTGAAAACTGATTTGTGTTCAAAATAAAATTTTACAGAAAAGACAAAAAAGGTCTATGATGCCAATTATAAGCTGTCTGGATCCTTTTTTATCCTTGCTTCAATTAACGTTATTATTACATTTTTTTGCAAATAATTTTATATAGGATATCCATTATGACTAGGGCTAATTGATTATGTAAAAAACTTATTTTTGAAACAAATGTCACATATCAGGTTTCATCGAACCAACGACGATGTACTAGTAGCTCCTGTAATTTGCTGTGGAAATTTTAAACTGTTGATTTTGAGTACCTGATTTCTTATGGAGTGTGAACTTGTATTGCACTTAGTAAATCCTAATAGTCAACCACCATCATTATTTCTGAAAAAAGAAATTTATCATGAACATAAAAAGCACATTATACATGAAATTATAAAACTGGCACTTTTTGCAAAGCAATTCATCAAATTATAGAGAAAAAATCCCCAAGATAATAATAATAATACAGATGTATTTCGCTGCAATACAGATGAATTTCGCTACACAAAAATATTTTCACGGAGATTAGGGGTTTTTTATTTATAATCTATATTTCGATATATGTTTAGCAATTTCGGTTAGTACAGTAATTTGCTTAAAGCAATAAAAAAAATAATATTAAATGTATCTTTCAACAAAAACTTAACAGAGGCCTTTTGGGGCACTTCAAAAATCCACGAACACGTTTATTTTGTTTGCAAGGGGACCCGTTTTGCCTATCATGCATTCCCTCCGAGGGGTATGCTTTACTAATATATTTTGGATATGAAAAGTGGGTCTAATGATACCTTGTTTTGAAGGTCGTTTGAATATTTATTTGTATGAAAATTTTGAAAAGATTTTGATTTTATATGTTTTGGATTTAATATGAATAAATATGAAAATTTGAAGGCAAAGTTGTTGTAAAGATATTTAAGAAACCTTCAAAATAAGGTATCACTAGGGGCAAAGCATACCCCGTAAAGGATATGCATGCTACAAAAATTTCAAGATAGCTAAAAAGTGTCCCCCTTGGAAAAAATATCGACGGTTCCAAGGGTTTTTTCAAATTCTATCAAGAAATATCTGAAAAAGTCTTTTTGTTGAAACACCCTGTATATGGTTACATGGAGGGTTAACTAAAAGCAGATATTCCTTTCTAATGGGGAGGATTTTGACTTTTTGAGCTAGGTGTAATAGTATGTCAACTCGATTTTTTGCAAGAAGAACTAAGTTTGTTAGGGTCTAATAATGTCAAAAATATAATTTAGATAAAATTTATAAATGTTCTAAAAACCACAAGCATAGATGACAAAGCAAAATTATCATTCAAGCTTCCCTTATTTTTGTCTACTCTCTTTGTTCCTTCAGTATAAAGATGAAAGTCCAATGTAACATAGCAATGTTCATCCCCAACTGGATTTTTCCTAAAATAAGAAAACATAATAATTTTACTACATTTTTATGCAACTTACGATGGTTTCTCGTTTTTAGTTTAATAGCTATTGTTTTAATTTAAAGGTTTTTTTTATTCTTAATAGCTTTAAATATATTTTTGTTTCTAAAACTTATTAAAAGGTCACATCAAAGGATATGTATGCTTTGGATTTATAAATAACAGGTCATTTCATACCAAATTAACCAGCCTCCAGTATTCATCAACTCCGATTTTAATGATTTTTGGTACAGTTATACTAACCATTAATAAACTGAAAAATCAAAAATTTCAGATTTTTTTGACAAGTAGTTCTTTTAAATATTTTTTTAAATTGCAAGTTTGCCTGACAAAAAAAAATATCTCAAATAAAAAATAGAAGTCAGGGTGCAAGCAAAACAGAGATGTGGGGGACTTGCATTTTTTAAAATATGTGATAAGGTAAAGTTTTGACCAATTACGTACGTTTATTGCATATAACAAGAATCTTCCTTTTTTATGCTATTATTGGAGACAACATAAGAAATAAAAAAAAATAAAAAATCATAACTCAAAACCTGTATAAAAAAAATCTACTTTACCCAGTGACTCCTATCCCTCAGCCAGCTTTTAGATTAATAAACAATGCCACAATATAATAAACAAAGAAAAAATTCTACTAAACCTATTAGCGACATTTTGAAACTGTAACAGGAGCCTGTGTATGACAGTGGTACTGTCACCTCAAGTGGCCAAGGCTTAAATGTTGTAAGCTACCAACTTAGGCTACAACTTATATCAATTATAAAAAGATTAAATGTTACTATATGTTTCCTAGCTTAATGTCTATATGAGAGCACATATTTTTTGAAACATTCCTCAATATTTCAGAATGTTTCTTCAATTTTAACGGATCACAACACCTGGTCGCAAATATTTTATATTTTGGGGTGTTCTTGCGACAATTTCTTGCAGGAAGTTTCCTGTATCAAACAGGCACAGATTGTCTGGTCTGATTGGCTGGAAATCACTCACCAATGAAAAAGTAGAAATGACAGGAATAAACAAGTTTGCACAGTGACTGACGGGGGGAGGGGGAGGGATGAAAAAAAGGGGGTATTTTTATTTTAGCTTTAATTTAACTACACCGAATTAATATTCAAAATATAACTTTTTCCTACAGCACATACACATATTATGTATGCATGATAATACGAATTTCAAACAATTTTATTCAGATTTTTTGTTACTTTCATTTGGTTTTTATTTTTTTTAACCATGAACCCATAATTTCTCCATTTTGAAATTTGGCACATATTTTCCTAAAGCCTTGATAAAAAAATACTTTTTTTTGAAAAAAATCAAAAATAACTTTTTTGAAAAAAATCAAAAATAACTTTTTTGAAAAAAATCAAAGATAACTTTTTTGAAAGAAATCAAAAAATATTTTTTTCAAAATTTAAAAAAAACAGATGAAAATATACTAGGTCATGTGACACATAGTTGGAAAGGTATTTAAATTGTCTTTACAAAGAGCTATATCTTATTAATCTGCGGTAAGTGGTCCTCAAGATATTTTAATTTTTGTGAAGCTGTGTTAGACCAAAATGGGTCAATTTTTTGATTTTTGAAAATTAATTTTAAAAAAACTACCAATCAGAAAAAAATATATTTTGGAATTTTGATCCCACCCATATAGAGAATATGTGTACCAAATTTTATCAAAATCGGTGAAATGGTCTGCCAAACCTCTGGTTAATTTGATATGAAATTACCCTATTTTCTCACATTGGTATCTCAAAAAATACCCCAAAAAAAGAAACAAAATTTACACAAAAACAAAATTTTCATAAAGAAAAAAGTTATAGACCCCCTCCCAAAATGCAGACTTATGGCTTACTATATTAAAATATGGTTTTCAGCTTCGCTTGAAATTTGAGCATCGTAAAGGTGGGACAGTTTTTTTCTATCCCCCCCCTAGAAATACCCTAAACCCCCCAAAAACATCAAATTTGGGACACCCTGTACAGGGTGTCCCAAATTTCATTTCTACCGTCCAATTTTTCCAGAATTTTTGTCCTAAAGGAAAAAATTAAAAAGAGATCTGCAAATGTTTTCCTTTTTGTTTACGGTATGATATTTATTTTGGCAGTTTCCATATACAAGTGGCAGGTAAAAGTAACTTTTTTTTAAAGGAAACACCCTATATATTTTTACATTTATATTATGAATAGGGCTTAAAATCTTCTTTCTAAAATAATAACATACTTTATAGCTGTGAGCAATAGTTTATGAGATATAAGCACTTCTTTTTTAATAATAAAAAAAGTACCACTCGGCACCCCTGGCATATACCACTCTTTTAAGTTATATGTGACAGGTTGTGAGAAAATCAAAACAATTTTGACGGTCAAATGTCATTTTTAGATGTTGTAGACATCATATATGCCCATTGAAATCAGTAAAAGGTGAAATTATACTAGGAGTGCTACCATATTTTTTTAATAATTGTAAAAATTTTAAATGGTTATGTCTTGTATAAAGTATGTTATAGTTTTATAAAGAAGATTTTAGGCCTTATTCATACCTGTAAAAATATATATGATGTGTCCTTTAAAAACACATCACTTTTATCTCCCCCCCGCATATGGTAAATTTTAAAATAAATGTCATACTGTAACCAAAAAGGAAAACATTTTCTAAACACTTTTTAATTTGACTAGTAGATTTGGCACTTACTCGTTTTGTAACTTCCGACTTCTTCTGGTATAACGTTCCAAACTCCTAAACATCTTTGTACCCCAATTTTGTAGACGCCCAGGGGTCATTTTGCTCCCAGGTTCAAGTTCACGGCGCACAAATCAAAACAGTGACTTCACCAAAAACACTATTTCTCACAAATATTTTTTGAAATTTTCAAAAATGTTAAAAAACAATCAAAACTGTTTAAAAAGATCAAAATTTTTTTAAAAATTGACATAACCTGTCTAATCAAACAAGGCCAACAAAAAAATAATCACAAGCTAAATAGGGCGAGTTCGTAAAGGCATCGATGGCTCATCGATGACAACAATCAAGTTTTTAAATTAATCAGTGCAATTCGTTGAAATCCATCGGGTTCGTAAATTATCTGATGAATTTCACCAAGGCACCAATTGATGGCATCAATGCTCACCGACCCTGAGAGTCGGTGAGCAATCTTCGATGAATGTCAATTACGTCAAAATCAGCTGTTTTTTGTGTTTTTTTTTCGGCTGTGTAATTTTATATCTTTTTTGTTGTTTTTTTTTTTGTTAAATGCTCCACAGTGTGGTAAAGAAAGTTTCGATGGTCATCTTAAAAGATATAAATAGTGACTCAAGACTCGGATGATGAAGATCTGGCGTTAAATTTACATTTTACAAACTTATTATTAATTTATCCTAAAGAGCAGAAGAACTTAATCTCGAGAGCCCTTTACTATTATTATTTTATGCTAAGTTTATATGCTAATATGAATTTTTAAAATAAATGAGTTTTAGTTGTTTTAAATTAGAGTAAATTTTTCAAGTAAAATTCCTCATCCTAATCCTAACCTAATCTATACAAAGGCACAAAAGCCTACCTTAACAAAAGCTTTAAAAAAACTTTAAATAACATTAAAACACAAATCCAGTTTTTTATTTTGTTTTTAAAATTTTGATATCATCAGACCGCGGCATGACAGGATTGAGGGCTACGTTGAAAATATTGTTTCCATGTATTAATGGAGAGAATCTTTTAGAAAATAAATCAAAATCGAAAAAAGCGAGGTTTAGATATCTGATTCATCGCGTTCTTTGTTATTTTCTGGTGTTCATCGGACTCACCGAATGAAAATGTCAAATGAACGTCAAACGTCATATGTCAAAAAACCGATGTAATCGGTGAGCAAAATTAGATTACTTTACAAACTCGCCCATAGTAACGCCGCCCGTGTTATTTTTTTTCGTTGGCCACAGTATGAATCGAAATTTGGTCTCTAGATGACGCCCATCGAACAATAACAGACAAAATTGATGGGGGAATATTTGAGTGAGACAAATTTTAAAGTCGGTAAAGGACAAAAACTATTATAGGCGACCAAGCCAGGGGAATCTCTTTATCCCTCCGTTAATTTTTTGGCTGTTCCAAAATTTCCGTAGATTGTGACGCTGGCCTTAATGTAAAAAAATAGCATAGCATTTTTTATACCCTATCGGCAGAACTCACAAACTTTACGGTCACGAGCCGCCACTGCGTTACACGATAGCTCCTAAACCGCTAAATCGATTTTCATAAAATTTTCACGTAAAATAATATTCGACAAAGTAACAGGTTGATTAGATTTGGGTCAAAATCCATTAATGCTTCTGGCAGTTTTTTAAAAATTAAAAACTTTTAAAAATGCTAAGTTTTCAATATGCAGTTCGGAATATAGTAAATCGCATTTTCCTCAATAATTGGTGTTATAACGAAAAGCTTTTGTTTCTGAGATATTTCGAAAAAACTCTTTTCAAGGCTGACATATCATGAAGTTGCTCTTTTCAAGACTGATATATCATGAAGCATCAATTAACATGGGACCCTGTCCTGTCGTCTCGTTGTCCCTTGCTCGATTAATTTATCAAATAATACCTTGCCTGGCAAGCAAACTCCGCGCTTCGCCCCTTTGGGGACACCCGGCAACTATCTATTTTAACTGTCTACGGGTGGTTAGACAGTCGGCAATGCCCACTTTGACAGTGACAGAACGTTTGCAACAGTGTGATGCTAGCTTTAATTAGAGACATGCGAGGGAAAAGATAACTATTCTACCAGTGCGCAGCCGAGTTTCATGGGGATACCAAAAGGATCTTTGAATTGGCCATTTTGTGTTTAACCTCTCCTAAATTTTCCAATATCAGCTTACTAAATAGACCAATCACAAGAAAAAAGAAAAAATCATTTACTTTTTAACCTACTACAAGAGTACAGAGGGATAAATACTTTAATTTGTAGTTATTGAAAGTATTTGAAGAATATTCTTAACACAATCGTTTTTTTTATGAAAAATTAAGAAGTATTCCACTGACACGAATCACTTTTGATCTAACCAGACCCACATGACCTAGTCTATTAAAATCAATCGATAGTTACATCTGGTAATATAGTAGGGCTAGGCAGCCAACAAGCACGACTTGAAAGAGTCCGTTTATTTTGAGGGGCGCATTATTTTATATTTTTTGGTGGTGACGTTTACAATAGGTAGGTGCATTATTTTATTAAATTGTTATCCACTAAAACTGCAAAACATAGGGCCTTGCCTATACGTTCAGTCCTTAATTCATGAAAAATTCAGCGAACGCATGATCTCTAAATGCCGAGAGACGTTAATTTTGTTTGCGAGGAAGACACTTGTTCGCCATTTTACAACCAGTGGCGGCCAGTGACGTTATAAATTGGGAAGGCAGAAATTTATATTGCATGGCAAAGGAGATAAAAAAAATTACCTAAACAATTTTATTAAATTTAAGACAAAAATTGTATTAGGTAGCTTTAACACCGTATTCTTTTAAATTTGTGACAAACCGGATTTTACGTAAAAGACTCCGCCAATTTTAAAGTAGTTGAAACAGCTCTGTCGCAAGATTTGAATTTAAAGCTTAAATAAACCGTTTAATAAACAAAATTGCAAACAAAAACTGGCGGCGCGTGCCGACGAGTTGTTTTGGCGGCCAGTTATCCCGGCGGCTAATGGGATCGGCTGGTTCGGTTCGGCTGGGTTCGGCGTCAAGTTATCCCGGCGGCTAATGGGATCGGCTGCGAATTAGCCCGGCGGCAAAACGGATTGGCGGCGAGTTGACCCGGCGGAATCGTCCATAGCCTCAGCAAAAGGTATATTCTGTATGTCAAAACTAATTAGATTTTGGGATTTGGGGGGGAGGGGAATTCCCGCCCCCCGTAGATTTGCGACTGCTCAAAAATACTTTTTTCGCAGGCCGTTTTGGTTGTTAGTTTCCTTAAGCATCAAAAATGACAATGGCGGGAAAAAAATATTATCAATATGAGTTTTTTCAACGGCCTGTATGACACGAGAGTAAACGATGCTAGTATTTGTCACGAAGAGCATTTAAAATGGGTTAAACAAAATGGAAATATACTTTTGATATTTCCTCCACACTCTTCGTAGGAAACTTCCAACACTCCCTCGTAGGAAATATGTTGTACCTAACTCATGCGGAATGCATCTTTTCTGCACTTACGGATCGTCTGAATGTGTGCCAGAAAATATTACTTACATCACTTGTTAGGTAAATAACTACTCTTTAGATGTAGACAAATGTTTTAGCTCACACATATACTATACTATAGTAGTGTGAGCTATGGTGATCCTAATTTTTTCGAGAAAAAAAAAGTTGCTCCGATTTCAAAAATTTTTATATATCTTTGCGTTTCAGATGATTTTGAAACTTTTTTGTTGCGCCGTCTGTCTGTCTGTCTGTCTGTCTGTCTGTCTGTCTGTCTGTCTGTCTGTCTGTCTGTCTGTCTGTCTGTCTGTCTGTCTGTCTGTCTGTCTGTATGTCTGTCTGTCTGTAACGACCAACGCTCATAACTCAAAAACCGCTTGGCCGATTTTAATGAAATTTGGTACCTAGGCTGGGTCTTGGGTCGAGATGGTCCCATTTTAAAATGAACAAAATCCACCGAACACAAACCAAATAAAAGGGTGGGGGTAGATTTCAAAAATTAGAGTTTATGTGAAAATATGGCGTGTGTGATATTAAACGAAAGGTAATTGAGTCTGCAGTTAAACAAAATACATTTTAATTTATTTAAAAAAAAAGGGTGGGGGTATATTTTAAAAATTAGAGTTTAAGTGAAAATATGGCGTGTGAGATATCAAACGAAGGGTAATTGAGTCGGGACTTTAACAAAGTACATTTTAGTTTTTGTTTTTTTGTAAGGGTGGGGGTAGATTTCAAAAATTTGAGTTTAAGTCAAAACATGGCTTGTGTGGTATCAAACAAAAGGTAATTTAGTCTGGAGTTGAATAAAATATATTTCAGTTTTTAGTTATATTAGCTCACACGTACACTATAACTATAGTACCTAGTGTGAGCTTAGGGGCCCATATATTGGCAGAGTATTTTACAAGCGTGCATAAAGAACTGATTTTGCTTACTTATTTGGTTTTTTAGTTTAACTTCCTCAGTCGGTAGGCAATTCTAAGGGACAAAAGGGCAGAATAAAAATATATACTTCGTCTCGAATTCCAAAGGTGGTGTAAGAAATATTTGACAGTTTTACATTAAAGAACTGTCAAATTATTTCGGAATACTAGGTTCGGTTCGGTTAAATAATTAGGATAAATAATTAGGATATAAAGTATTCTTCGATCGTAATATCTGACACTATCAACAATCGAATGTCTAAGCTAGGTAGCTAAAATAGAAACCGCTGACGCGCTCAGCTACACTTGACACCTCCAAACTTCGAAGACAAATGTTTAAAAAAGGTTTTATATACAAATAAAATAAATTTACCCAATATAGTTACATTTATTTGAATTTTTTTTAAGTAGGTTAATAAAATAGATTGTTTCGAAAATTTTACTATAAATATTTATGAATTCAAAGAAAAACCTCTTTAATTTTTTAGAATCCAAAAAGCGAAAACAAACAAGAAAATAAATCACAAAAAAAAATATATTAAATCAAGTCAAATTTCAAAACAAAAATTATTTTTCTATGCGCCAAAGCAATATCCGCTTCAAAAGATAATTTTTTTTTTAAATATTGCATTGACTAAAGGAAAACCGTCTCTCATTATAAAAAACATTTGTGTCGTTCTAAAAAAATGATATTGGCTTATTTCAAGAAAAAAGCTTTGTTGCATGCAAACATTTTGTTTTTCCTTTAAAGAAATTAGGTATTGTTTCTTTTATTAAAAAGTTTGCATTTCTTTTGATTTAGTCTTCATAATTATTATTATTGTTATTATTAATTCATATTCTAATTGATTGATGAAATCTTATTCAAACATAACTACATTAAACTTTAAAACTCGTAGACAATGTTGAGTAGACACAAAATTTCGGACTTCCATTGTCTTTATTTATATTAAACACGACGTTTCGGTTAGTAAGTATCTCTAACCGTTTTCAACGTATACGTAATATACGAATATGCTTTTCAACTATAAATTGAACACTTCAAAACGGTTAGAGATACTCATTAACCAGGCGCGTGTCAAACGGCCCCGCAGACTAAAAAGTAATACCTAAAAATTCGCTGTGTTTTTAACTATTAGATAATGATATTGTGTATAAATATTAACTATAATGGGTTATTTTTGGAAAATATAATAGTGCCTCAAAAAAAAAGTTCGCGGGGGGCCCCCAAAAAATTTGACACGCTACTGTTATTAACCGAAACGTCGTATTTAAATCAAATAAAGACAATAAAAATCCGAAATTTTGTTTCTGCATTAAACTTTAAACTAAACCTTAATCCATTACAGACTACCTATTATACCTACTACAGTAAAGCCTCCTATAAGCGGACACTCACGGTTCCGTCGATTTTGTACGCATATTGGAGGTGTTCGCTTAAGAGAGAGAACTGCGAAGTTTTAATATATATTTATTATTAAACGTACAAAGTTGTATTACTTATAATAAAACAGGACAACACAAGGATCGTTTCATGAGACGGGTCGAGGGGCACAGCGGCGTAGCGTGGGGGGGGGCGCGGGGCGCGGGGCGTTCGTCGACCCCCCCGCCCCGAGGGTAGTGGCGCCCCATAGGTAGGAGAGGCGCCCTTGTGACGTATCGGTCGCCCCCTCATACATGATGACCTTTTTTTTTTTTTTTGTTTTTGTTTAGTTGCAAGATTCGTCAGAGGCGCCCTTGTGACTTATCGGCCGCCCCCTAACATATGATGACCTTTTTTTTTTTTTTTTTTTTGGTCGCAAGATTTGTGAGAGGCGCCTTTTTGACCTTTTGTTTTTTTTTTTGCTATAAGATTTTTCATCAGTTTTCAGAGCCCTTTTTAGCTGTCGCCCCCCCCGCCCTTTCGGGCACGCTACGCCGCTGGAGGGGCATCAAAACCCCGTGGTACAGGATGCGTTCCTGTACCGGCCCAGAGACAGGCCAGGGACCTACAAAAGGCCCCTGGATGTCTAACAAAGTTGCGCCACAAGGGCGCCAAATTGAGGTTTTTGAAGCTTAGGTAAATCCACATGGAAAAGTACAGACTAAAAATGAAAGAGTTACATACCTATCATGCACAAGCATTAGTATCTTAGTAGTAGTAGTAGTAGACAACACAAACGGAAAACTAAACAACACTTATTAATACAAAATTGGTAAAAAATCAGGAAAACTTAGGAAGCTTTTTACTAGGCGCCTTTTCAAAGAGATCTATTACTAGAGGAAGGTCGCAGTATTTTGGATAGTTTTTTTATTTTAACTTTTTGTGTGACGAAAACATAGTTTGATAATTCTTCTGTTCCTAAAATATGTTGTTACGCCAATAAAAACAGTAATTACAAAAAGTCTTGTTCTACAACTATTCTTGTACATCCTTGACAAATTACACTTTCCTAGGCTTAGTACTTACCTTTTAATAATGGTTTACACGTGGAGCAACAAAAAACTCGTTTTTACAATTAAACACATAAGCTTATGTCACCACCTAGTGGTGAACAGTCGAACTATGCGCTTCACAGATAATCATTTTATGTTAGAGACGCTTCGTTTTGTGATTTAAGTTGAAGGAAACTGTAAACGGATTTTGAGATAATGCGGTATCCAAAATTAGGCGACTTTCGTCTATCCACCTAAACAATAAAAATAACACAGCAGTCCCGTCGAATAAAATATGTTGTAAATTGAAGTATTTAGTCTCCGCAATAAAACGGAAGGAGGTAATTCCCCGGCTGCAGAGTGCGTTGTTGCCAACATACTACATAACACTCATTCCCACGTCGTGCTGCGCTCTGTCCCGTTGTCAGGTTCGCGACCGGTTAAGGGAGGTTTCAGAATTTGTTTACCAAAAAAAATTGTCCGCGTCCGGTTATAGGAGTGAGTTTTACATGTAAAGAAATAGGCAAAAGCTTGGTTCCAAAAAATTTGTCCGGCTAAAGGAAGTGTCGAGATGGTCGCAAGGAGAGGTTTCACTCTATACTTAAACTGCATACCAAAGACTAACGCCAACTTGTATTTTTACTTATTTTCAGTTGGAACGTGTGAGCATAATGTTTAAATTTAAACTGCACTCTATGCTTCCTGTACTATACTTACTTTTAGTTTTTAGTCAGATTTCGGTTTTGTATTTTAAACCTAGTAGAGAACTTCAAATAAAAAACAAAAGCAATTTATATATAACACTTTTATGTAATATCTCAAAAACTAAAAATGACAGATAAAATTTAGTTAAGCAATTTTATTCTTTATTAAAAAATGTTTAAAAAATAATTCACATCAAAATAAAATTTTCTTAAATAAAAATGTCAGACGCCCCATCCGAAAATGCAGATTTTTAAAAACCCCCTGTAGCTTAAAAACGGCTTATGATAGCAAAAAAAGAAACTTGACTCTCGCAAGTAGGGTTTTTTTTCTTTACAAGGATATATGAAACTTCTGATCTCCCTCTGAATACCACTAAAAACATAAAATTTGGGACACCATGTACAGTTTTAGAAGTTGCAGTTCTGAATAAAGTAAGGGAGTTAATATTTTTTTTATGATAGTTATTATTGAGCTATATTAGCTATCGGTAATAAAAAAATCAATTTAAAAATAGGTATTACCTACCTACAAGTGGCCGCTGCTTGTCAAAATTTACATTGAAACTAGGTAACCAAAAAGAAGTAAATATACTTTTTAATAATAAAACATAACGGTCTGACGAGTTATAAACACGCGAACCCCTCTTTACCTTATACGAGGGCTGTCTTTTATACAGGGTGTAAACGATCCCAATGTAGACCTGCTAATGGGTGATTAGGGAGACCAATAGCCCAGTAATATTAAGAATTTACCTGGAAAAAAATAGGTGCAAGCTCGATTTTTGTATAAATATTCCTTGGCGTCTGGAACACATCCCCACATATTCTCCGCCAAAATCATCCTTTAGCTTCGCTAAATATAAGACCCCATATGTTCTAAAAATCAGTTTTTTGTGATTTTCTCGAAAACGAATAACTTTTTCAATGTCAAGAGCCAAAAAATACGCAAACTCATTCCCTCTATACTATAAAGTTAAGAAAAAAACCTAACTATATATATATATATATATATATATATATATATATATATATATAGTATATAACTATATAAATATATTTTTAAAAAATGGACCACCATTGGGATTTTGAAAATTTAATTTTTATACAATTAGGAACTGTGCGACACAAATAAGTGTAAATATTTAACTTCTGGTTAGAAACAGTGTTAAAATACGCGCAAATGCGCACACTTTTAATTTACAGTCGAACCTCTATAACTCGAATTTCAAGGGACAACCAAATCAGTTCGAGTTATGGAGAGTTCGACTTATAGAAATTCGAGTTAGAGAGGTTAAAATTCATATAAAAAGTGCAGGGACCACTTAAAAGGTTCGAGTTATAGAGAGGTTCGAGTTATAGAGGTTCGAGTAAGAGAGGTTCGACTGTATTTAAAATTCCAGCTTAACAGTTTGACTAAAGTTTAATGTGACAAACGGGTTTAGACAAAATAAATCGAACATAAGGGCAATGGTCTCTATGATGAGGGTGGTTTATCAAGGTTTGAAAATTATAAACAGAGGTACATAACGTTTTAGCAAAATACTCGTATTTATATGCAATTTTCAGTTTTTTATATCAAGATTTTTCGCCAAAACTGACAAAAACCAGGCTATATGTATATGGACAAATTATTTTTTGTAGATATCTTAGAAACTAAACCTTTTAGTATACATATGAGGAGCTCTCGGGAAAAAAGATGAAAGTTCAAAAACTGAAAATATTCAATAAATCAATTTCTAGATTTAAAATTACGTTTTTGAAATATTCATGGTTATTTGGGACAAAACATAATATACTTTATTTAGCCCAAAGACTCCGAGTTACAGTTCTATTAACTATTTGTAGATACTAGAACTGTTTGGTAATTATGGCTTCCTGTTCTGTCGAATGACGGCAGTTCTCGGGAAAAAAAAAGATAGTCCACGACAGCATCAATCTTCAAATTGTTCGGAAAAAGCTAGACGTCTGTTTTTTGATAATATATTACTAGATCTCCTATTGTATGACTTGCCAGTCTTAACTTCTTTGCAATATCACTCTTCCATAGGATTTTCTTTTTTTCGATTTGTTATCCATTTTAGCGCATCCAAAGTACACTCACTAAAACTCTTTAACTTTTAATAAAATGAAGTGGCTAAAACCGCTGACTACCTACCTTAATTTTTAGAATTTTTTGCTCTCTTGATAAGACTGGCATTTATTTTAATCTTATCTTTCTATAACAAAAACTGACCATATACACGTTATCATAAAATGGACTTTCATCTTTTTTCCCGAGAACTTCGCAAAGGTGCCCCTGCTGTGGACTATCATCTTTTTTCCCACAAGAGATCAAATTGTTTTTTATTTTTTTTAATTTGAAAAAGACTTCTATTTTAAGATTTTTCATTCGTTATAGATGAAAAAAATATCAGAGAATACAAATTTGTCAAAAAAATGGACTTTCATCCTTATTCCCGAGAGCTCTTCATATATATTTGGGGAAAAATCTTGATACAACGACTATTCGGTAAAACTTTATGTACTCATGTTTATACTTTTAAATCCCTAAAAAACCACCCTTAGGTTACATTTATTTTGTTTAAACCCCTTTCTCCCATTAAAGTTTCTACCCAGAAATTTTATATTAAGGTATTTTGTACAAGCTTGATAGTTTAATGTTATAAAGTACTAAAATTTTAAAACAAGTTAACTATAGGCTAGGAAAAAAAAATATGTTTTTTTTTATTTATTTTTTTAAATGTTTGGTTATCTTTTTTCTTAACTTCACATTATAGACCGAATGATTTTGCGTATGTTTTCTTTTTTCACTTATTTTAAAAAAGTTAGTAGTTTTCGAAAAAATCGCAAAATACTGATTTTTAGGATTGGGGGATTTGGGGCCTTTTCAGTTTTAGGGTTTTTCCACCTAATATGACTGGGCTACAAAATAAGAAAAAAGTTCATATTATATGGGAGTTAAAAGTCAATAGTTTTTTTGTCTAACTGTCTAACGTATCAATTTCCAATAGCAGGTCTAATGCTCGTCTATCAGTGAATAATTCTTGTGACCAAATTTACGTTTCGTCCGTTTCTTAGTTTAGGTTTTTGTGTTTTTAATGCGTGCGTGTTAAAGTGAAAATCTAATTAAAAAAACTTAAAAATCAATACTGAAGCGTGATTCTTGTTATCAGTGTCGCAGACCTAACCTAATTTCATGTGTTTTCTAACCAGGAGTACCTCATGTACATAATATTTCAATACCCACGGTAACTGCCCATTCATGATGGAAACATGAGGGCCTTGGGGTCCTTGAGAAAAAAAAACCTGATTGGTTGCTTTCAAAGACATGTGCATATTATTTCCATACAGTACGTATTATTGCAATACCTACGGTACCTTACGATGCAGAATGCAAACATATTTGAAATAGCAATATCAATGGGTATAAGTCTATCCTTTTTGCGGTCCTTAAGATAAAATGATTGGTTATACTTTTACGCATGAATATTATTTTATTCTTGCATTCGTTACGTCAAATCATCGGCGTACAGTTGACAAAAACTCTATCTCTGTAAATTTGGTATCTGTGCATTTTTCGTATTTTTATTTCTGAATGTTTGCACCAAACGCCAACCATTGTGTAAATAGGTAACAGGGAGTATTGGAATATTACGTATATGGAGTATCTTGACATGATCTTAGTGTATGGAGAAGCACGTAGAAATGCAAATGTGGCATGCTGATTTTCCCAACGAGGACATCCTGACGCAAGAACAATTGTTCAAGTATGCCAAAGACTCATTGACACAGGTAAACTTCAACGAGAAATTCACGGGCAACAACGAGAAATAGCAGTTCAAGACGAAGAATCCGTCCATAAGATTCTCCGTGAAAATTTGCTGTACTCTTATTATGTTCAGCGAGTGCAAGCATTGTCACCACCTGCTGATTATCAGCGCACAAATTGGAGTTTTGCCAATGGTTTTTAAGAAAAATTAAGGAAAATCCAATGCTCCACCGCAGCACTCTAGCGACAGATGAATGCACTTTGACCCGTGATGGAATTTAAAATTTTCAAAATACCCATACTTGGACCGAGGAAAATCCCCACACTATCCAAGAAGGACATTTTCAACAGAGATCTAAAATTAATATCTGGGCGGGTATTCTTGATGATCACATAATTGGACCCTTTGAATTACCACCAAATCTCAATGGTCCGGCATACTTCAATTTTCTAAGCAATGATCTCCTAGCGCTTTTGGAGGATTTTTTAGATGATATGCCCATAGAACTACGGCAAAATTTATGGTAACTTCACGATGGAGCCCCTCCTCATATTTTTGGAGGCGTAATCCAGTTTTTAAATGAACATTTTTCAAATCGCTGGATAGGACGTAATACCCTTGGAAAAGGAAATAGCCAGCAAGATCGCCAGATATGAACCCACTAGATGTTTGGTTCTGGGGTGATTTGAATCAGTTAGTTTATGGCGATGCACAGACGGCTCACACATCTGATTTTTGGCCAAAAAGGGCTTAAGGTGAAATGCCCAAAAAGGCAGCAAGCTTAGTGTCAGTCTAAAGTAAAGAGTCTAGTAGGCCTGAAAACACATGAAACAAAACTAAAAATACTCTTTGACAGGCATCAGAGATGATTTATTTTAAATATTGTTTTCGTAGTGCTTGAAACGTAAAATATTGTCAATATTTTAATCCGTATTGGCAATTTTTTTTCCTTGTTTTGTTTTTAAATTTAAGCGAATTTAAAATGCATTTGAGAGAGGAAGTTAAGTAGATTCCAGAATTGCTTATTTTATAAAAAAACTGATGAATTACTTACACACAGTGAAAAATTTATTTATGACATGTAAGAACCTGAAAAAAAAAAGCAAGTAATTTTGGATATGTCAGAGTAAAACTTTATGTCGGCTATAAACTGCCACCTAGAGATAAATTTTATTTAAAACTACACACATCCAGGATTACTACAGTAAAAAAAAATTCTGCGCCCATATGCGCCTCCTCGATTTTTTGACATTATTATATTCTTTAACATAACATGCTCCAGTGCTAACAGTTGATCACAGCCACACAAAAGACAAATAAGTAAGGTATATATACTTTTGATCAAATAATCATACTCTATAGTATTTTATCGCACTAAATCTGAATCTGATGTCGAAATTGCGTTAGCACGTCAAACTTTTTTTCTAACCTCAAAAAACTGGTAAAATTTTTGAAAATTTACACAAATACCCAACGAAAATATGATTTTTTTTCATTTACAACTGTGTTATCTGCATATATGTAAAAAAGCTGAATACAAATTTAATACCCCAGTTGCAATTGCACATGTTTTATCTTCTTTTTTTATCTCCCTCTTTTTCCAAAAAACTATCCACAAATCATGATTTAGAAAAATGAGCTTTTAAGGTCGCTGAATACGAATGTTTAGTCAGATTTTCAAAATTCAATATGGCGGCTCCAATAAGGGTACAGACAGATTGGCAAATGCAATATGACATTCAATGTTTTTAAAAATTCTATCCAACTTTTTTTCTTCATTAATCTTAGATATTTTCCAAAATCATCTACCCACCTTTTTTTTTGGTCGGCGTCTTTCTGTACATACATAAAACTTAATGAAACAATCATTTTAATATTTTTTTAGTTTTTAAAATAGAAACGTACGCCTATGATTAGTAATTCGAAACTTCTATATTTTTTGTCTATATGTAAGTCTATTGTCATAGTTTTTAGGTCATTATATTATGAAAACTATAATATCCCATCATCTTCATATTCTCGTGAATAAAATACTAAAAGAAAAAATAATTCCAAACAACTGGAAATAATTCATAACCATGATTCTACACAAGAAAGGCGATAGAGCAGACTTAAAAAACTATTGACCTATAACACTCCTCAATGAAATTTATAAGCTTTTCATGAAAATATTAATAGGTAGACCAACAACAAAATTTGACGGATATCAATCACAGAACAAGCAGGCTTTTCAGCCTTAATAACAGACAAGAAAGAAGAACTGATAAAAATGCTGGAAGAATCATAACAAACACAGATGAAGATATTATGATCAGAATAAACCAAAAGAAAATAAAACAAGTAGAGGAATATATATACCTGGGACAAATTATTAAAATAAAAAAAACACCAAACAGAAAATGAAATCAAACTAAAAAATAAAAAATATTATTTGTACCTCAAAACGAGTATGTGTAGTAGTGTATAACCAATGTATAAAAGGGTTTTTTAGACCCTCAATGTTTCTGTGTTTGCAGGATGGTTTTTCCGTATTTTTCACGAAAATTTGTCAATTTTCTTTATTCAGCAGAAACAAAAACTCAAATTTCTTCTTGAATGGTTGAAAAATCAAGTACACGAAGAGGTACTACTTTAATGTTAAAAGAATTTTCTCTTACAATGTGTTTCTATTTTTTTTATACATTGAAAAAAATTAGCCTTGATGATGAAGTAATTTAAAAAAACTTCGAAACGCGTCGGTAGAATTAATTGACTTCGTTTTATCTAGCTATGAAGAAAAAATAACTTTTACAAATATCGTTACTTTCTGCGATTCGCAAGTCGTATTGCACTGGCTTTCATCCCCTCCTAATCGCTGGCAAACCTTTGTTGGAAATCGAGTCAGTAGAATCCAAGAAATCATTCCCTCAAACTCGTGGCGCTACATTCCTTCTGCTTTGAATGCAGCCGATATTGCGTCACGAGGGGCCACCCCTTCACAGCTCATGTCACATGACATGTGGTGGAACGCACCGTCGTTTTTGTGGTCTCCCGAAAACGAATGGCCCGATTTTCATAAATCAAAAATGCCGATTGATTTCGGAGATATTAATCTGGAGGAAAAGCCAAAAGTCTGTTGCGATGCGATAATTGATGTCAACTTCTTAGATCAGCTTCTTATCAAATATTCATCTATATCAAAAATTCAACGTATCATTTGTTATGTCCTTCGAATAGTTAACCTTTTTCAAAACCATTCCTATCAAAAACCCACTAAGCCGCCGGACCAAAAAGTTATTTTTGAGAATATTGTTTTTCCTACCACTGGGGAGATGCAAAGTGCGTTACACCTTCTTATCAAACGCGTTCAAGGTTCTTGTTTTTCTGAGCTTTTTTCCGCGTTATCTAAGGATAAACCAATACCGAAACCTTTGCGAAAACTTTCACCTTTTCTTGATGAGAATAATATCATTAGAGTCGGTGGCAGATTACAAAAATCTGACCTATTGTCTTATTCTGCAAAACACCCCGTCTTACTTTCGAGTGACCATCGTTTAACTACTCTTCTTATCGAGTCCGCTCATCGACAATATCTTCATCCTGGGTTTAAAACATTACATAATCTGCTTTTACAGCAATTTTGGATATTATCTGCCAGACGGGCAATTCAAAGAACCATATCCAAGTGCTTGCAATGTTTTAGAATCAACCCTAAACCCTATAGACCGCCCATAATGAGTTCACTTCCCGCTCATCGAATCAATCAACTTAAACCTTTTTCGAGTGTAGCTATCGACTTTTGTGGACCTTTCTTTGTGATTCCTCATCGTTACCGTGGTTGTAAAGCTTTCAAATCGTATGTCTGTGTGTTTGTCTGTACGGCCACACATTGCGTGTATTTGGAATTAACCATGGAACTGTTCACCGAAGGGTTCGTAGGTGCATTACATCGATTCATTTCCAGACGCGGAAGCGTGACGCAATGCTGGTCAGATCAAGGCAGTAATTTTATAGGGTTTCGTAACCAATTACTGGATTACGCAAGAAGTGCTGCCACCAGACTTTCTATTCGTTGGCATCTGGGACCTCCTCTCAGTCCACATTTCAATGGCCTGGCAGAAGCTGGCGTCAAAAGTTTTAAAACTCACTTTGTACGAGTTGTCGGCGACCAGAAGTTGTCTATCATGGAGATGTCCACCCTTACCTGTCGCATAGAAGCCGTACTTAATAGTCGCCCCTTATCTCCTGCCTCTTCAGACCCACACGATCTTCAACCTCTTACCCCTGGGCATTTTTTGACACTTGAACCCCTTAATTCAGAAATTCCGGAGTCGGATTTGTCCGAGGTTCCCCTAAATCGGCTCTCGAGATGGCAACTAATCCAAAAACTACATAATGATTTTTGGAAACGGTATTCTATAGAGTCTTTGCATACGCTACAACAGCGACACAAGTAGGCTGATTCGTCCCCAAATATCAAATTAAATGATTTGGTTATCATAACAAGTGATCACATTCAATCGCCTTTGAAATGCCCGGTCGGTCGGGTCGTCGAACTGCATCCCGGCGGGGACGGTCAGGTGCGTGTTGCGACGGTACAAACGGTTACCGGTGTTTATAAGCGGCCAGTTGTAAAACTGTGCCTCTGCCGTAATTTTAATTTTCTACCTTTTACCGGGTATTACAATAGGTTTTTTTTATTTTTAATTTTTTTTTTGAATTTTTGTTGGTTTGTTTTGCCTTTTTTCGGGATTTCGTTATCTCTAAATAAACTTACGATACTTATCTGTTTTCATTCATTTATATTTATCGGTCGATTCTTTTCCTTATATCTATATCTGTCCGGTTGAGATTCTAAAATTGTGTGTTTTGGAGGGCAGTTATGTTAGCTCCCGCTAAATTTCGCGGTTGTTTATATATATTTTTAAAACCACACAATTGTATGAAGGACAAAGCGCATTTCATGTATTTGGACATGCGCACCAACAATCGGTGAGATCCTTGTCAATCGCCTAGAGAAAATGGCGTGTTAATTTCGTTCTCCAACTATTTCAAATATCTACACCTGAAAGTGCTCGATTTTTGTGTACTGAAGCATAGAACTAGAAACTTCAGCCCTTCAGCTACGTGGTGACATCATTAGATCCATTCAGGGGCCCCTTGGAACGAGGAGAAAGTGGCTGCAAAACTGGTGAGTGCATTTGTATCTGATTACCGTTGTGTGGCACCAAATATTTTATCTATGGACGTTTGATTATTTCGTAATTCATATCAATATATTTATGTTTGCTCGCGCTATCATTAATTAAAGTATACAGTCCATTGCATTTAGCGTTTTTCTAAACGCGGCATAACACTTATATAAAAAATAAAAAGAAGCTAGAACTCAATTTAGTTTTTTCTTTAAAACTTATCCAATTAAAATGAACCTTCTGGAGTTTTCAAATAATGTATATTATGTACTTACCTATGGATCCCAGACCTGGACACTTATTACAAAATCAAACATAGATAAGGTAACAAAAGCCTAAAGATCAATACCATAACCTTCATAATTTTTATTTATATGTTTATTGATTAATATTATGTTGTCTATTTGCGGCATCCAAGATATTTTGAAGCAAATTTTGCCTGGGGTACCTTACATGCCCCTGATGCAGCTTTACGTGTACAGTGGTATCCTAGGATACACCGGTCTACGGGGGCTTCGGGAAATACCGAGAATGACACCCATAGCTGGTGCTTAACAAAAAGGTACGTACTATTGACATTTTCTAGTTAAATAAAAAAATAAGTACTGCATTAGTACCAATAAAACTCATGCATTAAATAAACCTATTTCTTGAGACGCCCTGTATATATTTTATTTTTCTACTGTTTTCGCTTTTATTTGTTTAGAGTTTCGGTACATACAGCAAAAATTGAACGGTAAATACCTTTTTGTTGTCGCCGTCCTGTAAATATAAGAATAGTTAGAGCTGCACAAATTAATATCTTCAAAACTAGACATAGAAAAAAACATTTTTTTGCCTAGTGTGACGCTAAGTTACAAAAATAAGCAGGTAAAGTTTAATTCAGATTCACCGAGCCATTTTCCAAAAATAACTGAAAAATTATTTCAGAGCAAAAAAAATTCAATTTTTTTTTAATAGACCCTTTGATTCAACCAAAGGGTGCATTTTTTTTTATATAATAAAAATATTTTTTGAGCTGTATTTTATTACAAAATATTTAACCAATTAATTTTTGTCATACGGAAAATAGCTTAAAACAAAAGTCAATTTTATGTAGTAAGAAAAAATACCTGCAATAAAAAAATTAATATCTATAAAAGTGGGGGCAATCAAAAAACAAAAAGATTTTTTTCTTTAAATGTTATATAAACCTATTAATCTGTGCCAAATTAAAATGTGCTAGTTATAAAATTCGGTAATAGTGCAGATATAAAAAAAAATGTTTTTTTGACTATCCTAAATTTACTTAAATTTTTTTTTAGTTACATATCCTACTATAACATACTAAAATTATAGCCAATTCCACCTAGCCAAAAATTTCCCATAAGGCCTGTGTAAACAGGTGCGGTGTTCTTTTAACGGCAAATCAACTAAGGCAAAAAATATTTCATAGTGCCGCGATAATTAAACAAAGAAGGATACCAAGAGGACAAAGACTTCGCAGAAATTGAGAGCGACGTGCTGAGGCATGTTTAGAGAGTGGTGGAAGACATTTTGAGCACCTATTGTAAGAGCCACACAGCTCAAAAGAATCTTAGCCTAAGTAGATGGTAAGTTTAGCATAATTTTTACCTTCCTAGCCCGCACAGCAATGGCTAGTGTTTTCGACCAAAAAATTTTTTTTGAGATAACGCTGAAAATCTTCTATTTGGGTGTATTTTGACATATCCCAGCAATATCGTCTTGACGTCTGTCTGTGTGTGTGTGTGTACTTTTTTTTCATAAAATTTTCAGGAAAAATAGTGTTCGACTCTCTAACGAGCTGATTACATTTTGGTCAAAATCCAGTAATGCTAATGAAAGGTTTTTGACAATTCAAAAATTTTTAAAATGCAAACTTTTTATCGGAGCATTGCATCAATATGTGGTTTTCGGAGGATAGTAGACTACATTTGGCTCAATAATTTGTGTTATATAACCAAAAACTTTGTAGAAGCTTTAGTTTCTGACATATTAAAAAATTACTTCACACTTTCCGTAAAAACTGAATAATTTCGGTTTATTGTGCATATACTATGGAAATACAGAGGAAACGGTTGTATTGCTAAAAGTTCAGGGTTCGTGTCTCATTAATTTTTTTTTACTAAATAAAAAATTAGTCATAACCCAAAATGGCGGCGAGAAATTTAGCGTCATAACTCGAAAACCATTCGTGTGAAAAAAAATTAAAAATAGCACTTTTGTAGGAAATTTTATTTTCTTCAACTTTTGTTTAAAACTTTTTGTTAAAAAAAGGTACAGGGACCAATTTAAAATACCTTTTCGTGCACACTAAATTCACGAAGGGAGCCAAACCGAACCGAACCAACCTCCCCCCCCCCAAGGTCGAAAACTAATTTTTGTTAGGACTCCATTATTAACATAATGTGAAAATCGCGACTACACCACCTTTTGCAAGCAAGTTTTTTTTCGCTCTGAAATGACTGGCCTATATCCAATGTTACCTCTACGAACTCGAAACCTAATTTTTACTAACCCATCCCAATTCTACTGATTGACAAGGCTGGCACACCCTGTACAAGGTAGTACCTAGAGCAAGTTGTAAGGCTAAATCAGATTAACTTATATGCGAAGAGCCATTTACACATAGTAAATTTTAAACCACGCCCCAGCTAGTCTATTGCCCCAAAAACAATAAAATATCCATCCATTATGACCTCCACGAACTCGAAACCTAATAACTCTATTCCAGAATTGCAAGATCCCATTTTAACCTCCCTATCCCACTTCTGATGATTGACAAGCGAGAGTTCGGTCGGTCGTTTAATCCCCAGAGATTACCACCTGCGACTGGCAAATTTTAGGGACTGAGGTTAAACAAACTATGTAACCTTTTTAGAACAGTAGTATAGTAGTAGTAGTGATAGTAACGGGTGACCCCGAGTGAACCGTAGGTCCCTAAGTAGGCCAGAGTAGGACATTTTACTACGACCTAATTGTATTCCTTAACTTCTTCTTCGTTCGAGAGTTACTCTTCGTCAACAAACTCAACCTGTCCCCTAGCTGGCAGCTCTACTCACTCACTATACTGAGGAGTTGCCAGTTAACTTGGCATAATCTTCGCAAATACTTGCCAAAGTACAAGTCTCGTCCAAGTAATTTGTACACACTACGTGCCTACTTATAAGTATCAGTTTATTCCATTTAATTTGCACCCGCTTTCCGACAAGCGATGAGCAGTGCAAGTAACTTTCCAAGTCAGTTCAAGTCATCGTACACAGTACATCCTACTTGCCAAGTACTTTGAAAGTACCTGAGAAAAAGCGCATAGTGAGCAGCTGGCTTACTAGCCGATCGAAGCTGACAGACAACGCACCCTTAAGTAGGCCTTCTGCCACGAGATCTTGATGATTTTTTTTCTGCTCAGTGCTTGGCAGGCACCCAAGTAACATTTCTTTATTTATAGCAGAAGCTAAAAGGTTGCCAGCGCCTTTCCTTAAAACCATTGGTTTCAATGTTTGGTCGCTAGCACGTTCCTATTACGCTTATATACCCCTTAGACCTCCTAAATGGGACTCCCCAATTGGTGGTAGCAACCTATGTATTAAACTCATTATAAAACCATAAGAAATAAACGCTAGCTTCGCCCTCTAGCGGTTCCACTAGTATAGAACCTTTTAGAGCCTAAAGCTATTATGCCAGGTTCTAAAAGCAACTCAGAAACGTCCTCTATCCTGTTATAAAACTAGATTTGGTATCCTGGCAATTCGGTTGAATACCATAATACCTTTAGAGTAAAGAATTTTTCCTATAAAAGCTTTAGCGATATTTTAGATTCACAATGGCTATATAAATAAATATAGGTCATAAAATTGCCAAAAATGTCAGAGTCCCAAAATTATTGTATCACATAAAAATATACCTATATATGAGGAGTTTGTCGTTTTGTGGATCATCAAATTGCCTGCCAGACTTATTTTTCTGATAAAATCGTATCTGAAAAGCTCTCAAAACAAGCGCGCCAGCTCACAAATGCTTTTTAATAGTTTTTTGATAACTAAATAACAAATATTTAAAATAAAAAAAAATAATTTACACTATTCACCATTAAAAAAGTCTGTTTGGTTTACATAAATCAAAATTAAAGTAAAATTATTGTTAAAAAACACTGCTAACACGACTAGATAAATATTTTCTGTTTACAATATTTTTAAAATAATTCTATATACGCCATTATCGTTTTATAGTGGTCACTTGGTTTTATTTGTTACTCTATCGCAACAAGGATTTTTGAGTGCGCTTATGAAACCAATAAAAAAGAGAAGGTAAACATAGTGAACATAACCTCACTTAAATTTTTTGTATTTGTTTTTTAAACTGTTGTGTTAAATTTAAATGTTTTTTATCGTGCAATTTGCATACAATCAGGAGGGCCAGTGCAATGATATCCGTTGTGCCTGCAGGTTGGAGGGAAACCTCTTATATTGGCCGTTTAAACAGGCCTTATCTAGGCTTGGGTGCCCTACCCAGCAGGATAATAAATAATCAATCTTGCAATAGGTAGGTACCAATCTGTACTAGTACTAGTAAAAACTAAAATACGAAAGTATTTATTTACTTCTGTTAGAACCCATAAGGAAACAAAGTTTTATATGACCGCCTATTTAAATAATATTTAATATGCAGCTATGGGTAACCAAAAATACAAAAGAATTAAGTTTACCTTTAAACCTTCCAATAAAACCTGTTTAAAATGCCTAAAAGTAATGGCAAAACCCAAAAGTTTAAAGTTTATATTTACCACTCTTAAAAACCTTAAGGAAACTAGGTTCTATATGGCAGCCTATATAATCATATTTACTATTAAACTACTGGTAACTACAAAAACAATAGGATACAAGGTAACCTTTTAGCTCTATTATAAAACACTTTTGTTATGACCTAAAGTAATGAAAAAAACTAAAAGACCAAAGTTTTTATTTATTTCTTTTTAAAAACTTTAGGTAAAAGGGTTTTATAAGACCATCTTTATAAATCAGAAATCAATAAAACCAAAAGTATCTAAAAGGAACAGAAGAACACTTTTTGGTTGTATAACACCTCTTTAGGTAATTGGCAATATAAATTACCTTTTTGTAGCCAAATTGATCCTAAAAGCCATAACAGCACCCTCTAAATAACCTTGGAACCAAATTAATAAAACCTTGAGTGGAAATAATGTTACTTGGGCAGGTACGTTCTTGAATTCTATATGTGTCATGAGCTCCCTCAGCCATTATAAATCCTATCAACAGCCCAACGTCTTTTCCAGTCCTTACTCGCCAACAGTTCTTTCAGTTTGGTCGGTCCAAAAATTTGCTTTCCAGTATCTGTTAGGTCCAAGAAGTCGATTGACTTTACTTAAAAACATAATGTTAAAATGCCCAGAAAAATTAGTTGCAGGCCACTTTTAGGTTAGGTTAGATGGCAGACCACTAGTAGTAGTAGTGTGGGGTAGGCTCTAGGCTTGGCAACTAGGCACATGAAGCCACAGTAAACTAATCATTTATAGTAAGGAAAGCACCCCGGTCTTTTCATAATACTGTTATACATACCCCCTGTATACATTAGTTCGGAATACGAAGTTCGAGAGGCGCTGATTACAGACCGTCACCCCTTGTATAAAAATATTATGGACAGAGTTCTGCGCTGTCGCAATATATATTAACCGCTACTCTTGGTATATTTTGACAATTTGTTTTTGATTATGACTGACATTAACTTTAGCAAAATAGATAAAAATATGTAATTTCATTTTACATTTTTCGTTTGTGGATGCAATTTTTCTTTATTTTTCGACTTTTTACCTTAATTTTTATGGTGTGTTTTGCTAAATTATGACCGATCGGTATTTTGCGCGTTTTGATGGGGGCGATCCATCGCTTAAGAAATTGAAAAGAAAACAATGTTGTTTTGGTGGGTGCGAAGACTATGTTAGCAAGCGCCATTGCCTTCCCAAACGAAACCCCAAGCTATTTGACGAGTGGCTAAAAACTGGCTAACTTTGACGAAAGACGAAATTTACGTTAAATATATAGTGTGTGATTTGAACCAGGACAGAGTTCAAAATGTAAATTAATGTCCAGTTTATAAAATACAGGGTGTTAAAAGTAATAATGTCCAAGACGAATTATCTTTAGACGGATTTTCCAAACACTTATGCAATTTTACTGTTTCATATATTTACGATTTATTTATTATTTTTAATCTGTGCCAATAAAACATTATCCACAGGGTATTTTAATAAATATTAGTCAAAATTTTTACTGAGAAACAAGAATTATAGCTTCTTACAGGGCACGGTACAGATGTACAAAACGCTTAAATATTTTTTAATATTATTTAAATAATTATATATGCCGAAATACCCAGTATTAAATACTTAATAAGTCAAGAACCATTAAAAAACTAATAACTACTCTCTCTATATGTAATAATAACATTTCGTATATGTTTGGAAACTCCGTCTAAAGAGCTATTATGGTTTTTGAATATTATTACTTCCAACACTGTATTTCAAAAACTGGAAATTAATTTACGTGGCCCATCATAAGAACATCTGATCATCAAGTTTCAGTCTAAAACATACTACAGCTTGTTTGAAACTCGTAGACAATGATTGTGTAGAAATAAAATTTCAGACTTCCATTGTCTTTTAAAACAAATAAAAGACAATGGAAGTCTGAAATTTTATTTATACTAAAGCTTGTTTATCAATAAAACCTTATATATTTACTTAAACAACCTGTATATAATGTTTTAAAGGTACAGATAAAAATAATGAATAAATCGTAAATGTGTGTAATAGTAACATTGCGTATATATTTGCAAAACAATTCTAAAAAGCTATAATGCTTCTTGGATACTTTCAACACCCCGCATTTTAAAAACTGGTAATTAATTTAGGTTGGGCCCATAAGAACTTTTGATACAAAAGGTTCAACCTAAAACACACTAACGCTTGTTTCTCATTAACACTTTCGAATAATATTTACTTAAACACCCGATACGGTTTTAAAGGTATAGATTAAAAAAAATTTATAAATCGTAAATACATGAAATAGTAACATTGCGCATATGTTTGGAAAAGTCGTCTAAAGACCCATTATGCTTCTTGGACATTATCACTTTCAACACCCTGTATTTCAAAAACTGGTCATTAATTTGAGTTGGGCCCCTGAGAACTTTTGATAAGAAAGGTTCAGTCTACAACAAACCAAAATTTCGTGAAGTTTGACGGAGTACGGAAATCCCATAAAAAACAATTAAAAAAGGTTCCGTTGATAGAAAAATAACCTATATTTGCATTATATTATGTGTAAAGCATTGTAATTATTAAGTTAATGTATTCTATGCACTAATAAAAAGGAATTTACTGCAGAATATTCGTCAAAGAGCCTTTTTTTACTTGAAAATTATCCTCTCAAGGAAATTTATATACCTAAATCAATGGAAAACAAACTTCTAAACCCTAGATTTAATTTAAAAAATTCAACTTTCCTTTTTATTGTTGCTAGTAGCCATTAATAAAAAATTCTTTGATTGAGCATCCTTACTAATTGGTGTTTATAGAGTGTTTTTAGGCACATTGAGCGTTGATACAAAATAACTCATTCTTATCAGCGCGCAAAGTTTAAATTTAACATTAATTGACGAGTAGAATGGATTTTTTGGTGTTAAAATTCAATTTAATAAAAACTTTTCAAAACACTATATTATAAGATGTAGCATTGGAGAACGATTGCATTGATGGCTATGAGCATCCGGTATACAATAAATTGAAAAGCCACCCTGTAGCTTTGAGACAATCTGCGCAAGCGTTATATTGTTTCAAATCCCCCTGTAAATGTTTAGTACGGAATACAAAGTTAGAGAGGCGCTGGTTTTTCCACGGCACCCCGGTATACTGCGCCAATTGAGTAATAAAACTCCCACCGTGTAAGTGTCTGGTCTATCTCTGTCATTCGTCTATGCATGAAGCTTTGTTTTTCTCAAAAGCTTCCTTTTCGAATAACTCTCTTCTTGCCTCCTTATATGCTTCACATAATGTCTCGTCCTCGGCCCAACATCGCCCGCACGTCGCGTCCTCCTTCACTCTCATCTTTGCCAACTGTCTTTGTAGGACGCAGTCTCCTACCTCTCTTCGTTCTTCGGGTCCTACGGAGCAGCCAGTCCCTATGGGACTTGGGACCCTGGCAGACCACTAACTCATTATATTTAAAAAGTTTGCCTGGATTGCTGAGTAGCCGTACTAGCTAAAGTATGAGAATATGGAGCAACGTGCATGTATGGAGAATAAGGGTAACGTTGATTAAAGGTAGTGTCACTCACTGTGCATATATTTGCTTCTTAGGTGCAGAAGTTCATACGCAGGTTGTTCGTGATTTTGCCTGGCTCTTTTAATCAGAGACAAAGGATTACTTGATCTAAGATAAGTTGTGATCTGTACCAGCCTTTGTGCACTTGCGACTTTAATATTTAAATTATTACAGTTTATCATTAACGAATTGTATATTGTATACACCTTAACAAGAACAGGTACGCGTTTGGGGATGCCAACTGCTAAAGTTAGATTTAAACCAGAAACATGGTCCGTCGAAGGGGATTTGAACTATCGATGGACACAAATAACCATAATCCTATGGGTCATCTATTATTCCTAAAAGTTTGATCACGTGGAATATATATTAGGAAATCAGGGAGCTCACATGTGCAGGATGAATTTCAAAACTGGAGCAGCATAGCAGCCTCTCAGGAATTTATGGCCCAATCTCGTTATGATGTTCCTATTAATTTACACTATTGAGTTCTCGGTTATGTGTAAGCGTATCTCCATATGGAAATCAGCCACTTCAGGCAGATGCCTCCATCCAACAGCAAGCAGGGGTTTGAATGATTCGAAAATGAGGAATTTTGTCCACTGATATAATGAAAACAACTTTCTATTTTTAATGGGCCAGAAAAACAAGTAGTTTTTTCAACAATTTTTCTTTTGATAACAATATCAGGTAGGTACTAGAGTACTAAATAGTACTAAAACTTTTAAATATCAAATAAGGATCTTGCAAAGTTAGCTGCTAAAGAAACTGAAAATGAAAATGATACGTCCATTTCATCCGAAGCTAGCGTTTCGAAAGTATACGGATGTAACTTATGATTTGGTCAAGTGCGTGGGACGTACGATAAGCATTACAGACAATTTATCGCTAAAATTTGTCAGAATTTCAACCCAATTGCGTGTGTTTTGGTCATTCTAACTCCACATTTTAAAAATGTTTTGATGAATGTAATTTTTATGTTAAAGTGGAGATTCCTTTTTGGTGTTGTTTGTTGAAAAAAAATTGGGTAAAATGCTTACAATTCGAGTCAAAATAATAAATTTTTTAGCAAACGATAGTAACGGGTAGGCCAATAACAAATGCTATGGATATAAGTGGATACGCGTTGACTATTGCTTTAACTCTGTTTTCAACTTATTTCAATACGCATCGTATCTTATCGCATTCCGTAAGTTACGTTTACGCATCGGTGAATGCAGAAAATATGCATAGGGAAGGCCCTGGTCTAGAGCTTCCCCCTTGGTGTGCCAGTGGTTTACACAAAATGGCATTTCCCGTCTAATGTTTTCGTTTGTTTACATTTACCCGACCTCAAATTTATTTTTGATAACTTATAAAATCATGAATAACAGTCTTTTTAAAAATCACTTATTTTAACGCATGCGTAGTAAAAGAGCCCGTTCAGATCACCTAGTCATTGATTTCTTAACCTCAGGTTGGATAGCTAACGCTTGTTATAACAAATTACTAAACCATGCGTTTGACCTTGTGGATCCTATTTCTGGTGGCAACACTGCTTTTAGTGTTACGAAACTTATATGCTTACTTGGATTATGTGACAAATTGTTGAAATATCTATAATAAAAACGAATCCCTATTCATCGTCGTAAATGACAAAAACAAAATCGTCCAAGATCATAAATGAAAATGGTATAACAGTCCAATGGCAAAAACGGAATTCTTAATAACCGGAGATAATACAAAAAGTAAAACAAGACAAACGCAACATCTTTCTCTTCTCTTTTATCAAAACCGGACAAAATCATCAAGAGGCCGGGCCTAGCATGAGCCACTCTCTCCTTTCTTTTCATGTTTACTGATTCCGTCTCTCTTCTTCTCATACAAATCGGTCTTATGGAAGTTTGGCGGCAAACTTAAATCGGAAACAAATAATATTGTTGTTTTTGGACCCAAAAAAAACATAAAAATATCTGTGTGAAACCACCAGAAACAACTACTCCGAGGGAAAATACCCCTACCGGCATTGAATTATACTGATGGTTTGAGGCTTTCGTTGGGAACTTGTTAAAACTGTTTGGTTTTCACTTTCTCCAACGTCGATCACGAGGATACGAGTGATCCCCGTCTGGAACACGTCCTGATAGTCAGGAACAAATGTTCCATGCCAATCCACTGGATTGGATTGGCATGGAACATTTGTTCCTGACTATCAGGACGTGTTCCAGACGGGGATCACTCGTATCCTCGTGATCGACGTTGGAGAAAGTGAAAACCAAACAGTTTTATAAAAATATCTGTTTTTTTTTCTTTCAATTAGCTCCCCTGCCCTTTTTTTGAGAGGTCGAAATTGGTGTTAACCGAACCAAAACTCTTGGTATATTAATTGCAGATGAATCCTAACCTAGGGTCCAACACCCGACCATTTTTAAGGATGGGCCTTGCTTAATGAAAATGCCGCATGTGCTATAGCAATCCCTATGTAGATACGGCGCAATATCTTAACGATCTTCTTTAGGTGAACGTCATAAGCTAGGCCCGACACCTTTTTATGATTTTGTCCTTTTTGATTTTGTCCGGTTTTGATAAAAGACGTTATACAGAACGTCGATGTTGCTCTGTCTTTGAAGAATGACGTTTTTGATATTGTCCGGTTGTTAAAAATGTCTGTTTTTCACATAGGACTGTTATGTCATTTTCTTTATGATCCTAGACGATTTTTTATTTGTCCTTTATGATAAACTATGGGGGGCATAAAAATTACGGTTACAAAAAGAAGAAATTTAACAATACGAGAACGATTAGCTGATTCACACAGAAGACGGTGGCTCTCAGCGATGGGCTCGATGCGGATAAACAAGGGCTAAAGTGACACCGCGGTGTCGGGTTTTCGAAAGCTCGAGTTTCCAAACCAGCAAACCCGCTTCTATTTATGTGATGCAAACAGCGCAAATTAAAAAAAAATAGTACTACCAACAGAAATGAGATCTAAAACGTCAAAAACATGCTGCAGTCATTTTTAGGCTTTTAAGCGATATATTTCAGCTATCCATTTTGAGGTTAATAAATCTGTGGACCTAGCTTAGAATTAAAGTGGTGTTATTATGTGGCCTATTTGTTTAACCTAGGTACCTATTCGGTATAAAATCATTCAGATTAGATTAAAACATTTTGAACTAAACATAATTTTTGAAGATTGGAGATCAGTGGCAAATAGTATATGAGTCGGAAACGAGAGCTATTATTAAACAAACCGATGAAGTTGTTTGGTAATCATGGCGTGCTGTGAAACAGGTTAGCGCCATTTGGAGCGACATCCGTGGATTTAAGGTAACAGAAACGTCATGCATCAATTATACTCTTGTGCGCAAAAATGTATTTGAAAAAAAAATGTTTCATTTCAAAACGTGTTTAATAAGCAAGATTTTTTTTCTTATTTCAGGGGATGGGGGGGTCACAATCCTACATTAAAACTAAAATCCCGAATATACCCTATTTAGAGGTCTTGTGCGCAAAAATGTATCTAAAAAAAATGTTTCTTTTCAAAACGTGTTTAATAAGCAAGAATTATTTTTTCTTATTTTAGGGAATGGGGGGTCACAATCCTACATTAAAATTAAAATCCCGAATATACCCTATTTAGAGGTCTTGAGCGCAAAAATGTATTTGAAAAAAAATGTTTCTTTTCAAAACGTGTATAATAAGCAAGAATTTTTTTTTCTTATTTCAGGGGATGGGGGGGTCGCAATTCTACTTTAAAATTAAAATCCCGAATATACCCTATTTAGAGGTCTTGTGCGCAAAAATGTATTTGAAGAAAAATGTTTAATTTCCAAAGATGTTTAATAAGCAAGAATTTTTTTTTCTTATTTCAGGGAATGGGGGGTCGCAATCCTACTTTAAAACTAAAATCCCGAATATACCCTATTTAGAGGTCTTGTGCGCAAAAATGTATTTGAAAGGAAATGTTTCTTTTCAAAACGTGTTTAATAAGCAAGATTTTTTTTTCCTATTTCAGAGGATGTGGGGGTCACAATCCTACTTTAAAACTAAAATCCCGAATATACCCTATTTAGAGGTCTTGTGCTCAAAAATGTATTAGAAAAAAAATGTTTCTTTTCAAAACGTGTTTAATAAGCAAGAATTTTTTTTCTTATTTCAGGGGTTGGGGGTTCGCAATCCCACTTTAAAAGTAAAATCCCGAATATACCCTATTTAGAGGTCTTGTGCGCAAAAATGTACTTGAAGAAAAATGTTTAATTTCCAAAGATGTTTAATAAGCAAGAATTTTTTATTCTTATTTCAGGGGATGGGGGGGTCGCAATACTACTTTAAAACTAAAATCCCGAATATACCCTATTTAGAGGTCTTGTGCGCAAAAATGTATTTAAAAAAAATGTTTCTTTTCAAAACGTGTTTAATAAGCAAGAATTATTTTTTCTTATTTTAGGGGATGGGGGGGGGGTCGCAATACCTACTTTACACCTAAAATCCCGAATATACCCTATTTAGAGGTCTTGTGCGCAAAAATGTATTTGAAAAAAAATGTTTTTTTTTTCAAAACGTGTTTAATAAGCAAGATTTTTTTTTCTTATTTTAGGGAATGGAGGGGGGTCGCAATACCTACTTTAAAACTAAAATCCCGAATATACCCTATTTAGAGGTCTTGTGCGCAAAAATGTATTTGAAGAAAAATGTTTCTTTTCAAAAGATGTTTAATAAGCAAGAATTTTTTTTCTTATTTCAGGGGATGGGGGGGGGTTGCAATCCTACTTTAAAACTAAAATCCCGAATATACTCTATTTAGAGGTCTTGTGCGCAAAAATGTATTTGAAGAAAAATGTTTCTTTTCAAAAGATGTTTAATAAGAAACAATTTTTTTTTCTTATTTCAGGGGATGGGGGGGTCGCAATCCTACTTTAAAACTAAAATCCCGAATATACCGTATTAAGAGGTCTTGTGCGCAAAAATGTATTTGAAAAAAAAAATATGTTTCTTTTGAAAACGTGTTTAATAAGCAAGAATTATTTTTTCTTATTTTAGGGGATGGGGGGTCACAATCCTACTTTAAAACTAAATTCCCGAATATACCCTATTTAGAGGTCTTGTGCGCAAAAACAATTTTTTTTTCTTATTTCAGGGGATGGGGGGGTTGCAATCCTACTTTAAAACTAAAATCCCGAATATACCCTATTTAGAGGTCTTGTGCGCAAAAATGTATCTAAAAAAAATGTTTCTTTTCAAAACGTGTTTAATAAGCAAGAATTATTTTTTCTTATTTTAGGGGATGGGGGGTCACAATCCTACTTTAAAACTAAAATCCCGAATATACCCTATTTAGAGGTCTTGTGCGCAAAAATGTGTTTGAAGAAAAATGTTTCTCTTCAAAAGATGTTTAATGAGCAAGAATTTTTTTTCTTATTTCAGGGGATAGGGGGGTCGCAATCCTACTTTAAAACTAAAATCCCGAATATACCCTATTTAGAGGTCTTGTGCGCAAAAATGTATTTAAAAAAAATGTTTCTTTTCAAAACGTGTTTAATAAGCAAGAATTATTTTTTCTTATTTTAGGGGATGGGGGGGGGTCGCAATACCTACTTTAAAACTAAAATCCCGAATATACCCTATTTAGAGGTCTTGTGCGCAAAAATGTATTTGGAAAAAAAATGTTTTTTTTTCAAAACGTGTTTAATAAGCAATAATTTTTTTTTCTTATTTTAGGGGTTGGGGGGGGGGGTCGCAATACCTACTTTAAAACTAAAATCCCGAATATACCCTATTTAGAGGTCTTGTGCGCAAAAATGTATTTGAAGAAAAATGTTTCTCTTCAAAAGATGTTTAATAAGCAATAATTTTTTTTCTTATTTATTTTTTTATTATTATAGGGGGGTCGCATTCCTACTTTAAAATTAAAATCCCAAATATACCCTATTTAGAGGTCTTGTGCGCAAAAATGTATTTGAAGAAAAATGTTTCTTTTAAAAACGTGTTTAATAAGCATGAATTTTTTTTTCTTATTTTAGGGGATGGGGGGGTCGCAATCCTACTTTAAAACTAAAATCCCGAATATACCCTATTAAGAGGTCTTGTGCGCAAAAATGTATTTGAAAAAAAATGTTTTTTTTTCAAAACGTGTTTAATAAACAAGATTTTTTTTCTTATTTTAGGGGTTGGGGGGGGGTCGCAATACCTACTTTAAAACTAAAATCCCGAATATACCCTATTTAGAGGTCTTGTACGCAAAAATGTATTTGAAGAAAAATGTTTCTTTTCAAAAGTTGTTTAATAAGCAAGAATTTTTTTTTCATATTTCAGGGGATGGGGGGGTCACAATCCTACTTTAAAACTAAAATCCCGAATATACCCTATTTAAAGGTCTTGTGCGCAAAAATGTATCTAAAAAAAAGTGTTTCTTTTCAAAACGTGTTTAATAAGCAATAATTATTTTTTCTTATTTTAGGGGATGGGGGGTCACAATCCTACTTTAAAACTAAAATCCCGAATATACCCTATTTAGAGGTCTTGTGCGCAAAAATGTATCTAAAAAAAAGTGTTTCTTTTCAAAACGTGTTTAATAAGCAATAATTATTTTTTCTTATTTTAGGGGATGGGGGGTCACAATCCTACTTTAAAACTAAAATCCCGAATATACCCTATTTAGAGGTCTTGTGCGCAAAAATGTATCTAAAAAAAAGTGTTTCTTTTCAAAACGTGTTTAATAAGCAATAATTATTTTTTCTTATTTTAGGGGATGGGGGTCACAATCCTACTTTAAAACTAAAATCCCGAATATACCCTATTTAGAGGTCTTGTGCGCAAAAATGTATCTAAAAAAAAATGTTTCTTTTCAAAACGTGTTTAATAAGCAAGAATTTTTTTTCATATTTCAGGGGATGGTGGGGTCACAATCTTACTTTAAAACTAAAATCCCGAATATACCCTATTTAGAGGTCTTGTGCGCAAAAATGTATTTGAAAGGAAATGTTTCTTTTCAAAACGTGTTTAATAAGCAAGACTTTTTTTTTCTTATTTCAGGGGATGGGGGGGTCACAAATCTACTTTAAAACTAAAATCCCGAATATACCCTATTTAGAGGTCTTGTGCGCAAAAATGTATTTGAAGAAAAATGTTTCTCTTCAAAAGATGTTTAATAAGCAAGAATTTTTTTTCTTATTTCAGGGGATGGGGGGGTCGCAATCCTACTTTAAAACTAAAATCCCGAATATACCCTATTTAGAGGTCTTGTGCGCAAAAATGTATTTAAAAAAAAATGTTTCTTTTCAAAACGTGTTTAATAAGCAAGAAATATTTTTTCTTATTTTAGGGGATGGGGGGGGGGGTCGCAATACCTACTTTAAAACTAAAATCCCGAATATACCCTATTTAGAGGTCTTGTGCGCAAAAATGTATTTGGAAAAAAAATGTTTTTTTTCAAAACGTGTTTAATAAGCAATAATTTCTTTTTCTTATTTTAGGGGTTGGGGGGGGGGGGGGTCGCAATACCTACTTTAAAACTAAAATCCCGAATATACCCTATTTAGAGGTCTTGTGCGCAAAAATGTATTTGAAGGAAAATGTTTCTCTTCAAAAGATGTTTAATAAGCAATAATTTTTTTCTTATTTATTTTTTTATTATTATAGGGGGGTCGCATTCCTACTTTAAAATTAAAATCCCAAATATACCCTATTTAGAGGTCTTGTGCGCAAAAATGTATTTGAAGAAAAATGTTTCTTTTAAAAACGTGTTTAATAAGCAAGAATTTTTATTTCTTATTTCAGGGGATGGGACGGTCGCAATCCCACTTTAAAACTAAAATCCCGAATATACCCTATTTAGAGGTCTTGTGCGCAAAAATGTATTTGAAGAAAAATGTTTCTTTTCAAAACGTGTTTTATAAGCAAGAATTTTTTTATTTTATTTCAGGGGTTGGGGGGTCACAATCCTACTTTAAAACTAAAATCCCGAATATACTCTATTTAGAGGTCTTGTGCGCAAAAATGTATTTGAAGAAAAATGTTTCTTTTCAAAAGATGTTTAATAAGCATGAATTTTTTTTTCTTATTTTAGGGGATGGGGGGGTCGCAATCCTACTTTAAAACTAAAATCCCGAATATACCCTATTAAGAGGTCTTGTGCGCAAAAATGTATTTGAAAAAAAATGTTTTTTTTCAAAACGTGTTTATTAAACAAGATTTTTTTTCTTATTTTAGGGGTTGGGGGGGGGTCCTACTTTAAAACTAAAATCCCGAATATACCCTATTTAGAGGTCTTGTACGCAAAAATGTATTTGAAGAAAAATGTTTCTTTTCAAAAGTTGTTTAATAAGCAAGAATTTTTTTTTCATATTTCAGGGGATGGGGGGGTCACAATCCTACTTTAAAACTAAAATCCCGAATATACCCTATTAAGAGGTCTTGTGCGCAAAAATGTATTTGAAGAAAAATGTTTTTTTTTTCAAAACGTGTTTAATAAGCAAGATTTTTTTTTTCTTATTTTAGGGGTTGGAGGGGGGTCGCAATACTTATTTTAAAACTAAAATCCCGAATATACCCTATTTAGAGGTCTTGTGCGCAAAAATGTATTTGAAAAAAATGTTTTTTTTTCAAAACGTGTTTAATAAGCAAGATTTTTTTTCTTATTTTAGGGGATGGAGGGGGGTCGCAATACCTACTTTAAAACTAAAATCCCGAATATACCCTATTTAGAGGTCTTGTGCGCAAAAATGTATTTGAAAAAAAATGTTTTTTTTTCAAAACGTGTTTAATAAGCAAGAATTATTTTTTCTTATTTTAGGGGATGGGGGGTCACAATCCTACTTTAAAACTAAATTCCCGAATATACCCTATTTAGAGGTCTTGTGCGCAAAAACAATTTTTTTTTCTTATTTCAGGGGATGGGGGGGTTGCAATCCTACTTTAAAACTAAAATCCCGAATATACCCTATTTAGAGGTCTTGTGCGCAAAAATGTATCTAAAAAAAAATGTTTCTTTTCAAAACGTGTTTAATAAGCAAGAATTATTTTTTCTTATTTTAGGGGATGGGGGGTCACAATCCTACTTTAAAACTAAAATCTCGAATATACCCTATTTAGAGGTCTTGTGCGCAAAAATGTGTTTGAAGAAAAATGTTTCTCTTCAAAAGATGTTTAATGAGCAAGAATTTTTTTTCTTATTTCAGTTGATAGGGGGGTCGCAATCCTACTTTAAAACTAAAATCCCGAATATACCCTATTTAGAGGTCTTGTGCGCAAAAATGTATTTAAAAAAAATGTTTCTTTTCAAAACGTGTTTAATAAGCAAGAATTATTTTTTCTTATTTTAGGGGATGGGGGGGGGGTCGCAATACCTACTTTAAAACTAAAATCCCGAATATACCCTATTTAGAGGTCTTGTGCGCAAAAATGTATTTGGAAAAAAAATGTTTTTTTTTCAAAACGTGTTTAATAAGCAATAATTTTTTTTTCTTATTTTAGGGGTTGGGGGGGGGGGTCGCAATACCTACTTTAAAACTAAAATCCCGAATATACCCTATTTAGAGGTCTTGTGCGCAAAAATGTATTTGAAGAAAAATGTTTCTCTTCAAAAGATGTTTAATAAGCAATAATTTTTTTTCTTCTTTATTTTTTTATTATTATAGGGGGGTCGCATTCCTACTTTAAAATTAAAATCCCAAATATACCCTATTTAGAGGTCTTGTGCGCAAAAATGTATTTGAAGGAAAATGTTTCTTTTAAAAACGTGTTTAATAAGCATGAATTTTTTTTTCTTATTTTAGGGGATGGGGGGGTCGCAATCCTACTTTAAAACTAAAATCCCGAATATACCCTATTAAGAGGTCTTGTGCGCAAAAATGTATTTGAAAAAAAATGTTTTTTTTCAAAACGTGTTTAATAAACAAGATTTTTTTTCTTATTTTAGGGGTTGGGGGGGGGTCGCAATACCTACTTTAAAACTAAAATCCCGAATATACCCTATTTAGAGGTCTTGTACGCAAAAATGTATTTGAAGAAAAATGTTTCTTTTCAAAAGTTGTTTAATAAGCAAGAATTTTTTTTTCATATTTCAGGGGATGGGGGGGTCACAATCCTACTTTAAAACTAAAATCCCGAATATACCCTATTTAAAGGTCTTGTGCGCAAAAATGTATCTAAAAAAAAGTGTTTCTTTTCAAAACGTGTTTAATAAGCAATAATTATTTTTTCTTATTTTAGGGGATGGGGGGTCACAATCCTACTTTAAAACTAAAATCCCGAATATACCCTATTTAGAGGTCTTGTGCGCAAAAATGTATCTAAAAAAAAGTGTTTCTTTTCAAAACGTGTTTAATAAGCAATAATTATTTTTTCTTATTTTAGGGGATGGGGGGTCACAATCCTACTTTAAAACTAAAATCCCGAATATACCCTATTTAGAGGTCTTGTGCGCAAAAATGTATCTAAAAAAAAGTGTTTCTTTTCAAAACGTGTTTAATAAGCAATAATTATTTTTTCTTATTTTAGGGGATGGGGGGTCACAATCCTACTTTAAAACTAAAATCCCGAATATACCCTATTTAGAGGTCTTGTGCGCAAAAATGTATCTAAAAAAAAATGTTTCTTTTCAAAACGTGTTTAATAAGCAAGAATTTTTTTTCATATTTCAGGGGATGGTGGGGTCACAATCTTACTTTAAAACTAAAATCCCGAATATACCCTATTTAGAGGTCTTGTGCGCAAAAATGTATTTGAAAGGAAATGTTTCTTTTCAAAACGTGTTTAATAAGCAAGACTTTTTTTTTCTTATTTCAGGGGATGGGGGGGTCACAAATCTACTTTAAAACTAAAATCCCGAATATACCCTATTTAGAGGTCTTGTGCGCAAAAATGTATTTGAAGAAAAATGTTTCTCTTCAAAAGATGTTTAATAAACAAGAATTTTTTTTCTTATTTCAGGGGATGGGGGGGGTCGCAATCCTACTTTAAAACTAAAATCCCGAATATACCCTATTTAGAGGTCTTGTGCGCAAAAATGTATTTAAAAAAAAATGTTTCTTTTCAAAACGTGTTTAATAAGCAAGAAATATTTTTTCTTATTTTAGGGGATGGGGGGGGTCGCAATACCTACTTTAAAACTAAAATCCCGAATATACCCTATTTAGAGGTCTTGTGCGCAAAAATGTATTTGGAAAAAAAATGTTTTTTTTCAAAACGTGTTTAATAAGCAATAATTTCTTTTTCTTATTTTAGGGGTTGGGGGGGGGGGGGGGTCGCAATACCTACTTTAAAACTAAAATCCCGAATATACCCTATTTAGAGGTCTTGTGCGCAAAAATGTATTTGAAGGAAAATGTTTCCCTTCAAAAGATGTTTAATAAGCAATAATTTTTTTCTTATTTATTTTTTTATTATTATAGGGGGGTCGCATTCCTACTTTAAAATTAAAATCCCAAATATACCCTATTTAGAGGTCTTGTGCGCAAAAATGTATTTGAAGAAAAATGTTTCTTTTAAAAACGTGTTTAATAAGCAAGAATTTTTATTTCTTATTTCAGGGGATGGGACGGTCGCAATCCCACTTTAAAACTAAAATCCCGAATATACCCTATTTAGAGGTCTTGTGCGCAAAAATGTATTTGAAGAAAAATGTTTCTTTTCAAAACGTGTTTTATAAGCAAGAATTTTTTTATTTTATTTCAGGGGTTGGGGGGTCACAATCCTACTTTAAAACTAAAATCCCGAATATACTCTATTTAGAGGTCTTGTGCGCAAAAATGTATTTGAAGAAAAATGTTTCTTTTCAAAAGATGTTTAATAAGCATGAATTTTTTTTTCTTATTTTAGGGGATGGGGGGTCGCAATCCTACTTTAAAACTAAAATCCCGAATATACCCTATTAAGAGGTCTTGTGCGCAAAAATGTATTTGAAAAAAAATGTTTTTTTTCAAAACGTGTTTAATAAACAAGATTTTTTTTCTTATTTTAGGGGTTGGGGGGGGGGTCCTACTTTAAAACTAAAATCCCGAATATACCCTATTTAGAGGTCTTGTACGCAAAAATGTATTTGAAGAAAAATGTTTCTTTTCAAAAGTTGTTTAATAAGCAAGAATTTTTTTTTCATATTTCAGGGGATGGGGGGGGTCACAATCCTACTTTAAAACTAAAATCCCGAATATACCCTATTAAGAGGTCTTGTGCGCAAAAATGTATTTGAAGAAAAATGTTTTTTTTTCAAAACGTGTTTAATAAGCAAGATTTTTTTTTTCTTATTTTAGGGGTTGGAGGGGGGTCGCAATACTTATTTTAAAACTAAAATCCCGAATATACCCTATTTAGAGGTCTTGTGCGCAAAAATGTATTTGAAAAAAAATGTTTTTTTTTCAAAACGTGTTTAATAAGCAAGATTTTTTTTTCTTATTTTAGGGGATGGAGGGGGGTCGCAATACCTACTTTAAAACTAAAATCCCGAATATACCCTATTTAGAGGTCTTGTGCGCAAAAATGTATTTGAAAAAAAATGTTTTTTTTTCAAAACGTGTTTAATAAGCAAGAATTATTTTTTCTTATTTTAGGGGATGGGGGGTCACAATCCTACTTTAAAACTAAATTCCCGAATATACCCTATTTAGAGGTCTTGTGCGCAAAAACAATTTTTTTTTCTTATTTCAGGGGATGGGGGGGTTGCAATCCTACTTTAAAACTAAAATCCCGAATATACCCTATTTAGAGGTCTTGTGCGCAAAAATGTATCTAAAAAAAAATGTTTCTTTTCAAAACGTGTTTAATAAGCAAGAATTATTTTTTCTTATTTTAGGGGATGGGGGGTCACAATCCTACTTTAAAACTAAAATCTCGAATATACCCTATTTAGAGGTCTTGTGCGCAAAAATGTGTTTGAAGAAAAATGTTTCTCTTCAAAAGATGTTTAATGAGCAAGAATTTTTTTTCTTATTTCAGGGGATAGGGGGGTCGCATTCCTACTTTAAAATTAAAATCCCAAATATACCCTATTTAGAGGTCTTGTGCGCAAAAATGTATTTGAAGGAAAATGTTTCTTTTAAAAACGTGTTTAATAAGCATGAATTTTTTTTTCTTATTTTAGGGGATGGGGGGGTCGCAATCCTACTTTAAAACTAAAATCCCGAATATACCCTATTTAGAGGTCTTGTGCGCAAAAATGTATTTGGAAAAAAAATGTTTTTTTTTCAAAACGTGTTTAATAAGCAATAATTTTTTTTTCTTATTTTAGGGGTTGGGGGGGGGGGGTCGCAATACCTACTTTAAAACTAAAATCCCGAATATACCCTATTTAAAGGTCTTGTGCGCAAAAATGTATCTAAAAAAAGTGTTTCTTTTCAAAACGTGTTTAATAAGCAATAATTATTTTTTCTTATTTTAGGGGATGGGGGGTCACAATCCTACTTTAAAACTAAAATCCCGAATATACCCTATTTAGAGGTCTTGTGCGCAAAAATGTATCTAAAAAAAAGTGTTTCTTTTCAAAACGTGTTTAATAAGCAATAATTATTTTTTCTTATTTTAGGGGATGGGGGGTCACAATCCTACTTTAAAACTAAATTCCCGAATATACCCTATTTAGAGGTCTTGTGCGCAAAAATGTATCTAAAAAAAGTGTTTCTTTTCAAAACGTGTTTAATAAGCAATAATTATTTTTTCTTATTTTAGGGGATGGGGGGTCACAATCCTACTTTAAAACTAAAATCCCGAATATACCCTATTTAGAGGTCTTGTGCGCAAAAATGTATCTAAAAAAAAGTGTTTCTTTTCAAAACGTGTTTAATAAGCAATAATTATTTTTTCTTATTTTAGGGGATGGGGGGTCACAATCCTACTTTAAAACTAAAATCCCGAATATACCCTATTTAGAGGTCTTGTGCGCAAAAATGTATTTAAAAAAAAATGTTTCTTTTCAAAACGTGTTTAATAAGCAAGAATTTTTTTTCATATTTCAGGGGATGGTGGGGTCACAATCTTACTTTAAAACTAAAATCCCGAATATACCCTATTTAGAGGTCTTGTGCGCAAAAATGTATTTGAAAGGAAATGTTTCTTTTCAAAACGTGTTTAATAAGCAAGACTTTTTTTTTCTTATTTCAGGGGATGGGGGGGTCACAAATCTACTTTAAAACTAAAATCCCGAATATACCCTATTTAGAGGTCTTGTGCGCAAAAATGTATTTGAAGAAAAATGTTTCTCTTCAAAAGATGTTTAATAAGCAAGAATTTTTTTTCTTATTTCAGGGGATGGGGGGTCGCAATCCTACTTTAAAACTAAAATCCCGAATATACCCTATTTAGAGGTCTTGTGCGCAAAAATGTATTTAAAAAAAAATGTTTCTTTTCAAAACGTGTTTAATAAGCAAGAAATATTTTTTCTTATTTTAGGGGATGGGGGGGGGTCGCAATACCTACTTTAAAACTAAAATCCCGAATATACCCTATTTAGAGGTCTTGTGCGCAAAAATGTATTTGGAAAAAAAATGTTTTTTTTCAAAACGTGTTTAATAAGCAATAATTTCTTTTTCTTATTTTAGGGGTTGGGGGGGGGGGGGTCGCAATACCTACTTTAAAACTAAAATCCCGAATATACCCTATTTAGAGGTCTTGTGCGCAAAAATGTATTTGAAGGAAAATGTTTCTCTTCAAAAGATGTTTAATAAGCAATAATTTTTTTCTTATTTATTTTTTTATTATTATAGGGGGGTCGCATTCCTACTTTAAAATTAAAATCCCAATTATACCCTATTTAGAGGTCTTGTGCGCAAAAATGTATTTGAAGAAAAATGTTTCTTTTAAAAACGTGTTTAATAAGCAAGAATTTTTATTTCTTATTTCAGGGGATGGGACGGTCGCAATCCCACTTTAAAACTAAAATCCCGAATATACCCTATTTAGAGGTCTTGTGCGCAAAAATGTATTTGAAGAAAAATGTTTCTTTTCAAAACGTGTTTTATAAGCAAGAATTTTTTTATTTTATTTCAGGGGTTGGGGGGTCACAATCCTACTTTAAAACTAAAATCCCGAATATACTCTATTTAGAGGTCTTGTGCGCAAAAATGTATTTGAAGAAAAATGTTTCTTTTCAAAAGATGTTTAATAAGCATGAATTTTTTTTTCTTATTTTAGGGGATGGGGGGGTCGCAATCCTACTTTAAAACTAAAATCCCGAATATACCCTATTAAGAGGTCTTGTGCGCAAAAATGTATTTGAAAAAAAATGTTTTTTTTCAAAACGTGTTTAATAAACAAGATTTTTTTCTTATTTTAGGGGTTGGGGGGGGGTCCTACTTTAAAACTAAAATCCCGAATATACCCTATTTAGAGGTCTTGTACGCAAAAATGTATTTGAAGAAAAATGTTTCTTTTCAAAAGTTGTTTAATAAGCAAGAATTTTTTTTTCATATTTCAGGGGATGGGGGGGTCACAATCCTACTTTAAAACTAAAATCCCGAATATACCCTATTAAGAGGTCTTGTGCGCAAAATGTATTTGAAGAAAAATGTTTTTTTTTCAAAACGTGTTTAATAAGCAAGATTTTTTTTTTCTTATTTTAGGGGTTGGAGGGGGGTCGCAATACTTATTTTAAAACTAAAATCCCGAATATACCCTATTTAGAGGTCTTGTGCGCAAAAATGTATTTGAAAAAAAAATTTTCTTTTCAAAAGTTGTTTAATAAGCAAGAATTTTTTTTCATATTTCAGAGGATGGGGGGGTCACAATCCTACTTTAAAACTAAAATCCCGAATATACCCTATTTAGAGGTCTTGTGCGCAAAAATGTATTTGAAAAAAAATGTTTCTTTTCAAAACGTGTTTAATAAGCAAGAATTTTTTTATTTATTTCAGGGGATGGGGGGGTTCACAATCCTACTTTAAAACTACCCAACTAACATTTATAGTAGCGGCTACATGTTCTAAATGCTTTGCTACTTTCTTATAGTAGAAATGTGGTGATCCCAACCAAAATTTGTTACTTTTTAGTTCTAACTACTATTTAGTATCAGGAAATAGTAGATGTTTCGTAAAAACGACCCTCTAAACTACTTCATAGGATTGTTTCTTGATAGTCGATTCTGATAGTCTTCTCTACCACAATAGGACGTTGCTAAAGTTTTACTTTCTTTTTAGTCGTTATTTCGTAGTCGCCCTGACTTTTATATCCTACTTAATTACCACTAGAAAGTTAAGCTTCATTGGAGTCCCAAACAAGTGTATCCGACAACTACATTATAACTTTAATTTTTACCACAAAAGTTTGTGACATCATAGTAACATCTGATGTAACAATGTAGACAAAATAACTTTTTGGATCAACTTTAAAGCCCCAACTACTTTCAAGTAACCTTTTCGACTATCAGGGAATAAAGTTTGGGACGCCATGTTTTTATGTAAGAAAGAAAATTTAATATTTTTGTTGTCGTTTTATGAGCTCATATTAAAGAGCCATACTATTTTATAAACAAATTAGTTGAAGCTTACCAAAAATGCTCTTCTTAAGCACCATTTGTTGGAGTTAACTGTCGATTATGAAAACATAACCTCCAAAATCACAACACAAAAATTCCATCAGCTACCAGAAAACGGCTCAATTTTACGGGCGCACCGGTTTTTTGCAATATATATAATGCATGTTATACAAAAAACTTTGCGTCGCACTCGAATTTTGATCCTCTGCTCGTAAATTCTCACACTTTTGGATAACATAGTTCATATTATAACCATAACCAAACAAAAAAACTAAGCGAGTCTGTTTACTGTTGTGTCCACCATATTGTGTAACAATTCTACCAAAAAGAAACGATTATATTATTTGCAACTACATCGCAACTTTTATGCCATTACGGAAAAAAAACAGCCTCTACGACGTAGTAGATACCTGGCTACGACGTAGTAGTGTAGTTGTTACTACAGTGACTTTAAACACTTGGCCAAGTAGTTATAACCAGAAATTGGTTCCCCACTTAGGGAATTATAACGTCGCTGTATGGTATACTGAGACGTAGCGGGAGTACGTTGCGGTTACTTTTAAGAAATTCTTTCTAGTTGGGGTTTCGTCGTTACAACTTTAATTGTTTGTTGGGTAAAATCCCGAATATACCCTATTTAGAGATCTTGTGCGCAAAAATGTATTTGAAGAAAAATGTTTCTTTTCAAAAGATCTTTAATAAGCAAGAATGATTTTTTTTCTTATTTCAGGGGATGGGGGGGTCGCAATCCTACTTTAAAACTAAAATCCCGAATATACCCTATTTGGAGGTCTTGTGCGCAAAAATGTATTTGAAGAAAAAATGTTTCTTTTCAAAACTTGTTTAACAAGCAAGAATTTTTTTTTCTTATTGCAGGGGTTGGGGGGGGGTCGCAATACCACTTTAAAACTAAAATCATGAATAAACCCTATTTAGAGGTCTTGTGCGCAAAAATATATTTGAAAAAAAATGTTTCTTTTCAAAACGTGTTTAATCAGCAAGAATTTTTTTTTCATATTTCAGGGGATGGTGGGGTCACAATCTTACTTTAAAACTAAAATCCCGAATATACCCTATTTAGAGGTCTTGTGCGCAAAAATGTATTTGAAAGGAAATGTTTCTTTTCAAAACGTGTTTAATAAGCAAGACTTTTTTTTCTTATTTCAGGGGATGGGGGGGTCACAAATCTACTTTAAAATTAAATCCCGAATATACCCTTTTAGAGGTCTTGTGCGCAAAAATGTATTTGAAGAAAAATGTTTCTCTTCAAAAGATGTTTAATAAGCAAGAATTTTTTTTCTTATTTCAGGGGATGGGGGGGTCGCAATCCTACTTTAAAACTAAAATCCCGAATATACCCTATTTAGAGATCTTGTGCGCAAAAATGTATTTAAAAAAATGTTTCTTTTCAAAACGTGTTTAATAAGCAAGAAATATTTTTTCTTATTTTAGGGGATGGGGGGGGGGTCGCAATACCTACTTTAAAACTAAAATCCCGAATATACCCTATTTAGAGGTCTTGTGCGCAAAAATGTATTTGGAAAAAAAATGTTTTTTTTCAAAACGTGTTTAATAAGCAAGAATTTTTTTTTCTTATTTTAGGGGATGGGGGGGGGGGTCGCAATACCTACTTTAAAACTAAAATCCCGAATATACCCTATTTAGAGGTCTTGTGCGCAAAAATGTGTTTGAAGAAAAATGTTTCTCTTCAAAAGATGTTTAATAAGCAAGAATTTTTTTTCTTATTTCAGGGGATGGGGGGGTCGCAATCCTACTTTATAATTAAAATCCCGAATATACCCTATTTAGAGGTCTTGTGCGCAAAAATGTATTTGAAGAAAAATGTTTCTTTTAAAAACGTGTTTAATAAGCAATAATTTTTATTTCTTATTTCAGGGGATGGGACGGTCGCAATCCCACTTTAAAACTAAAATCCCGAATATACCCTATTTAGAGGTCTTGTGCGCAAAAATGTATTTGAAGAAAAATGTTTCTTTTCAAAACGTGTTTTATAAGCAAGAATTTTTTTATTTTATTTCAGGGGTTGGGGGGGTCACAATCCTACTTTAAAACTAAAATCCCGAATATACCCTATTTAGAGGTCTTGTGCGCAAAAATTTAGCAAAAAAAAAATGTTTCTTTTCAAAACGTGTTTAATAAGCAAGAATTTTTTTTTCTAATTTCAGGGGATGGGGGGGGTTGCAATCCTACTTTAAAACTAAAATCCCGAATATACCCTATTTAGAGGTCTTGTGCGCAAAAATGTATCTAAAAAAAAATGTTTCTTTTCAAAACGTGTTTAATAAGCAAGAATTTTTTTTTCTTATTTCAGGGGATAGGGGGGTCGCAATCCTACTTTAAAACTAAAATCCCGAATATACCCTATTTAGAGGTCTTGTGCGCCAAAATGTATTTTAAAAAAATGTTTCTTTTCAAAACGTGTTTAATAAGCAAGAATTATTTTTTCTTATTTTAGGGGTTGGGGGGGGGGGTCGCAATACCTACTTTAAAACTAAAATCCCGAATATACCCTATTTAGAGGTCTTGTGCGCAAACATGTATTTGGAAAAAAAATGTTTTTTTTCAAAACGTGTTTAATAAGCAAGAATTTTTTTTTCTTATTTTAGGGGTTGGGGGGGGGGGGTCGCAATACCTACTTTAAAACTAAAATCCCGAATATACCCTATTTAGAGGTCTTGTGCGCAAAAATGTATTTGAAGAAAAATGTTTCTTTTAAAAACGTGTTTAATAAGCAAGAATTTTTATTTCTTATTTCAGGGGATGGGACGGTCGCAATCCCACTTTAAAACTAAAATCCCGAATATACCCTATTTAGAGGTCTTGTGCGCAAAAATGTATATGAAGAAAAATGTTTCTTTTCAAAACGTGTTTTATAAGCAAGAATTTTTTTATTTTATTTCAGGGGTTGGGGGGGTCACAATCCTACTTTAAAACTAAAATCCCGAATATACTCTATTTGTCTTGTGCGCAAAAAGGTATTTGAAGAAAAATGTTTCTTTTCAAAAGATGTTTAATAAGCAAGAATTTTTTTTTCATATTTCAGGGGATGGGGGGGTCACAATCCTACTTTAAAACTAAAATCCCGAATATACCCTATTAAGAGGTCTTGTGCGCAAAAATGTATTTGAAGAAAAATGTTTTTTTTTCAAAACGTGTTTAATAAGCAAGATTTTTTTTTTCTTATTTTAGGGGATGGAGGGGGGGTCGCAATACCTATTTTAAAACTAAAATCCCGAATATACCCTATTTAGAGGTCTTGTGCGCAAAAATGTATTTAAAGAAAAATGTTTCTTTTCAAAAGATGTTTAATAAGCAAGAATTTTTTTTCATATTTCAGGGGATGGGGGGGTCACAATCCTACTTTAAAATTAAAATCCCGAATATACCCTATTTAGAGGTCTTGTGCGCAAAAATGTATTTGAAAAAAAATGTTTCTTTTCAAAACGTGTTTAATAAGCAAGAATTTTTTTATTTATTTCAGGGGATGGGGGGGTTCACAATCCTACTTTAAAACTAAAATCCCGAATATACCCTATTTAGAGATCTTGTGCGCAAAAATGTATTTGAAGAAAAATGTTTCTTTTCAAAAGATGTTTAATAAACAAGAATAATTTTTTTTCTTATTTCAGGGGATGGGGGGGTCGCAATCCTACTTTAAAACTAAAATCCCGAATATACCCTATTTAGAGGTCTTGTGCGCAAAAATGTATTTGAAGAAAAAATGTTTCTTTTCAAAACTTGTTTAACAAGCAAGAATTTTTTTTTTTTATTTCAGGGGTTGGGGGGGGGTCGCAATCCCACTTTAAAACTAAAATCATGACTAAACCATATTTAGAGGTCTTGTGCGCAAAAATATATTTGAAAAAAAAAATGTTTCTTTTCAAAACGTGTTTAATAAGCAAGATTTTTTTTTCATATTTCAGGGGATGGTGGGGTCACAATCCTACTTTAAAACTAAAATCCCGAATATACCCTATTTAGAGGTCTTGCGTGCAAAAATGTATTTAAAAGGAAATGTTTCTTTTCAAAATGTGTTTAATAAGCAAGAATTTTTTTTTCTTATTTCAGGGGATGGGGGGGTCACAATCCTACTTTAAAAATAAAATCCCGAATATACCCTATTTAGAGGTCTTGTGCGCAAAAATGTACTTGAAAAAAAATGTTTCTTTTCAAAACGTGTTTAATAAGCAAGAATTATTTTTTCTTATTTTAGGGGATGGGGGGTCACAATCCTACTTTAAAACTAAAATCCCGAATATACCCTATTTAGAGGTCTTGTGCGCAAAAATGTATTTGAAAAAAAATGTTTCTCTTCAAAACGTGTTTATTAAGCAAGATTTTTTTTTCTTATTTCGGGGGATGGGGGTGTCGCAATCCTACTTTAAAAATAAAATTCCGAATATACCCTATTTAGAGGTCTTGTGCGCAAAAATGTATTTGAAAGGAAATGTTTCTTTTCAAAACGTGTTTAATAAGCAAGAATTTTTTTTTCTTATTTCAGGGGATGGGGGGATCACAATCCTACTTTAAAACTAAAATCCCGAATATACCCTATTTAGAGGTCTTGTGCGCAAAAATGTATTTGAAGAAAAGTGTTTCTCGTCAAAAGATGTTTAATAAGCAAGAATTTTTTTTCTTATTTCAGGGTATGGGGGGGTCGCAATCCTACTTTAAAACTAAAATCCCGAATATACCCTATTTACAGGTCTTGTGCGCAAAAATGTATTTGAAGAAAAATGTTTCTTTTCAAAAGATGTTTAAAAAGCAAGATTTTTTTTTCTTATTTCAGGGGATGGGGGGGTCGCAATCCTACTTTAAAACTAAAATCCCGAATATACCCTATTTAGAGGTCTTGTGCGCAAAAATGTATTTGAAGAAAAATGTTTCTTTTCAAAAGATGTTTAATAAGCAAGAACTGTTTTTCTTTTTTCAGGGGATGGGGGGGTCGCAATCCTACTTTAAAACTAAAATCCCGAATATACCCTATTTAGAGGTCTTGTGCGCAAAAATGTATTTAAAGAAAAATGTTTCTTTTCAAAAGATGTTTAATAAGCAAGAATTTTTTTTCATATTTCAGGGGATGGGGGGGTCACAATCCTACTTTAAAATTAAAATCCCGAATATACCCTATTTAGAGGTCTTGTGCGCAAAAATGTATTTGAAAAAAAATGTTTCTTTTCAAAACGTGTTTAATAAGCAAGAATTTTTTTATTTATTTCAGGGGATGGGGGGGTTCACAATCCTACTTTAAAACTAAAATCCCGAATATACCCTATTTAGAGATCTTGTGCGCAAAAATGTATTTGAAGAAAAATGTTTCTTTTCAAAAGATGTTTAATAAACAAGAATAATTTTTTTTCTTATTTCAGGGGATGGGGGGGTCGCAATCCTACTTTAAAACTAAAATCCCGAATATACCCTATTTAGAGGTCTTGTGCGCAAAAATGTATTTGAAGAAAAAATGTTTCTTTTCAAAACTTGTTTAACAAGCAAGAATTTTTTTTTTTTATTTCAGGGGTTGGGGGGGGGTCGCAATCCCACTTTAAAACTAAAATCATGACTAAACCATATTTAGAGGTCTTGTGCGCAAAAATATATTTGAAAAAAAAAATGTTTCTTTTCAAAACGTGTTTAATAAGCAAGATTTTTTTTTCATATTTCAGGGGATGGTGGGGTCACAATCCTACTTTAAAACTAAAATCCCGAATATACCCTATTTAGAGGTCTTGCGTGCAAAAATGTATTTAAAAGGAAATGTTTCTTTTCAAAATGTGTTTAATAAGCAAGAATTTTTTTTTCTTATTTCAGGGGATGGGGGGGTCACAATCCTACTTTAAAAATAAAATCACGAATATACCCTATTTAGAGGTCTTGTGCGCAAAAATGTACTTGAAAAAAAATGTTTCTTTTCAAAACGTGTTTAATAAGCAAGAATTATTTTTTCTTATTTTAGGGGATGGGGGGTCACAATCCTACTTTAAAACTAAAATCCCGAATATACCCTATTTAGAGGTCTTGTGCGCAAAAATGTATTTGAAAAAAAATGTTTCTCTTCAAAACGTGTTTATTAAGCAAGATTTTTTTTTCTTATTTCGGGGGATGGGGGTGTCGCAATCCTACTTTAAAAATAAAATTCCGAATATACCCTATTTAGAGGTCTTGTGCGCAAAAATGTATTTGAAAGGAAATGTTTCTTTTCAAAACGTGTTTAATAAGCAAGAATTTTTTTTTCTTATTTCAGGGGATGGGGGGATCACAATCCTACTTTAAAACTAAAATCCCGAATATACCCTATTTAGAGGTCTTGTGCGCAAAAATGTATTTGAAGAAAAGTGTTTCTCTTCAAAAGATGTTTAATAAGCAAGAATTTTTTTTCTTATTTCAGGGTATGGGGGGGTCGCAATCCTACTTTAAAACTAAAATCCCGAATATACCCTATTTACAGGTCTTGTGCGCAAAAATGTATTTGAAGAAAAATGTTTCTTTTCAAAAGATGTTTAAAAAGCAAGATTTTTTTTTCTTATTTCAGGGGATGGGGGGGTCGCAATCCTACTTTAAAACTAAAATCCCGAATATACCCTATTTAGAGGTCTTGTGCGCAAAAATGTATTTGAAGAAAAATGTTTCTTTTCAAAAGATGTTTAATAAGCAAGAATTGTTTTTCTTTTTTCAGGGGATGGGGGGGTCGCAATCCTACTTTAAAACTAAAATCCCGAATATACCCTATTTAGAGGTCTTGTGCTCAAAAATGTATTTGAAGAAAAATATTTCTCTTCAAAAGATGTTTAATAAGCAAGAATTTTTTTGTTATTTCAGGGGTTGGGGGGTCGCAATCCTACTTTAAAACTAAAATTCCGAATATACCCTATTTGGAGGTCTTGTGCGCAAAAATGTATTTGAAAAAAAATGTTTCTTTTCAAAACGTGTTTAATAAGCAAGAACTTTTTTTTCTTATTTCAGGGGATGGGGGGGTCACAATCCTACTTTAAAACTAAAATCCCGAATATACCCTATTTAGAGGTCTTGTGCGCAAAAATGTATTTGAAGAAAAATGTTTCTCTTCAAAAGATGTTTAATAAGCAAGAATTTTTTTCTTATTTCAGAGGATGGGGGGGTTGCAATCCTACTTTAAAACTAAAATTCCGAATATACCCTATTTAGAGGTCTTGTGCGCAAAAATGTATTTAAAAAAAATGTTTCTTTTCAAAACGTGTTTAATAAGCAAGAATTATTTTTTCTTATTTCGGGGGATGGGGGTGTCGCAATCCTACTTTAAAAATAAAATTCCGAATATACCCTATTTAGAGGTCTTGTGCGCAAAAATGTATTTAAAAGGAAATGTTTCTTTTCAAAACGTGTTTAATAAGCAAGAATTTTTTTTTCTTATTTCAGGGGATGGGGGGATCACAATCCTACTTTAAAACTAAAATCCCGAATATACCCTATTTAGAGGTCTTGTGCGCAAAAATGTATTTGAAGAAAAGTGTTTCTCTTCAAAAGATGTTTAATAAGCAAGAATTTTTTTTCTTATTTCAGGGTATGGGGGGGTCGCAATCCTACTTTAAAACTAAAATCCCGAATATACCCTATTTAGAGGTCTTGTGCGCAAAAATGTATTTGAAGAAAAATGTTTCTTTTCAAAAGATGTTTAAAAAGCAAGATTTTTTTTTCTTATTTCAGGGGATGGGGGGGTCGCAATCTTACTTTAAAACTAAAATCCCGAATATACCCTATTTAGAGGTCTTGTGCGCAAAAATGTATTTGAAGAAAAATGTTTCTTTTCAAAAGATGTTTAATAAGCAAGAATTGTTTTTCTTTTTTCAGGGGATGGGGGGGGTCGCAATCCTACTTTAAAACTAAAATCCCGAATATACCCTATTTAGAGGTCTTGTGCGCAAAAATGTATTTGAAGAAAAATATTTCTCTTCAAAAGATGTTTAATAAGCAAGAATTTTTTTTGTTATTTCAGGGGTTGGGGGGTCGCAATCCTACTTTAAAACTAAAATTCCGAATATACCCTATTTAGATGTCTTGTGCGCAAAAATGTATTTGAAAAAAAATGTTTCTTTTCAAAACGTGTTTAATAAGCAAGAACTTTTTTTTCTTATTTCAGGGGATGGGGGGGTCACAATCCTACTTTAAAACTAAAATCCCGAATATACCCTATTTAGAGGTCTTGTGCGCAAAAATGTATTTGAAGAAAAATGTTTCTCTTCAAAAGATGTTTAATAAGCAAGAATTTTTTTCTTATTTCAGAGGATGGGGGGGTTGCAATCCTACTTTAAAACTAAAATTCCGAATATACCCTATTTAGAGGTCTTGTGCGCAAAAATGTATTTAAAAAAAATGTTTCTTTTCAAAACGTGTTTAATAAGCAAGAATTATTTTTCTTATTTTAGGGGATGGGGGGGTCACAATCCTACTTTAAAATTAAAATTCCGAATATACCCTATTTAGAGGTCTTGTGCGCAAAAATGTATTTGGAAAAAAAATGTTTCTTTTCAAAACGTGTTTAATAAGCAAAAATTTTTTTTCTTATTTCAGGGGATGGGGGGTCACAATCCTACTTTAAATATAAAATCCCGAATATTCCCTATTTAGAGGTCTTGTGCGCAAAAATGTATTTAAAGAAAAATGTTTCTTTTCAATAGGTGTTTAATAAGCAAGAATTTTATTTTCTTATTTCAGGGGATGGGGGGGTCGCAATCCTACTTTAAAACTAAAATCCCGAATATACCCCATTTAGAAAAATTCTTGCTTATTAAACATCTTTTGAAAAAAAACATTTTTCTTCAAATAATATTCGGGATTTTAATTTTAAAGTATGTATTGCGACCCTCCCCCATCCCCTAAAATAAGAAAAAAAAATTCTTGGTTATTAACCTCGTTTTGAAAAAAAACATTTTTCTTCAAATACATTTTTGCGCACAAGACCTCTAAATAGGGTATATTCGGGATTTTAGTTTTAAAGTAGGATTGTGACCCCCCCCCCCATCCCCTGAAATAAAAAAAAAATCTTGCTTATTAAACATCTTTTGAAAAGAAACATTTTTCTTCAAAATACATTTTTGCGCACAAGACCTCTAAATAGGGTATATTCGGGATTTTAATTTTAAAGTAGGATTGTGACCCCCCCATCCCCCGAAATAAGAAAAACAAATTCTTGCTTATTAAACACGTTTTGAAAAGAAACATTTTATTTCAAATACATTTTTGCGCACAAGACGTCTAAATAGGGTATATTCGGGATTTTAGTTTTAAAGCGGGATTGTGACCCCCCCAACCCCTGAAATATGAAAAAAGAATTCTTGCTTATTAAACATCTTTTGAAAAGAAACATTTTTGCGCACTAGACCTCGAAATAGGGTATATTTGGGATTTTAGTTTTAAAGTAGGTATTGCGACCCCCCATCCCCTAAAATAAGAACAAAAATTCTTGCTTTTGAAAAGAAACATTTTTTTTCAAATACATTTTTGCGCACAAGACCTCTAAATAGGGTATATTCGGGATTTTAGTTTTAAAGTAGGTATTGCGACCCCCCCCCTATCCCCTAAAATAAGAAAAAAAAAATCTTGTTTATTAAACACGTTTTGAAAAAAAACATTTTTTTTAAAATACATTTTTGCGCACAAGACCTCTTAATAGGGTATATTCGGGATTTTAGTTTTAAAGTAGGATTGAGACCCCCCATCCCATGAAATATGAAAAAAAAAATTCTTGCTATTAAACATCTTTTGAAAAGAAACATTTTTCTTCAAATACATTTTTGCGCACAAGACCTCTAAATAGAGTATATTCGGGATTTTAGTTTTAAAGTAGGATTGTTACCCCCCCATCCCCTGAAATAAGAAAAAAAAATTCTTGCTTATCGAACACGTTCTAGAAAGAAACATTTTTTTTCAAATACATTTTTGAGCACAAGACCTCTAAATAGGGTATATTCGGGATTTTAGTTTTCAAGTAGATATTGCGACCCCACCCCCCATCCCCTAAAATAAGAAAAAAAAATTCTTGCTTATTAAACACGTTTTGAAAAAAACCATTTTTTTCAAATACATTTTTGCACACAAGACCTCTAAATAGGGTATATTCGGGATTTTAGTTTTAAAGTAGGATTGTGACCCCCCCAACCCCTGAAATATGAAAAAAAAATTCTTGCTTATTAAACATCTTTTGAAAAGAAACATTTTTCTTCAATTACAATTTTGCGCACAAGACATCTAAATAGGGTATATTCGGGATTTTAGTTTTAAAGTAGGTATTGCGACCCCCCCCCAACCCCTAAAATAAGAAAAAAAATTCTTGCTTATTAAACACGATTTGAAAAAAATATATTTTTTTTCAAATACATTTTTGCGCACAAGACCTCTTAATAGGGTATATTCGGGATTTTAGTTTTAAAGTAGGATTGCGACCCCCCCCCATCCCCTGAAATAAGAAAAAAAAATTTTTGCTTATTAAACATCTTTTGAAAGGAAACATTTTTCTTCAAATACATTTTTGCGCACAAGACCTCTAAAAAGGGTATATTCGGGATTTTAGCTTTAAAGTAGGATTGGGACCCCCCATCCCCTGAAATAAGAACAAAAATTCTTGCTTATTAAACACGTTTTGAAAAGAAACATTTTTTTAAAATACATTTTTGCGCGAAAGACCTCTAAATAGGGTATATTCGGGATTTTAGTTTTAAAGTAGGATTGAGACCCCCCCATCCTATGAAATATGAAAAAAAAAATTCTTGCTTATTAAACATCTTTTGAAAAGAAACATTTTAATTTAAATACATTTTTGCGCACAAGACCTTTAAATAGAGTATATTCGGGATTTTAATTTTAAAGTAGGATTGTGACCCCCCCATCCCCTGAAATAAGAAAAAAAAATTCTTGCTTATTAAACACGTTTTAAAAAGAAATATTTTTTTTCAAATACATTTTTGCGCACAAGACCTCTAAATAGGGTATATTCGGGATTTTAGTTTTAAAGTAGGTATTGCGACCCACCCTCCATCCCCTAAAATAAGAAAAAAAAATTCTTGCTTATTAAACACGTTTTGAAAAAAGACATTTTTTCAAATACATTTTTGCGCACAAGACCTCTAAATAGGGTATATTCGGGATTTTAGTTTTAAAGTGGGATTGCGACCCCCCCCATCCCCTGAAATAAGAAAAAAAAATTCTTGCTTATTAAACACGTTTTAAAAAGAAACATTTTTCTTCAAATACATTTTTGCGCACAAGACCTCTAAATAGAGTATATTCGGGATTTAATTTTAAAGTAGGATTGTGACCCCCCATCCCCTGAAATAAGAAAAAAAAATTCTTGCTTATTAAACACGTTTTAAAAAGAAACATTTTTTTTTCAAATACATTTTAGCGCACAAGACCTCTAAATAGGGTATATTCGGGATTTTAGTTTTAAAGTAGGTATTGCGACCCCCCCCCCCCCCCCCATCCCCTAAAATAAGAAAAAAAATTCTTGCTTATTAAACACGTTTTGAAAAAAAACATTTTTTTCAAATACATTTTTGCGCACAAGACCTCTAAATAGGGTATATTCGGGATTTTAGTTTTAAAGTGGGATTGCGACCCCCCCCCCATCCCCTGAAATAAGAAAAAAAAATTCTTGCTTATTAAACACGTTTTGAAAAGAACATTTTTTTTCAAATACATCTTTGCGCACAAGACCTCTAAATAGGGTATATTCGGGATTTTAGTTTTAAAGTAGGATGGTGACCCCCCCATCCCCTGAAATATGAAAAAAAAATTCTTGCTTATTAAACACGTTTTGAAAAGAAACATTTTCTTTTAAATACATTTTTGCGCACAAGACCTCTAAATAGGGTATATTCGGGATTTTAGTTTTAAAGTAGGATTGTGACCCCCCCATCCCCTAAAATAAGAAAAAATAATTCTTGCTTATTAAACACGTTTTGAAAAGAAACATTTTTTCCAATACATTTTTGCGCACAAGACCTCTAAATAGGGTATATTCGGGATTTTAGTTTTAAAATAGGATTGCAACCCCCCCATCCCCTGAAATAAGAAAAAAAAATTCTTGCTTATTAAACACGTTTTAAAAAGAAACATTTTTTTTCAAATATATTTTTGCGCACAAGACCTCTAAATAGGGTATATTCGGGATTTTAGTTTTAAAGTAGGATTGCGACCCCCCCATCCCCTGAAATAAGAAAAAAAAATACTTGCTTATTAAACATCTTTTGAAAGGAAACATTTTTCTTCAAATACATGTTTGCGCACAAGACTTCTAAAAAGGGTATATTCGGGATTTTAGCTTTAAAGTAGGATTGTGACCCCCCCCCCCCCCATCCGCTGAAATAAGAAAAATTCTTGCTTATTAAACACGTTTTGAAAAGAAACATTTTTTTTTAATACATTTTTGCGCGCAAGACCTCTAAATAGGGTATATTCGGGATTTTAGTTTTAAAGTAGGATTAAGACCCCCCATCCTATGAAATATGAAAAAAAAATTCTTGCTTATTTAACATCTTTTGAAAAGAAACATTTTAATTTAAATACATTTTTGCGCACAAGACCTCTAAATAGATTATATTCGGGATTTTAATTTTAAAGAAGGATCCCCATCCCCCATCCCCTGAAATAAGAAAAAAAAATTCTTGCTTATTAAACACGTTTTAAAAAGAAACAATTTTTTTCAAATACATTTTTGCGCACAAGACCTCTAAATAGGGTATATTCTGGATTTTAGTTTTAAAGTAGGTATTGCGACCCCCCCCCCATCCCCTAAAATAAAAAAAAATTCTTGCTTATTAAACACGTTTTGAAAAAAAACATTTTTTCAAATACATTTTTGCGCACAAGACCTCTAAAAAGGGTATATTCTGGATTTTAGTTTTAAAGTAGGTATTGCGACCCCCCCCCCCATCCCCTGAAATAAGAAAAAAAAATTCTTGCTTATTAAACACGTTTTGAAAAGAAACATTTTTTTTCAAATACATTTTTGCGTACAAGACCTCTAAATAGGGCATATTCGGGATTTTAGTTTTAAAGTAGGATTGTGACCCCCCCAACCCCTGAAATAAGAAAAAAAAATTCTTGCTTATTAAACACGTTTTGAAAAGAAACATTTTTTTTTTAAACATTTTTGCGCACAAGACCTCTAAATAGGGTATATTTGGGATTTTAGTTTTAAAGTGGGATTGCGACCCCCCCATCCCCTGAAATAAGAAAAAAAAAATCTTGCCTATTAAACACGTTTTGAAAAGAAACATATTTTTTCAAATACATTTTTGCGCACAAGACCTCTAAATAGGGTATATTCGGGATTTTAGTCTTAAAGTAGGATTGTGACCCCCCATCCCCTGAAATAAGAAAAAATATTTTTGCTTATTAAACACGTTTTGAATAAAAACATTTTTTTTCAAATACATTTTTGCGCACAAGACCTCTAAATAGGGTATATTCGGGATTTTAGTCTTAAAGTAGGATTGTGACCCCCCCATCCCTTGAAATAAGAAAAAAAATTTTTGCTTAATTAACACGTTTTGAATAGAAATATTTTGTTTCAAATACATTTTTGCGCCCAAGACCTCTAAATAGGATATATTCGGGATTTTAGTTTTAAAGTAGGATTGTGACCCCCCCATCCCCTGAAATAAGAAAAAAAGTTCTTGCTTATTAAACACGTTTTGAAAAGAAACATTTTTTTTCAAATATATTTTTGCGCACAAGACCTCTAAATAGGGTATATTCGAGATTTGATTTTAAAGTAGGATTGTGACCCCCCCATCCCCTGAAATATGAAAAAAAAATTCTTGCTTATTAAACATCTTTTGAAAAGAAACATTTTTCTTCAAATACATTTTTGCGCACAAGACCTCTTAATAGGGTATATTCGGGATTTTAGTTTTAAAGTAGGTATTGCGACCCCCCCCCCATCCCCTAAAATAAGAAAAAAAATCTTGCTTAATAAACACGTTTTGAAAAAAAAAAAATTTTTCAAATACATTTTTGCGCACAAGACCTCTAAATAGGGTATATTTGGGATTTTAGTTTTAAAGTAGGATTGTGACCCCCCCATCCCCTGAAATAAGAAAAAAAGTTCTTGCTTATTAAACACGTTTTGAAAAGAAACATTTTTTTTCAAGTATATTTTTGCGCACAAGACCTCTAAATAGGATATATTCGGGATTATAATTTTAAAGTGGGATTGCGACCCCCCCATCCCCTGAAATAAGAAAAAAAAATTCTTGCTTATTAAACACGTTTTGAAAAGAAACATTTTTTTTCAAATATATTTTTGCGCACAAGACCTCTAAATAGGATATATTCGGGATTATAATTTTAAAGTAGGATTGTGACCCCCCCAACCCCTGAAATAAGAAAAAAAATTCTTGCCTATTAAACACGTTTTGAAGAGAAACATTTTTCTTCAAATACATTTTTGCGCACAAGACCTCTAAATAGGGTATTTTCGGGATTTTAGTTTTAAAGTAGGTATTGCGACCCCCCCCCCCAACCCCTAAAATAAGAAAAAAAAATCTTGCTTAATAAGCACGTTTTGAAAAAAACCATTTTTTTTCAAGTACATTTTTGCGCACAAGACTAGAGGTCTTGTGCGCAAAAATAGGATATATTCGGGATTTTCATATTAAAGTGGGATTGCGACCCCCCCATCCCCTGAAATAAGAAAAAAAAATTCTTGCTTATTAAACACGTTTTGAAAAGAAACATTTTTTTTTAAATACATTTTTGCGCACAAGACCTCTAAATAGGGTATATTCGGGATTTTAGTTTTAAAGTAGGATTGTGACCCCCCAACCCCTGAAATAAGAAAAAAAAATTCTTGCTTATTAAACACGTTTTGAAAAGAAACATATTTTTTCAAATACATTTTTGCGCACAAGACCTCTAAATAGGGTGAATTCGGGAATTTAGTTTTAAAGTAGGTATTGCGACCCCCCAACCCCTAAAATAAGAAAAAAAAATTCTTGCTTATTAAACACGTTTTGAAAAGAAACATTTTTTTTAAATACATTTTTGCGCACAAGACCTTTAAATAGGGTATATTCGGGATTTTAGTTTTAAAGTAGGATTGTGACCCCCCAACCCCTGAAATATGAAAAAAAAATTCTTGCTTATTAAACACGTTTTGAAAAGAAACATATTTTTTTTTAAATACATTTTTGCGCACAAGACCTCTAAATAGGGTATATTCGGGATTTTACTTTTAAAGTAGGATTGTGACCGCCCCCATCCCCTAAAATAAGAAAAAAATAATTTTTGCTTATTAAACACGTTTTGAAAGGAAGCATTTTTTTTCAAATACATTTTTGCGCACAAGATCACTAAATAGGGTATATTCGGGATTTATTTTTAAAGTAGGATTGTGACCCCCCCATCCCCTGAAATATGAAAAAAAAATTCTAGCTTATTAAACATCTTTTGAAAAGAAACATTTTTCTTTAAATACATTTTTGCGCACAAGACCTCTAAATAGGGTATATTCGGGATTTTAGTTTTAAAGTAGGTATTGCGACCCCCCCCCCCCCAACCCCTAAAATAAGAAAAAAAATTCTTGCTTATTAAACACGTTTTGAAAAAAAAACATTTTTCTTCAAATACATTTTTGCGCACAAGACCTCTAAATAGGGTATATTCGGGATTTTAGTTTTAAAGTAGGATTGTGAAATATGAAAAAAAAATTCTTGCTTATTAAACACGTTTTGAAAAGAAACATTTTTTTTAAATACATTTTTGCGCACAAGACCTCTAAATAGGGTATATTCGGGTTTTTAGTTTTAAAAAGAAACATTGACCCCCCATCCCCTAAAATAAGAAAAAAAATTCTTGCTTATTAAACACGTTTTGAAAAGAAACAATTTTTTTCAAATACATTTTTGCGCACAAGACCTCTAAATAGGGTATATTCGGGATTTTAGTTTTAAAGTAGGATTGTGACACCACCCATCGCCTGAAATAAGAAAAAAAAATTCTTGGTTATTAAACATGTTTTAAAAACAAACATATTTCTTCAAACACATTTTTGCGCACAAGACCTCTAAATAGGATAGATTTGGGTTTCAATTTGCGAGGGTGTTTTTTGTTAACTTGGGGAGTTTTACCACCCTTACAGCCCTGTATGAAATAGTACCTATTCCATGGACCTCTAGAAACAAATATTGTGCAAAAAAACCATCAAAATCTTTCTACAATCAACGAAAAACGCAAAACACTATTTTATAGCGAAAACTCATCTGGTCAACTGTAAATGGGCGGCGTCGAAATCGAATCTGAAAATGAGTCTGTCTTTACACACATTAGTTGTTTTCCTTTTTTCAAAAGCTTTCGAATGCCGACACACAAGTAAAAAGTTATATAAAATCAGAAACATCTCAATCTTAATTTAAAAATACTTTAAAATATATTGTACATACTAGCAAAATTTATTTATTTATTTATTACAAATGGTACCCTAACATGATGAACTAACATCACAATTTACAAAAGTTAACTATAGATAAGACGGAGCTCTTAAATTCAAGACAATAAAACTAAAACTAGTATTCATTAAACCAAAAAGCACAAAGGAAAAAATCCAATACTACAGAATTTGCTCAAAAAATAACAACACTTATCATTAAGGGCTGATTGTAGTAACGTGATATGCCACAAGTAAAAAGAAATGAGGTATTGAACTTTGAAGATTTGGAAAAAGATGTAAAATTTATACGAAAAAACCGAAATGCAACAAGTTGATTTTAGGTATGGTGGCGCCATCTGTGAGACACTAGCCAAATCACTCGTACTGTGGCTTGTCATATTAATGCATAATGGAAAAGAAGGCTAATATAAATATCTGTATTTATGTGACTTATCATGTTATTACAATAAGCCCTTCATTCAATTTGCAAGAAAAACATGAATTGATTGGTTACAAAATGAGTTAAGTGATAAAGGAAAAATATCAATATGGGAAAAATAATTATTAAAATGTCTCTGCAATAAAGGAAATGGAGAGTTGTTGCCTAAATTTGTATTATATCTAGGGGGGTAAAATAATGTAGGCATTCGATTCATTCAAATCATCCACTGGAGTGTGTTCATGATTTGGATTAAGACGTCTTCTGTCTGTCATTTTTAATTTCGTATTTTTTTGTGGCGGATTTGAATCGAAAGGAATTTCCCGCCAATAACACAGATCTCAAAGACGAACCCAATTTATGTTATTCTTTGAAGGGACCAAAAATTGTACTAGAATTTTGTAACAATAAAGAGGTTCCTTTTGTATTTGTTTTGAAATAATATGGACATAATATTGATATTATAAATCAATTTTAAGTTTAGTGAAAAACTTGGCTTCTAATAATGGGGTTCCGTCCTCATTATATATTGTCCTTGCCATACGCAGTTACATTTTTGTAACCTTGACATATTTCAAAAATTGAAATGAAGAGCGAGATGTCATGTTGCTAAATTAAAGTAATACCATTATTTTAAATAGAAAGGTGCTAACTGTATTTTGACAAAAAAAAACGCTTAGATAAAAACAATTCAAACACATGCACTTTTTCAGCATTTGTCTTGTTGCTGACATTATGTATATGATGAACAAAGGGGTTGGAAATGTCACAAAAGTGTAACTGCCTATGGCAAGAGATATACCGAATTATGTAAGTGGGTTGAAAAGGGCATCTTATAGCCGGTTTCCATGTATGCGTGCCACCTTGATTAAAAAAAGGCATCAAGAGACGCTACATTTAAAACCCATGAAAATCCTTGTCCCGTCAGATGATGCGTTTTTTGAATCAGGGTGTGCACGCATAGGTGGAAGCAAGGCTACTGGAATTAAAAAAAATAATTTTGACAAAAAAAGAACAAGTTTTTCTATGCGCATGCGCGACAAGTTAAATTTTACCCAACTAATCAAGGTAGATAATTGGTTGTTCGCCGTGTGTTAATCGTGGACGTCATTTCGCCTTTCGGTGTGCGCACCAAAGCCAGCAACCGAATCATAAACGGAAAATTCACTCCTAACGGACGCGCGCAGCGTCAATCGTGAACGGGCAAAAACTGACGCCGCGCGCGTCTGGTGTGCACACAGCGTTAATCATGAACGCAGCCCTGGAGATGATTCTTCGCGAGGATAACTGCAACATTTTGTAGTGATTTAGGCTTTTATAATACAAATCATTAATGAGATGGATTTTTTAAATTCTATTGATATACTTATGATATTGGGGGTTCCATATTACGCTTGCGAATTCAAGATGGGATCGCACGTAAGAATTAAATAGTGAATTATCATAGGCAATTACTTGTTATCGAGCATTACTACTACCCGAGAATAGTTGGTGGCTCTTCTTGGCTACTACTATAGCTTTCGAACAAGGTACAGCAAGTAGTGTCATGTCATCTGAAAAACAAACTGTATATAAGTACACCCCTTTGTGGCCAGAAAGAAAGCCCTTAAAAAACTCGTTAACGTGTTTTTGTTGTTTTTTCCAAAAAACCAAATATTAAGCCGCTGAAAGCAGCGTTTCATTTAACGTCGCCACCCTGTACACATTTTTTTTATTTCTTCATAGTTTAAATGTTATTTTAACACGAACAGACAAAAAGTATTTGTTTGCTTTTTGTAGTTTTGCTAAAATGTTTTAGTGTTTATCCTGAAATCTTGGCCGTGACCCCTCCCTATTTTGAAATAGTTTCCATTAAAACAAGAGTGCCGGAATTCCTGCACGCGATTTTTGCAAAAGATCATAGACAACCTATTACAAAAAAGTTTTAACAAAAAATAATACCAGAATACAGTCGAACTTCGATAACTCAAACCTCAATAACTCAAAATTTTTCAAAACAAACTGTTAGCAATGGCGTCAAGGGTAAGAAATATATGTAATTTGGTCTTGATAACTCAAACTTCGATTAGTCGAATATTTTGAAAACTCGAACAATGTATGTGGCGCCAACTTCGATAAGTCGAATTTTGCTGGGGAAATCACTTGTATTTAATTTGCTATATGTTTAGGGGTTGTGTGTACGTTACTATGTCACAAACAACGACTTTTTTTTGTAAAACAAATATGTACATTCATACATATGTATAAAAACAAAGATAAGAACAAAAATCATGTATTTGCATGTAGTAGAGGTAAACATTTTTAAAATTTACTTGGTTGTATCAGAATTATTGCAAGTAAACCAATTTTTCCTTAAAAAACACGTAAATTTTGATTCACAAAAAATACAGAAACGCCTCAAAAATTTTTGTTTTATATTTAATGAGTCAATGTCTCGATAAGTCGAAATTTTTATGTGGCACATGGTTGTTCGAGTTATCGAAGTTTGATTGTAGCTTAAGAATAATTGTCTACAACTTTTTTGCTATTTTACGAAATTTCATCAACCAACCGTCATAGCTACCTAAAGCCTAGTTTCCATCTATGTGTGCCCACCAACGATATTGCATAGAGAAGATGCGCTGCATCAATTCAATCTGCCTAGCAAAAGTGGTTGCACTAGGCGGAGCCTATCCTGGCACCAATATGGCACTGATCCCAGAGCCGGACTACAGTAATTTCCTTTTTACGTAATAGGGCATCGGTATTAAGAAATGGGGCATTGAAATGCGTATAAAAGAGATTGCTACATATAAAATATAAGCTTTTTTAAATGGAGGGACGAACGAGATCCGACACTCTCAATAAAAGCGCCAAAACATCTATATTTAAATTACTAAATATAAAACTTTATCAGTTCCTGGAAGCTTTGCAATTTAACAAGCATAAGTTTCATTATGATTAAAAAATAATAAAAAACCTGTCAAAAAATTAATATCACTTAGCAGCGGTGGGTCCTAGGGGAACTAGGAGCAAATGCCTCCCGCCAAGAAGTTTTTCTATATACACAAAATAGGTGAAAAGTTTAGATAAAAGCGTCTTTTTGGGTATTATTATTATTAAAATTGTACCTTTTAGTCATACTGGTATATTTTTATCCTGAAGAGCGAGTCTGCAGAATTATTCAATTGTCAATGGTGTTATAAGTACCTACTTACCTGTCAATATGATAAAAATATTTAAAAAAGTAAAAAAATTAACAGTGGCAGATCTGAAAAAATAAACAAATCATCAATTAAAAGGAAGAGATTAGGGATAAAAAGTAAAAATTAAGGATGAAAAGTGACAGATCAAAGATAAAAAGTAAAAAAACCCTAAAATAAATGAAAAACAAAAAAAAAATCCAAAAAATGTCTATAAACCGCGCAAAATTGTTTTTTTAACCCTTACAACGCTCGGGATAAAAAGTGCCCAGCTTATCTCTTGGTATATAATATAGCCATAACCGACACAGCAAAAGCACTTCTAGATCCGCCACTGATTTTATAGGTAGCACAAATGCAAAATCCGTAGGTATTTATACAGGGTGTCCCAGAACTAATGGTACATAGTAACCCGTAAGTTACTTAGATATTATTATTAGAGATTACTAAGATTTAGCTACACTTGCCTTTGTTCAAAAAAATTTAAGGTTTTTTTGAATTGAGGGATTTGGTTTTGATAAAAAATTTGGTGTATATTGTACAGGGTGTTCTCTGGATTACTACGATTACATTAAAATCGGTGCAACTTTTTTGTGCATTGGTATATACTTTTTTTTTAAATACGATTTTCCTCACCATTATTATGTACTGTTTTCATGTCGCTCAGAGCAACGGTTTTTGATATTTTTCCATTTAAAGTTTTTATTACATGGGTGAAAAGTTAATAAAGGAAGTAATAAGTCAAATAACAAAATTTTTACCTATGCAATACAAACTTTAAATGCAAATATCTTGAAAACTGTTCGCACCGGGCCAAATTAAAACACTTTACCTTTACCAAAGTAATATTTAAACCGAGGCACAAAGAAGTCACACTTATTTTAATATAATGCTAGCAACCCAAAGAACACTGTACAATTTACTTTGGTAAAAATCGAATTATCATAAAAAAATCAATACTCAATTTTTTCCATCTGGTTGAAAAGTAAGTAAGGAAAGTAGATGTGAATTAAGCATGTCACAAAATTTGTGCCCATTCAATAAAAACTTTAAATGCAAAAATCTCGACAGCCGTTGCTCCAAGCGACATTAAAAAAGTAAGTTTTTTATATAAAAATGACCCTGAGAACACCCTGTATAATGTACAATAAATATTTTACCGAAAACGAATTGCTCTTCCCAAAAAACCCCAATTTTCTTTGCAATTATATTGCTTTGTAAAAAAGATATTAAAGCAAAACGAAATGAAAAAAAAAGTTTAACGCCTTGTATCTCGACTAATATCAAGTTTTGGACTAAGGCAAGTGAAGTCAAATCGTAATATTTTGATTCAAGAAATCTACAGTTTTATTATATTCCGTTAGTTCTGGACACCTTGTACAAAATAGTCTTATCTTTTATAATTTATACCCACCTATAATACTAATTGTACTATTATAAAAATATATTAAATTATATATTACGGGCCTGTATTATGTTTACAATTACCTATGAAAAGGTATTCCACTAATTATTTATTTATCAACGCCTTGTCGACTTCTTCAGCTAAGCACTGCATATTAAGCATGATATTAAGCCATTCTTAAACTTCACAATTTTCTTCAAAAATATCCAAAATAGTTTAAAGCAATTACTAAAACCCAAGAAAAACGGCACAGAAACCTCGACAGCTGACTTGACATAAAGCTAGCACAAATATGGCGGAAGTGAAACCGTTTTTAAACCCTGATTCAAAAAACGCATCACGTGACGAGACATGGATTTGCACCGATTTTAAATGCAGCGTCACCTGATGCGAGTTTTGAATCAGGGTGTGCACGCATAGGTGGAAACCGTGTATTAGATAACATGAATTCTTGTAAAACAGCAAGGTAAAACACGTATTAACTGCTAATTAAGGTGTCAATCGTGGCTTTCATTAGAGACTTATTGCAATAAAGAAATAGTAGTGTTGGCCAGTTGGCTCGATCCAGGCCATAAAACCTAAATACACACGAACAAATAGTGATAATGCCGGGCAGTATTTTGACAGTTTTACATTACAACATATGCAAGGTTGTAGTATTTGTTTCGCTGATAACGGTGGTGAAAACAAAATAAAGTCAAACAACGCGTACGTAAGTTATGGTAAAATTTAAATATTTAAGATTTTTTCGCCGCGGGACCAATATACAGCTTCCACAATCGATAGAAAATTTAATTCTAAACAAAAGTGGTCCTAGGAATTTTTCTCCTAAAGGCAAATAAAAAGATATTACCGATTTTCTAAACAAAGGATCACACTTCGATAGATTTAAAACCCATATCCCCTAAGGGAAGTTGTTAATAACTTCGTAATTTTTGACATTAGTGAAAAACTTATAGAACAACTTTTGTTCAGGGCCAAATTTTCTTTCCTTCGGCGGTACTGCATACCGGATTTGCCAACAAAAAAATGTGTTTTTTGCCATAACTCTCCTACGCGTCATTTGATTTCCATTCTATTGTTACCATCATAATCAAGCGGAAAAAATACCACTTTGTCTATCTAACCGACCCTATAGCTCTAATATTTACAAAGTTAGTATAGTCTAAATTATACACATTTGTCACCAGGCGAGAAAAAACGTATGGCGTAGATATTTTTGTCAATCAATGTTTTTTGAATGACAGTGACGGATACTTCACATAACCAATTACCTACCTATTTAAATCATAGACACTACTTTTTTTTAAAGTTTATTGTCATAATATACTAAACAAAGATACACAAAAATTACGTCATTACAAATGGGTATAATTTGAACTTTATCTAATGGTGCCGACTTAACATTGCACCAGTATATCGCCGCCAAAATCAGAAAAGAGTGTGGCTCCAATTTGAGAAAATTTACATGAGAGACCAAAAACACTTTTTTTAGAAATTGTATAACAGTTGCCTGGAGTTAGCTAGTTTCCTATTTTATTAATTTCACAAAAGTCTGCTTTCTTTGGACATTCATAAATTTCTATAGTAATAGCTTTCGTTTTTAATTAATGGATGACACCATAACCTAAAATTCCTCCTAATGTTGAGTTACATATTTTTCGGGCCGACGATATGCAAAAATAAAAGAAAATAAAATAAAGGATCTGCATTGATTTGAGTTGCTCTAGATATCTGTGTTTCATAAAGTTCTCCAGATATCGTGCCATAAATAATAAAGTCGAGACTCGAGATTCTTGCCATCACGGTTAATTTGTGGCCATATAATACGCAAAAATGTGTATCTACGTGTTGGCGTGTGACAGATACAATCTTTGACCATGACGAAACCTACCTAAACAATAGGTAATGATCACTGTTATTTATTTCCCTCTCCCTGAATAAGTGAAGTTCTGCGGGCGGGAAAGTCCCATGCACTAAGCGGATAGCTGGGGTGTTTATTAAAGTAAAGGTGTCCTGCTAAAAGCCCTGTCGTCAGTCTCATTTCTTTCTTCCTCAAGAACGGTTGTTTTCTCCGAAGCGTCCTGAAAGCGCTAAACTCAACGGTGAGGAGTTTGGCTTGACACGTGCCTTCCGTGTCTGCCAAAGAGCTTGTTTAGTCACGTGTTCGCATCGTCATGGAAAGACACTCTGCAATACCCACCATGGGTTCCGGCCCCACTGGATCAGTTGATGATCCCGCTCTAGCAAAGTGGTCAGCCTACTTGTTTTCAAGAATGCCCTCATGTTCTGCAACCCAGAAAAGGTCAACTGTGTTGTGTCTTGCCGGAGTTTTTAGTAGATTCCGAAACTCAGATACAAGCAGAAAGCTTACTCTGGCTGATTTAATTGCAGACAGTGCAGCTCTGCTCTCTGAGCCTATCGTCGTTATACTGGCAATATCCACTCAAGTCAAAAAATTTAGTTTTAAAAAAATCGCATTTTAAAAATTCCAAAATTGGGAACATTGATTTAAAAGAAACTACTGAACTTCATCTTATTACTACATTTGATATTAGGGAACGTATTTAAGTATGTACATAAAAAAAAATTTCGTAATCTAGTTAAATTTCGTGGATCTTTTCAAGTCGGTGGTTTATTGTATCGTTTAAATTTTGGTTTCATCAGACAGGCTCGATTATCACTGGTGTTACTGACTACTTTCTTTTGCGTTTTTAAAAAGTCTTAGATTTGAATTATGGCACCATAACCAAATAAAATGCTCAAAAATTTTTAAAAAAATAAAGTAATTTTTTTAAAACAATTTCAAAAGATCTAAAGTGTGCAAGAAATTCCGGTTGAACTAGAACTAAAAAATATTACCTATATATTGAGGAGGGAAGGTGGCTTTTCTGGTCCCTCCTGGAACCGCCACTGATTTCGCGCAGAGGTATGATTCGGTGCAAATTACCCTGCGCAAAATACTTGTCGCAGTTTAGGTTGGGTTTGTTTAGGTTTGGTTAGGTTTTGTTCAGGCAGGTTTGGTTTGGCTAGATTTCGTTGGGTTTCAGTTAAGTTTGGTTAGGTTTGATTTTGGGTAGGTTAGCCGAATGGGCTCGCGCCGATTAGTACTAGACTCGTGGATATTGCCAGTATACCGACGATATTATGTAGATGTCTTTTTCAGACATTAACATTTATAAGTTTTTATATCCATACTGCATACACCGGAATGGCAGATGCTCTGCCCGGAAAACAGAGATTGTCTACAGCTGCAGTGTAGGTAACAAACCCTGGGATTGAGTTTTTTAGCACCAATTGTAGATTGAGTTTAAAATTATTTTCTTATTTTTAGTATTTTCAAAAACTTCTAAAAAAGAAATTAACCTTGAAAAACAGATCATTTTTAAAGAACTAAATACTTCACTTTATACCCGAAGGAAAATTTAAAAGATTTAACGAAGTACTTTCCTAAGGCTTTTATTATATGTAGCTATCTATCTATCAGACCATCAGGACTGTCATTCTAGTAGGTTATGGTTATTGTAGCTAGCATAGCTTTTGATTAATCAGGTGTGTCATGTTACGTTGGATTTTGAGCTATCCGGAGGCTTTTAAACAGTATTTATTTTAAGGGTCGTGAATGCTGCCGATGTGGACATACACACAAAAACCTATACATAACAAGATATACTGGGTGTTTCAAAATTCATTAACAAGATTTTACTGTTAAATCCTTTAAGTAATTTTAAAACAAGAAGTAACTATAAACATAGGTCCGCAAACGCTTAGTTTTTGAAAAGCAGTGTTAAAGTTTATTATTTTTGTACAATTTTTTGTTTAAATCTCGTGGAGTTTTTAAGGTGTTTTGGTTAAATTTAACGCGTATACTTTGCTACAGGCACTTCATTACTACCATTACAGACGGAGTTAAACAGATTACTTGAAAAAAGTAGTGGAGTATAACTACTAACTACCTCATCAAAAAAGTGATTTAACTACTTGGTGGTTAAACTACTTTTTCAAAAAAGTAGTTAAATACTACTTTTTCAAAAAAGTAGTTAAATACTACTTTTTCAAAAAAGTAGTTAAATGACTAACTACTAGTAGTTAGTAATGCATCTATTGCCAGTATAACGACGATATGCTCAGACAGCAGAGCTGCACTGTCTGCAATTAATTCAGCCAGAGTAAGCTTTCTACTTGTATCTGAGTTTAGGGATCTACTAAAAACTCTGGCAGGACATAACACAGTTGAACTTTTCTGGGTTGCAGAACATGAGGGCTTTCTTAAAAGCAAGTAGACTGACCACCTTGCTAGAGTGGGATCATCAGCTGATCTAGTGGGGACTACTTTTTTGATTACAGGCCATATGTAGGTAGCGGACTTAAATGGAATGCTGCCTGCTCTAGCGGGTTAATATAACTACTGGTACTTAAATACTTTTAATTTAAAAAAAAATATTTAAAAAAACAACTCAACTGCTAAATCTACTTGTAAGGACTAGTCGAAGTTGGGTACAAAATTGATAGATATTCCTATAATGTACGACATCAACTTTTAGTTTTGATGCCCAAAGCGCACTTACGAAATTATACAGTTTTGTATTTTCATGAATCAGGTCATTGGCTAATTTTGTATCAAACTGCGGCTAGTAGTTACAAGTTGATATAACAGTTGGGTGTTTTTTTTAATTCAAAAATTTTTAAATTTTTTTGTTTAATTCTTATTCAGCCTTAAAAAATACTATGCATTTATCATTCATTTTCCATTACCCAAAAAGTACGTGTAGATTTTCGACGGACTCGAACAGTGTTTCCTTTAATTGAATAAAGGCGGGGGAGGAGAAAGGGAGGAGGGAAGTAGTAAAAGAGCGTTAAAAAAAACTCTTAAAGCATGTGCAGAAAGAGTTTTTAAAATCGCTCTATATTTGAGAAAGTTAGAGCTATAACTATTACTAATAAGGAGGGTGAGAAACAGGTTTTTTAAGACGGTAGGGGGGAATAACAGGACGGGAGATGGGTGGGAGCAGGGAGGACTAAAAAGTAATTGCAGCAAATAAGAGGACATTTGCAATGGGTTATCAAAGGCATTTTATTAAAATCGCCTGAAATTTAGGTAATTTGTATGCCTTAAAGCCGACTTCATGCGACAAAATGATGTCTCACGACCGCCATATTGAATCATGTTTAAAAAAATATAGCCTAGCCTTCGAGAACAGGAGCAATTCAACGACATTCTTTTTGTCAAAATCAGTTCAGCTGTTTAGCCTCTAACGCGACACAAACATACATATTTACATACGTATATATACATATCCCAAGCGAAAAACATAACCCTTCCTTTTCGCAAAAGCAGTTAAGACTACTAGTAGTTAAGTATTTTTAAAAGTAATCAAACATCACAAAAGTAGTTAAATTACCAAAAGTAGTTAAATTACTTGAGTATAATCGAATATAACCACTAGGAGAAAAAAGTAATTACTTATACTGTATAAATCTAGAGGGTGCAAAGCTTCTTGACTAGCGGTAATAGTATCTCGACAACTAAGCGTTTCTGGACATATGTTTATATTCAATTTTAGTCATGAAATCACCCAAGGAATTGAACAATAAAATTATGTTTCATTGAATTTTGAAACACCCTGTATATCTTAAAATATCAATAAAAGTAAGCAGTTGGCCACAAAAATACTCAGCAGTTGCATGGTGCTTGTAATTACGAGGCGGTAATGAAAAGGTTATGCTCTTAACTACGTTGCCAGTTCTACTTGTTAGTATAAAATTATGGGATGCAAATACAGGCGCTTAGTCGGCGTTTATGAAAAATAGCGAAAAGTCTTTTTATAAAACCATTTTTTTTAAAAGACAGTAATTAAACTTAAGGTTCTATTATACATTCTACACATTTTGAATACAAACTATTTTTGAAAACGCCTTTTTAAATCAGCTCCCCGGTCCTACTTTTGGGAGGCCGAAATCGGTCTTAGACTAAACTTGGTTAATTGATCGACAACGTTTCCTAACCTGGGTTCTTCCGATCAATTGACCAAAGTTAGAGATCATTCTTTAATTATGTAACGCTTAAAGGGGGAGGGGGGGTTTAGCTTTGTGTTACACCAAAGATTGATGCTCAATATCGAAGCGTCAGAAATCCTACATTTTTGCGTTACCTAATGTTAGGTAATTTTAGGTTAACACCCCGATTTCGCCCTTCCAAAACAAGGACAGGAGAACTGTTTAGAGGAAAAATTTGTATAGAAAGTGGAACACAACTCATTAGCTTTCCTTTATAAAGAACACCGCATCCGTTTACACAGGCCTTAGGGGAAAATTACAGGCTATAAACTAAACCTAATTAGCAGTACGTGTTGCAGTTTAGTTTGGTTAGGTTAGGTTTGGTTCAGTTTAGTTAGGTTCGGTTTAGTTCGGTTCGGATTCACATCCTCTAGGATACCGGGCAGGAAGTCAGGAAAGTTTTTTTTTGAAAAAAATTATTGGTTCAGTTTTCTTTGGTTCGGTTCGGTTAGATTTGATTAGGTTTTGTTAGGTTAGGTTTTTGAAACTTTCTATTTTCATGTGGTTAGAATCATTCAAGTAAAAATCACCCTGTATTCATCTATTCTAATACATGAGGTAAATAATATTGGTAGATCTGCGCATGCGAAGTCAGGGATTGAAAGTGGACTTGGTAGGGCTAGCGTCTTGTGTAAAAGCAACACACTTGTTATGGATAGACATAAGACTCGTTCGAACATTTTAAGAAAGGAAACCACCCCCTCAACACTGGCAGGGAGGTGTCCCCCCCCTTAAACGTGCTTTTTGACGGTTTTTTGTTAATAACTCGAAAACGGTCAACTTTTCTAAAAATATTCTAAAGATCATTTTGCAAGCGGATAATTAATTATCATTTTGCAATCCTTTACTTTACTAATTCCTACTTTGCAGTCCTCCCTGCTTCCACCCATCGCCCCTTCTGTCATTCCCCCCCACCCTCTTCAAAAACCATATTCGCATAATTTTATCAAATATAGGGCGATTTCAAAAATTTTTTCTGTACATGCTATAAGATTTTTTTCCAACAACATTTTACTAGGTTGCAAAAATCTTTATTTTACTATTATAGACCAGCTTTAAAAGAGTGTAATTTTTTAAAATATATTTGGTGATAGCAAGAAAGCGTCTAAAGTTTAATATTTTTTAGTTTTTATAAAAAAATATCCAAGTCTTATAGTGGTCGGGCAAATTCAAAGATTTTGGGCTGCTTAAATTCAAAACCATTTTTTAAACTATTTGGCCAAAATTGAAAAGCGATTTTTTGGTTTGCGGTTAAATTTGGGTCCCCTGAAAATATTTCTTTACCTTCCTAGCTCGCGCAGCAATGGGTAGTGAAGGTATTATTTTCGACGAAAATATTTTAGCTCACACTACTACTATACTATAGTAGTGTGAGCTATGGTGATCCTAATTTTTTCGAGAAAAAAAAAGTTGCTCCGATTTCAAAATTTTTTATATATCTTTGCGTTTCAGATGATTTTGAAACTTTTTTGTCTTGCTGTCTGTCTGTCTGTCTGTCTGTATGTCTGTCTGTCTGTATGTCTGTCTGTAACCACCAACCCGCATAACTCAAAAACCGCTTGTCGGATTTAAATGAAATTTGGTACCTAGGCTGAGTCTTGGGCCGTGGTGGTCCCATTAAAAAATGAACGAAATCCAACGAACGCAAGGGGTGGGGGTAGATTTCAAAAATGAGAGTTTATGTGAAAATATGGCGTGTGTGATATCAAACGAAAGGTAATTAAGTCTGGAGTTAAACAAAATGAATTTTAAGTTATTTAAAAAAAAAGGGTGGGGGTAGATGTCATAAATTAGAGTTTAAGTGAAAATATGGCGTGTATGATATCAAACAAAAGGTAAATGAGTCTGGAGTTAAACAAAATACATTTTAGTTTTTAAAAAAAGGGTGGGGGTAGATTTTAAAAATTAGAGTTTAAGGCAAAACATGGCTTGTGTGGTATCAAACGAAAGGTAATTGAGTCTGGAGTTGAATAAAATATATTTCAGTTTTTAGTTATATTAGCTCACACGTACACTATAACTACAGTACTTAGTGTGAGCTTAGGTGCCCATAGATCGGCAGAGTTTTTTTTGAGATAACGCTGAAAATTTGTTATTTGGGTGTATTTTGACCTATCTTACCAATATCGTCGTGATGTCTGCCTGTGTGTGTGCGTATGCCTCTCCGTCACACGATAAAAATCACTAAACTAAGCTTTTTGGGAAAAAAAAATATTTTACACTTTATTGTAGAAAATAAAATTATCTTTTTAACTATCTATAAGCTAGCGCAGAGTAATACCAAACTTTCCAGCGGCGTCCATTTGTTGAGAAAATGTTTAAAAAATTAAAAAAACCACATGTTCTTCACATGTATTACCCGATTATCTTAAAAACTAAGCCTTCTGTCAAAAATCATGTTATATAGTAGATTGTAGACAATAAAATTTTCTTTTAACTGCTGTGTCAGAAAGTAAGATTTAGCTTTAAATTAAAACTTCACGGGCGTCCGTAAATAAAATCAATTTTTACAAATCACCAAATAAATTAATTTTTTTACAGGTTTTATCCAATTTCCTTAAAAACTAAGCCCAATTGAAAAAAATATGTTCTAAACTTTACTGAAGAAAGTAAAATTCCCATTTTACCGATATATAAGTCAGTGCGATTTGGTTAATGACAAACTCTCCAGCGACGTTCCTATAGATATAAGGGTCATATAAAACAAAAAAAAATAAAAGCATTTCTGTCACATGTTTCACCCGATTTTCCAAAAAAACTAAGCTTTTTATAGGAAATATGCTTGACAGCTGATTTGTAGAAAATAAAATTTCCTTTTAAATGATATATAACTTGGTAAGATTAATTTAATTTTTAAAACTTTAGAGGCGTTTGTAAATAAAATAAATTTTAAAAAATTAACAAATGAAGCACCACACTATACCCGCCATCTGCATTGATAGTCTTTGCACCCCTTGTACCTCCCCACCTTTCCTTTCATCCCTCCTCCACAAAAAAAAAAGATGAAACTCCCCCCCAAAAAAAGATTGAAGGTACGGCTAGCAGCAAAGGTGATCCTACTACTCACCTTTTCTCTACATCTTGCGTCATAATTTTGTAGGTACGGTTAGATATGTGAGGGGGGATGGCCTACTACTGCCACTGATTCAAATTTTAAGAATCTTAAAAAAAATCGAACCAAAATTAATTTGTTTGGTGATTTTTAAACATTAATTTAATTTACGGACGTCCCCAAAGTTTTAAAAATTAAACTTTTCTTACCTTGTTATACATCGTTGAAAAGGAATTTTTTTTTTCTACAATCTAGTATGAGACATTTTTTGATAAAGAGCTTGGTTTTTTGGAGAATCGGGTGAAACATGTTACAAAAATGTTTTTATTTATTTATTTTGTAAATGACCCCCATTTACGAAGATAATTTTATTTTCTACAATAAAGTGTGGAATAAGTTTTTTCCTAAAAAGCTTAGTTTTTGAAAAAATTGGATAAAACTTGTAAAACAATTGGAAAGTTTAGTGATTTTTCAATTGATGTAATTTACTAAGAAGCTAGAAGAAGAAGGTATGGGGGTTTTTGCAGCTAAAATTTAAAAAACTAATATAATTTTATTTTTAGCTTAGGTTTTTAATATTTTTGATTCATTTCTCTGTCATTGCGGCTTTAGGGCATCAACATAGTTACATTTTCAGAAATTCGAACACGACTATAAGAGGAGGGTGGATAAAAAAAATTGGACCAAAACCTGGCTTGGCAACATCCAGATCCTTGACCCACTCTCCAGTGGCGGATAAAGGGGGGGCACTAGGGGCACTTGCCCCCCCCCGATAATTTTTTGAATATACAAAAAATGAGTAAGAAGTAATGTTTTTGCTAATAAAAATTCAAATTTTTAATATACCGTTTTTTACCAACAGAGAATGTCACCTAAAGTGCCCCCCCCCCCCCCCCGAGAAGCACCTCCGGATCCGCCCTTGCCACTGTCAAAGTGCGCTCCTCTTATTTTGCATACTCAACTACTTACAGCGCCTGCACTAAGAAGAATTTAACTAGTTTCTGGCCTAAGCATATAATAAATAGGCAGTCGCTCGAAAAGGAATAATATTTGATTAAATTAAGCGGTATACCTACCAAATTCTAAATACCTCATTCATAATAGAGTTCGAGCAAACCCACGGGGCCGCGCGCCCGAGAGGCTCTCTCTCTTTAATGCACCTCATTTAAAAGAGCGAAAGAGAATTGCCAAGCGCTCCGGGTTGTTTACGCGAAGTCACTAGATGTCCACGTCTTGAAAAAGGAATCTATAAGCGGGGGAAAGTTAGTAGGACGATTGTAAAGTAGATCGGTATAATTGTCTTTGGTATGGCAACACCGCCGACTCTTTCGGAGGAGGCGATTCTCAATAAATATTTACACCGTCGTATATAGCCATCTGGTATGAGATATCGGTAAATGGGGCCATTTTGGATTGGTTGTCTATTTTATTAGTTTATGCTAGGACATTGTATTTTGGCATGAATAGTTTTATACCATATTGGAAGAAAAAAGTTATTTTTGTTTTTTGATTGGCTCTACTTTTATAGATATTAATTTTTTATTTGCAGATTTATTTTCCTAATAAATAAAATTGGCTTCAGCTGTTAGCGGCGGTACACACACGGGTTTTTCTGCAGGGCGGTGACGACGCGGTGCCGCAGGGTTACCGCAATTGCGGTCTGTGGTGCCGGTACACACACGCGTTTTTCTGCAGTGCGGTACCGCTGCGACATCGCGCTGCAGAAAAACGCGTGTGTGTACCGGCACCACATAACGCAATAAGGCGCTGACTGTGACGTAGCACGGCACCCCGACACAAAATATGATTTCGGAACGTACCAGCAACTAATCTAATCATGTCATTGACTGAACCCATACATTATTATCCGATTATTTACCATCTCTTTCTACACTAATGTATCAGTAAGGGCGCTTAATAATATTAAACAGAGATGAGTCTAATAACTAAACAGTGGTCTACTCGTTTTATTTACTAAACTCACACATTGTCATCCAGCTACTTATTCTCTCTTTTTAACTCAATGTACTGGGACGGGCGCACCCAATCTAAAACAGTCATGCCATTTTGTCAATGAACGTCAGTTGATTTTCTGATGCACACAGTGGGCTCGCGGACCTAATTTTTGGCCAAAAAGGGTTAAATTAAAAATATACTGAAACTTCTGAACGCCTTTACTAAAAAGAGTAGAGAGTCCAGGAGGCCTTGAACAACTATGATTTAACTTTCAGTTATTTTTTAGAAGTGTCATTTTTCGCGTTAAAGTACCATATTTGTATGGCGGTTTGATCCAGATTTTAAGCCATTTTACGACAATATTTTATGTTGTATAAAATTCGCATACAATAAATCTTGGTAAAAGAGGTAGGGGAAAGGGGGGCAAAATGGGGTACGTGGGTAAAACGGGATATCGCAGGTTTAAGTAAATTGCGCAAAAATGAAACCTCTTAATATCAGATGTTTTATCCTTATGACTGGTTCAACTCTCTGCAATATGATTGGTGCCGGTCGGCTGAGCTTAAGTTGGTTTTTACTCAATGTGATGTTGTGCGCTGCTTATTGCGCATTTTGTGACGGTAAGTACATTCTTTACAGACTTCTAAAATTTTGTTTACATTGAAAAATTAGTGGGTTTATGTATTATTTATAATTAAACACATCGCCCGTAAAATTCGTCCTTTACTATGTATGATTTTTGTTTGAATTTAACTGGTAGTATGGGGCAAAACGGGGTTTTTTCATTGAGCCAAAATGGGGTACCTTGTTATACCTAGTAACCTATACCCCATTTTGCCCAAAAAATTTTTTTGATAGCATTACTGAAAGTCGTATTTTATGTTGTCTTTGCAAAAAATTGAAGCAAAATTCGTGTATGAGACTCGACATCGATGACTTGGTTACTAAATTTAATTATTATAAAATGTATTTACATTATATTACAACTTTTTATTTTTTAAATAAGTATTTTTAACTTGTTTAATATTTTAATAAATAAAACTGGTCTTACAAAAATATTGATTCTAAATTACACAACCTCCCGGCCTGTTTCACCACATAGGCACCCCATTTTACCAAAGGCAAATTTTTACAAAAATAAAAGTACGATGGAGTTCTAAATCGTTTAAACTGAAAAGTAGAACATAAAGATAACGTATCTAGCCAACTTAATTCCAAATGACGGACGCAATGGTGACCATTTAATAGGAGAAATAAGCCTATAAAATTAAGTCGCCCATTTTGCCCCCCTTTCCCCTAATTAGACTTTCTACCTGTACATTTTGATTCAAATTTTGATGTGTAGACAGGTCAGACAATGGTTTTTGCGTGGCATTTCTGAAATTCTATAAAAAGATAAATTTCTTATAAATGTTGGACAAAAATTTTGCTTCCCTCATCAACCATGTTTTTAAAAATTTTATTTTTATAAAGAGTATGTATACATATTTTTCAAAAATTGTACTTTAAAATCTGCTGCCACAAGTTGCCCGTATGAAAGATATTATTAATTTACTAAAAATGGATTTCTTCGAGAAAAACTGAAACTCAAAAAAAAGCATGTCAGTCTTAACAAAAGTTTTTGTTTATTATTTTTAAAGCACTTTAGGCTAAATTAAACAAATAAACATGGAAAAATATCTATTAATAAAAAATATAAATAATGTATAAAAAAATTAAAAGTTCAGTGTGACACGTCATTTTAAAGAAATATTTATACTTATTTAAAAATCAAATAAAAAAAAGGTCACTCCATAATACAGACCAACCGCAATATCTCAAAAACCGAAAATTACAGATGAAACTTTTACAGGTGGATTGTTTATGAAAGAAATAATTAGGTAAAAAAGCTTTTAAGGTAAACGGTTCTATTTCAAATCATCAGCAGTTTCCCAAACCTGACTTTTAACAAACTAGTATAAAAAAGTGGACGCTTTAAAAATATTTATTTTGTTGGACTTAAAACAAATTTTTCTAGAAAAATCATTCTTATTTGATTATGCAGTCCTTAAATTCAGCAGGTTCTTATCGGCTACAAAGTTAGTGTTACGTTTGTATTATTTTTTAGTTTTTGGTAGAGCCAAAGAATAATACCGTTTAACTTTTTTTAATATTTTTAATTTTTAGTTTGATTTTTAGTTTATGTTATTATGTAAACTCCTCATCCTTTTCAACGCAGCTTTGTTGCACATTACACAGTGGGCTTTAACCTTAAATAAGCTAAGTACCAGGTTTGACACAAATTGGTTTATAAATATAGGATAGTCTATAGGATAAAGATTTTGGGTCCGCCATGCAAGTTTTTTTTTGTTTGAGTAAAAAATAATAATAAGCGGCGTTAAACACCGCAGAGTTCCAGATATAATACATATCGGTTTAAAAATGTAAAGGTTCTGCATTTCGGATCCGCCATGATATGTTTTCTAGGTTTGAGTCAAAAATCTTAATTATCGGCTTTACACACCCCAAAGTTCCAATTTTGATACATATCGGTTCATAAATAGAAAACTCTGCCCTTTTTGATCCGTCATATAATTTTTAAGTTTGATTTCATAATTATACTCAACGAGTTTCACGCCAAAGTTCCAAATTTGAAACCTATTGGTAAATAAGTTTCTTTAAATTTAAGTCAAAATATATATTTAGTGACTATTAACACTAAATTTAATACTTACGGGTTCATAAATAGGAAACTTCGCCATTTTGGATTCGCCATTTTGATTGTACATACTTCTCTCTCATTTCAAAACAAAATATTGTTACAAAACCTGTTTTTCTAATTTTGGTCAAAAATCAGATCCGGGAGCCCACTGTGCAGCGCTATGAGTTGGACAGCAATAAAAAATAAGCTGTGCTTTAAAAAGAGATGCAAATGAGTATGTTCCAAAATTACAATTTATGTCGGGGTGCTAATGTCAACCTACGTCACGAGTCAGCGCCTAATTGCGGTAACGCTGCGGCACTGCGGCGTCTCCGCGCTGCATAAAAACTCATGTGTGTACCGGCGCTAACCCATTTTTCGTACGACAAAAATTAATTTACTAAATATTTTGTATTAAAACAGCACAAACAATATTTTAAATACATGAAATAAATGCTATATAATTTGATGTAGTCAAAGGGTCTTTTCAAGAAAAATGTTTTCTTTTTGCTCCTAAATTATATTTATCTTATTTTTGGAAAACGGCTTCGTCAATTTTGATCTTATTACCTGCTTACTTTCGTAACCCAGTCTTACAATAGGAAAAAAAATTATTTTTTTCTATGTTTACTTTTACAAAGATACTAATTTTTATATTTTAAACTATTCTTGGATTTACCGAACGGCAACATAAAAAAAGTATTTTACCTCCAATTTTTGTTGCACGTACCAAAACTATAAAAACAAATATAAGCTAAAAATAGAAAAAAATATGTATACAGGGTGTCAAAGTTAAATCAAAATTGACCGAGCCGTTTTCCAAAAATAACATAAAAATAATTTAGGAGCAAAAAGAAAGATTTTTTTTTATTGAATAGACCCTTTGACTATACCAAAATCTACAGCATTTCTTTTACGTATTTAAAATAATCGTTGTGCTGTGTTTTAATAAAAAAATATTTAACAAGTTCAATTTTGTCGTACGAAAAATGTCTTGCTCTAAAGTCGATTTTTTTTATTAGGAAAATAAATCTGCAATTAAAAAATTAATATCTTTAAAAGTAGGGCCAATCAAAACACAAATTAACTTTTTTCTTTAGTTACATAGTGTAACAGGGGCCTAGTATGTGACAGTGATACTGTCACCTCAAGTGGCCAAGGCTTAAATGTTGTAAGCTACCAACTTAGGCTACAACTTATGTAAATTATAAAAAGATTAAATGTTACTATATGTTAGAAAATTTACACGATCTCGAAAGGGAATTTGACGGTTCTTGGAGAAAAAGTATGCTATAAACGTTTTTCTCAAATGTATAACTAATGTAGGATAATCATACATACCTTTTCAATTTTCTTCTTGTAGCTTCACACTTTCACTTCTTATATTTATTAGTTGAATATCGACTTTTTACTACTAATAAACTTTTGTATTCAAATATTTACACTTCTTAAACTTTTAGGTTTTATAAACCTTTTATATATTTGTTGTAAATATATATATTTATCAACATCTTAAACGTTGATTGAATGAGTGAAACTATTCAATCAACTGTTTAATTTACTTAATATTACTGTTTAGGTTTGGGATATATTCTTGAAGAAAAATGCCGATTTTAGGGCAACTAATGGTTTGTATTTTGATGTTAAAAAAAACCATAAAACAGATAAAAACATTATTTCAAAACACTGGAAACAGTAATAAATAAAAGCTTTAAAATTAATAAACTCTAAAAGAAAAGACCAAAATGAATATGAATATTAAAGTTAACAGTTTTATACAATGTTAAAATAATTGATGAATTTCCCCAGTTGAAATAAAACCCCCCTTAAGAAGTGTGAATGAAAGCGTAACGTACCAAGCAAAGCGTAACTAAAAAGTGAACTCCCTGACGACTTTCGATAGTTTCCCGTCTCAGTTAAAGCGATCCTGCGCTTGAAGGGACAAATATCTTGGCGTTGATTGGCTAGAATTCTACTCCCTTTCGCCTTGGCGAGAAAAAGATAGACTGCGCTTTAAACGCTACACTAAGAGACAAAATAGCAATGCAAGCCAGACTTAAAAACCCGTTAGAAAGTAAAATTACAGTGTGTTTTTTTTTAAATTGAAAATAGTGTAAAATTTGTTTCCAGTTACAAAATAAGAATTATTTTGATGTTAGTGGCTCAAAGGACATATTAGCCGAATACAACTTTTATTAAAATACAGCGAACCTGAAAATATGGCCAAAAACAAGTCGTTGAGTTGCCATAAATTTTACTTAATCTTAACCTAGTCTTGGTGGTGGAACTGGATCTTCTGAAAAAGTCTTTTTGGTTTTCCCACAGGATTCGGCGTAATGGGTTTCCTATGGGAATCGGTGGGCAGGATCCCGGGGGAAAGACAACCTGACACAGAACCTTCAGATGTGCCGAGTATCCACCTCCCCGAGTACAGGCGCAGATGTTGCCCTGTCGGTGCCACCGGGGATCTCTGTGGGGGCGGCAGAGGCCAGGAGGCCGAAGCCACCACCGGAGGGATTGCCGAGGATACACGCTATGCACAACACAACACAGGCCACCATGACAACTCTAGTTGATATTGCGGCAACATCACTCAAGAACACAAATTACACAACAGAGCTCACAGGGGACTGATCTGAGGCATCTCCGCCCCCCCAGTGGCAAAGCCCCGGACATAAAAGTCCATAGTCGGGACAGGTAGTAGCAGAAAACTAGGAGTGGTACACCTAGGCCACCGAGAAGCATAGGGCCCACCCTTGTCTCACCAACATAGGGGGCTGCCCCGGACACTCGGTGAAAATCTCCTAGCGTTGCAGTAGTGCAGTTGGTAACTGGTAGGGGAGCGCTGCGCGCTATGGGGGGGATCTTGACTACGGCCGCCGGCGACCAAGTGACCGGAACCAGCTAGCCATTAGGAGGGGGGGGGCGGAGATGGCGCGGAGAAGACCCCTGTGACTGCCGCACCACAGAAATACTCAATTACTTACAACAACACAACCACTAACCCACAAGTTTGTTTATTTTACAGGCTTAAATATGGAGCAAAATAAAACCAAAAGAGAAGCCGTACCGTCAGAGGAGAGCAGGGAAACCCCTAACCCCGTCACTCCATCCGCTGAGGAGGGTGGAACACCGCCGACTCGGTCGACGAAGACCTGCTTCTCCAATCCTCCGACGGGGGAATGGACGCAGACCCGGATGATTCTCCGAAAGAAGAGGACGGGCCTGCTGACCAACTCCCAAAGGAGGGTGCTCAGCTGCTCAACCCCGAACAGGTGGAGGAGAGGCTGAGGAGAAAGCGGGAAAGAAACAGGAGGCATAAGAAGAACCAAGCCCTTCGCAGAAAGCGGGAGCAAGACGCTCTGAAAGAGTCGGGGGGGAAGGACCGAGGGGGGACTAAGAGACCAGCGTAAGCCTGACTCTCCCTCCTCGGCCACAAACCCCGACCCCCAAACGAATGTGCCGGGCGGCCCGGTTAAGTTGGCAAAGGAGTACCCCGAAAAGGGAACTCCAAAACCAACCTCTGCCCGTGGCGGGCCGACCAGTCGGGGGGGAAAGGGTTCTGTTGCTCGCGGTCCTGCGAAGCGGGAGACTACCAAGGCAGCCACACAGCTTGCCAGGGAGGTTGCAATGGCCAACCTACCCAAAGGCCCGGGAGTGACGAGGGTGTGCAAGGGGGTGCTACCAGGTACCTCCGGGCTCCAATCCTCCACTCCTAAGCGAAGCCGGGCGGAGAGGACCACACCGCCGGAATACAGAAGCAAGAGGGTCAAACGAGGCGCGGGCCAAGGGGAAGGGGGTGTGACCGACAACAGGTCGCCTCTGTTAGGAGACAACCTGGGGTCGGACAAACCCTCGGCTGAGCCCGCGTCCCGGAAGACCGGACAGCCAAGTAGGAAGGCGATGAAGGTCGTCTTCATGTCCGACAGGGTAGACGGCAAAATCCGAGAGGAAGAGGGAGCAGCTATCCGCTGTGAGCTTCTGGAACGGATGCTCCGGACCATGAGGGGACCACCCGAGGGACCGGTGCTCCGTTTTGTGAACTCTGGCCTGGTAGAACCAGGCTGGATGCTGTTCACAGCGGATAATTCAGAGGTTACAAGGGACTGGCTACTGAACCAGATCGTAACGGTCGGAGGAGTCACATTCCGTCCTGGCAGGTCGGATGAGGCACCCTGGCCGGAGCGGATCACGTTTTGGATCCGGTCCCAAGAGGAGGTAGACATCGCCAGGTTAATGGATTTCCTAGGACTCCAGAACAGGCCGCTCGATATTTCGGGCTGGCGACATCTGGAGACCACAGGAGGACCAGGCGCCTGGCGATTGACTTTCATGGTAGGGGTGGACACCATAAGGCATCTGGAGGGAGTCAATTGGCGGCTCGCATATGAGTTTGTAATCATCGCTGTGTCGAGGGTGCAAACTTATAGCGCAGCTGCGCGACGACCGCCCAGAGGGCCCGACGGTGACCCGCCTACCAAGAGAAAGACGGAGTGATGGGTTCCCCTGCTCTCCCCCATGTAACAACCCCCACATGGCGATGGATAAACTGCGGGTAAGTCAAATTAATTTGCACAAGAGTCTCGGACCAACAGGCGAGCTTGTACGGACTGTGACTGGCACCAGTGCCTCGCAAATTATATTTGTACAAGAACCTTTTATCGTTTCAGGTAGCAAAGTAGGGGGCCTAGGGAGTACCGGCATGAACATCCTGACCGGGACAAGGGAGGAAGCACCAAGAAGCTGCCTAATGGTGTCAAAGGACCTGACAGTTGTGGAGTTACCACAACTAGGGACCCGAGATTTGACGGCAGCGCTCTTGGAATTAACGGTGAGTAACAATAGGCTTAAGATCGTGGTATGTTTCGCATACTTACCATATGACAGTGAGCACCCATCACCTTCCGCAGAACTAGCGCGAGTAATCTCATTCGCGGAGTCTAACAAATTTCCGGTGATCGTAGGGTGTGACGCAAATTCACATCATGTAGCGTGGAGAGGCTCTTTTTGAGTTTATCGCCAACTCGGACCTGGAAATAGCTAACAAAGGCTGCGAACCAACGTTCATCAATAACACCCGCGAGGAAGTCATTGACATTACGCTGGCTTCACGAGACATTTACGAAAAGATCGTCAATTGGAGGGTCACGAAGGACATCGTCACATCTGACCATCGTATGATCAGATTCGAGATGAAGACCGACGAGACACCACCAGAACTTAGGAGGAACCCAAGAAGTACGGACTGGGGACGCTATCTGTCGACTCTGGACCGGAATAGGGACCCTCTTGAAATAAACATTGACACAAAAGAACAACTTGAAAGAGCAATCGGCGACCTGGAAAAAACCATCATAGCCAGCTATAAGGAGGCCTGCCCCTTAAAACCCTTGCCGACTCGACGTGTCCCCTGGTGGAACAGCCAGTTAGACAAGCTACGCCGGAAAACCAGGAGGACCCTTAACAGAGCGATGAGGGAGGGTGGGGAGGCCACCTGGGAACAGTACAGAGAAGCCAGAAGAGAGTTTAAGACAGAGGTAAGAAGAAGTAAAAGGGAAAGCTGGAGGACTTACTGTGGGGAGATCAATTCTCTCCCAGGGACCTCCAGACTTCTCAAAATACTGAGTAGTGATTCGAGACAAACACTCACGTCTCTTAAAAAACCTGATGGAAACTGGACCGCCTCCGGTGAGGAGTCTTTGCGACATCTCCTTGAGGTTCATTTCCCAGGGGAGGAGAGCGACCACGAAACGCAACCCGTCGCCGGACCACAGTTTAGGGTTGAACCCGACTGGGAACTGGCAGATAAAGTCATTACGGACGCCACCATAACCTGGGCGATCAACGAGTTCAGCCCATACAAGTCACCAGGGCCGGACGGGCTGTTTCCGGCGCTATTGCAGAAAGGGCTCGAGGTTCTCCTTCCGTACATGAGAGGAATCTTTAGAGCGAGCATAGCGTTGGGCTATGCACCTCCAACATGGAGAAAGGCAACCGTAGTCTTTATCCCGAAGGCGGGGAGAAGAGACTTCACAGCAGCCAAATCCTACCGGCCCATAAGTCTGACATCTTTTATGATGAAGGCAATGGAGAAGATGGTTGACCGACACCTCCTAGGAGGAGTCTTGGCAAACAACCCATTCCACAGAAATCAGCATGCCTACATGGAGGGCAAGTCAACTGACTCGGCCATACATGCAGTAGTGCATAAGGCAGAGAAGGTTCTTCAATTCAAGCAATACGCACTTGCGGTGTTCTTTGACATAGAAGGGGCTTTCGACAAGGCCAAAGTGCAGATGATAACATCCGCCCTTCAAGAGAGGGGGGCAGAAACCCCCATTATTGAATGGGTAAGATCTGCACTAAATCAACGAGCAATACAAGCTACATTGGGGGAGTCAACGGTCAGGATTAGGGTCACGGGAGGGTGCCCACAAGGCAGTTGCCTGTCGCCCAACCTGTGGTACCTGATTATGGACACCCTACTGAAACGCTTGTCAGAGAACGGATTCGACACCTATGCCTATGCAGATGATGGCGTGGTGGAAGTGGTTGGTCGCTTCCTTAACGTTGTCTGCAATAGAATGCAAATGGCTGTTCGCATCATCGCAGAAGACTGGTGCCAATAAAATGGACTTTCTGTTAACCCAGGTAAAACAGAGATGATACTGTTCACCAGAAAGAGAAAAATCGAAGGTTTTAGAGCACCTGTGATGTACGGAAGACCCCTAGCTTTAGTACCAAAGCTGAAGTACCTGGGTGTCATTCTTGATAGCGGACTCACCTGGACGCCACATGTTACCAATATGATCGTAAAGGTCCAGGCAACAATGTGGCAGCTACGACGGGTAGTCGGCAGGACCTGGGGACTATCCCCCAGGACCCTCCACTGGATGTACACGGCAATACTGAGACCGCGGATCCAATACGGATCCATAGTCTGGTGGCCGGCAGTGGAGAAAACGACCATATCCCTAAAACTCAGAAGCCTACAGGGGCTGATGTGTAGAGGGATAACCGGAGCTATGAGAACTACCCCGATCCTGGTCCTAGAGAAAATTCTGGGACTACCATCGCTACCAACTTGGGTCAAGAGGGAGGCGATGGGGACCTACCTACGTCTAAGGGACACGGGTCAGTGGAGAGGAAGAGGGGAAACAGCTGGTCATCTAGCTATCGAAGAGCTGACAATTAGAGAAATCCCCCTCACGTCAATGGCGGTCAGCAGAGCACACGCACCTTGGAGGCTCGAGAAGAGGTACAAAATCCACATCCCAGACAGGGAAGCGTGGCAGAGAGACGAAATGATGTTTGAGGAGAGCGCTTTAGTTTGCTACACTGTTGGATCCAAACTATCAGAGAGGCAAACCACAGGAGCGGGAGTATACGTGGAAAAACTAGAAGTTCAGAAGAGCTACTCGCTCGGTGAGCAGGCTACTGTTTTTCAAGCAGAAGTCTACGCCATAATAATGGCGGCAACCCTAGAAGAGGTTCGGAACAGCGAGGAGGAGCTTATATATATATGCTCTGACAGTCAAGCCACCCTGAAGGCGCTAAACGCACCCAAGATTGCTGACGGCTTGGTGGAAGAATGCGCAGAGGCGCTGGAGACCATAAGCGATGGCAAACGGGTGACGCTGGTTTGGGTTCCGGGACATACGGGGGTACCAGGCAACGAGAAGGCGGACGAACTCGCACGACTCGGGGCAGGAACCGCCTATGTAGGACCGGAGCCACTTTTGGGCGTGACAAAAAGCGGACTCAACAAATGGGCCCAGGACGCGCTATTAAACTCCTGGGAAACAGGAACGGGTTGCAGACAGACCAGAGAATTCATAGACCGTCCAAAAGCGACCAGAATTAGATGGATGCTGGGACGGACACGAAAAGACCTCGGACTGCTGATAGGTACTCTAACCAGACATAACCGGTTGAGGAAGCACATGACACGTATAGGAGTCGAGAATGACCCTACCTGCCCAGCCTGTGGACAGAAAGAAGAGACATCAAGACACCTCGTGGCAGAATGCGAGGCCTACGCAAGGATGAGACAACAGGCACTCGGAGCGCCAACTCTGAGCGAGGAAGAACTGCACATGCTCAAATGGGCAGACTTACTGGACTTTTTAAAGAGAACAGGAAGGCCCAATGAGTTACCCGACCATCAAAGGGAAGTGCAGAGAGTGGGTAAGGGACAGACTTGGGGCATGGCGAAAAGGGCCTACTCTGGCCTACTTGTCAGACCTGCGGGTCAACCCCCACTACTACTACTAACCTAGTCTTGCATATAATTAATGCTTGTTGATGACAAAACAATATTTAATTAAAAATCTTTAAAAACTTATAAATGGCAAAAATACCATTTATGCTCAAATCCCGTTTTGTTACATTACTCCCCCCTGATTAAGTATAAACAATTTTTTTTAAACGCAAGTCGAAATAAAATGGTTTATAACAACAAGCATTAAGTAGTGCAGACAACACAAATCTAAACTAAAACTATAACGCTCTTGGTTTCCATTTTTCTTCTCTGGATATCTGATGGTCAACAAACATTCTGGCTGGAAAAAACTTGAAGTTCCATTCTGGAACAAAACAGCAACACTGGATCAGGTACAACATCTTAGATCAGCTAGTCAGCAACAAACATGGTGAACGATCAGTAGATTCCAAACAGTACTGAAAGAATCAGAATATCAGTGCAGCTTAATAACAACGATAACTTAAACTAAATGAGGGCAAAATAAAATTGACATATAAACCGAAAAATATATAGAAATATATAATTTTAACCCACTTTGTTCGAAAGCTACTATACTAAGGTATACACTCTTTTGCAGAAATTTGTGGAGACAAAAAAAAATGATTTAAGTTAACGTAAACAAATTAAGGGAGTCTCCAAACCAAACCATTTCCTCCATAGTGTTAAACAAGAGCTGAGTTTCCACATTGGCCATCTTTGAAATGAAGGATGAACAGCAGACTCTGTATTGAATTTGGAAAGAAGCATCCAATTGCAGGTTTGCACAGCGACGGTAAGAAGACGTCGATTGTAGTGATGATGGCTGCTTGGCAGATCTAATGACTTTAATGGTGGAATGGCTGCTTGGTTGATTAAACTGTTTGTAGAAGAAATTTGTTGGTTGGTTGACAACACTTTGCAATAGCTGACCTAAAAATAAAATAATGTTAATACAGGAAAACAATGTTTTTAATAACAATAAACCAACCTTGTGTAAAACAAAATTAATTGTTTAAAAAAAAATATATTGTTAAAATAAAAAAAATTGAAAATTTTTGATTTTATGATTATATCTCATAAATAAGTTTTAGGTGAACTAAAACTAGTTAGACGGCAAAGAACCTACAAAAGGTTGTCTAACCCAAAAAACGTGTTTGCATAAAAAACAAATTTTAAAACAAAGATACAAGTAAGAAATTACAAACACTAACTGAAATATTAAAATTAATTACTTTAAGACTTTAAAATATATTTATACCAAATAAAAAAAAATACGTTTATTTGACAATAATTTATAAATTCAAATACCTTAACACAAAATTAATTTACAATAAAGAGAAAAAAAAACGTTTAGTTGACAATATTTGAAAAAAAGTTGGTTTAATGTTTTCAATGTATTAAAAAAAAATATCACTACCAGGTTAACACAACAAACTTTAAAACAAACATGGAATACTCTATCGAAACAAAAACAAATCATGTGATCGAAAGAATAACTGAAAATAAATACAAGTTAGCAAAAACAAACACAAAATGATACAAAAACTGAAATACAAGTTTTTATCATAGTTTAAGATTTTAATGATTCAAAAAATTTTAAATTTTATACAGAAAATCAAATAGAACAGATAGAATAATCTCAAATGAAACAAATCCACATAGATTTTTTAGTCACAGGTAATAGCAAGAAGGTCAATGTAACTGTTTTATAAAATTCATGTTTCAAGTAAATACTATTATTTATTTATCATTGGTCGAAAATCAGGGCTAGCAAAAGGTTGTTTACCTAGAAAAATAAGCTACGATGCAATAAATCATTTATAAAGATTTTATTTTGATAATAAAACTCTGCCAAACGCAATTTCCTAGTGAATGAAAATCAAAGTCTAGTGAATGAAAAATGCATTCTTCCTTAGCAATAAATTGATAAAATTGATTTTATAGGTTTTTTCAGTTTTTAGTTATCAATTACCTAAACAAATGTCGGACGACTCTGTTGGTGTGTTTAGAAAATCTATTTCTGTATAACTTATGAATTTCTATAACTGTAAAATCCTTATTTCAAGATATGAAAGTAATAAGCAAACAAATAAAAATTATAAGTATATACTATGAAATGTACTTTTTGAGAAATTGAATTCTACTCCAGTATTCGGTAAATTCCTTTTGCATTTTCTAATTTTGGAGGTCTTTTTTTTATAACATCTACCTTCTTATACCAAATTTGATCCCTTGTTTCAGACCATTTTTCACCATTGTATTTACTTCGTATTCTCCTTTATTTGAATTCATTATGATTCCTGAATAGTGCTCTCTTTAGTATACAACTATAACATAATGTTTTTTTCAAATTTTTTTCTTTGTGAATATTAAGTCGCCTCTTTTTAATTTTCTTGGTTTTGTCAGTCTCTGAATTTTCAGTTTTTCCTTTTTCAGGCTGATTTTTTTCTCTCTTTTCTTTTTCTTTTTATTCTTTCTGACGCTGCTTTCGTTTCTTATATAGCTTCGATACTATGGCAGAGGGTACTTTTCCGGTGTTTTGCTTTTTTGTCGCCTTCTTATTATCGTCTTCTTTAGGCCAAGTTAAATGTGCGTCCCACAAGTGAAATTCTATCACTTTTAGAATTTTAAAGAGAGGCCTCTTCTTTTGTGTCACTTTTTTTTTATCATCATTCTGAGTAAAATCTTCTTTTTCCTATTCAGTAGTTTTCTCGGTAGGTCCATATTCTTTTTCTTCTATCTGATTTTCTTTTATATTTTTAACTATTTCTTTTGCCAGACCTCTTACAACAGTATCCCCACTTGTATTAGGCATGTCAGTCTCAATCTCCAGCATTATAGAATTTTCCTTTACATTATTTGGTCCGTCTATTGCTGTAGAAGTTTCTAGCATTAGTTTCTCAACCTTCTCATCTACCGTCTTATTCAATCAATGGAACTCCCTACTATTTGTACTGTGTTGTCCTTCGATACTTGTTTCTTTCTTTAAGTCGGTTTTGTTCGAATTTTGAGGGGTCTCATTGATAAAGGTTCCGTTCTTTATAGTTGCAATGATAATTATATTTATATTTCCTTCTTTTGTGTCACTTTTGACGGTACCTACGTAGGTCCTATGAGAAATGAAGCATACGTGTTCATTAATTAGAAGTTAAAAAGAATATATCCAAAAAATTAACACTCTGTAATTTATCATGTTCAACCATTGGACATGTTCATTATGCATGTAATTCTAGGAGCTAGTAAATGAACGAATTGAAGTTTAGGGTATTACTGTTTAAATTTTATCTATTGGTCATTTTCTAAAACACATCAATAAAATATCTATGTTTACGCTTACTTTCTTATACTTTTTCGATGTTACCCCAATCCCAGTAAATGAACATAGTGTTGATTTACTGGGAAAAGCTTAATTCCTGACACCAGTAAAATATTTTTTCAATAGTTATTATTATAACCTTAAAATTGCATATTTGGTGCTTTAAATATATAACTTAGAAGGTATTAAGCAATAAGAAACCCACAAAAAGTATTATTTGATTAAAATTATAGATATAAATCTAAATTTTGCTATTTAAAATATGTGCTCACCTTACTTTTTTCTGTATCACCTTGGAACCACAGAAACACGCACTTGTAAAAAAATAATGAATTTAAGGTTTCGGCCAATTTAAAGGCGACGTTGCCAAAAGTAATAAGTGTTCTATGGGAAGGGGGTTTAAAATGAAATATCTTTAGACAGGAATAGCGCAATTCTCTCACAGGATCGTTATTTTTTTTAATATTTAGTAAAATGTTCATCTACTGGTATGTGTTCATTTAGTAATATGTTTTCCCTACCACTTTAATTCCTTATGTTTCACACAATTGCATCAGTCTCAAGCCATTATTATTTGTTACTTCCTCTCCAAATGAAGTGGAACAAATCCAAATTTAATTTTTTTATTAGAACAAATCAAATACAATGATTCAATATATAACCAATCAATAAAAAAAATTCATGAACAAATAAAAATAGAACAAATCCAGCCAGATAAATATATACATTTTCAAAATTACTTAGAATAAAGCTCCTCCTAGAATTTTTACAGTTTTTCCGAATTGTCCGTCTAAAATTTTTTTTTCCTGAAACATTACCTGTTTCCAATTTAAACTTTTCCTTCTTAGATCTTTTTCTACCAAGTTTCGCTTTCAGTAAAAAAAAAAAAAATTTTCGATTTTAGATTGATTTTCGGTCTGACTTTGGTATGTTTAAAAATGATATGTTGGGTTTTTCATTTTCTAATACATTTGCATTTTAGTTTATTGTTCAATTATTTGTAAGCTGGTTTTGTAACGTGTCATTTTTACGTTTAAGGCAACGTTACATATTTGTTTACTTAGGTAAATAATCAAGGCTCTTCGACTCGTCTTTCTGTACACAAATTAAGGGTATTTTATAGAGCTAGGTTTGGAGGTTATATAGTGTCTAGGAAATTACCTTAAAAGGAGGCTTTTTTTTTTTTACGGGTATGCGCACTCGCAAGGAGATCCCTATCACGCTCGACAAGCGGCAAGTGCGCGGAAATGTTGGTGTGTGTTGGTTTTGAAACGGTTCAGGCTGTAACCTGCAGGGAAAACTGTCGCAGGGAGTTTATTCCACAGCGATGCTGTTCTCCAGAGATATGAATTCTGATATAATGAGGTTCTTGGTGCCTCTATTTTGACAGTAAATTGATGGTTACCGTCTGTTTTCGGACTTCCATTGTCTTTATTTATTTTAAAACACGACGTTTCGGTTAGTAAGTATCTCTAACCGTTATCAAGTGTAAACTAAACAATCTAGTCTCTAGGCTACTGCTTATACTACTTGGTGTGCTGTCAGGTGTGACGGCCCGCTCCCTTTTTTAATCCTAAGATGCCTGTTTTCCTTAAGGAGTGGTTTCCATATGTTTGGTATGTCCGTGCTTGGTTGACTGAAAACTTCTTTATTCTGCATTATATACGCAGCTTCAATAAACTTTCGTTTTCGCCAATGCGACTCCTTATGTAAAACTTTAGCTTCTGACCATTGAATCCTGTGATCATTTGACCATGCATGATCTGCTAAACCGGATTTTTCAATATCCCCTAATTGGGTACTTTTTAGATGTTCATTTACTCTAACCTGAAGAGGGCGTTTCGTTTCACCTACATATGATTTACCACACTCACACGGGATTTGGTAAATACAATCCTTATTATTTGAGGGATTGTCTGGTTTTTTTTAGTTGTAACTTCTTATCGTATTTCCCGAAGAAAATACTGTTTTTATATTATAGTGTTTAGCTATTCGTCTTATGTTTTCTGAAATCCCTTGAACATATGGAATGTTAATAACACCTAACGGATTATTATTTTGAGAATTTGGTACATTTAGTTTGTTTTTAATTTTAAATATCGTTGAGTTTATTAATTTCTCGGAATAACCATTCTGTTGTAAGTCCTTTTTAATGTTGTTAATTTATGTGGTTAATTCTTCATTATTACTACAAATATTTACGGCTCTCAAATACAAACTTCTTATAACTCCTTGTTTTGTTGCAACAGAATGTGTAGGTTTCCTATATACAGTGGTTTGAATATTTCTGTCTAATCGTTTGACAAGAACATCCAAAACAGGTAAGGCCGCATCTTTTTCAATTTCCATGGTGCACTTGATTGTTGGTCGAATACCGTTTAAATGGTGTAGAAAATTTTGTAGTTCGTCATCATTTTCCGGCCATATAATAAATGTGTCATCCATGTATCGTAGCCATAGTTTTGGTTTGACTCTTGCTGTGTTGATCGCATGGCCCTCGAACCACTCCATGTAGATGTTTGCTACCACTGGCGAAAGAGATGAACCCATTGGGAGTCCATCATTTTGCGCGTAAAACTTATCTTTCACTTGAAAGTAAGAGTTACGACCGAACCGAGACAGAGCTCCAAAAGATCCATCACCCCCTCCACCGATAGCGTTGTTCTCTCGTGAAGTGTATCATCAGTTTGTAATTTGTTTTTAATGATACTGAGTGACTCATTTATTGGCACGTTGGTGTAGAGACTTTCTACATCAAAACTTACAAATCTATCGCCGGGATCTAATTCGATACCTTTTAAAACCTCCACAAAATGTTCCGAGTTTTTGACAAAAGATTCGGACTTACCCTGTAGTGGTTGAATTATGTCCAACAAAAACCTCGACAAAGTGCTGGTCAGTGAGTCCCTGGAGCTGGTAATTGGTCGCAGTGGTATATCCTTCTTATGGATCTTTGGTAATCCATAAAAATGTGGTGCCTTACTGTGGTGTGGAGTCAGGCGGGATCTAGCAGCGTCCGGGATATTTTCAGCATACTTCTTTAAAGTCCTGTAGATGCGTCCTTCTATGGTGGTGGTTGGGTCTTTGGGTAGTTGCTTGTAGTCTCCTTTCTCCAGAACTTCTTGGATCTTTTTGTCGTAAGTCTCGACATCCATGATCACCGTTGCGTTTCCTTTGTCGGCCGGTAGAATCTTGATTGATTTGTCAGCCTGTAGGTTCTTGATTGCCCGTTGTTCTTGACTGGTGATGTTTGTCTTTTGTTGCTTCTTTCTGTCCTACGTTGTTCTTACTTTATGGCGAAACTCATCAGCTTCGGGTTGAGGTAGACTAACGGTCTCTATTGCCGCAATAATTTCTAGTGTCGGTGTCTGTACCGGTGCAATGGCGAACTTAAGTCCCTTACTGAGTACCAATTCTTCGTTGGTGCTCAGAGTCCTTTTGGAGATGTTCACTATAGTGCTTGGTGTTGTTGAGTCTGTTCTATCATGAGTACGTGTCTGTAGTTTCTTAAGTTTTTCTCGGTGAGTTGATCGTATCTTCAGTCGTTCTCTGTTGCACGTACTGTCAATTTTACTCAGTATCGGTTCGTAGTCTTCCTCCCATGTGTGTCGTCTAATTTCGTCAAATCGCTCCTCCATGTCGGCGTTGAAGTTGGCTTTTCTCCATCGATGGTAACTGATTTGGGATCGGATTAGTGCTTGGCTTGTCCTCTCTAAGATCTTCTTCGTTCTCGCTCCCGGAAAGTTGGCTTTTAGGCGAAAACCAACCGGAATGACACCACTGTCGCGCGCCTCGCACAAGAATGAAATGTGTTCTTCTTCCTTTATCACTTTAAGTTTGGTCTTCTCGTAGCCTCTGAATAGATTGTTGATTCCGGGTCCGTACCGTTCTTCAACTCTTTGTTTGAAACTCGTAGACAATGATTGTGTAGAAATAAAATTTCGGACTTCCATTGTCTTTATTTATTTTAAAACACGACGTTTCGGTTAGTAAGTATCTCTAACCGTTATCAAGTGTAAACTAAACAATCTAGTCTCTAGGCTACTGCTTATACTACTTGGTGTGCTGTCAGGTGTGACGGCCCGCCCCCTTTTTTAATCCTAAGACGCCTGTTTTCCTTAAGGAGTGGTTTCCATATGTTTGGTATGTCCGTGCTTGGTTGACTGAAAACTTCTTTATTCTGCATTATATACGCAGCTTCAATAAACTTTCGTTTTCGCCAATGCGACTCCTTATGTAAAACTTTAGCTTCTGACCATAAAATTTCGGACTTCCATTGTCTTTATTTATTTTAAAACACGACGTTTCGGTTAGTAAGTATCTCTAACCGTTATCAAGTGTAAACTAAACAATCTAGTCTCTAGGCTACTGCTTATACTACTTGGTGTGCTGTCAGGTGTGACGGCCCGCCCCCTTTTTTAATCCTAAGACGCCTGTTTTCCTTAAGGAGTGGTTTCCATATGTTTTTGGATGTTCTTGTCAAACGATTAGACAGAAACATTCAAACCACTGTATATAGGAAACCTACACACACGGGACAGTACCTAAATTTTAAGTCTAATCATTCTGTTGCAACAAAACAAGGAGTTATAAGAAGTTTGTATTTAAGAGCCGTAAATATTTGTAGTAATATTGAAGAATTAACCACAGAAATTAACAACATTAAAAAGGACTTACAACAGAATGGTTATTCCGAGAAATTAATAAACTCAACGATATTTAAAATTAAAAACAAACTAAATGTACCAAATTCTCAAAATAATAATCCGTTAGGTGTTATTAACATTCCATATGTTCAAGGGATTTCAGAAAACATAAGACGAATAGCTAAACACTATAATATAAAAACAGTATTTTCTTCGGGAAATACGATAAGAAGTTACAACTAAAAAAAACCAGACAATCCCTCAAATAATAAGGATTGTATTTACCAAATCCCGTGTGAGTGTGGTAAATCATATGTAGGTGAAACGAAACGCCCTCTTCAGGTTAGAGTAAATGAACATCTAAAAAGTACCCAATTAGGGGATATTGAAAAATCCGGTTTAGCAGATCATGCATGGTCAAATGATCACAGGATTCAGTGGTCAGAAGCTAAAGTTTTACATAAGGAGTCGCATTGGCGAAAACGAAAGTTTATTGAAGCTGCGTATATAATGCAGAATAAAGAAGTTTTCAGTCAATCTAGCACGGACATACCAAACATATAGAAACCACTCCTTAAGGAAAACAGGCGTCTTAGGATTAAAAAAGGGGGCGGGCCGTCACACCTGACAGCACACCAAGTAGTATAAGCAGTAGCCTAGAGACTAGATTGTTTAGTTTACACTTGATAACGGTTAGAGATACTTACTAACCGAAACGTCGTGTTTTAAAATAAATAAAGACAATGGAAGTCCGAAATTTTATTTCTACACAATCATTGTCTACGAGTTTCAAACAAAGGAGGCATTTCATCGAATTACTGTGGACACTACGCACATCGCATTATCTGGACATCATAATTGGAATTTAAGATCACAGGTTTCGGGAAAATCACATAAAAACTTTTGATTGTTTTGTTTATCTGTGGAATTTTGTGATTCTCTTTGACGTTCACGAAATTAAACAGCTGTACTGCTGGGGAATGGCGGCGTTGCCGCATCACAAATGGTTTCGGTAACAGGAAGGAAACATTTACATGAACATTTCATTCCCTTACGTTTATTCTCGAGGATATTGGGACAATCCGAACCTCATAGCTAGTTGTGATAGCACGAAAACATATTTAGGTCCACGGTTTGACCAGTAACAACCGAGGCTCCGCCCACTTTGATATCTTTATTAATTTGATAAGGAAAAGATAAAGATAAAATAAATACGAGTTATGCACTTTCGTAAATGGAAGATAAACGAGGAATAAAAACCAGGACTAAAAGAGTAAACAAAATCGTATTTTTATATTATATAAATATATATATAATCATAGTTATGTAAAGTTAATAACTAGCTCAGTTAGTTGATGTCATTGTTTGAAAATTAGACATCTTTGCTTCAAAATACTTGACTTAATGTAAGCAAATGTTTTTAAACTTGACCAATTTAGGTTTTTATCGAGTTTCATGCGCACATAGGTGGCGATAGATGATTTTAAAGTGCATGAATCAAAACAATCAAAATAAAATAATCTTAGTTGATAATAAAATTTTAAATAAAATTATATTCCAATTGAAGCAAATGACAAAAAAAAATTGAACAAAAATGAGAGTTGATGGTTGCTTCAGTCGACTCTTTTTGGTGTTATGAAAATAAAAACTCTCTTGGGTGAAAAACTCATTTCTTATTTTTCCAAAACTGCTAAATAAGAACTATTTAGACTCCAAGCAGGCAAGGGCTTGCTTCGAAAATATGTAAAAAAAAAATAATTTAAAAAAATACTTTAAAATATTTTAGGTATAACATACTGTTTTTTCAATTTAATAAGTTGACAAAAAAAAACAAAAGGTATTTTAAACGATAAGGTTCTTTAGATAACGCAAGACTTAAAATGAGCAAATATTTTAAAAAAATAATAATAAAAATAATAATAAATGATAATGCTTGCTAATATATGAAAAATAAACACTGATCTTAGAAAGACTAAGTTTTACGCTAAGTTTTCCTTAAACGATCAACTAGTGATTTAATGATTTGATTATTTACGCAAAAAGTATACATAAATTACTTTTTGTTTATCATTAATAAAGTCAATTATGTATAGGCTTTAGTTAATAGCAACAAAATGTATTTAAAGATGATAATAGAAATAAAAATAATACAAAAATAATAATTTAGGTGTTCTTGATTAGTGCTATGCCTGTGCACTTCCATATCATTTTATTAATGACGTTATAGAGAATATTTTTATTTTATCGATTAACTAGGACAGCAAACAGAACAGACAACAAACTAACAAAAAAAAAGATTTTTAGAAAAATACATTTTTGTGATTTGTCATAATTACCAAAAGAAAAGTTCTACAAAAACAATTGTACTCATAGAGTAAAAGAAAAGTGGAGATTTTTTTAAGTTGTTTAAAATAGTGTAGATTTTAAAAAATATCAAAATAAAAAAAAATTATCAAAATTTATCCTTAAAATGGAATTTGCTTGGCTTAAATGGTACAGACTGTCCTTAAAGTTCATATAGTCGAATATTTTCCATATAGGAGAAAAACATAAAAAAATAAATATTGTTTTATTGACAAACAATACAAAAATTCAAAAATAGTTTTACATAATCAAATGTTATTAATTTGGATAATATTGATTTTATCAAGTTATAATATAATGAGAAGAGAAAAAAAAATAGAAAAATGTATCTTAGCAATGTTAAGATTGCTATGATAATATCCAATTGGATTCAAGAATGACTTCAAAATGGAAAAAAAATATATATGTACACAAATCGAAAAATTTTAGCCATTGATGACGTAGTTTTTATTCGGTTTATGGGATCTTAGAAAAGTCAAAGTCTAAGCACTGATTAAGAGCAAATGATCCCTATTTTAAAAAAACAAAGCTTTTTGAAATAATGGACTCTAAAATATACTATATATAATCGATTTTACGTTAATACTTTAACCAATAGGTGTTGATTTACTATAACACACATATCCATCACAAAAGAACAAAACCAAACGGCATGTGTGTATTTTAACAAAAAATAAAATAATATTTTGTTTTTTTTTAAATATTACAAAAATAAAAAAAAACAATTAAAAGTTTACAAAATATCTAAAAAAAAATGACTTTACCAAAATAATAAAAAGTTAAATATTACACTTTTTCCGTGTAACATAAAAAACAAGATTAAAATTACATATCTGACAGATGATTGATGCAGATATTATCTGAAAAGGTACAATTTACTTCTACTAAAGCAAAGTACAAAAGAGATTAAAGAATTGGTTTTCACGTATAATAATAGGTTACAAAAGCTCTGTATACCTCAAGATAGAACTGTGGCATAACGCGATAGAGACACTGTCTCTTGGTCCAGCGATTGTTATGCCAACTACCAATCTCCACAGCTAATTAGTTATTTTTTTATAAAATTTGTGCCTATGCATTTAGTTTTATGACAATTAGTTTTACGGAATAAAAAAACAGTTGTTCGCTGTACACTAGAAATTTTTGTATACAAAGATTTTATTTACTTGATTTTAAATATACTATTCCGTTAAGATGTTTTTGATTTAAAACTTTCTAATTCAAATGAGACTTTTTCGTTAGTCTATAGGTGTTATCACTGCTAAAGCCAAAGACAGTGGTTTTATTTATAAAATTTCAAGACAAAAGAAAATATATAAATTTAATAATGTAAATATTACCAAATGACATAAAGATTAGCTTAAATGGCTTATTAACCCTATAAAGTAAAAAGAGTAAAAATTTGATTATAAAATTTTATAATGAAAGAAAATACTTCTGTATTCTGCTGTTCTTGTCTGTTTTTCCAATCTCTGATTATTTCTTGATGTTAATATCTTTTTTTAAAATATCACTGATAAAAATATACCGGTTTCATTTGATATGGCATGACTCAAGACTACTCTTTATGGTTGTATCTTCTAGGTTTTTCCTATTCCTATACCATTAAACACTAAATTTCTAAAAATCCTAACTTTTAGTTACTATCTCAAATATTATCTAATTAACCTATTTTTTAACCAAGTCAGAAAAATTGTCCAAATGTCTACCATAAAACCTGTTTTAAAATAATATCCCATCATCACTTCAACACAGGTTCCAAAAACGTATAGTGACTCTTGCATACCAAATCTAAATCATGTTTCGTCATAATAAAAAAAATAGGTAGCTACCATATTAAATTGAAAATTGTATTGTAAAATATAAAATTTATTCAACGACAACGCTTTTATCTCCCTAATTAGAAAACATAAGACACTGTGAATTCATCACTAACAGGAAGTGGCCATCTTCACTGGAGTTAGAAAAACACAGGTGTATAACGAAGTAAAAAACTAGTCCAAATCTTCTTGTTAAATAAATTTTTCGGTCTATTGTTTATCCAGTATAACTCAAAAATGAGTTCCCAACATGACGAAATAGAAAATTACCTAGATCTCGTACTGGTAACTACTAGGTGTGACGTCACTGTCTTCATTAACCTACCCTGATATAACTTTTATTCGTTTCATAGGTAAAGTTTTACCTCTACCTCGAATAGTTTTTCCCAAATTTAAATTCCCATTTTTACAAAATTATTTGACTTGAAAGAAACCCAAAAATCCAACCCATATATTTTGCCGCTGTTTTAGACCTGTTCACCGGTAGACCATGTAAGCTATAACATGACGATTATTAATTCAGTAGTTTTCTTGATAAAGATTGGTTAAAACATTTAACTGACTATACCGTAACCCTATTTTTCAAAATTGAGTTACGATATTAAAAGATACGGCAACAAACAAAACAAATATAGACCAATAGAAAATTTTAATTATAGGTATACCATTGAAACACCCTCTCGAGTGGAGAAGAAAAATTTTCCCAATTTACTCCTCAGCCTTCTTCTCAATGACTGGGGAGTTTAAAATCCAGCTAAAAACACTCATTCCATAAAAAACATTTTATAAAATAATATATAATATAATGATACAAACAGCAAAAAAATTAATTCGCCCTCGTCTTACAAAAAAACAACAAAAGAAAAAGAAAACGCGACGATTCTACTTGGCGAATTATTATTGGTCTATTGTTTTATAACATTCCTTATACATCAAAAGATGCATATAACAAACACAGATCCATTTTGCAATACCATATAGCCATATCAAAGTTACGTTAAAAGAAAATTCTAGGACGCTTTAATTCAAAAATACTTCCCTCTCACATATTTACTCAACAGATAGTAATAGACTTTTGTCATTTATAAAAATATCTCAAAAATTACTAAACAATTTTATAACAAATTGTTCTTAAAAACTTTCAACTTGATGTGTCAGTCATTTACAACTCAATACAAACAATACAATTCCTGAAAATAAAAATAAAAATATTAATAAAGTAAAATTTTTGAGGGAAGTCTCGTAGACCTTACAGTTGTCGGATGTCATGGTCTTCACCTATAAAAGAAAACGAAGTTATAACACTAATTTAATACATGGTTTAAACAAATATAATAAAACTTTTTCTTTAAAACATCATTCAATGAATTTATTATGCTTTTGACATAGTGTTTAGACACTATTATTTTTCTTTTCATTAAAATCGGTCTCGTAGTTATTAAAAATTTTAACAAAATTATAAAAAATTTAAATGAGTGCTCATAAATTACGAGGATTAGATGATAATTAAAAACTTTTTAGGCGAATAAAACAATAAAAGCTCTACAAATTCAAAATTTTAAGTTAAAATGCTAAGGCATTGCTTAATTAATTTATGTTATATATGTCTATGTAATGATAGACAGGCTTGCTTTTGCAATGCAAGAGAAACAATATCTTTAGTGTCAAAATTGCAAATATTGAAACAAAAAAAACTTAATAACTCAAGACAAAGATTGTCCTTTTTGACATCGACGATCTAATCTAAAAACTCAAGAGAGAGATTGTTCCTTTTGACTTTCAGATTGATCTAGGATCTAGATTAATATTTTTTTATAGGTTTTTCAATACGTGTGTAGCTTGAGCTATTACGAAAAAAAATTAAACTTTTTGGCAAAGAATGGGTAGGGGATGAAATGTCAACTACCTCTAATTCAGAAAAATTAATCGTTTATTTAAACAACCACACTTTCCATTCCATTCCAATGGAAAGTGTCGAAATGGATGCAATAAGAAGAGCAATGAGAATATCCAGAACTGATCATATAAGAAATGAGATCATAAAAGAAAGAATGGGAATCGAGGGAAGCATAACTGATGACATCACTAAAAGGCAACTGATATGGTATGCCCATGTACAACGGATGAACGACGAAAGAGGCAACAGTCAATCCAAAGATCAATGAGTCAAAAAAAAACCTGACGGAAGATGACTGTCATGATCGAAGGAGGTGGAGAATAGGCGTCGGACAACGTAGAAAAACGTTCTAAACCGACATAGTAGTAGTAAACAACTACTGTATAGAGAAGTCCAACTACAGCAAAATAGTAATAACACATTAAAAAACAGTCTTTTGAAAAAAAAGAAAGTAAGCTCTGATGATAATTGCATAAAAATTATTTTTTTATTAAACAGGATAAGAAGATTACAAAAGTTAGCATAGAAAGGAATGTACTAAATCTTTTGGTTACCAAGATATTTACGTACGCAAGTTATTATATTGCTACGACAACTACAGTATAGAATCTCTGTGTGTAAATAACCTAAAATTTTTGAGACTCAGTACTATTTACATATGCTAAGAATATCCTGGATATATGTCTCTATCCAACATTTTCTTGGAACACAAAGAAAAAGCAAAAGAATACTGTAAATGAAAGAAAATTCAAATTTTCTATATACTAACACAATTCGCACTCAAAACTGTGAAGTAATTCGATTAACTGTGCAGAGAAAACTTAACTGAAAAATTATATAACTCTATGCATATAATAGCATAGCTAAGAAGGCATTGTGTTATTAGCACTTTTCAAAAAAAAAACATACAGTACGAAGTACGGAGTAGGCCTGGCAAATAGACCTTTCTTTTGGGCTACTTTTTGTTAGCAGTTGATAAAGATTACTATGATCAAAAAAAAAATGACATTAACAGATAAAACAAATCAAAATTATCGAACGAACTCAAAACTTGAGAAATATTTTCACATATCATTTAAATCTTAACATGAACAAACAAAAAAAAATACTAACCAATAGGTTTAAGGTTTAGTAGTTGTCTTAAACAAAAATGAAGGTTTAAAAGCTCAAATAACACGTTTAAGGTTGACAAAGATAGAAACAAAAGGTCTTAATTACTTCATAGTCTAATTTATAAAAATGAAATATAGTTTTTAAAAAAAATGATAGATTGAAATTTATGTAAGCTGTTTTCAGTACCTCACTGTAAACGCGGGTCTATTGTATAACACTGTAAATTACTCATTTTTTAACGTTTTACACGACGTGGTAGAAACTCATTGTTTTGCCAATATACTTATATATTAACTTAGTAGCAAAATTTTAAAGAAGAAGAATGATCTAGATCTTACGAAAATGTACTAATCAAGTGTAAAAAGTTTTTATGAAAAACTTTATATCATATAGATATCAAAATACCAATTTTTTTTAGTTTGTAAATATAAATCCTATATATTTTTTTAATTTAACGCACAAAAATCGTCACATGTGATGTGGTTACGAGAATATTAGGAATAATGTACATAAGTCATTATTTTCTAGATTTAGCTGGCAACTCAAAAATTACCGACCGACCTTAATGAAATTTAAATCAAGGAACTGCATTTCTCACTATAGATCTTGTTTGAAAAATATAAATATAAACCTTAGTATTCCTAAATGAAAAGTCAAAAATTGGACCCCCGTGGCTTTCAAGCTACCCACGGAAAAATATGAGAGAAACAAAACTTTTTTTTCACGAAAGCTTGTTTGATCTATAAATATAATATCATAGTTTAATTGATAGATACTGTAAAACGTTATGTTTACTATGCGTCAGGCACAGATCTACGGGAGGGGAAAAAGGTGAAATTTCCCCCCATATCTTAAACTATGTTTAATTTTGACAAACAGAATACACTGGTCTCGTCACTATGCAAAATAGTTGCAATATTTATTATGGTATTTCCTTCCCCAAATAAAGTTCCCAGATACGCCACTGTTAGAAAACATTTTTTTTCCTAACACGTGTTTGTTATAAAAATTCTAAACCATTTCTTTGTGGACCTGAATGAATAGAAGAGCCCTTTTTTAGAATGTAGGTATAAAATATTGTGACCATGTGTTTCCAAATTACCAGTATATCTTTGTTTCATATAGACTCAAGTGGTCTGGAATACTTTTATAGCCTGTAAATTGATTTATGGTCCAAGACGTTTTAACTTGGAAATAAAAGGTCAAAATTTTAAAAAATATTTAACGGTTTTTCTTCGTCGTGTGGGAAAGTTTTCATTATGTATTATTTAAAAAAATTAAATACAGTTCAATAAAAAAAATATGAAAAAAGTTTTACCATACTTAAATTGATTCAAGCAAATATACAGTGTATCTTTTTGCAACGGTATTTGCAATAATTTTCAAAAGTTGATTTAGTTTTTCAAAATAGTTTATTTGCTTGAAACAAGACTTTATCACTAATTAAGTCTTCAACTAATTTATGTCTCGTTTCCTTACACATCACATCCTATCTAATTGATTTTAATTAATTTTATAATTGAGTTAGCTTATTGGTTATGTATAACCTAAATTTCCATATTTCCATATTGCGTTTTCTCTTTAACCAGTCTTTAATTATTAATTGGGAATTATGATATATTTATTTTAATAATTATTATTTATGCTAAATAATATTATTTTTAAGATTATGTATAAAATTAAACTCAAAATACGCGAGTTTTTTATTTTAGGAAAAATATCAAATACCTTTATCCAATTTCAAAGGTCAATTCAAATTTAGAAAAATAGTAGGTATTAGTACTTCTCCTATATAGTATGGAAAAGGAACTGCTGAGCAATCTTTTTAGCATATCTGGTGTTTTGGTGTAAACCTATATATTTCATCAAACATGGTACTTTGATCTTATCGAATTTCTTTATTTAAATTGTTTATATTTTTAGTTATTTAAAATATGCTACTTAATTTGTATATATTTTAATAAAAATCAATAATGTACCTATATAGTCATAAAGACATGGACATGACCTGTAAACTTGGTCTTTTTAATAAAAATTACAAGAAAATATCTTCTAGCTTCAAACTAATCAAAACGATTTCACTGTTATAACAAATTATCGTTTTAAAACAAGTAAAAAGGGTTAAGAAAAGCCTTTACTGTGTTAGGACATTGATTTGTGGCTTTCTTTAGCCTTATGCAATAAAAATGCTATGATATTATGTTTTTTTTCAACAATTACTGTATGGCTTTACAAAATATTATTTCACTTAATACATGGTCGATAGCACCAATACATTTGTTAAAGCGATCGTCTTTTTGTCAAACAAATGTATTGTAAACTGGATACCTTGGGAAAATAAAAGAGGTAGTGGAAGACCACACATGAGATGAGCGCACGATTTGAAGAAACATGCGGGAACTAGATGGATGAACACGGCGTCATACAGGAAAGAGTGGAAGATATTGAAGGGGGCCTATATCCAAAGATGGATCGAAGAAGGCTAAATAAATAGATAGATAGCACCATTCTTTTTAAAAGGTAATGAATGTACTGTTAAAATTACCAATGCAAAACTTGTTTAATTACCGTGCGAATAAATACCTAACTCAAAAATTACTGTCAAAAAATTATGTTTTCTGTCTACTGTGTTCTGTGGTAACTTGTGAATGTCACACACATTAGGCACAGAAAAATGAGATCTGCACTCTTGTTATTAGACAATAAAACTAGTGGTAGTTTATAACAAATAATGTTTAATTACAACTTGCGCAATGTCAGTCCCTGCTCTAGGTGGCATTTTAGTGTAAAATACAGATGATAAAATAAAATATTCCTACAAGGACTTTATAAATAAAAATTTTGACTCGATCTAAAATATGTACTGAGATAAAAGCTTATGGGCAGTTCTCAATAGGTAATATAGTCCTTTCTTAAGTTTAGTTAACGTGTTTTGACTTTTAAGTTAATTGGTGGATAATTTATTTATTTCTCCAGTAAAGTTATTATTCAGTACAATGACATACGAATAAAAAAATAGGATGAAACAATCTCTGAATAAGTTGTGTTTTAAGATGGTAACTAGTAAACCGATATGGATGCCATTTTTATTTTTTTCTACAAAAAAACGTTTAGTTTTCTGTTAGGAACGTTTCGATTTTTGAATATATGAAAAATAACGTAAATTTTTCGCTAAAGGTGGTTATTTTATGGCTTTGATTTGAAATAGGTCGAATTTTTTTAATATATAATAATTTCTTAGGATATAACTTTAGATTTTGCTTCGAAAAAAATAGGTCTTCAAATTTAGACATGTACCAAATTTTAATGTTGACAAAGATCAGTATTTTTTTTCATAATATGCGCTTTTTATCAAACTCCTTAATCATTTTTCTCTTTCTACATCATGGTTTTAACTCAGAATGATCTATTTGGTAATAAGTCGTTTTAGGTTTTAATTTCAAAGGTGTTAATATTTTATAAGATATTTAAGTGTGATAAGTTAATTTATTAACATAAATAGTTAATTACGTAATTACTTCGCATGTAGCGGATTAATTCCTTTAAGGGCAAAGATAATGATTCTCTTCAAGCAAAAATAATTTTTATTGTGATTTTTCCCAAAATATTTTTATTATGCTACATCTACATAATACCCTAACAAGAGACGATAAATTAGTTTAGGACTTTAACGGCCAAAACACAAAAGATTTGGTCCGGACAATTTAGTAGGCTCTACCTGAATTAAAGAAAATTGAATGAAGGGTTCTACAATAGGTTTTTCCATTTCATAATATTTAATTAGGTATACCATTTTACAAAAATGGCTTGACAATAACTTACGATAATAAACGACAATATACTTTTTAATTTGATTATAAATATTATGAAACGAAATTCACTTGATTACCTACATGTTAGTGAAAGAAAATAAATAAAATAGAGTCTTTCTCAAAAAAACCAAAAAAAATATACAGGAGGTTGTTTTTACATTTACCTCACTTTACTTAAAAGCTGTGAATTTGCAGATAGTGCTGATAATATCCAACTTAAAAAAAAATCAAATTTTCTTTTATGAAAAGAATAATACGTACTTTAATAAGAAAATTATAAAGCAAAAATAGTTCGACAGGTACGTCGTTTTAAAGAATGCTATGTTTAAATGCTGTTTTGTAACATAAAACGTAATTTTTTATTTTTAATTTGATAATAATTGTATAGAATCGATATTTGCTGTGGCTACATTTATTTAGTCCACGGTTTTAACAAACTAGTGCTTTAAAATTTTGAAAGATTTACTTGTGGACCTTATAATAAAGAAATTTCTCATAATCGACAAAGTTGTTACTGAGATACAAAGAAATCACGTTTATTTTCCAAAAAGAAACTTGTGTGTAATTTGATAAAAAAAATACATTTTCAAAATCTGGAACTTCGTGGTTGCTTACTGTTAGTTTGAACTTGTGGTAAATCTCAATCATATATGTATGATATAGAGAGTACAAAAATGACAAAAAAAAAACATCTATCGCATATTCTATATAATATATTGCTAGTAGCTAGGTCTCTTTTTTGAGTTTATCCTGACCAGACACTTTACAACAGTCCTGTACCACAAATTTATGAGAGATGAACGTTTGCATGGAAAAAGTAGTTAGAAATTATAATTTTTAAAGTTATGATGCAATATCAATGGAAAATTACTTGAGATTAATTAATTATACCATTGTGGATACTTAGATGGTCAAATAATTTGGCTTAGGTTCTTTTTGCCAAATGAAATTTTAGCTATTAAACAAACAATAAAACCAAAATAAAGTAGAAATATCGATATCTACGAAGAAAAATACTTATAAAAACAATGTTATAATGACTTAACATAAATTATTGTATTATTTAAACAAAAAATGTTATTAAATATTAACAAAAAAGTTTAATGGTTCAAAAAACAAAAAAAAACTGTTATTAATGCAATAAAATAAATAAAAAATATCCTCCCTTAGTTATATTTGACGGGTGTCTTCAAAAAAATCAGTGGTTTGTCAGAGGAAGGGTTGGCAATTATTGTTTCAGCCAACTAATCAAAAATAAAGAGTTGCAATGGACTCTTTTTTTTGTGTTTTTAATAAAAGATTCTTAAAAAATTCAGCTAGAAAGACAAAATAGGCTTTTAATGGCAAGAGAATGATAAGTTTAACAAGACTTTATTTTAACAACACTGTGCTACAATTAAGTCAAAATAATGGATTTTTTTATCCATTTTGTTTAAATAATGTTTTGATGGAACAATTTTAAAGTTTACCAACGAGTTTTGGAGTTATAACTCAAATCTAGAGTTCAGTAAAGCTTTTTTAAGGCAAAAGGTTGATCCTTTCGCATGCTGGAGAATCCGTCCTCCAGATAGAAATGGAGAGCATTTTATTTGCTGGCATATTCGGATAGTATTTAAACTTAACTTTTCAATAAAAAAATATTCTACCAATTTATCTTCTCAAGATTTAAAGTCATCATATATCAATAGAAAAATTGTCATGACATTGACATTTTCCTTGTATTTACTGTTTCAAGGACAAAAAAATATTCAAAAATATTGAAAATGCGCATAATTGTAACACAGATTATAACGTTAGTAAATTAAACAACGAAAAACAGTTATGGCACATCTACCTAACAAATTAGTTTTGGTTTCCAAAAACTAGACAAGACTATTTCTTTTAAAACGAACAATTTTACAAAAATTTCCTTTAGTTTTTCCAACAAAATACTACCAATGGGTTAACTAAAGTACTACTGAGTTTTTCTCAAACTTTCAACATAAAATTTTCACAAATTTTCCAAAATTTTTCCCAAATTTTCCAAAATTTTTTTCACAAATTTCCCAAAAACTAAATTACCCCACACCTGACACCACTTTTAACAGGGGCCTAGTATGTGACAGTGATACTGTCACCTCAAGTGGCCAAGGCTTAAATGTTGTAAGCTACCAACTTAGGCTACAACTTATATAAATTATAAAAAGATTAAATGTTACTATATGTTAGTAAATTTACACGACCTCGAAAGGGAATTTGACGGTTCTTGGAGGAAAAGTATGCTATAAACGTTTTTCTCAAATGTATAACTAATGTAGGATAATCATACATACCTTTTCAATTTTCTTCTTGTAGCTTCACACTTTCACTTCTTATATTTATTAGTTGAATATCGACTTTTTACTACTATTAAACTTTTGTATTCAAATATTTACACTTCTTAAACTTTTGAGTTTTATAAACCTTTTATATATTTGTTGTAAATATATATATATATTTATCAACATCTTAAACGTTGATTGAATGAGTGAAACTATTCAATCAACTGTTTAATTTACTTAATATTACTGTTTAGGTTTGGGATATATTGTTGAAGAAAAATGCCGATTTTAGGGCAACTAATGGTTTGTATTTTGATGTTAAAAAAACCATAAAACAGATAAAAACATTATTTCAAAACACTGGAAACAGTAATAAATAAAAGCTTTAAAATTAATAAACTCTAAAAGAAAAGACCAAAATAATTATGAATATTAAAGTTAACAGTTTTATACAATGTTAAATAATTGATAAATTTCCCCAGTTGAAATAAAACCCCCCTTAAGAAGTGTGAATGAAAGCGTAACGTACCAAGCAAAGCGTAACTAAAAAGTGAACTCCTTGACGACTTTCGATAGATTCCCGTCTCAGTTAATGCGACCCTGCGCTTGAAGGGACAAATATCTTGGCGTTGATTGGCTAGAATTCTACTCCCTTTCGCCTTGGCGAGAAAGAGATAGACTGCGCTTTAAGCGTTCCACTAAGAGACAAAATAGCAATGCAAGCCAGACTTAAAAACCCGTTAGAAAGTAAAATTACACAGTGTGTTTTTTTTAAAATTGAAAATAGTTTAAAATATGTTTCCAGTTACAAAATAAGAATTATTTTGATGTCAGTGGCTCAAAGGACATATTAGCCGAATACAACTTTTATTAAAATACAGCGAACCTGAAAATATGCCCAAAAACAAGTCGCCGCCATAAATTTTACTTAATCTTAACCTAGTCTTGCATATAATTAATGCTTGTTGATGACAAAACAATACATATTTAATTAAAAATCTTTAAAAACTTATAAATGGCAAAAATACCATTTATGCTCAAATCCCGTTTTGTTACAATAGCCTACTATAGTCTAAATTATACGCATTTGTAATGACGTCACCAGGTGAGAAAAAAAAGTATGGCGTAGATTTTTTTTTATATTTACTATCGTTGTTGGGCTTAATTTTGTTGCATCTGCGGCTCGCTGTATCACATTCTTAAATTGAAGTGCGATTCCATTTCGGACTTGTTCCCTATCCAGTTGGAAAAAAGCCAATATATTTAAAATTATCAGCCGCAATTGTTCATTTTACCTATTATATTTCTTTCTCGACATTTCACAACTTTTTAAAATAATTTCCGACAAGTTGACAAACTCATGTTTTTGATGGACAGTGACGGATACTTCACAAAACCAATTACCTACCTATTTAAAAAATGAATCAATGAATTAATCATAGACACTACTTTTTTTTTAAAGTTCATTGTCACCGCTGTTTATAATATACTAAACAAAGAGAAACCAAAATGACGTCATTACAAATGCGTATAATTTGGACTATATAACATACTAAAAATTATAGCTCCTTTGTATATTCTACCGTGATAATAACGAACAGTTAGCAGAGTGCTTTGTGGATCTGAGGGATTAGGAAATTGAGGATCATTAAAACAAGCGAAACACGATCTTTTACTATCGTACTCCACAGCTAATTTAAGCGAGATTTACGAATGCTGTTGTCTTAATACAGGGTGAGTTTTTAAAAACTTACAATGGCTATAGTTTTTAAACCAAGGGAGATATACCCTTTTTATAAAAGTCGGGGGGAATACAAATGACAAATTTTTCGAACCACCCCGACCCACTCCTTAAGCCCCACCCCTACTCACTTTCAAATCTTAGATAGCAATAGCCCACCTGTGATAGCTTCCTGGAAAGCTTACAAGAAATGCAAATCATTGGTCTAAATTTTTTTTTTGAAAATCAAAAACTTCCCCTAAATTTCAAAAAATAATGTTTTTTCTTAAAAAAATAACATTATTGAGTTTAAAAGGTTTGGATATCAAGTTAATAATATTTTTAATTATTTTTTAATTTTTTTTCACACCACCTCCACCCACTCCTTAAGTCCCACCTCCACTCACTTTAAAATCTTAAGTAGTAACACCCTAGACTCCTGTAAAGTTTAGAAAAATGAATGCTAATAGGTTTTAAAATACTCTGCCAATATATGGGTACCTAAACTCACACTATAGTTGTTTGATATCACACACGACATATTTTTAATTAAACTCTATTTTTATAAATCTACCCCTCCCTTTTTTTTACTAAAATTTATTTTGTTTAACTCCATACTCAATTACCTTTCGTTTGATATCACCCACGCCATATTTTCACATAAGCTCTAATTTTTGAAATCTACCGCCACCTTTTTATTTGGCTTGTGATTGATGGATTTCGTTCATTTTTAAATGGGACCATCCCGACCCGAGACCCAGCCCAGGAACCAAATTTAATTAAAATCGGCAAGCGGTTTTTGAGTTATGCGCGTTGGTCGTTAGGGACAGACATACAGACAGACAGACAGACGGCGCAACAAAAAATTTCAAAATCATCTGAAACGCAAATTTATATAAAAATTTTTGAAATCGGAGCAAGTTTTTTTTCTCGAAAAAATTAGGATCACCATAGCTCACACTACTATAGTATAGTAGTAGTGTGAGCTAAAAATCTAATGTAAAGTGTAAAACTAACCATTTATATTATGATTTCTATATTCTTTATTATTTCTTTACGTGTTTTAATTCTTTTTTAACATTTTTAACCAATTTTCTAGTAAAACTCGATTTGTTATTTTAAGTAAAATACATTGATTTCTAGTAGAAATAAATTGGTAAATTTTTTTTTTAAGTCACAAGCTTTTATAAAATGCACTAAATGGATATTTTTTTCTTATTGTTGTATTGTCATGGGACCACTATGTGTGCACCAAATTTCATCCAAATCGGATAATGGGAAGTGTGTCAAAAACGCTTCACAAGATTTGATAGTTAGTTAGCTTGTAATAAAAAGACCGAGGTTGTTTGAAGCAAATATCAATCATTTGTTGTACACGTAATAGTGTCTTGAGAATATTTTAGTTAATTAAATCTTATGACAATCCAGAATACCATTTTAAAAATATCTTTAAAAAACACAGATAATTTTTTTAGAATAAAGGTCAGTAATTTTTTGTTGAAATCGAGGTTGAAATCTTACAATGTTTTTGTTAAATGATATTTAGTTTATCCTACACAAGCCCAAACAGTACAAGTGCAAGTTTCTGAATTCCATTGCCTTCCTAACTTAAAAGGGGTTCGTAGTTCAGGCCCTTTCGAGATTCAAGCGATATGCTGCGTTTAATGAAAGAAGCAACACACTTGGTATGAATAGACATAAGACAAAAGAGAACCACCCCAACCAACTCTGGCAGGGTGGTTCGCCCCCTTAAACGTACTTTTTGATAGTTTTTGGCTAATAACCCGAAAACAGTCAACTTTTCCAAAAATCTTCTAGAGAACAGTTTTTAAGCCGATACAATTTTCTTTTTAACGATGTACCTTAGTACCCTTTGACGGCAGTGGTACACGTTCCATTAGCGTAAGAAAAAACGGGAACATTTTGAATCTTGTGGTATTTTTTACCCTTAACACATTGTTTTTTTCAAAAAAGTATTTTTGTTCAAAACCCCATTGTATACAGTTAAATATTTAATAGGTTAGACCAAACTTTTCAAAGTGGCCGCCTTGAAATAAAAATAAATATATTTGTAGAAATCCCCAAATCAAGCAAAAATTTTGAACATTCATTTTTGTAACTAATATTCAAGGTAAGTAAAAAATATTTTTGATTTTCACATTGTCCCCTGTTTTGTACGCCTATGGAACGTGTACCACTGCCTTTAAAGGGTACTAAGGTACATGGTTAAAAAGGAAATTTTATCCGCTTGCAAAATGGTCTTTAGAATATTTTTAGAAAAGTTGACCGTTTTCAAGATATTAGCAAATAACCGTCAAAAAGCACGTTTAGGGGGGGCATCACCCCTATGCCAGGATTGGATGGTTCGATTCGGTTCGGTTTGTAGAATGTTCGGGCGAGTTTTATGTCTATCCATACCAAGTGTGTTGTGTCTATCATTAAACGTAGTATCGGACCCCGTAGGGCCTAAACTATGGAGTCTCTTCGACTTGAATGTACAATAATGATGTTTGGGATGTTGCAAACACAGGTATTTGGTGGGCATATACAGTTAAAACTTTAAACGTAAATCAATTCAATTCTATTCGGACTTTGAGCCTAAATATCTCTGTTAATATACCAATAGGTAATTTTTCTGAACCAAAAGCAACTTTATATGCAAATTAAAATGGTAAGATACCAGGAGATATTATCTATCTACTCGTTTTTAAGGCAGCACAGAATGACAGTGATCCGTGTTAATACCTTGTTCCTACCGAAAAGACGTGCCTCAGGAAAAGGCAAGAATTTCCATCTATGATGGTTACGTGTCACGCACGTCTCTTTCAAGTTCCTCGCAATACAAAATATATGGCAGTCTTGCCACCTTATAAGGTAAATACAGTAAACTAGCGATACTAGTTAGGGTAACAGGATCCTCTTCAATCTAAGATCTTCAACGATACAAGCCTTTCAATATTCATTTGTTCAGTTGCTATGTTTTTAATTTCTTTAAAAAACATATTAAGGAAATATGATTTTATTATTTATTTTTCCTACATGCGTGCCGAATATTGTATTTTCTACAATATTTTTAGTGCGGGAAATCCGTTTGTTCATTTTCTAGTTCTAAATCACTTGATTCCTTTCCAACACATAAGTACTGGTTCTTGTCCACGTTCACTGTTATTGGGTAAAGGTAAAATTTTCTAATGCTGTTTAATGCGATTCATTGTTTTAAAGTATTGTAACCATATGCTTATATTGGTGAGCCTTATTACCGACAAGTATCCGATATTAAAGCCCAATGTAAAATAATATGTTTTTCGAAATATTTCTATAAGTGTTTATTTTATTACCTTCCTAGCCCGCGTAGCAATGGCTAAAGGAGGTATTAGTTTCGGCAAAAAACATTTTTTTTGAGATCACGCCGAAAATGTGTTATTTGGGTGTATTTTAACCTATCTTAGCAATATCTTCGTGATGTCTGTTTCTGTGTGTATGTGTGTACGTGTGTATATTATTTCGGTTCGTAACACGATAGCTCTACACTTTTAAACCGATTTTCATAAAATTCTCAGGTAAAATAGTGTTCGACACTCTTACGAGCTGATTAAATTTTGGTCAAAATCCTTTAATGCTAATGACAGTTTTTTGACAATTAATCGAGCGTTGTATCAATATGCGGTTTCCGGAATATAGCAGAATACCTTTTGGTCAATAATTTGTGTTAAGAGCTTTAGTTTCTAAAATATTGACAAAAATCTTTTAAGGCTGATATATTTGAAGTGTGCTAATAGGTTAGCTAGGAAGGTATCAGACCCATCATGGATCCATTTATTTTTTTATAAGATTAGTTGGATATCTCTATAAAGCATTGAAAATTACCACAGAAATCTTCTTTTGTCAACTGCATTTGCGTGCGGAAAAATCGATTTTCTGCACTTCCTAGGAAAATAGCTATTGTAGGTACTTAGAAGTCAAGGTGAGTTAATGAATAAAGTAAACAGACCACAGAAACGCTAGCTTGCTTGAATATTATTACAACAATTATTATTTAACCTTTACAACACTTAAAATTTGTTTTAAGAAGTACGTGAATGTGTGTTGAAATTCTGAAGGCATTCACGTGCCACATAACGGTTTGTTATTATGCCGACTGTAGGGCCCATTATGCATAAAACAGGTGACATTTTGCTGTGTACATGAAATACCTGACTAACGAAAAGCTAGTTAGAAGGAGATTTATTTTCGGTCGTGACTATTTCTATATTAGGTATGTAGGTAGGTATAGTAAAAATGCAATAAAAAAACATAGTCAATTTTTTAGTTTGGAAAGATGCGAAATTTTATTATTTATGTCAAATATGGCTCACTACGTAAAAACTGATATTCAAATCTATTTTAAGGTTTATGTTTTTATATTTATCCAACTGCAGCACGGTGGAAGGAAGGGTAATGTTTTTCGCGTGGGATATGTAAGTACAGTATTGACCAAAACTAGATAGACAAAATTCAAAATTTAATTCAAAATATACTTTATTGTCAATAATCAAAAATCATCTGCCAAAGCAGGCTAAAGCTAAAGTGATAAAAAAATAAAATATAATAATAATAATACTAGGTTTAAGTTACAAATAAGGTAAATAAATAAATCACTATAGAAAACAATTACACACTAAAATTAAACTATAAAAAAAATATCACAATTTTTTTAAATCAAGACCTTTCAAATCCACTATTTCTAGTTTATTAAAACAATATATACATATACATACCTATACATACGTACATATACACACACATACATACATAAACACATATATGTTCTCCAATAGGGCAATACCTACAATCACAACGACATAATTTTTTTTGAAAATAAAACAGCTCAAGAAAACTTAATCGATAGATTTCGAAAGTAACAATTTAAATTAAATTATTTTAAGTTAGCACTATAATATTCGCTTAGTAAATAATATGACTTGTCAAGCAGAAATTTTTTGACTTTTAAATTGTTTGATGGATGTCGCAAGTCTGACTGCCACTGGTAAGTGGTTAAACACCTTTCTACCTTCATAAATTAAGGATTTTTGGACCACCAGGGTAGTTTTTGGAATAGGCAAAGGCGCCCTTAAATTTAAGTTATGACGCGTGGATGGCTGATCAGTTCTGCGAACACTTCTAAAATTTTTGAAAACAAGTATAGCGGTCTCAAGTATATATATTGATGTTAGTGTTAGGATTCTTTGATTTATAGAATATTGATACACATGAGGTCTTTATATAAACAAGTAAATAATTTCTAAGTAGATAACTTTTTATTTACAAATAAAATATATATTAAATTTCTTCTCGTCAAAAATTGATAGACAAAAAATATGTTTAAGATTATTTTTACTTCAAGGTTTGCACAATAAAATTCAGTTATCATTACTGCTAGCAACTGTACGTTTCTACAATATGCCGCGAGGAATAAAAATATCGCTCGATTTAAAAGAGCGCATTATTAAGGCTCATCTTGAAGGCGAGCGTCAAGTTAATATCGCACGAAGATTTGATGTCAAAAAGTAGCAGTTTGGGTAATAAAAATAAATATGAAAGGATGGGGTCCATTGAATCTAAACCTAAATGGGGACGACCGCGAAAAATGTGCGCAAGGGCTGTACGCAAGCCTAAACAATTGAGTTCCAGTAATCCATTGATGTCTTCTCGTGAAATTAAATATAAATTAGAAACATTAGGAGTATGCAGTAAGTTGGGTCGAAAAAGGCCTAAAAAATTTTTTTTTAGAAAATTGATTTGTCATAGTTAAAAAAAGTTGTGTAGTGGGTCAAAAACGCTAACGTATATTTTTTTTAATTTTTAAAAGTATTTCTGGCCGCGCCCCTGGGGGGTAAAAGGGGCAGTTTTTTAAAATTTTTAATTAATAGCCGAATCAATCACAGATACACAGATTTAATAGCCAATATATATAGCGAAGCAACAATATCAACCAAAATCCACAACACAACCAAGCCAATCCACATAAGAAGAGGTAGAGGTGTCAGACAGGGTGATACAACTATTTAACCAGGCCCTAGAAGATGTTTTTAAAAACTTAGATTGGGAGGAAATGGGCATCAAAGTAAACGGACAATTCTTGAACAACCTAAGATATGCTGATGATATCGCCTTAATAACAGATAAGAAAGAAGAACTGATAAAAATGCTGGAAGAACTGGATACAGCAGCTAAAAATATAGGCTCGAGTATGAACTACACTAAAACAAAAATCATAACAAACACAGATGAAAATATCACGATCAGAATAAACCAGGAGAAAATAGAACCAGTAGAGGAATACCTGGGACAAATTTTTAAACCAAAAAAAGAAAACCAAACAGCTGAGATTAAGAGACGTGTAAGATTGGCCTGGGCAGCATTCGGTAAATTAAGGTACATATTAAAAAATAAAAAATATCCTCAGTAACTCAAAACGAAAGTGTATAACCAATGTATCCTTCCTGTCCTTACCTATGGATCCCAGACCTGGACAAAAACAAAATCAAACATGGATAAGGTAACAAAAACCCAAAGATCAATGGAGAGACAAATGTTACATGTAAAGCTAACAGATAGAAAAAGAATGAATGGATGAGAAATAAAACAAAAGTAAGGGATGTCAAAGGAGAAGTAGCAAAATTAAAATGGAAATTTGCCGGTCATAATATCGACAGAAAGACGATCGATGAAACAAATGTATTGTAAACTTGAGACCTTGGGAAAATAAACGAAGTAGGGGAAGGCCACAAATGAGATGGGCGGACAATTTGAAGAAACATGCGGGAGCTAGATGGATGAACACGGCGACAGACAGGGAAGAGTGGAAGATATTGGGGGAGGCCTATAGCCAAAGATGGATCGAAGAAGGCTAAATAGATAGATAGATAGATAGATAGAAGAGTATGCTGGGCAGGGAAGAAGGGAGGAGGAGGGGGTGGGACTTGATATACAGTCAGTGGCGTATATAGAAAAAAGTTTCGGGGTGGGGGCCGAGAAAGTTTTGGGGGGGGGCCTAAGACCTCATGAGGCCGTATTGTATGCTATTTTATGTTTGTATTCATGAAATATGTGGAAAATATCTACAAAAATGTTAGCTTCGGCGGGGGGGGGGGCGAGCCCCCCAGCCCCCCTGTAATACGCCACGGTATACAGTTACCTCCACGCGGTGAGTTCTGGGTTGAAAATTTTTAAAATATCCATTAATAATGATTATATTATATCATCTCTTTTCCAAGCGAAAAACTTTATACGTATTTAGGGGAAAGTGCTCAGGGGCGCGGTCAAATATTATAATAATTGTGATTTTTTTTGGTGTTCGTGTTCCTTAGACAAAAGATACATTTTATAATTATTACAGCCCCTTACTTTAAATTTGAAATTTTGAAATATTTGGTGGGTGGGGAGCGCGGCCAAATTTATTATTTTTTAGTAAACCAATAAATCATTTTTTTTCTAGGCGGATTTTACAAATTTTTAGAACTATGACAAAATCAATTAAAAAAAAAAAAAACAAATTCGACCCAACTTAGTATGCAGTGTCTCTTCCAGAATTAAGTTGAAGAGAAACTCTTTGCACGTCGTCCGGCAAAAAAACATTTGCTTAGTAAAAAAAACCGTTTAAACATTGTCTGGACAAAACAAGAATCCTATTAAATATTGATAGGACTAAGAGTCCGCGCGCGTGTAAATACGTTTTAAAATTTTTGCATTTGTTTTTGTAGCAAAAGTCGTTTGCAGGTGAGTTATTATTTTGATTTGACGGTAAATTAAATTATATTAGTTGAAAAAAGGTAAGATAATAGGTTTTTAGGTACAAAAGCCAGAAACTGGGCGTGCGTAAACTTGTCTGATAAAATTCTCTGGTCATTTGTTTTGCATTTTTTGTTTATTTTTCTGTGAAAAAACATAATCAGGTGTGTTTTAATTCATTTAGAAAGTAGCTACGTTAGGTTAGGCTAAGGAAGAATAACATTTTAGGGGAGAGCTTATGAGGTAGGTACAAAATGATTTTTTTTGTAGAATGTTGTATGGAAAGGACCGGAAACGTCTACAAAGTTATTATTATGCCAATTACAAATAGCTAGCTTACCAAAACAGCCATTAATGAGAATAAGAGAATTAACTGGAAATAAGGAACCTCCACAACATCCAGCACCTTTGGATGCAGCTGTTCCACGAGGTCGTTGCAGTTACGGTGATCGATAGAAAAACCGTTCTACCAAGTACGCGTGTATCAAGTGTCGAGGATATATGTGCCTGGAACATTGTACAATTATATGTAGAGAATGTAATGCTCCTAATACTAAATAAATGATAATTTTAAAAACATTTCTTACATTAAGCAATCATTTTTACTGCTAAAAACTAGCTTTTTCTACATTGCGGACTCATAGTCCGGCGCGTGTTGTCTTGTTTCACTTTGGGGCGTAGGTAACGGAAAATTAATAACTTAGGAATGGCCTTTACGTCTAAGCTATTCGGTATATGATTTAACTAAACACAGTCGAAATCATATCTTCCAGGTTAAAATCTTTTTTTTTTTTGAGTCGTCGACATTACTTACTCCGGAAAGTAAGTGAATTTATATGTTAGAAATATGTTTATGAGGTCCATGATTTATCATCTCTTACAATTTCAAACGCTCCAGCTAAGAAAACTCCCTGCTCTCGATGTTTTTCTCTAAGAGTTTGAGAATATAAATGATATGCAATTTGCTCTATACAAAATAAAAATGTACCTTACAGCATTGCCACAAATTACCATTAGAATGATTTTTTCAAAGGAAAAATAATAAAAGTTAATGGGATAACTGATAAAAAATAACTTGTAAGAAGACCAACAAAGTTAACAAGTTTTATTCATAGAACGACAACGGTATTCATATTAATAATGTTAGTGCACATTAAATCAATAACTCTCCTTTATTGGTTGAAAACTAACATTATGTTTTTTTTGTGTTAAACATATACATAATATTATATAGTATTATGTATACAGGGTGTCCCAAATAAAAGCAACTACATGGGAATTTTGGAAACGATAAGAGATACACGTTTGTTTAAATGAGAAAAAAGTTGCAATATTCCAAGCCAAATCAGATTCCGTATCAAAATTAAAAATATCTACACGGGTTTTTAAAATATCGAGCAAAAACTATAAATTGTGTTTTTTGAAAAATTGAAATATCGCCGCCATCTTGCAAACAAATTTAATGAAATTTGGTAGTTTTGTATAAGCAACTACGGCCAATCAAATGACGTTAACAAGTTTTTTCTAGGCCTTCTAGTTTTTTTGAAAACATAGCCAACTTTGTTATTTCTTATGACCGCCATATTGCATTTATACTTCAATAAATAGAGCATAAAAGGAGCTTTTCAACCGTCTATAATTACGCCGCGCATTACGTCATGTAGATGACAAAATAGCAAAATTGTTATCTAGCTAATGTTTTATAATGCTTTCGCGGTTAGCGATAAGTATCCAAGAAATGAATGTTTTACGTTGAAATTTTGCACAAATGTACGCCTGAGTATGCTTAAGAAGCGTGGTAAAATTGCCCAGATCAAAAAAATCAAAGTCCCTCATATTGGGGCTTTTTTAAACTTATACTGATCCCATTTTTCAATAATGTTTCAAGTCATTACTTCAAAACTAGCCAATCGAGTTAAACCAAGTTTTAAACCATTGTAAGCAGAATAGAACGTTTATTCGATAACCGTTAAGTCAGTCAGTTTTTATTATTAGTATGTAATTTTAGAGGTTTGAGGATTTTTCGAAAAATATGCAAAATTTGTATATTTTTAAATCGTGGATCGATCAAAATTTTTATTACGTACCGAGCAAACGTTTCGGCCTACAATTGTTCAAAATTTGGTTTAAATCTATTGGCTAGTTTTAAAGTAATGACTAGAAACGTTGTTGAAAATGAGCCTTCAGAAAAGTCCTAAAACGAGGCACTTGCAGTTATCTGATCTGGCCCAATTTTACCAAGCTTCTTTATTATACTCCAACGGCGGTTCTGGAACAAAAATCTAGGAGGCGTAATGGTGAAACGGTGACTGATAAATCCTGTCAGGGATAAGTAGAAATAGCGTATTCCATCTACGAAATACAGCAGCTAGGACTAAAAGAAATATTGTTCCTGCATGCTTTTACTGATTGTGATTGAACATCAGAGGCATTTTGCAGGGGTCAGCTGGGATTGATAAAACTTTACCAAAAATACCCTAAAATTATTTAATTAATTATTACAATTCCCGCCCTTTGCATGCTGAAGTGGAATTTGCTTAAGAGTTATACCTGCTAGAATGGTATAACTCTTCGGCAAATGAAAGTTCCTTAAATGCCTACAGATTTCCTTTATTTATGAAATCAGAGGCAACTATGAATTTACTTTTAAAAAATCTGAAGTGGAGCAGAAACCGAAGAAAGCGAGACAAACAAAATAATTATATTTATGTTAATTGCAAACATTTAGACCTTTATCCAAATATTACTTGGATTTAATATCACATCTCGCAAGTGTGTTAACAAGAAAATAGCTCAAATTTAAAGCATATTATCACCTAGCTACAGCTTTGGTTAGCAAATTAGTTAGCTTCAGAACTATGTGGTGTTAAAAAAAAAATACAGATTATTTTTTGTAGATGCGTAACTGACTAGAGCAGCATTAAATGTAGCTGCAAAAAGATATCCATTAAAATGTTCTATTTATGCCACAATTGTCAAAAAATTTTTTTTAAAGGGTGTGTCCGTTTTTATCGATCATATTGAAGATGAAGAAGTCGAGCCAGAAATTCAAAATAGCAAAACCAACAAAATAGTTCTAATAATATTAATTAAAAACATTTTCACACCAACTCTATCCAAATATTACTACGTACGTATAGAATTGCAAAAGTTTTTGTACCTACAGATGTATAAGTTTTCTTCTTATTCGATATGCAATATGAATTTAAAATTTGTAGGCATAGTCAATATAATATGTTAAGAATGCTTTGTAGAAGGCTAATTGATATAAATCAATCTAAAAATTGTTCATATTATACGTGATTTATAAAAACTTAACTATCAATGACTAGGTATCCAGTTTTGCAGCTGGCTCTTACAACCGTTATTAGTAATAATATTAATACTTCAATTTTGATTCCAACTGGAATGGGAACGTTTTCCTTGAATTTCTTTTCAAATAATACTAATTCCTTTTAATTTACCCCCGTACTAGTGCCCTTAAGGTCGATAGTTTGAATGAAGACTCAATGATAATGATGATGAAGAAGGTAATAGTAAAACCAATTATATAGTTTTTTGTAGAAAATCAAAAATATCAACTTAAAACTAAAACCTGTAACTTTTAATTAATGATCACATATTTAAAGATAAATAAATTTCATTTTTAAAACTGAATACAATACATTGTCGTTTTTCACGTTCTTATTTCTAAAATTAAATATAAAAGTTTTAGATGAACAAGTCAGATAAAAATATGGGGCAAAATGTGTTTTTCAAAAATTAACGGTTTTTGATTGCTACTATCTGAAAATCTGCTACAGTTAAGGGTTAGGTTAGCATACCTATTTTGTAGGAAATTTAATGCTCTTCTTTAATTCTTAATATAAAAATTTTTTTGTATACCGCACCGCAATCGAGTAATAGGCAAAAAACCGAAAATTTGCACCTTTTTACCCCCCTCCGCCACTCAAGCGGCGGGGCTAGGGATAGGGACTTTAATGTCCTAACTACCCTAAAACTATTCCCGGAGCGAAAAATTCTCTCCCCCTTCATGCACATTACAACCCTCTCATTGACTAAATGCTTTATGTGAATTTCCAGAAAATGCCCAATAAATTGACGAGGATATTTCGACGAATTTAATTAACTACGTGAACAGTACCGAAAATCGTATATGCAGCACCTTTATTAAGCCGTTGACGATATCGATTTATGTGACAAAAGTTCTCTAGTTTCTCTCCCAAAACTTTCGCCATTGGCATTTGTTCAGATAACACCCCCAAAACAATCCTGTAACTTTTAAGTGAATTGCGGTTGTACTCTGTTATATTTGATAATTAATATGCAATACTGCCGCATGGTCCAAAGGAGGATCGCAGTTGCTTACAATAGTTGAAAATCCTATATAAAAGTAGCTACATGGGAATTTCGGAAACGGTAAAAGATACAATTTTGGTAAAATAAGAAAAAATTTGCGCTTCTCCGCTTATTTAAAAGGTACGTAGGTATGACAACCAACACAGATACGGCATTTGTTTCACAGCCAACTAAGTGAAAAACTATATTTTTAATAAATTCACATTTTCCGTCATCAAAGATAGGCTTATTATACACGGTTGAAAAGGTCGTTTTATGCTTTATTTATTGAAGTTTAAATCCAATGTGGCGGTCATAAGTAATAACAAAGTTTGCTATGGTTTCAAAAGAACTAGAAGACCTAGAAAAAAATTGTTAACGTCATGGAATTGGCCGTAGTTGCTTATACAAAACTACCAAATTTATTTCAGTATTTCAAAAAACACAATTTTCAGTTTTTGCTCGATATTTTAGTTGTATTCTTTAATATTGATAAAACATGATTGGGCTTAGAATTTTCTTTTTATTCGATATGCAATATGAATTTAAAATTTGTAGGCATAGTCAATATAATATGTTAAGAATGCTTTATAGAATGCTAATTGATATAAATCAATCTAAAAATTGTTCATATTTTACGTGATTTATAAAAACTTAACTATCAATGACTAGGTATTCAATTTTGTAGCTGGCTCTTACAACCCTTAGTAGTAATAATAATAATAATACTTCAATTTTGATTCCAACTGGAATGGGAACGTTTTCCTTAAGTTTCTTTTCAAATAATACTAATTTCTTTTAATTCACCGCCGTACTAGTGCCCTCTAAGGTCGATAGCTTGAATGAAGACTCATAATGATAATGATGATGAAGAAGGTAATAGTAAAACCAATTATATTTTTTGTAGAAAATCAAAAATATCAACTTAAAACTAAAACCTGTAACTTTTAATTAATGATCACATATTTAAAGATAAATAAATTTTCTTTTGAAAACTGAATACAATACATTGTCGTTTTTCACGTTCTTATTTCTAAAATTAAATATAAAAGTTTTAGATGAACAAGTCTGATAAAAATATGGGGCAAAATGTGTTTTTCAAAAATTAACGGTTTTTGATTGTTACTATCTGAAAATCTGTTTCAGTTAAAGGTTAGCTTAGCATACCTATTTTGTAGGGAACTTAATGCTCTTCTTTAATTCTTATTATAACATTTTTTTTGTATACCGCGCCGCAATCGAGTAATAGGCAAAAAACCAAAAATTTGCACCTTTTTACCCCCCTCCGCCACTCAAGCGGCAGGGCTAGGGATGGGGACTTTTAAAATGTTAATGTCCTAACTACCCTAAAACTATTCCCGGAACGAAAAATTCTCCCCCCCTCCATGCACATTACAACCCTCTCATTAACTGGACTAAAAGCTTTATGTGAATTTCCAGAAAATGCCCAATAAATTAACGAGGATATTTCGACGAATTCGACGAATTTAATTAACTACGTGAACAGTACCGAAAATCGTATATACAGCACCTTTATTAAGCCGTTAACGATATCGATTTATGTGACAAAAGTTCTCTAGTTTCTCTCCCAAAACTTTCGCCATTTGCATTTGTTCAGATAACTCCCCCAAAACAATCCTGTAACTTTTAAGTGAATTGCGGTTGTACTCTGTTATATTTGATAATTAATATGCAATACTGCCGCACGGTCCAAAGGAGGATCGCAGTTGCTTATAATAGTTGAAAATCCTATATACAGGGCGTCCCAGATAAAAGTAACTACATGGGAATTTCGGAAACGGTAAAAGATACAATTTTGGTAAAATAAGAAAAAAGTTGCGCTTCTCCGCTTATTTAAAAGGTACGTAGATATGACAACAAACACGGCATTTGTTTCACAGCCAACTAAGTGAAAAACTAGTTGTTTAATAAATTCACATTTGCCATCATCAAAGATAGGTGTATAATAACACGGTTGGAAAGCTCCTTTTATGCTCTATTTATTGAAGTATAAATCCAATATGGCGGTCATAAGAAATAACAAAGTTGGCTATGGTTTCAAAAGAACTAGAGGGCCTAGAAAAAAATTGTTAACGTCATTTAATTGGCCGTAGTTGCTTATACAAAACTACCAAATTTATTTCAGTTTTTCAAAAAACACAATTTTTAGTTTTTGCTCGATATTTTAGTTGTATTCTTTAATATTGAGCACCTGACTGGGCTTAGAATAGCGCAACTTTTTTCTTATTTAAACAAACTAGTATCACTTACCGTTTCCGAAATTCCCATGTAGTTGCTTTTACCTGGGACACCCTGTATTTATATATATATATATATATATATATATATATATATATATATATATATATATATATATATATATATATATATATATATATATATTATAATTTAGATATTTTATGCTCGGTCCCTTGCCACCATCCTTATTAGTAATAGTTATAGCTATAACTTTCAAAAATATAAAGCGATTTCAAAAGTTCTTTATGCACACGCTTAAAAACTTTTTTCCAATATAATTTTACTAGTTTCCCTCTCCCTCTCTTCTCCCCTCCCTCCTTATAAGTAATAGTTGTAACGCTTAAAAACTTTTTTTTCAACATCATTTTACCAGTTTTCCCCTTCCTCTTCCCCTCTTCTCCCCACCCTCCTTATTAGTAATAGTTGTAGCTATACCTTTTTCAAATTTAGAGCTATTTCAAAAATTCCTTCTGCACACGCTTTGAGATTTTTTTCGACACCATTTTACTCTCTCCTCCTCCACCTTTACTCCATGGAAGGTAACACTGTTCGCGTCCGTAGAAAATCTACACGTACTTTTTGAACTCCTAGGTTAAATAATTTAATTTAAAATTTTATTTTTTTAAATATTTTTTTGTGCTTTTTTAATAGTTTCCAACAATAATTTAATTGTGTGTTTTTTTAAATACTTATTTTTTTTAACCCTTAACTATGGTTCAACATATTAACACATACAATCTTAACATAGGGCATGTAAATATACGTTCATTGCGTCCCAGCGTTGATAAAATTAATGAAATCTTGACTAGTTTGGACTTAGATATCTTAGGGATTTCTGAAAGTTGGCTTTCGAATAACATTTTAGATGAAGAAATTGAATTTTTTGGTTATAACTTTTTGAGATGCGATAGGGAAGGCAGAGGCGGCGGTGTTGGGGTGTATGTCAGATCTAATTTGCAGGTGAGTACGATAGATATTGAGCAAGCTGAAGATATTGAGCAACAATGGTTTATAGTAAAAATAAATAAGTTAAAAATAGGGATTGGAGTATTCTATCGCCCACCCCGTTTTAATATGTTAAGAGCATTGGAACAGTTGGATACATCAATATCTACTATGTTGCCATTGGTGGATGAAACTGTGATAATGGGGGATCTTAATATTAACCTCTTAGAACATAAAACTATTAATGAACAATTTGATTTTTTATTGGACTCATATAACTTTCAACAAATTGTTTATAACCCGACAAGATTTTTAAACGAAAATGCAAGTTTATTGGATGTGATTATTTTATCAAACAAAAACCTATTATTAGGAAACGTACAACATTTTGACTTGCATGAGCACACGGATCATCAGCTCATACATTCTAAACTTAGTATTAAGGTCCCAAGGATTCCACCTAAAATGGTAACATTTAGAAGTTTTAAATATTTTAATAAGCAAGAGTTTGATCATGACCTACAAGCTATAAGATGGGAAGAAATTTTTCGATTTACACATATTGATCAGAAGGTAAAATTTCTATCTGATAAGATTATTGATCTTTTTGACTGTCATGCTCCAATGACTACAGTGCGGGTGACAAAACCAAAAGCGCCATGGTTCACTGATACACTAAAAGAGATGAAAAAATATCGAAACAACTGTCTCTCTAAATATAAAAGAACCAAGCTTCCGCAAGACTGGCAAGCCTATAAAAGTGCTCGTAACCTATTTACTACTGCAGTAAGGAATGAAAAAAAAGCCTATATAAACTTTTTGCATAATAAAAACGACAAAAAAGCGTTATGGAAGTCTTTGGCTGACATGAATATCTATAGTAAGTCGAAAAACACTTTTGATTTGCCCGAAAAACTAAAAAATTCTGAGGTTATAAACCATTTTTTTATAGATGCTGTACAGAGGGCGGCTGGACCAGTTGCTCCAGAGACTGTTAGGGGATACCTGGGCAATCGAGCAACCGATAGCAGGTTTGAGTTGGAGCTGGTGGACTCTATTGGTGTGACGAATGCCATCTCAAAAATAAAATCGAATGCCAAAGGAATGGACAATATCTCATTAGAGATGGTTAAATTATGCTGCCCCACTATTGTTCCATTTCTGACTCATATCTTTAATTTTTGTATTGAACACAGCGATTTTCCTACACAATGGAAAGAGGCTGTCGTATTGCCATTGCCTAAGGTTCCAAATCCAAGTCAACTATCTGACTTGAGACCCATCAGTTTATTATCAGTTTTGTCAAAAGTCTTTGAAAAACTTATTTATAAACAAATTTTTAAATATTTTCTTGACAATAACCTTTTATCTGACACCCAATCAGGTTTTCGTCCGGGTTTTAGCACAGCTTCAGCTCTTGTTAAAGTTTTGGATGATATTTTGGCTGCTATCGACAAAGGAGAAACTACGGCACTTGTGCTATTGGATTATAGTAAAGCTTTTGATACTATCCATCATAATTTGCTCTTCGCCAAACTTTTTTATTATGGTTTCCAATCAAAAAGTGTCAGATTTGTTAGTAACTATTTGGGCAAGAGATTCCAAAGAACTAGGGTGGACGGTAGAGACTCCAGACCTGTGAAGCTTAATCGTGGCGTACCACAGGGATCCATTTTGGGCCCTCTCCTCTTCATTATTTATATTAATGACATGAACAAGTGTGTAGAAGACTGCAGCTTAGCCCAATATTGCGATGATACACAAGTATATAAGCCTTTTAATCGAACTAGTGCTCAAATGTCAATCACTATCTTAATTAAAAACCTAAACCTGATCCATCAGTATTCCACAGAAAATGGTCTTAAATTAAATCCAAATAAATCAGCTGTTATATATTTTGGCCCTTTGGCAGCCTGGTCCAGACAAAATTTTAATGTTTTGATAAATAATGTAAGGGTAAATGATGTGCTAGAGCAAAAAAATTTGGGTGTAGTTTTTGATACCCAATTAAGATTTAGGACACAGGTTGCCAAAGTGGTTCAAAAAGCGTATATTTCTCTGAGGAATTTATACAAAAGTAAAGATGTATTAAACAAAAAACTCAAACAAAATTTATGCGAAACCCTTGTGTTGTCACATTGCAACTACTGCAACTTTGTTTACGGCCCCTGTCTTGATGGATCAAGTAAATATAGGTTACAAAAAGTTCAAAACTCTTGTATACGATTCGTGTATGGGCTGAGGAGGCGTGATCACGTTCGTCAAAAACTAAAGGACCTAAAATGGCTCAATATGCAAAATAGGGAAAAGTTGCATTTTAGTTGTTTTTTACATAAGCTTTTACAGCGAGAGAAACCATTTTATCTTATTAAAAAACTTAATATTGGAACCACTAGACATAGTCGCAATACTCGCACTGTGGGAGGATATGACACACCACGGCATCGTACGGCAACTTTTCAGCGAAGTTTTTCGTATTGTGCACCAAAAATAATAAATAGCTTAAAAATATTTGATAAAAAAGACATATCATCACCATGTTTTAAATCTGCATTAAAAAGACAACTATTGGAAAGCCAAAATTTGGAATGAAACTAGCAATAAATACTATTATGGCAAGTTTAGGTTGTTTTATTCTTTTTCTCTATAATAATAAAATTGTTATTTTTTTTTCTTTAACAATTACGAAATTAGAATTTAATAATCATACTTATTAGATAATTATTAGTTACTTGTAATATTTTGTAATATTCTTTTACTGTAAATTTTTCTTTTCTCTTTCTCGGTTAAGTAAACAGCAATGCTGCCCTTCGCCGAGGTTAAAATAAAGGCCTTTTTATTTATTTATTTATTATTATTATTTATTATTATTTATTTTGGGTAAAGCAAATTAATTGTAAATGCATAGTGCTTTTTATAAGGCTGAATAAGAATTACACCTAAAAGTTGGAAAATAAAAATTTTTTTATAAAAAAAATACCCAACTGCTAAATTTACTTGTAACTACTAGTCGCAGTTGAGTACGAAATTACCCAATAACCTGATTCATAAAAATACAAAACTGTATAATTTCGTAAGTGCGCTTTGGGCATCAAAACTAAAAGTTGAAGCATGTCGTACATTATAGGTATACCTATCAATTTTGTACTCAACTGCGACTAGTACGTAAACTTCTTTAGGCGCGTTTAGCAGTTTTTGTGCGTAGTGAATTGAACTGAACCGTCCGGCTCGGCTATGTAACACTCATTCGGGTGAAGTCGGCGAGCGATATGATGATGCAGATGAAGGCCAGAATTATTAATTTAGCCTTGTTGAAGTTTACACCTCTGCCGTGTGGTCTTAAGCACACACGATTTTTGTTTATTTATTTTTTTTATTTACTAAGTTTTACATTATGTTTGTAACTAAGTTTCTGTATCTAATTGTCGCACAACGTTTAACGGGTTTAACAAAGCTCCCAACATGCTTGCAAACTTTTAGATTTAAATTGTGATTTATTTATTCTTATTTATTATTATTTAACCTCCCCCCCCCCCAAGACACATTCCTTGGTGCGCCACTGGATTTGGTAATGCGTCCGCTGCTTTACAGTTGCAGATCATCAATGAGTGGGTGACTTTACAAAACTGCGTTGCGTTTACACTATGTTTCTCGTGTTTTTACCCAACTGCAGCACGGCGAAAGGAGGGGTAATGTTTTTCGACTGTTGTATGTATGTAAGTAAATTTGTATGTTTGTATCATTTGCGCTAGAGGCTAAACGGCTGAACTGATTTTGGCAAAACAGATGTCGTTGAATTCCTGCTGATCCCGAAGGTGCTATAGGCTATATTTTTTAAAACAAGAGTCAACATGGCGGTCTTCAGACGCCATTTTGTCACATGATGTTTTAAAGCATACAAAGTATTTACATTCTTTTGATTACTCATTAAAAATGTTCTCTAATTTGCTGTAGTTACTTTGTAGTCATCTTTGCTCCTACCCATCTCCCCTCCTGTCATTCCCCCCATCCTATTCAAAAACCATATAGGCATAATTTTATCAAATATAGAGCGATTTCAAAAATTCTTTCAGCATCCACTTTCAGATTTTTTTTCAAACACCATTTTACAAAGGGTACAAAACCCAATAACCTGATTCATAAAAATACAAAACTGTATAATTTCTTAAGTGCGCTTTGGGCATCAAAACTAAAAATTGAAGCATGTCGTACATTATAGGTATACCTATCAATTTTGTACTCAACTGCGACTAGTACGTTCAAGTAAATTTAGCAGTTGGGTGTTTTTTTTTATAAAAAAAAACTTTAAACAATAATTTTTGGTGCTACATACTACATCACATATTGGGTGAATAGTTTTACTAAGCTATTACAGTGCACTAATGACTCGAGCCAATACAGCCGCCAATATAATAGGAAAATGTTTATTAATTTTGGGCATATCCATTAATATAAGGCATTCAATTTTGCGGTTAAATGATGGAGGACATAATTGGACCTTGGGGAATGAATAAATCACAATTTAAATCTAAAAGTTTGCAAGCATGTTGGGAGCTTTGTTAAACCCGTTAAACGTTGTGCGACAATTAGATACAGAAACTTAGTTACAAACATAATGTAAAACTTAGTAAATAAAAAAAATAAATAAACAAAAATCGTGTGTGCTTAAGACCACACGGCAGAGGTGTAAACTTCAACAAGGCTAAATTAATAATACTGGCCTTCATCTGCATCATCATATCGCTCGCCGACTTCACCCGAATGAGTGTTACATAGCCGAGCCGGACGGTTCAGTTCAATTCACTACGCACAAAAACTGCTAAACGCGCCTAAAGAAGTTTACGTACTAGTCGCAGTTGAGTACAAAATTGATGGGTATACCTATAATGTACGACATGCTTCAACTTTTAGTTTTGATGCCCAAAGCGCACTTACGAAATTATACAGTTTTGTATTTTTATGAATCAGGTTATTGGGTAATTTCGTACTCAACTGCGACTAGTAGTTACAAGTAAATTTAGCAGTTGGGTATTTTTTTATAAAAAAATTTTATTTTCCAACTTTTAGGTGTAATTCTTATTCAGCCTTATAAAAAGCACTATGCATTTACAATTAATTTGCTTTACCCAAAAAGTACGTGTAGATTTTCTACGGACGCGAACAGTGTTACCTTCCATGGAGTAAAGGTGGAGGAGGAGAGAGTGAGGTAACTAGTAAAATGGTGTCGAAAAAAATCTCAAAGCGTGTGCAGAAGGAATTTTTGAAATAGCTCTAAATTTGAAAAAGGTATTGCTACAACTATTACTAATAAGGAGGGTGGGGAGAAAAGGGGGAGAGGAAGGGGAAAACTGGTAAAATGATGTTGACAAAAAAGTTTTTAAGCGTTATAAGGAGGGAGGGGAGAAGAGAGGGAGAGGGAAACTAGTAAAATTATATTGGAAAAAAGTCTTCAAGCGTGTGCATAAAGAACTTTTGAAATCGCTTTATATTTTTGAAAGTTATAGCTATAACTATTACTAATAAGGATGGTGGGGTGGCGAGAGGGATAGGAAGGGCGGGGGAGTAGTAGGAAAATGTAAAAATCTGAAAGCGTATGCAAAAAGAATTTTTGAAATGGCTCTATATTTGATAAAATTATGCGAATATGGTTTTTGAATAGGGTGGGGGGAATGGCAGGAGGGGAGATGGGTGGGAGCAGGGAGGAATACAAAGTAATTGCAGCATTAGAGGACATTTGCAAAGGATAATCAAAGAAATTTTAATAAAATCGCATGAAGTTTAGATAATTTGTGACATCATGTGACAAAATGGCGTTGATTCCTGTTTAAAAAAATATAGCCTTTAGCACCTTAGGGATCAGTAGCAATTCAACAACACCCTTTTTGTCAAAATCGGTTTAGCCGTTCAGCCTCTAGCGTGACACAAACATACACACTTACATACATACAACAATCGAAAAACATTACTCTTCCTTTCGCCGTGCTGCAGTTGGGTAAAAATAACGATCATTTTGCTATAATGCTACTAGAGACATAGCAGGAGAATAGATAAGTTTCGACGAGTGTGCATCCCAATTTCATGGGGACACCATGAGGATCTGTCAGTCGGCAATGTTGTGGTTATATTCCCCTAAACTCTTCTCCAGTACAAGCTTACTAAATAACTAGTTTATTTAGTAAGCTATAAAAAAGAAAAAAATCATTTACTTTTTTGCCTACTACAAGATTGCAAAGGGAGAAATACCTGAATTTTAAGTAATTGATATTACTAGAACAATAATCTTAACACATTTATTTTTTTTAATCTAAAATTAAAATTGATCGGTAGTTAAGTCTGGTTATATAGTAGCCTGCCAACACGCATAACTTGAAAGAACTGTTTTATTTTTTTTGGGCGCATTGTTTTTTATTTTTTGGTGGTGAAGTTTTTAATAGTTAGGTGCATTATTTTCCTAAAATTGCTATCCCCTAAAACTGCAGAGAAGAAAGCTTTCCCTATATTCGATCCTTTAAAAAAATTCATCGTTTCTCAGTTTTAAATTAATGGATTATAGTCTGTGAGTAATACAAATGGAGGCCCATGAAATCTCAACGTTGGCGCGGGGAAAAAGCATAATCTATTTCTCATAATTCTTAAAATACCCAATCCGTCATGTCATGTGCTACACCGCAATGAAGGGGGGAAACGCTCATTATGCAAGTTTTCGCATACCATTTGTTGATTCGTACCTATAAGCGTTTTGTTTACAGCGCCATTGTCTAGTGGTGCTATTTCGATTCTTGCTGGAAAATAGGAAAACATGACTTTTTTCGTTAAAAAGTAAATTAAAAAATCAGACCAGATTAAAATACTTTAAAAATAAAAAGTTTTAATAAAAAATACATTTTCAATAATTAAATTTAGTGTTTACAAAATTATAAAGAATTCCAGCGACCTATATTCATCGCTGACGACTTTCAATAGGTGGCTATACACACAGAGGTTGATCCGCCGGTTTGGAACGGCGCGGTTTAAACTGGCGGATTTGTCTTTCAATTAGTGGACATTCCACGCGCCAGTTATAGCCGGCACAGATTTATCTGTGAGTTCAGACCGGCGGGCGAAACTTGTGGGTTCCGCACTCACAGATATTTTAACCGGCGCAGACTTCTCTGTCGGTTTAATCGCTGTTCAGGCCAACGGCTTCTCTCATTTGGATATCTTGTTTCGTAAGATCCTCTCTTACCAAATTTAATAAAAAATCATACGTGTTAATAGAGAATTATTGAAATAAAGCCAGGCTATAATGGTGCCAGGTACAATTTTGACACCTTTACATTGTAATACCAGCTGTGATCTTTTAACACACGGCCTTTGTTTACTATATGAACCGGAATAAATAGTGCTTTCTTTTATTAATTGAAAATAAACGACAAAAGTTTTAAATTTGACTTTGATATGTCAATTTTGAAGGATCAACTGTCAGTTTTTAATGTGAATGTGTCAAAATAGTGCCTGGCACAATTATAGCTTGGCTGTATTTTAATAATTCTCTGATATCCATTCTTAAATAATTTTTAAAATCGTCTGGATCATTTTCTCGTAACTCTTTTAATAGAAGGTCATGGCTAAATAGTTTCCTCTTAGGCAAATAAGTTTTAACCCACTTGGAACGTCTCTCTTTTACACCACTATGAATTATTTTCATATTAATAATCATTCCCATACACAGAGCCTGCTTATATTTAGCACTAAACAATTTACATACGCTATGCTTAAAATACCGTGCCGCATAAAACTTTCGACTTGACGAAATTCCAGTTTTGGTTAAACCGGCAGATAAATCTTGAGTTTTAGCCCACTAACGCGCGGTTATGTCTGCCACAGACCGATATGAAGGATCGATTCGAAAGATTTTTTTTTGTGTTAGTGGACTTACACAGTCACAAATATAGTAAGGCAAAAATTATAATTCAGCTGACGTTCCTCAAAGCCTATAGCTATATAAAGTAAAAAAAAATTAAAACGCTTTTGTGCAAAATAATTTCATATCAAAGCGTAATGTCAAATTGTTTAAACCATTGAAAACAATGACAAAACGCCAAGACGCAAGGCCAACTTGATTTGCATAGTATGAGACAACAAAACTATAGGAGCATTGAAGTAGGATTTGACCGCAAGGCTTTCACGTCAATGGCGCATGACGTCATTCAACGCACACTAGACAAAAATAAAAAACTTTAATTATCTCCGAAACCGCTCATTAAAACTATGACATATGATACATCATTTTGAAAAGAATTCAATCACGAATTCGAAAATTAATTAAAATATAGGCCATTCTATAAGAAAAAATGCAACTTTATGTCATATCTCAAAAACTAAAAGTGACAGTTAAAATTTAATTTAGCGGTTGAATTCCTCGTGACAAAATCTATAAAATTGCAATTTACTCTAAATCAATATTTCCAATAATAACGAAGTTATAGACCCCCCTCCAAAATGCAGACTTTTCAAAAGGCCCCCGTAGCTCAAAGACGAGACGATATTTCAAAATGCGGTTTTCACTATAAGTCTTCTCTTGAAATTTGAGCCTCGCAATACGTGGTCAGTTTTTCTCTGTCTTCCCTAGAAGAACCTTAAACCCCCCAAAAGTGCCCAATTTGGGACACCCTGTACAAATCTTTCGCCTCGGGATAAACAGTAACACTTTTATCCCCTGGTATGTATTATAGTATTTCGCACTTTAGGGGTAAAAAGTTCAATTTTTATACCGCATTGTTGAAATAAATGTGCCAATTTTTACTCCCGGGATAAAATTGAAAAAAATACAGTATAAATCTCGTAATTAAAGTTTATTTTCATTGCTCGACAAATTTTAGCCTTTCCCTCTGGTTGGGCTACAAGCTTTTTTCCTCACGATAAAAAGTGTTTCTAATTTTATCTTTTGTTACTCGAAACGTGTGTGCATATATGTGAGCATATTTTAATTATATCATTATTTTTTTTAAAATAAAAACTTGCCTTTAAAAAAGTTATAATTAAATAAGTACCATTTTTTTAAGCCTGTTTAAAACATAATATTATAGGGGCAGATTTTTTAAATTCCATTAAAAAGGCGTACATCGGAAAAAGTTTTTTATATTTTTTGAAGTGTTCTTCAGAAAAATTGACAAATAAGAGTTTTTGTTTTTTGTTAGGAAATTTAAAAATATAAGTATTTATATATTAAACAAAAAATAATAACAAATTTTTTAATTCCAAATCTGTAAGAATTAGTTCGAGGTCCAAAATATTAATCTAAAACCGGCCTATTTTATTTTTTGCCGTTTTTACCATTTGAATACAAAATATATGTTATAAAATCTCAAAAATACGTTCAATCGATCTTATTAAATAAACCGAAATCAAAAACATATCCAATCAGTCCAAAATCTAAGAGTTATTAAAAAACTCCTATCCATAAAAAACTTGTCTATAACTCTTTTTTTTTGTAAAATATCATTCTAATTGGGTAATAAAGATAAGATTTTCTCCATATCTGTCAAGGAATTTGTGGGCCCGAAAAAGATTTTTATACTTATGGAGGCTTTGTCTTAAAAATTGGATTTTTTTTTGTTTTTTGAAGAGATAATAAAAAAATATAAATTAAACAATAACCGTAATTTTCCGGCCCAATAAGCCGTAGTTAGATCGAGGTCCAAAATATTAATCTATTACCGGCATATTTTAATTTTGCCTTTTTTACCAATTGTCTACAAAATATATATTATCAAATAGTAAAAATACATTGAATAGGCCTTTAATAAATCAAAAAAAAATTAAAAGTATTTTAAAATGGTCTTAAATCTAGGAGTTATTAAAAAACTGATTCCATTAAAAAGACTTTGCTTTGTCCCTTTTTTTTTGTAATAACTCTTCTTAATTAAGGTAAAATGGGGTATTACCGGCTCATGCAAAATCGTGGGGTAATGCCGGCTCAAAAAGGAACATCAACTTTGCGGCTGATTTATTCATATTTGGCGCGAAAATTATTTATAACCGTAGCCAGTCTATTATTGGACTATTATTTGCCAATCAAATTAACGCATAAAAGTGGGGATGTCGGCAAGCGTCAGTGTAGGCGGCAGTCTGGAAGTTTCCACTAAGGGAAAAGGTGCATTTCCAGGCTAATTTGCTCTTTTTTTGGTAAGGGATTTGACTTCATCCCCTGAGCAATAATTTTTAGAATTTAGGTTTTTTTATATTTTTTTTAATTTAGGGTGATTCATATATGGCTGTTTACGATAAATTTCACAATTTATAATTTTTTTTTAACAAAAAGTGCTGAAAATCGCAAATATAAAATAGGCCGGTAATAGACCAATATTTGGAAGTCCGATCTAATTGCGGCTTATTGAGCCGGAAATGCAAAAACTCGCAATTATTTTAAATCACATTTATTTTATTTAAATGTAAAAAAAAAACTTTTTTTTGGAACTTTTATCCAATATGCCTTAAAAAATATGTTAAACTATTTCCGGCCCACAAAATTTTTGACAGAAATATTAAAATACACCCTTTTTATAACCTAAGGTAACTTTGTCAATTTCGGGCCTATGAATCAACCTAAATTAAAAAAAATATAAGAAAACCTAAATTCTACAAGTTATTGCTCAACACCTTAAGGGATGAACTCAAATCACTTACCAAAAAAGGAGCAAATTAGCCTGAAAACGCACCTTTTGCCTTAGTTGAAACTTCCAGACTGCCGCCTACACTGACGCTTGCCGACATCCCCACTTTTATGCATTAATTTGATTGGAAAATAATAGTCCAATAATAGACTGGCTATACGGTTATAAATATTTTTCGCGCCAAATATGAATAAATCAGCCGCAAAGTTGATGTACCTTTTTGAGCCGGCATTACCCCTTGATTTTACATGAACCGGTAATAGACAAAGTTACAATAAAATAAATAAATTTACCAAACGATTAGCGCACCTCAATTTTACAGTACAATTTTATTCAAAATCTTTTTATCGGTTTTTGATATATCGTGTCCCAGGCAGACAGACACCATCAGAAAATTTGGTACTTAGACCTTTTTGGACCCTAATAATCTACGAGGGTGGGTCAAATATAAACAAGCCTTTATTTATAAACTAGTTATTTAGAAACATGACACAAAACAGAAATTTTTTCTACTTTTCTACACATCCTCCTTCTCGGTTAATACACTTTTCCCAACGGTTTGACAGTTTCTTAATACAATTTTCATAAAAGGAAGCTGGGTGGGTATCTCACCAGTTGCGCACGAATGTCTCTACCTCTTCATTGGTCTGAAATTGCTCGCCCCAGTGAATCTTTGAGTGAGCCAAACATGCATATGAAAATCGCAAGGTGACAAATCTGGATTGTATGGAGGGTATTCAGCACAGTCAACTGCCGTATCAGTTCTAGCGTTGTCATGCAGGAGCAACACGTCTTGGATGGGGTGTGCTCTCCTCTTTTGGCGATAATCAAGCTTGACCTGGTCGAGTAAGTTGCAGTAGTAAGCCGCGTTTATTGTTATTGGCTCGTGCAAAAAATCGACCAACAAAACTCCTCTCCAGTCGCAGAAAACGGTCGCTAAAACTTTACCTGCAGAAATGATGGTACGCGGACGACGTGGGTGACTCACGTTGTCGACACGCTCACGGCCTTCGTTAATTTCTTTGCACCAAGTTTTTACAGGTACCCACGAAAGCGTCTTATTTCCGAACTGTGCTCGCAATCTGCATCGAATTTCAGCAGGTTTCACGTTTTCGCGTGTAAGAAATTTAATGAATATTCTTTGCGCAAAACTGCTGTGTCCCTTCTTCTCGCTCATTGCGATTGCTCCTGGCCAAATGAGCATCGCGGCAGTACCAGCCGCCTACATGCTGCTGAATATCCCTACTCCAAAATTATAACGGCCACGTTCATCTTGAATGACTTTTCCGTTAGTAAGTTGAAAAGGCTTGTTTATATTTGATCCACCCTCGTATTTTGGGTAAAAATTTTAAAACAATTGACGATCCCCAAAGCTTTCCATACCTACGGTAATCACTGCTTCAAGCGTTGCGGCATATTGGATTTAACTGAACCCCAACGTATGGCTTGGATGAAAAAAATTTGAAACGACCTTCTTGCAAACGACGTTGACAAACTGTCAATGCGAGTTGACATTAAGAACATTTTGAGTTGTAGGGTTAGCCCTGATTTGTGGGTTAAAAAACACATGACTGACATGCCAAAAAAAGACAGGTATCAAAGATAACCCACGGGTCAGGTCTAGCCCTCTATTGAGAAACAGATCCTGAGTCGCGTATTTTAAACTTCGTTACCGTTATTTTTTGTCTTATGTTATATCTGTGCATTAGCAGCCTCTCGCTCCTTTTTTGTTATTTACGGTAACGGCGCGACGCCCGGTACTTACGGTGGCCATCCTTTAATGTTACCGTTATTTTTACCTTTCTAGCCCGAGTAGCAATGGCTAGAAAAGGTATTATTTTCGAGAAAATATTTTTTTTCAGATAACGCCTAAAATGTGTTATTTCGGTGTATTTCGACCCATCCTAGCAATATCGTCGTGATGTCTGTCTCTGTATGTGTAGGTGTCTGTGTGTGTGTGTATATTATTTTTGTCTGTAACACGATAGCTCCTAAACCGCTAAACCGATTTTCATAAAATTTATAGGTAAAATAGTGTTTGACACTCTTACGAGCTGATTAGATTTTGGTCAAAATCCATTAATGCTAATGAAAGTTTTTTGACAATTAAAAACTTTAAAAAATGCAAACTTTTTAACAGAGTATCGAATCAATACACTGTTTTCGGAATGTAGTAGACCATATTATACCGAAAAACTTCGTAGAAGCTTTAGTTTCTGAGATCTTTACAAAAAACTGCTTTCAAGGCTAGTATATTATCATGGCTTCCCTTGAAGTGTGATAATAGGTTAGCTAGGAAGGTGTCAGATCCGTCATGGATCCATTTATCTAAGAATAGTTTTGTATAGTCGAATTTTTTACTAAAATTTAGCAGCTTGATTTGTAAAAAGTCATAAATCTAATCAAAATAAACAAACAAATATAAATAAACAAAAAGTTGAAGGAGTGAGAAACTACTAAATTAACGTTTGTGTTATGCTTATCTTTAGTGTTACAAAATCTATCTTTTTTGCCCTGGAAGTTTCCTGAAATAAACGTTAAGGGCTGTCAAATTTACTGTTATTTTAACTCACGGTGGATAGAATAGACCGGTGTTTGGATCTTATAAATATATGTCGAATTTTGACGACACTGGTGGTCCAGTTGATTTTTGTAAACAAAAGTTAGATATGATATGAACAACTAATATTTTTTGAATTTTTTAAAAACTAAGGCCATTTTCCTACTATTTGTTAGTATATTCTTATAAAATAATATTTTTTAGACATACCAGTCGTTATTTTTTTAGCCCGCTTCATTTCTCTTTACACAATTAATTAAAATTCGAAGAAAATAATGTGTTCCTTTCAGCTTCAAAAATAATCCGCTGATTTACATCTATGTTTACTTCCCAAGTCCTCGGTTCACCTTTGACACTAAACGATCACAATCAGTTTGACTTGTACTTTAAGTTTTGTGTATTAAAAAATAAAGCGGGCTAAAAAAAATAACGACAATATGTCAAGAAAACTATATTTTATAAGGATGTACTAGAAAACAATGGGAAAATTGCCTTAGTTTTCAAAAAATTCAAAAAATCTTAGTAGTTCCGTTGTTCATAACATATCTAACTTTTGTTTACAAAAATTAGCTGGACCACCAGTGACGTGAAAAATTCGACATATATATATATATATATATATATATATATATATATATATATATATATATATAAGATCCGAACACCGGTCTATTCTATCCACCGTGAGTTTAACTGATCCAAAAACACCCTATTAGCTTGTCTAACGAACTGTCACGATCAGCTGTTTTCCATCATCCAAGATGGTCGCCATGGGACAAACAAAGCGTTTTCCCATAAGCCGCAATGTTAACAAAAACGTAATTTTTAAAAAAAGTGAAACGATTTAACTTACAACAAAGATGCTGTTTTAAGTATTGAACCTTTGTACACATGGGAAAAATGCGTTTTTCTTAAAAAAAATCAATTGAAGCCAGTAAATCTCAAATAAAAGGGACCATGTTTTGTTCAAAAGTCAGGTTATGTTTTTATTTACTTTTGTTTTTTTTTACTTTTTTTCCAGTTTTTTACTCAGTTTGAATCATTATTATTAGTTTCTGTGCTGTTATGAATTGTGGCAGCTGGGGAGAGCTTGATAATGTTAGTTTTGATGGAATGCCAAGGATTTTGACCTTAAAAAATCATCTTGATTTAAATGAACTAGGTATCAGCTCAAAGAAGGGAAAAGAAAGTGGATAAGTACTCTATTACCTGACTTAACAGAGGATAAATTGAAATATTCGAAAGTTTTTTGTCAGGTTTGTTTTGGATAAATGTGCAACTGCCATTTTGGCAACATTTTCTATTGGGATCTTTTTTTGTGCCTGAGTGGACCTTTTGCAGAAGTGTAACATAGAATTGTGTTAAACTGTAAGAAATATTTCACTATGATTTTTATACTATTCTAGGCAATACAATACAGCAATGATCATGACTGGGTCTCTCCTGAATATCCATTCATCCATTGTTTCAAAACGGTTAAAAATTTTAAAAATGATGGTTGAAGAAAGGGTCCCGAGAAGAAAGAAAATGAAAACAATATGAGGTTAAAGTGTGAATAATGAGCTGAACCAAATTTGTACACCATCCTACAGAACCTTAAATAAACTTTTGGTAGTGTAGCGTCCTGTATAGTGTCGAGTAAAGTCCTGTATCATCAAAGTTTCCTTTTCTTTAATAAATATTTATTTTACAGACCTCAAAACAGTTTAGAATAAACTGGTGAGTTTGACAGTCTCCCTAACTCAAACCTCTTTTTATCTTAAACTATTTTGGTGCAAATTTTCCTTTATTTCCATGCTTTTTGACACCTAAAACTTGTACACCGTAAAATTTGTATAGTATCTGACTGGACCTACTACAAGTCCTGTTGTGAAATTTCTCCGGTACTGTACTGAGCTTATTAGCAAAAAAAATTTTTTTTTCAATTTCTCTCAAAAAAATTTGGGTTCTAATACTCCTAATGGGTCATATGCTGTTACGCCCAATTGTAGAGTAGAGTATATGTTTATTTGCATAAACTTTTAGATACATAATTGAGCAAATATTGTTACAAAAAAACAGTAATAAAAGTAATAGTAACAGTAGTAATACAAGAGCGAATATTGTACTGTTGTAAAATTTGAACAGTACTTACTGTTGTGAGCTGATGAATTTGACCGTACTTAAGCCCTATGTATTATAGTTCATGGAAAATCATATGGTGATGTGCGGTGTGTGAGGCCAATGACAAGAAAAAACTGTATTTTAATTTTGCAAGTTTTTTTTTTATATAATGTTTACTTATATTTTTTTAAATAAACATATTTTGTAAAGTACTTATTAGAAGTTTGCTTGACCAACCTTGGTTGGAACTTATATGTGCATATTGATCTGTTGGACTGACCTACCTATAAGTTGTGCCTCTTTTTCATTTTACTACTGGAGGGTTAAAACAATTAAACCACGGATCACCTTTGTTAAGATGATCCGTGATTAAACTTTGTCTAAACCTAAAAATCATAGTGAAATATTTTTCACAGTTTAATGCTATAGAAGGCCTATTACTTAGCAAAAGGTTTAGTCAAGTACAACAAAAGATCCTAATAGAAAACCTGAATCTGATGAGAAAAGTTTAGTCTATTTCAATTTCGTCTCTGTTAAGTGAGCCTTGAAGTGAGCTCTTTGAATAGAACTACTTTCCCCTACCTTGGGCTGATAGTTCATTGATTCATTGGTCAAAAAACTTCAAAAACCTTTGGGGGGCCCCAGAGGTCTCATGATGTACTTTATGCTATTTTTTCTGTTTACTCATGAAATATATGGAAAATATCTAAAAAAATATGTGATTTGGGGGGTCCGGCCCCCTAGCCCCCCGCCTCCTTGGTGCGCCCATGTAATAATTCAAAATAAGTGAAAAAACTAGAAAAAAAGTTTTAAAAAAAACAAAATAAACAAAAACATAACCTACTTTTTTGAAGAAAACATGGTCCCTTTTATTTCAGATTTTCTCGCTTTAGTTTAATATTTTTAAGAAAAACGCATTTTTCTCATATGCACAAATAGATCCTGATTAATTTTTGAGACTAAAGCTCTTGTCGTTTTTGTAAAATTTACGTTTTTGTTAACATTACGGCTTATGGGAAATCGGTTTGTTTGTCCCATGGAAGACATCTTGGATTTGATCATATGTTTTGTTAGACAGCCCTATTGTCAAAAGTAGGGTTAATTTTTATTTTTGATTTGGTTGACTAAAATGGAATAAAGTTTCAGGTAACTTCTAAATGTAATACATACATAATTCGGGTTTAAAATTTGCCCAAAGCTATGATGCAAAAAAGTTTTTTAATCTTAGTTTTTTAAAATTACACCGATAGTTTTCTTCTGCGCGTTCTGCCTTTGAACTTATCCAATAAGGGCCTCTGTCGGTGTGCTTGCTTTCAATCTAGGGATTAATGAAGACCTTTTGTATCTCGCTAGAAGAAAAGTAATTTTAAACTAAAAGTTAACTCGAATAGAGGCTGAAAATTCCACAGAAAAGCAGAATAATCTTATATTTAAATTATTTAACCCGTTAATAATATTTTTAATAATCGGGAAAGGTCACCTTTATCGGCATGGCCGGCGTTTTTTTTAGTTAAATTCGCTAATTTGTGTACTAACAAAATTGTTAGTTGTTCCTGTATTTATTGTGGTTGCTATAAAATACATAAAAGCGATAATTAGGTAAGTAACTGATTTAAAAAAATAGTATTTATAAATGCAAATTATTATGTTCGTATTTAAAGGAATAAAGACACAAATTGAAGAAATATACCGCAGCAAGTTCTTTTTTATACAGTGTGTCCCAAATTAGAGTAACTACATTAACTACATAGGGATTTCGGAATTGGTAAGAAATAGAGTTTTGGTTAAAGATGAGGAAAGTTGCGCTACTTCGAGCCTAATCAGAATCTCCATCAAAATTCAAAATATCAATAGGGTTTTCAAGATATCGAGCAAAAACAAAAAAGTATGTCAATGAAATTAAGCAGATTTGTAATTTTTTCTAGGCGTTCCATGCAATTTTTTAGAATCCATAGCCAACTTTGTTCTTTCTTATAGTCGTCATACTGGATATATACTACAGTTTTTCACTTAGTTGGCTGCGAAACAAGTGACGTAATTATGTTTGCTGTCATACTTCGCAACTATCTCAACCCTTTGCTATTTATTTGATTTATCTGTAAAGAGTTTTAAAGTGTCTCATTTAATTATGAATTTTTTTTAGTTACAAGCGCTGCCAATGAGAAGGTTAAAAATTGGGAAAAATTGGTTTTGTACAGTGGCGTATATAAGGGGGGGCCTGGGGGTCACTGGTTTTGTATGAGTGTTTCCTTTTGTGCGCTAAGAACGCTGGAGGAGCTCAAAATAGTAGAGACGTATTGGAATAAAACCTGACTTTATTTTAGAGTCGGTTTTATTCTGACAGATTTACAAAGAAAACTGACAGCTGACCTCTCACAATTGACATACCAAAGTCAAATTTATAATAATTTTTAGAAAGTCAATTGATATTTTTCTAGGTTTCTAGATTCGTACGCACCTATCTAATGAAATAGGTAAGTACCTATATAATATAAAAAGCATAAAAGTTTTGAAAAAATATTTATTTTGAAGAAAAATAAGGTTTGGAGTTTTTCAGCAAAAAAAAGCTTAGGAGGAGAAAAATATAAAATTAATATCTAATAATAATAAATTAAAAAATTATAGCACTCCACTGGGCAGAGAAAGGTAGCGCTATTTGAAGCAATCTCTTTTGCGCCTTATTTTATTCTGGCCGGACAATATATTGTCAGGAATGAAAATAACCCCTGACTGTGCCACTGTACGAAACCATCTTGGAAAAACGAAAAACGCAATTCTGGTTCTGTTGGTTCTGTTGAGATAAGAAAGTGGTTCCGCCTCCCTCCAAAATGGTAAACAGTTGGTTGCCGCCTACCTACACAGCAGGTTGTTGATGGGAGAAAAACTACTAAATAGTGAAGAGTGGGAGTTGTAATGGTTAAGCGCGGGGATACAGCAAGTAGCGAGAGGGTTTTCCCTTTAAAGTGATTGGACATGAAAAAACTGTGAGATAAGAAAATTTTGTCTATAAAATGTATTTTATCTCTGTTTTTGTTTAGGTTCATTAGCTAGAATGTAAAGTAAACTTTAGGATTATTAGCAACGCCACTGACTTGATTCCTCCAAGCTCTTCAAAGAGGGGATAATGGATTATATAGGTCCAACCTACCGTTTATAAAAACCCAAACTTTGAGAAGACAAGTCGGTATTCACATTCTAAGTTTTGTTGAGCTTAACTAAAAACCTCTAAAGTAATTGTCAGTAAAGAAACATAAGATTTTTCTATTTGAAGAACATTTTGTAGTTTGTTATTTTGGTAAGTTAAAGTTTTTATTTTAATATTTTGGGTCTTGTTTGTTTTATAGGTCATAAGAAAAATCTTGTAACAATTTGTAAATTGCAACAGAGTTTTATTTTGTATTCATTAAAGTTTGTAACGTTTTTAAAACTATTTTATATTTATTTTATTCACATAAGAGATAACTACGGTACCCTCGTTTAAGGGTTTAATTTAATTTAACGCATTGTCCCCGTTTTTCAGTTTTACGCTTTGTTTTGAGATAAATCGTAAATTATGATTCAGTTTTTACAAAGCATTATTTTTTGGTAGTTAAAAAAAGTAAACTTACAAAACAAAGGTCGTAAGATATTAGGTTATCCATTTAAAACCTTATTTTAATGGAGGACTGTTTCTAAAAATCAAGGGGTCCTATGGGCATATTTTGTAAAAGGTTAAAATTACAAAAGGTCGAAATAAAAAAAGATCGAAAATAGAAAATATTGAATCTAACCAAAATATACATTTACAGGATAGTTGATAGTTAAACTGGTTAGTGTCCCAACCTGACCCACTTATTATACAAAAAATCTCCCCTGCTCTGGTAAGTTTTTTTTATATGATACCCTAACCAAGTCAGGTTAGGATACTAGCTTATCCCGGTCAACTATTAACTACCCTCAGCGCATGGTCCACCTCGTCTGAACAGGGGCCGAGGATAGTTGATACTTAAACTGGTTAGTGTCCCAACCTGACCCACTTATTATACAAAAAATCTCCCCTGCTCTGGTAAGTTTTTTTTTTATATGATACCCTAACCAAGTCAGGTTAGGATACTAGCTTATCCCGGTCAACTATTAACTACCCTCACCGCATGGTCCACCTCGTCTGAACAGGGCAATTCATCTTGGTTAAATTATTTCGATAATATTTTTATCTTTTCGAGTATGTGTTTTTGATCTTTTGTATTTTTGTTCTTTTGTAATTTCGACCTTTAACATTCGAACTTTAGTAATTTCTTCTGAATTTCGACCGTTTCGATTCGACTTTTGCACTTTCGTCCTTTTGTCCACCGTCCAAATAACATATATGAAATTTTCTTCACCGTGACAAATATCCAAAAAGTAAATTGTTTTTGGTCCTGCTAAATTTAGGCCCGATAACTTCACCGAAAACGATAATTTCAACGATATTGGACAGTTCGAAATAGCATTTTTGGGACCGGTTTTAGTCGACGCCAACGGTACGTCTTTTGGCAAGCAAGACTATTAAAATAGGGACAAGAAGAGAATGCGAATAGGGAAAGATGGGGGAATATTTTTTTGTCTGAAGCAAAGACTTTATTTGCAGTTTAAATACTTTAACTTTTTGTGGTCAAATGTATGTCTTTCTATGTACTGTTTTTAAACTTTCCATTCTTTTTTGTTGCATCTAACGAAAATAGTCCACAGTACACCGGTCTATTTTTTAAGTAATAACTAACAGGCCGAATTCTCGTACTCGTAATCAAGCTTTATTCGCCCGAGACACCTAACTTTTTCCTCTGCGAAAATTCTTGAAGGTAATCCCTAATAAAATGCGCGGGCGCAAAAATCTTTTGAACTTCGGACTGACTAAACCAAGCATATGATTTAGGGGATAATGTTGCCATTTTACTTTTAAAATTGATTACTCTTAAATTATCTCAAAATTATTAATAATGAGATGAAAAAAGTTCCACTAAACCTCAAAAATGTGTTTAAAAGTTAATGGCAATATTGTTCTACAAATCATATTGTCACACAGATCATAATTAAACTATCCCAAAGTGATACATTTATCTAAATAAAACAGATGCACTTCGTATTACTTTAATTATTGGGATCCATAAAACTTAAAGGCGTGCATCTATTATTATAAAATACCAAGTTATGGGCAATAATAATAAATGTGGTACCTAAGTATCGAAAACCATCGTCACTAGTAATATTGCTGAATTTGCAATAATTTCATATAAAAGGCGATGTAACACACCATACAAGTGACCAGTACCCGGGGTCCACTCCTAACTAAGCGTTCGTAACCAGTTTCTGGACGTCCTGTTGAGCTTCGTAACCAGTTTCTGGACGTCGTCTCATTTGTCCCTTAACTAAGCGTTCGTAACCAGTTTCTGGACGTCCGCTGAGCTTCGTCTGGACGTCGTCTCTTTTTTAACCCTGAACCTGTGGTCCTGTGTACTACGTCCCCCGAGTCCTACCCGGCATAATTCACAGTAAGGCCCTAATGGCCGTATTTATGGTTCTCCATATTTTTTTTGGGTGGGTTAGCGTAGGCTATAATTTCTATCGATTTATCCGCTGTATAATTATAAACGAAATATATGTATTAAACTTCCCCCGTTTCCGATAATTTTCTACGCCCCCAAACTAAAGACCCCTAGGTCCATTTTTCTCTGTGACAATATGCTTGGTTTAGTCAGTCCTATGCACGAAGCATGTCTACACCTGCACACTCTGTTAGATAACTTTCATGTATTTTTGAAATCACTTTCATGTATTTTTGCAGGGGACAAAGTTAGGCGTCTCGGCCAAATAAAGCTTTGTACGGAAATTTAACCAGTTAGTAATCACTTGAAAAATAGACCGGTGTACTATGGCCTATTTGCGTTAGATGCCATTTAATATTTTTGCTACTTGCCATTTCTAAAACTTTACATAGGCCACTTTTGCCAAATCTGAAGGCAACTTCACTAAGTACTCAAATCAATCTGCAACAAAAAATAATATATTTCTTATTGTCCCATTACGATGTTTTCTATTACCCCAGGATAGTCAAAACAGAAGGGTAATAAAATACATTTCCAATCTCAACTAGTTGTTTATGACAAGTAATATTAAAAACAATACTTAGAAAGTCTTACATTTGACAACAAACTTAAGTAATAAAACTGAAAATAAAGTGTTTCCTTCAGAAAAAAACTGGTTTGCTTGTAAAGAATATGTTTAAAAAGAGCACAAAAGTGCTAAAACTTAATTAATATTTTAGTAGAATAATTTCAAAGGTTTTTTTCAGATATCTCAAATGACAAAAGACAGAATCTTATTCCACCATCTTCCTCTATCTCAAATAAATGGGTTCTACTTAACAATGCAATGACCGGTGCAGCCAGCGCCAACTAAATGGCGTGAAATGTAATAAAAGCTCGCTAAAACACAATTGCGCACGTTCTACGTACGTCAAAGTTTTTATGTTAACCGTCCGTGAGTTTGCTTCGTTCCACGGAAGCCGTTAACGACATGTGACCTACAAATGTAAACAGTGTCAAATTGGATTAGTCGTCAGCCATTTTTGGGGGTGGCGGAACAAAGGTCGAGAGACAAGAGATCGAAAGACAAAAGATCGAATACAAAAGATCGAATTCAAAAGATCGAAAAACAAAAGTTTGAAAACACAAAACATCGAAATACAAAAGGTCGAAAAGACACAAGATCGAAACCACAAAAGGTCTAAAAACAAAAGATCGAAACTACAAAAGATTAAACAACATAAAATCGAAGAACAGAAGATCGAAAAAGCAAATTATTGCAAATACAAAAAATCAAAAAACAAAAGATCAAATGACAAAAGATCGAAAATACAGATCAAAAGTACAAAAGATCGAAAGACGCGCGTTTCAAAATATCGCTATTACATAGTTCGAGTAAGGGGTCTCTTTCCTGATTTCTTTTCCGAGATCCTAGAGAGAGTGTAACCAAACCGAACCGAACCGAACCGATTCGACTAAGGGGTCTCTTTCTAACATATTTCTTTAATAAAAAAGATTTTCCTGACGTGTCTTCCGGGATACTACAGAGTGTAAAACCAAACCGAACCGAACCAGTTCGGTTCGATTCGCTTTGCTTTGGTTCGGTTACATACCCTTTAGATCCCGGGAGAAAAATCAGGAAAGTTTTTTTTTAATATGTTCAAAAAAGAGACCCCTTAGTCCAACTATATGATTTGTGTTAAGTATGGCAAACCATGCGTTTAATTAACGGTTAGGTAATTTTACCTTAAATCTAATAACCTTGCCTTAACTTTTTATGTAAATATTTTTTTCGATCGATCGACCTATTGTCTTTTGATATTTTATTTTTCGAACTTTTGCCTTTTGATCTTTTTGTCTTTCGATCTTTTGTTTCTCGATGTTTTGCCTTTTTGATCTTTTTTTTCGATCTTCAGTATTTTCGATCTATTGTAGTTTCGATCTTTTGTAGTTTCGATCGTTTGGCTTTTCGATCTTTTGTATTTGATCTTTTGTCTTTTGATCTTTTGTCTTTCGATCTTTGTTTCGCCACCCCATTTTTGGCACGACCAAAATCTATTTAGTACCTACTGTGAATCCGTGGGTGAGCCCTACCGATTCAACTATGATGTAAGTGTGACCTGGAAATGGTAGAATCTACTACTTTTAAGTCCAGTCTAATTTAATAATTTATTATGCCACGAATAAATATTTGGATTTATATGCAAACATCTCTCAATGTACGTATAAAATAGCTACCTAGGTCAGATTTATTTGCTTTTGAGAATACACAATAAAATACAGCGGCGCCGCACAGAGGGATGACAAAACTAGGTTGCAAATATGATTAGATTCAAGTTAAATAAATGTATGACATTTATTTGGTATTTAACTTGTATAGAAGTTGTATAAAAATGTTTTCTTTATCAACTAGTTGATAATGTAACTACATTATAGCACCAAATTATATAAATACAGGGTGCTTCAATCAAATACTATTTTATAATATCTTCATTTAAAGTAGGCAATAATTATATTAATTTTTCAACAAACTAAAAATATTAAAAATATATAAAAATAGAGTAATTTTATCATAATATTACCTACAATTAATACGTGGACGTTATACAGGGTAGGTAAAATGTAACTGGTTACGTTAACTCAAATAACATATAAAACCATAAATAATTATCTACATAAATGCAATACCTAATTTTTACAGTCTGCCTAGTTGAAAAAAATATTCTATATTTATTTAAAATCAAAGAACACCGCAACCGTTTACATAGGCCTTATGAAAAATTTTTGTCTATATTTAAAAAAATTGTTAATAAAGTTAACTTTTTCTATGTACAGTTTATGAGATATAAACGATCAAAGGTCGTTAAATGGTCATTGTTGTGTATGTTCTAATAATAATAACTCTTACATCTTGACCGAAAAAAATTAATTGATCCAGTGGCGGTTTCTCCATAAGTGCACATGTGCACGTGCACTCCCAAATTTTTCTTATAAAAATACTAAAATTTGATCATTCTTTAAATTAATTAATAATTACCCCAAACGGAATTCACTAAAGACTGGAATATTTTACCTAAAAATTAATACCCGGTATGTAAGTGTTTGTATTCGTGTTCAAACCACCTGCGGTGTGGCGGATGCGCTATATACTTAGTTCGAATCTAATCATTCACTTTTATTTGCTCCGTAGATGTTGTGTCGTATTCTAATTACGAAATATAGAAAGAGAGGACGACATGTCCCAATAGAATTTTACAGTACATAGAATCTGAACCTTCCTGCGGCAGTGCCTAGGACAAAATCTGTGCAAAAACTAGCCTCGATGCCGCCCGCACCCCCGTGACGCCCCCAGCACCGCTGGTTCGCGTTGCATGTTAGAGGAGCTCAAGGGCACTTTTAATTAGTGCACACACAATTTGGCATAGTGATGTGCAACGATTACTTTTCCAAGTATTGAGTAGATACTGATACTTCCTATTCGAGTATTAGATTTTATTATTATTTATATTATATTATCGGTAAATCCACTATATAAATATCGGTCCAAATGATTACAAGTACTCCAAAGTCGTGACTCATACGGCCGATGCCGATACAATTGATACGAAAGTAACACTTCGGCTTCGGTCCCATTCGGGATTCGAGTAGCGAGTATTTGGCGTCGAAGGATTCGATTACTTCGTATGTATCAGATATTAAAGTATCGAGTAGATAGTATTTGCACCCCACTACTTTGATATTATCGGTCGGGCGCTGGCGGTTTGTTTTGATTTCAACGGTGATTGGTATTTACGACAATGGCGGAAGTTTCTAATTCTGATAGCATTAGCGCGCAACATTTAAAAACAATTAAATTTTCATCTTTGCCATTAGAAGAAAAAATATGTAAACTAGGTATGATACATTTATTATTTATTTTTAATTTCAATAATAATAGGTAACTAATATCTAACTAAATATCTCATTTTTTAAGTATTTGCAAAAAAAAATTTCGCCTGCGCCGCAATTTTTTTTTTTTGGTGTGCACTCCGAAAGCTTTTTACCACGCGCCGCCACTGAATTGTTTATAACAAGAACTTAGTAATTGCCTAAATACAAAGTCACTTATAATCTGATTCTTTTCAACTCATTAGGTAATATATGGGGGGTAGTCACAAAATCAAATTTTTTATATCAGCACTACTACCGAATTTAAAACTAGCACATTGTATTTTGGAATGAATTAAGTATTACACTTAGGGTCCATCTCACCGCCTGTTTTTTCGGTTCCATAGCTTATGCGTTTCTTATTATAATCATAATATGACGTAATAAGAAACACTTTAGGCAAAGTAACAAAAAAAAATTTCGGTGCGATGGACTATTAAAATCAGAAAAAATAATAGCTAAATATTCACATTTTCTTCTAGAAATGTCAAAATGTTAATTTTTAAATCCTACTGCGATACCATATTTTATTTGACCGAAAAAAAACATTTGAACTTTTAAACAAGTTCTTTATTTTTTTGAGGTACACAGGATGTCTTCTATAATATCTTATAACTCAAGATATTACTTTTGCCAATTGCTACCTAGTTTGTTCAACCAGCCCTCTGTGCGCCGGGAACGAGTCGATGAAACCCGAGAGGTATTGTTTTTGGATATGGGCGCACAAAGGAGGTCTTCTGAATCCGCCCCCAACTCATATTTTCCATATATTTTATGAATACAAAAATATAAGACATATTCCTAGGTGCACTACTGTTTGCGTCTGCGGAAAAAAATACACACTCAATCGTTATAATATGTCCGATATGGCACCAAAGCATTTTTTAACCAAAAATTATACAAACCCTCCAGTTTTCATCAGGCGCCGCCGGCGCCGCTGTTAAAACCTAACACAGAAATAAACCCAAAGCTAAATATGAACTTTTGTTTAAAGCCCTGTTTACAAAACTAAAAAGTAAACATGACTTTTCGTTACTCTTTTGTCGTGCGTGTATTTGACTTACCAAAGAAAAATCCTTGTCGGAAAATAGGGGCGAAACAAGAACTTTTATTATTTTTTAGCCGCACCATTTTAGATTATATTTTTGACGTAAGAAAGGAATAACATTTTCGCCAGCAGGCACGTTCAAAATTTTTTAAAAATAAATTTTAGTCAATCTGTTGTTCTAGCTAAAATTATGTTCAATTTTTTTCTAAAAAATTTTGACCTTGACAAAATTTTCCAAATACCAAATTGTAAATAATGCAAGGATCTAAAAACTATAAACAACAAGTAAAATTAAAGAAAGAAAAATTATAAAAAATTTGTCTTCGGCCGGGACTCGAACCCGGAATCTCTTGCTCTGTACGCAAACGCACTTTCATTAAGCCACCAGACCATACATACATTTTCGGAAAAATTCTACCCATGCATGTGTGTGGTGTCTCAATACAAGAACGAGAAACTCGCAGGTAATTAACTCGACCAAGCCATTCAACTGACCTTTATAATTCTTCTTTCCCACTGTCAAAGGTATGAGAACTCAAATTATACGTAAAGTATAAACGTCTGAAAATATGAGATCACCTTTTCCGTGTGTTAAAATTTTCATCGCAATGAGCGATTGCCAATATAATTTTCAAATACCAAATTGCAAATAATGCAAGGACCTAAAACTATAAACAACAAGTAAAATTAAAGAGAGAAAAATTATAAAAAGTTTGTCATCGGCCGCTTAGAGGCCTTTATGCACTTTTCGTGTTAATGCAAAGTTGATTCCAGGGGTTAGAAGCCCTTGCCTTTGGGAATACAACTCCGCTTATTGGACATCTGTCAAGCTCATACCAAATCAAATATCACGGCTCAAAAATTCACATTTTTTTTGCTTCGATGCACTTTTATAAAAACTATTAACCATTTGCATTTTTAAGATTTTATGTCTCAAAAAAAATATACTCCTCATGGTTTTTTTGCGTTTTTTGCGTTTTCTAGAGAAACTGCTAATTTTACAAAAAAATCATGAGATACAAAAAAGATGTGTATTGACAAGTTGTATCTAAGGTAGGTTACACGTTTACTATAAGTTTAAATGTTTTTGAGTTATGCTCAAAAAACTACCGAAATTGATCTGAGGCTCACCCCGACACCAAAAATTCACCTTTTCATGAAAGTGGAAAAAATGCTTCAAAAATGGAAAGGCTCTACCATTCTTAATTATGTGAGCTAATTTTTTATTTTTTGTAGTCTATGTTCTGTGAAATATGAAGGCTTACATATGAACAACCCACGATTTTGTACCAATGTTTTAACGATTATTTTTGATACCTTAGCGCAAACTTTAGCTCTCAGAGCTCTATAAAAAACTTCAAAACCATTATTCTCTTAAAATTACAACTTTCGTCGGAGGCTGAAATCCCTTAATTTTGAGAACACAATTCTACTTATTGGTTATTTGTCAACCTCATGCCAATTACAAGATGGCGCCTTAAAAATTCAAAAAATAATAATTTTGGAAAATTCATAACTTTGCCATTTGTGAACCGATTTCTTCTTCCAACCAATTTTATTTTAAGATGTATCCATAGTAGGAACAAAGAAACATAAAAATGCAAGTGTTTAGTGCTGGCAGTTATTTTTGGTTTTTGTTTTTATTTGAATTTTTGGGAAAACCTAACCTCAAATTTTGTTTTGATATTTTTGGGCATTTAGCCAAACCTTTAAAAAAGAAACTCCCTGTTTGGGAAAATTCCGATCAGGTGATAATTTCTCTCTTTGTTGAAAGTTATTTTCTTTTTGATAACCTGATCAATTTGGCAAAAATCATCCGCGCTTTGCACACGCTGGGAGTTTGAAGCGCCCCCTGTATTTGACAGGGGAATGAAGAACCACTTTCGCAAAAACCACCGAAGAAGTTACACGTGCTTTTAAGATTAAGATCAAAATTCCAACCACAAGAAAATCCGCGGTGCCGCGATTGAAACTGTGGAACTGCTGCTAAATGAAAGAAGGGAAGCTTCTAGCGTGTTGCCGATTTTTTCCTTTGTTTTAGTTCAATAAATGTCTGTTTTCCCAGACGGGGTAATTTTTTTGCGATATCTCTAGTCTTCTCCTCATCGGGCACAGCCGTCTAGCAAGTGATTAATAACTGTTATAAAAGTGCACTATTATTCAAATAAAATCGTGGACCTCCCATCAGTGCTCAATACGTAATAGAGATTTTTAGAATTGCTGAAGGTCGGAAAACCTTACCAGTTCCGGGTAAATATGCCAGTTATTTTTTCTGAAAATGGTTCAGAAGTTATTTTCTACACTTTTTGTTTATTGCAATAAATATATATTCTATTTCTAAATGTATAGGTTGTCTCTAGCTTGCTGTTATCGTATTAAGGATTGGTTATAGTAAATCATGCTCTACTTTTTTAACAAAAAATATAAATTAACGTTTAGCGACGGGTTAATATTTTTAATATTTTTCTGCAAGTCGAATTTAAATGCAAAAAGTTTTTACAGCCACCAGGACACGACCACGTCGAGTCAAAAATTACGTTTTATTTTGATTCGATAGGAATGCAAATTAGAAAAGATGTCAACTTCCGTTGCACGTCCACATAAAACAGTAACGGAGATATCAGTGGCGGCTCCAAGCAGAGCCCGCTCCCCACTTTCTGTTATGAAATATATTTTTAGGTCAAGTATGTTCAAGTTAATGGTGAATCCGTCACCGTAAATAAATCGATAGGAAAAAAGCGAAAAGGATATATTTGCACAGAAAAAAACCGCTACACAAAAAAAAGAGCAAGCGGAGTAAAGCGCACACGAAATAGCGTACAAGGAAAAAAGCGCTCATAGTAAAACAGCGCAAAGGGAAAAATCTTAATGAAATAAATATAAGGATACGGAAAACCTAAGTAATATTTATCAAAACTTAATTATACAAAATAAAAAATAAAAAGAATAACAAATATTAAAAAATTTAAAAAAATTATACCTATACGTAGAAAAATAATTAAGCAATCCATAAATTTCTTACCAAACCAGTATAAAATAATCGAATCAAAAAAGAATACGTTGATTTAAAAAAAAATATTTTATTACCCATCCATTTAAATCTAAAACACACTTTGAGACCACCACATCGATGGCAAAATAAATCATGTAAATATAGTTTTTATTTTAACAATAAAATTGGAAATCTAGGTATTTATATGGAGAGACAAAATATACCAAAATGGTAAGCAAAAAAGAAAAAAATAAGGGAAGAACCTATATATAGATTGAAAAAGTAAATTTTAAATTTTTTATCATACGACAAAAATTTGAAATCCATTATATATTATTGTTGGTTGTTTTACCTGAAAATTTCCGCTTTGACATTTTATATTACAGTTTATATAATTTTTCTTTATTTTTTTTAACTATGTGCTTGTAATGTAATTTTTTTATCATAAATTATGGTTTTGTTTAAAAATAATTATATATATCGCGCTGTTTTGTGGAAGGTATAATGATAAGTTTTTTTTTATCCTTCTTATAATTTTATTTTTACGTTTTTGTTATGTATGTTTTAAGCAATACTATATGTTTTGGCGAGTATAAGTTTGGTTAAAAGGGGTGTTATTTTTTTTGGTAATAACTTAAAATATATTGGATTTAGTTGTTTTATGTCAGTCCGTGAGTTGATACAATTAATACTTTTTTGTATTTCAATCATTTCCAAAAACCCTCGTTTTTTTGGTGGCATTCAAATTTTAATATTTGTGTATTTTCAAGATCAACTGTATGATTAAGTGACGCACTGTGGTGGGTTGGAGCTGTTTTATTTTTTTTTGTCATATTTGTGTCCATTTAATCTGTTTTTGAGATATTGCGATGTTTGTCTAATATACACGTTTTTATAGTTTTTACACGGTATTTGATATACGACGTGGCCTTTTTTCTCCTTTGGGATCGAGAACTTCAACTGACTGAATTTTTGTTTAGCTAAGTTGTAATCTTTATAAGCTGGTGTTATGTTATATGGTTTAAAAATATTGCTTATTTGTTCCGATAGCCGTGGTACAATAAATGGGATTGATATATATTTATTATTTTTTTATTTGTTGTTTTATTTTTATGTTGAAGTTTATTGCAAAATAAATAGATTTTGTTTTTAAAAGGTTTATCTATTAAAGGTTCAGTGTAATTGTTAAGTAAAAGTGCTTTTTTTGCTTTTTTTTATAGAGGATGCTTGAAAGTGTGGATCAGTTAGCTGTATCGCTCTGTCTGCAAGACCAATTATAACCGATTTTTTTTGGGAAAAAGGGTGCTGTGATTTAAAATAAAATATATGGTTCAAGAAAAAAGAAAAGTTAAAAATTTTGATTTTAATAAAAATGTATTTTTTGGTTTCCTTATGGGTACCGACTACATTAAGAAAATTTTTTGCGATTCCTTAAATCTACAGGATGTTTTATCTGCATAATTGACCAAAACATATCTATGGTTTATGATTTTTCCTGAAAAAATACGAACTTTACAGATAAAAATTACTACTGTTTAGAAACAAGAACAAGAACTCTTAAGAAAAAATATTGAAAATGACAAATAACCGCATCAGTGACCTTAGTACAAAACAATAAATTTAAAAAATCGCCATTTTGAAAAAGCGACCACCCCCGACCGATTTTTATATTTTTTTGAAAAAAGATGCTCCAGTATCTTGTCTATTGGCTTTAAAAATTTTAGAGTGGGCCGAGAAGCATAAATGCCAAAAAGAAAAATTCTTGTTTAAGTGTGCGCAGGCGTTGGCCCTACTTATATGTATATTGGCAAGCAAGCAGTCTTATTGAGGCGCCCGGGGTGTAAATCAATATACATTTTAAATAGGTAAAATTTTTTTTGTTTTTTATTCTGACAGCCCCTCCCCATTGCATATAACAGCGGCGTCACATTATAGGGCCAAGACGGGCCTTGGCCTTCCACTGTTTAAAACCTTATCGGCCACCAACATTGTAGCACATTTTTCTGATTAGAATACCTAATCCTGCACTCTTATGACACTTGACGCCACTAAACAGGGTGTCCCAAATTCGATTTCTTTGGGAAGTGTTGACCATCACTTCCGAGCGTCCAGTACAAAGGAAAGCGGTTTTTTTAACAATGCGTTTTGGGAGGGGGGGCTTAAGTTTGATGTTGGTCAAAATTAAATTTTTGCTTAAATCGCTTTTGTATAGTTTTTTTACTGTTTAGTTGAATTTTATCTGAACTTTTAATTTTTAGGGTATACTGAGTCATAAAGTGAAATAGCCAGTTAAAAGTTTCCTTTAAAGAAACGTATCACTCAGTATCTTATTTGTTTAGTTATTATTACTATTGTAATGTTGCATATTTGTTATTTTTATATACCATGGCCAAATTTGTTATTTCTTATAGGCGCCATATTGGATTTTAATATTAGTTGGCGCCCGGTCCGATTCTTAGGCCCCTTCTCACCTTTCCAAAATCGAAAGTTTTTTATTTTTACTTAGCTGAAACAAGCTGGTGTATTTTTTGCAATTAGGTAAAAGTCCATTTATCCCGATTCTGCATGTTAAGTTGTACTAAATCGCATTTAAAGTGCAAAAAAAAATTATTAATAAAAAATTGTTTTTTATAATCCGGCAATTTTCATAGTCCCTACGCCGCTAATATTAAAATAACTAGAAAAGTTCTGGGTCAGGAAGTAGAGCGGTTTTTTTAAATTATTGAATAAAAACAATAATAAACGGTCCCTTCGGACTCTAGAGACGGTTATTTTTACGTTTTTTAAAAATAGGAGCTTGCTAAAAATTTTATATGCACCTGTGGTAACAACCCGCTAAAAATTGCACATTTCAAACGCTTCATTGCTGACCAACTTAATATAAGCAATATAACGGTACAATACTTTAATATAAGCAATGTAACGGTTTTACTTTAATATAGCAATATAAAAGTTTTACTTTAATATAGCTCAAGTCTCAGCGTCGTCTAATTCAACGAAAGTTAAGTATGTATATTTACTTTATAAGCTTTATTGTCTAAAAAATCTTTATTTCTATTGAGAAAGCAATTTAGGCTATTTATACATATAGTCCGGAACCTAAGCCACTTTTGTCTGCATGTTTGCGTACCGTAATGAAACTTGGCATGAATATGGTACGACACTATAGTATTATTTCACGAAGGGGTGCTCATCCCCAACCCACTGCAGAGCAAAGATACAGGGTGTTTTATTTTTAATTGCATGTATCTCATTAAAATTCTGTATAAAATTAAAATGTAAAGCTAGAGCAATGAAACTTGTCACCGATTATAAAGACATAAACACTTTTATTTTAAGTGAGAAAGAAAGTTATATTGCTTTATTTTCTTCCAAGAAATAAAACATAATTAATTTTTTTGGAGAAATTTATGGTGTAGGTATTAAGTAGAAAAAAAAATTCCAGGAGCTTAGTTATGCAAGACAAGGTATTAAAATTTAAGGAGGACATAAACAAATTGTTTCTCTTTTAAATAAAAATTGCTAGACGGGTGTGACATATACAGGGTCGGAGTAAAGGAAGGTTTTATTTAATAATTCTAAATTAAAAAAATCTAAAAAGATGGACAAGTATGTGGATTTCTTAGACGTAAGGATATTTTCAAAAAATATAGACCAAGTAAAATATATTCAGCTCTTATTTATATTTTACAAAAAAAAATTAAAATCAGTTTAAACTGTTAAAAATGGACGCTGTTTTTAGTTTTAGTTAAGTAAGTAAAATTTTTTTCGTCATTTTAAGTAGTTTTTTTATGCCGACGTTACAAATCACTATCGAAAACCCAAAGTCAGCACTTTACAACAATACTAGTACAGTTTTTATTTTCTTAAATAAAAATTTTTATACAAAGTGTTAAAAAGTAACTAGACAATAAAATTTTTTCGTAATTTTTTATTTTAGTGCTGAAAATTGAAATAACTCTAGATATGTCAAATAAACATCTCATTGCAATCGCTATATTCTCGTTCATAAACCATTTATCGGACTCTATTTTTGTAATAAGTGCTACATCATTACCATTTTCTAAACGTATATACCGGGCCACAACAATTTTGAGGTCATTTTTATTGTTTTTTACATTATTCATTGTAGCTACTGCGTTAATAAGAACTTTGCAACGAAACTTGGCACCATTTGTCGGCTTTTTACAGGCTAAGACATAAAAATTTAAGTTAGTGTAATTTTGTAATATGCTGAAAGATACAAGGTGATATTATAACAATCATGTAAAAATTAGTAGTCTTAAACTTTTGGTTATACCGGTTATGCAGTTTAAGATACCTTCTTAATTTTTCCACTTGTTATAACTAGAAGAACGCCTTTTTTACATGGTGTACATTGTTTTACTTAGCTTTGTAATTGTAAGAAAATACAGGCTGTTTCTTGTGTCAATATATTTTTTTTAATACGTTAAACGTTATTCCCAGTACTTATAAAATTAAAAAATATACAGCAGAAAGTTAAAAAAAATAAAAATATTAATCACCTATGTAGCTGTTAGACAGAGACTTTAAAACATACAGGGTATTTAAATTAAATTCGGTAATATTGTTAACTTTGTTATTACCCAAACTACGAGGTCGGTTAATTAGACAAAATTTTAGTATTTTGCCGCTATCTAAATTGGTGGAACAAGAACAAAATTAAACGACGCGTAGGTGAGTTATAGTAAAAAAATAATTTTTAAAGATACTCACAGTATACAGTACCAGCAATCCATAAAAAAATTGATATATAAATAAGAGCTGTCTTATGACTTCTTCTTCTTAAGTAAAAAGTTATTAATGATATACAGTAATTTTAATTGTATAAAAAATATTTTTACATAATGTGCATTATCATTATTTTTCAAATATCTATTTAATTATCACTTCTGACAACCAATTTTAAACAGGATGCAATTATGTAATTTTATTAAAAGTGTATGCTTTGGTACCCAAGAATTGGCAGAGTTGTTGTTTTTGTCGTTGAATTATGTTAAAAAATAAAAATTCTAGAAATATCATTCCACTTTTCCTTTTAGTACACTACACTAAGTTATCAAATTTTATTCAGTTAGGCTTGGTCAGGTATTTTAATAATCCCTGGCAGATTAAGGTGTCAGTTTTTGACATATCATATGAACAGTTTGACGTATTGACTCAATTGATATTTATTTTGGTTTAGAATACTAAATTACCTAAAAATCGACACCCCACATGACCACTTTAGATGAAATAAGATTTTAACAATTTATCCTCTAGCTTTTGCTCCCTCTTCCCCTCAAAACGAAACCTTATTCCAACCTTAAACTTTTATAGATTTTTTGAATTTATAGGCTACGTAGCTATAAAGTTAAAGAAACAAAAATTATACGTGAAACTAGTTTTATATTTAATTTATCAGAATTTTCCTGTCCCACTTCAAGTACGCCCCTGTATCTTGGCCCTGCACTGGATTCCATCGGAGCACCTCTTCTAAAACGGCATCTCTAGGTTCGTCACGGTACGCGAGAATGCAGACAAACCCCTAAATTTCCCTCTCAGGCCCCCAAACTAATAGAATAGATCTATAAATAGTTTTTTATTTCAATGTATTTATTATTATTTTGAACACATTATTATTGGCCCAGTTTCACATGTTTTCCTTTTCTTGCAATATTCAGAGCCAGATACATGTTTGTTACCAAAAACATATCAATCTTCATTCAAAGAAAAATCTTCAAATGTTTCCTTTTTAAAAAAAAGTTAATCATTTTGTTACATTATAAAATACAGTACTAGTACCCACTTCTAAGTTTAACAATTATAAAAAATATTTCACATGACTTTCTCAATAAACAACTTTTTTTCGCGCTAGATCAATTTCTAAACCAAACTAAAATAATTTAATCTTAATATATATATATATATATATATATATATATATATAGTAATATATTGATAAAGGGTACTTAGCCACCTCAGCAAGTGTGCAAAATTTTGTTCTGAGGTCACAAAATGGTATATATAGCTACTTTTTGGCCGTGTAGTTCACGTATCTACCGGTGGCGCCTAGCGTCGCTTTTACCTGTAACTAAACGGTCCACTGAGTCCCCTCGGTGGTATAACACGTATTCTGCGTATTAAAACCGCGTCGCAGCGGCCTCAGAAATTTGGCAGCATTGCAGATTAGATTTTAGACGCTACGGGTTTCTATGTTATATGTAATTTGTACCTGCTTTTTTTACCCTTCGTATATCTAATAGAATTCTCAGAAACGAGTGCCTGAGTCTGATATTTTAAGAGGGGCTTTGTAAAGGATTATTATTGTATTTTTTATCTTATTGAAATAAATTGACTAATTTTGCTAGTCTTCTTACATTTTTTTGCTTATTCTGGCTGGTAGTTTTTAACGGTTTTATTTAACTTGACTTGATTGATTTTGTAATATAATAAATTTTTGCGACAGCTATTCAGACACTTTTCCTATGGGCAAGACTTGAAATTAGTTAAGTAGTTTAACCATATAATATGACGTTTTGGTGCAAAAGGTCCGAAGCTTGACACAATTATAGAGCGATGCCTGCTCTCGCCGCTTTTTTAAAAAATGGCGCACGAATTCTCTTTTTTTAAAATAACTTGGTTTTTGTACAAAGTGTGAAACAAAAATTATAACCAACAAAATTTTATACGAAAATGCTAAACTGTGTTTTTTGTTAGACTAAAAACAAGGTTCGAGGTATGATATTAACCATTTTTTCATTTTGGAATTTGTCCAATTTGTTTTTTTGGTGGCCTTTAAATTAAAAGTTACTCATTTTTGAGAATGATTGAAATGACATGAAATAAAGATAGATAAATATTCTACAAAAATTATTAATCAGTTGCATGGGTAATATTCTTGGTAAGATACAAACCATAAAGTTTTAGGTCTACCCACATATATGTATTTCTATATTATATGCAAAATAAACTGAAATAATTAGGTTTTATCTAATTTTCTAAAAACTAAGTACCTAAGACTTCATGGGCTATTTATTAGGTTCGCGCGCCGTATACCATCTTTTCTTGAAACATTTCAGCCGATATTTGACCTATCTAAAACTCTAGTTCGGAATGAGCTACGAATCTCAAACTGCACAGTTGTAGATCTTCATAGAGTTAACAACCCCTCCAAGTTTCATGGAATTCCATAAAGTAGTAAAGTAGTTACGAAATTTCAAAAAATGTCGAAATTGCCACTCACTCACTCACTCACTCACTCATGTATAGATCATCAATATTCTGCTGTACTTCTAGACATGCTACAAAGCTGAAATTTGGCAGACTTATAGAAATTATGACCAAACCTCTGTAAAAAATCAAAAAACGCCAAAATTCTAATTTACTCCCCTCCCCCACACATGTAAAGTTATGTAAAAGTAACATTGCCCACTTCCAGAAATGGCAGACTGATAAGAACTATAATAAAACTATAGAAAAAAAATCAAAAACCTCAAAATTATAATTTACTTTCCTCCTCTATAAATGTAAAATAATGTAAAAGTAACATTGCCCACTTCCGGACACGCTCGAGAGCTGAGCTTTGAAAGGCCGATAGTAACTTTGATAAGACTATAGAGAAAAATTAAAACACCTCAAAATTCTAATTTACTTCCCTCCTCTATAAATGTAAAAGTGTGTAAAAGTAAAATTGCCCACTTCCAGACAGCTCGAGAGCTGAGCATTGGAAGGCTGATAGGAACTATGATAAAACTATAAAAGAAAATTAAAAAACCCCAAAGTTTAATTAACTTCCCTCCCCTATAAATGTAAAGTTATGTAAATTAGCATTGACCACTTCTAGAAACGCTAGAGAGATGAGCTTTGGAAGGCTATAGGAAAAAATTTAAAAACACCAAAATTTTAATTTACTTTCCTCCCCTATAAAAGTAAAGTTATGTAAAATTAACTTTGCCTACTTCCAGGGACACTAGAGAGCTGAGCTTTAGACGGCTGATAGGAACTATGATAAAACCATAGGAAAATATAAAAAACCTCAACATTTTTAATATGCATTTCAAAAGTTTTGAACAATATCCCGCATATTTTACTACTTTAAAACTTAAATATTATCCAAATCCTTTAAACAAGCAGTAATCATTTAAAAAAAGGTATGTTGAAAATATGAGATATACTTTTTGTATCTCTTTTTTGGTCCAGAACACACATTTTAATTTGAATGTTTAATATAACGTCCTATCAAATTTTTAAAAACCAGAAGGATCTTTTAACAATAATTCTGCATATTTGCAACCAATTTCTTGCATGAAGTACAAAAGCGCTAAAATTGAAAAAACAACTTTTTCAAAAAAATTTACAAGAAAAAGCACATTTCAAATATTGATCGAAGTAGTCTTTTACATTTCAGTGTATGCAAGTAAAATAAATGGATCCATGATGGATCTGATACCTTCCTAGCTAGCCTATTAGCACACTTTAAGTGAAGCCATGATATATCAGCCCTGAAAACAGTTTTTTGTAAATAACTCAGAAACTAAAACTCCTATGAAGTTTTTGGTTATTACACAAATTATTAAGCAAAATGTAGCCTACTATAAACCGCATATTGATACGACGCTCCATTAGAAAGTTTTTAAATTTTTTAATTGTCAAAAAACTATCTAGCATTAATGGATTTTGACCAAAAACTAATCAGCTCTTTAGAGTGGCGAACACTATTTTATCTGAAAATTATATGAAAATCATTTCAGCGGTTTGGGAGCTATCGCGTTACGGACAGAAATAATATACACATACACACCCACACACACACACCTACACACACACATACAGACAGACATCATGACGATATTGCTAAGATAGGTCAAAATACACCCAAATATATTTTCGGCGTTATTTCAAATTTTTTTTTTCGTCAAAAATAATACCTTCTCTAGCCATTGCTTTGCGGGCTAGGAAGGTAAAAATACTTAAATGTGGATGAAAATGATTTTCATGTGTCAAATTACGTATGTTTTGCTTTACATCATAATAGCACCCATTTAAAAAAAATTGAATATTTCAAAGAAATGAATCCGGTTTTACCGTTTTACTTAGAAGTATGAATGGGCGTACCCAGAGGTGGGGAGGGTCTCGGGGGCCGGGCCCCCCCATGCCTAAGGTTTGTTTAGAGATTTTCCACATATGTCCTGAATAAAAAGATTAAAGAGTATAAAATTCGCCATCATGAGGCTTCGGGCCCACCCCAGAGGCCTCGCGCTCCCCCAAGAACTATCCCTGGGTGCGCCACTGGAGTAGGTAGGTACTACAAACTTGACATACCAAAATTGAATTTAAAAGTAAGTCGTCGATCAGCTGTCATCGTTTAATGTAAAATTGTCAAAATATTGCTTGGTACTATTACTGCCTGGCAAGCGCGAATTTTGACCTAAATTTAGGGGGGGTAATGGTCGACGGAAAAAATATTTGTGCATTTATTTTTTTAGAGGGGGCAATTACCCCGTTATCCTTCTCAAATTCGCGGTTTCTGCATTGCTTTACAAAGTCCCTAATGTATTTTGTGACAAATTTAAACATGACTTGTACAGGTTGGGCCAATTTCGATGTTTTTTGGGGATTTTAGGTATTTCTAGCAGAGATAGAAAAAAGCAAGTGGACTGAGCTTGATTTTCGAGACGTTTTCAAATATCAAAGCCGGTTTTTAATACATATGGCCGCGTTTGAACTACGAGGGGTTTAACTTTTTAATTTACGAAAATTTAAATTTAACACGCTATAAAGCTGAAATTTGGCATACTGATAGAAATTGTGACCAAACCATTGGAAAAAATCAAAAAACCCGAAAATTCTAATTCACTCCTCTCTCCCATACATGTAAAGTTATGTAAAAGTAACACTGCCCACTTCCAGAGGCGCTAGAGAGCTGAGCTATGTCAGACTGATAGGAAATATGACAAAACTATAGGAAAAAACTTAAAAACCCCAAAATTTTAATTTACTTCCCTACCCTATAAATGTAAAGTTATGTAAAAGTAACATTGCCCACTTCCAGATACGCTAGAGAGCTGAGCTTCGGAAGGCCGATAGGAACTATGATAAAACTATAAAATAAAATTAAAAAACCCCAAATTATAATTAACTTCCCTCCCCTTTAAATGTAAAGTTATGTAAAAGTAACATTCTCCTCTTCCAGAAACGCTAGAGAGCTGAGCTTTGGAAGACTGATAGAAACTATGATAAAACTAAGTATAGTAAAAAATTTAAGAGCACCAAAATTTTAATTTACTTTCCTCCCCTATAAATGTAAAGTTATGTAAAATAAGCATTGCCTATTTCGAGGAACACTAGAGAGCTGAGCTTTAGAATGCTGATAGGAACTATGATAAAACAATAGGAAAATATAAAAAAAAAACCTCAAACTTTTTAATAAGGCATTGCAAAACTTTTGAATAATATTCCTCACATTTTACTACTTTAAAACTTAAATATTATCCAAATCCTTTAAAAAAGGAGTGAAATCATAACAAAAACATTTCATGTAAAAAAAGTCAAGTACGCGAGAGTGGTGTTCCGTTAAAAGAATTGATATAAAAGTAAAGCCAAGTTCTCCAATACAAATTTTAAAATTAAAGATTCTCACTAGTTTGGAAATGTTTTTGTAAACTTGGCTATTACGGCTGCAAATGACTCTTAGGCACAGTGCTAAATTGAACATAAAGATATTATAATTTTGATATGACTTGGAAATTAAATAATAAAGTATGTCAAAGCTGCAAATTGACAGTTGGTCTCTCCTCTGTAAACACCATATTTCCTATTTCTTTTTCAGATACCGACATGATCATTTAATTTCATGTTTATGCTCGGAATGAATGAGGCGTAATGAGGCCGAAACGCTTCCCCGAGCTACCTTTACCTCTGAGGACTTGCCCGTAAAACTTTTTTATTAAGACTTTTTACGTCGTGAAATTCCTTCAAATTTAAAAAAATCCAGGGCTTAGGCTGTCTTCTGGGAGCCGAAACGCGTCCCCAAGCTAAGTTACCTCTGAGGATTCGCCCGTGAAACTTTTTTGATAAAGAATGTCATTTACAAATTCTGACATCACGTCGACATTTGAGCCTTGTGATTGCTGGTGGTTATTATTAGATTAATAATATTCGCGCACAATTTATTTTTTATTAATTTTTTTGTTACGGATAAATAATTTTTTTTTAAAATTCTGTCATATCAATCATGTCATAAACATTGCAAACCCAAAAATATATAAATTAAGATAATGTATTAATTTTTTTTGCATTCCATAGAGTGTATTTTTGGCAATTTTCTTTTAATGTTTATCGGATCTATGTGTAGAATTTTTGACAGTAAATAAACCATTTTTCAACAAAAATTGTACTTAGGACTTTCAAGCTATGCAACTTTTCAGAGATCACAAAACCTCAAAATGTGTTTTCCAAAAAAATAACAGTTTTCCTATAATGAAAGTATAAATGTTCGGTTTTTTATTTAAAGACAGTACGTTGTCACCATTAATCTTTTCTTACAAACTTTTGCAACCTTTTAAAGTTGTTATATTTCCTAAAGTGTCCCTAAATAAAAGTAAAACGTTGTTACCTTATATTTAATATTTAAATTTAGTTAGATAAAGCTATTGTTGCTTATAGACTTACGCCATACGTTTTCACCTTAATAAAACAACAGTGCCTGAGGTGGCAGAAAATAGCACATATCCAAAGGTTGTATATCGGTCTGAGGTCCGAACGTATTCCACGTATTTATCAAATATTTAAAAAAAATTATTTACCCCTCTTTTGAAATTCTGGTAAAGGAACTTCCCCTCATGTCATATATGTACCTATATATGGGCTAACACTACTAGAAATAGGTTAGGTCAGGTCGTCACGTCCTTAACGCTGAGGTGACAACGCCGAGTGCATCAATATATATATATATATATATATATATATATATATATATATATTTATCGGTTTCACAACGTTCTACGTCTTCGGATACCCTATCTCCACTCGTTTCTGTTTGCCCATAATTCATCATCTAGGCCTCTTATTCTTATTTTACTGTCTATTCCTTCTCTCCATCTTCTCCTTGGCCGTCCTCGTTTTCTTCGGCTAGTTGGTTTCCATTGTAGTATTTGTTTAGGTAGTCTCTCATCATTCATTCTTTGTACATATCCATACCACACCAGTTGTTTTGCTCTTATATCATCCACTAAAGTACGTTCACCCACTGTCATAATTTCTCTTATTCTTTTTGATTTCCCTGCTGCTCTTCTCCAATAGTCCATCTCCGTAGCGGAAAGCATTTTTTCTCTTCTATGCTTGATTGGCCATACTTCTAAGCCGTATGTAATAATACTTTTTACAATGGTGTTATATATAAGCTTTTTGTTATGTTTTGATATACTTTGGTCCCAAATTGTTCCATTTAATAAAGTTATTGCTTTTCTTCCTTGTACGTTTCGATCTTTCACAGCTTTGTCTAGTGTTCCGTCAGCTGTAATTTTTAGACCTAAGTATTTATACTCATCACAGGACTGAATTCGCTGCCCGGTATTTAAGATTAGATCCTGTTTCATTCCACCGATACACATATACTCTGTCTTATTAAGATTAACCTCTAGTCCCCACTTATTGTACTCTTCTATTAGTTTTCGTGTCATATATTCGAGGTCGTCATAATCCTGAGCCACTATTATCTGATCATCGGCGAAACATAAAGTATACCAGGTGGTTTCGTCCAACGGAATTCCCATGTTTTGGCATTTTCTCTTCCATACTTTAAGGACTTGTTCCAAGTATATCTTGAACAGCGTAGGCAATAATTTAATCTTAAAACAGTTCAAAATATAAGATAACAAAAAAGATAATAAAATGGACAAACAAACAAATATTTAATTAATTTATTTATTGACTTTAAAAATGTACCATTTTTGCTATCTTCAACATGCAATAATTCTTTGGTCAATGTTTCGCAAATTGCTCGAAATTTTGAGGGTCTGGACGACTGTACAGACCACTTTTTTACCTTCCTAGCCCGCGCAGCAGTCGCTAGAGAAAGTATTATTTTCGACGATTTTTTTTTGTTCAGATAACGACGAAAATGTGTTATTTGACCTATCCTAGCAATATCGTCCTGATTCAGAAAAACTTCAAATTTCTATAACAGATAACTTTCAGTTATTAACTCCATTACTTTCAAGGCAATATTTGAATTTAAAAACATGACAAACCTCTCGTGACACGTTACAGCAGGGACATTTTTATGTAAAAAAAAATTTTGTTGCTTTTTTTTAATTAATTGGCGACTTTAAGTGGTTTCAGATCTAAAATGATTCGTGGTCTTCATAATAAAATTTAGAAAGCTTAAATAAGCTTTCAATAAATATTTTTTTTAGTTTTTGACAGCCAAAATTAGTTTATGTTTCATACCTTAACCTTATTTTTTCGGCTCTTTCGGCCCCCTGAGATAAATGTTTTTTAAACAATATGCCCGAAAACTTTGTTATTACTAACACTTCCACAATATCGATGTATTACATGTTATAGCAAAAATAATTTCCCTTGAATTAATAAAATTATGACTAAAAAAGTAATTTGGAAAATATTTTCATCGGCTTTTTGTGGCCTACCTTGGAATGATTCTTGTAATCATGAGAAGTGATAGGTCACATCGTGCAAAATGCCTCGTTGCAAGCAATAGTAAGCAGGGAAGTAGTCTTGCGCTGTCCAAAGACAGTAAATCCCTAACCATTATCATGAGCTTGCAGCGAAATTTGTCATACTGCCCTGGGTAGGTATTCTGGGTCTTGAACGATGTGATAGTTCCCATCACACGCTTTGACCAATGACAAACTTTAAATTAGCTCCGAGCCGTCACGTGCTATGAGAAAAGACCTCCATTGCGCAAGCTTCTCCTACGATCTGACCGAGGATCCATGCCTAGGAAACTCAATGCAATTTAACAGGTCGTTAGGTTAAAGTTCTCACTAAGCTCAAAAGAGGCGCTGCGGTCGCGCGTTTGTTCCTTATTCTATTTTTTTTTTTGAGAATTATCTGTGGTTTGGATTTAACATCCCCATTTTTTTCAGGTGGAAAAACCTCCACCGCATTTTATTTCGGGTTAATTTTAAATCCATCTTTTTGGCTTAGGTAATCTTTGCTGCTGTGACGCATTAAAATTAAATTTTGTTAAATTTGTAACTTTTGCAATTTTTAAATATAAAAGAATAAGAATTTCTAGTTGCTTTTCTGGGTGAAGTGTCTAAAGTTCAGACGAGTATAAAATGCATAGTTTTCCGTGAAATTTTAAGGTAAGTCTTCTTATTTTCTCATTTGAGGTTAGATTGGCATTTGATAAAATTTGTATTGGTAGTGTCTTTTTACCTTGTTATCGCTTACTTTACGGAACTCTGAATACAGGTTTCCAATGCCTGGTAGGTGCCTTATTTGCCCATCAATTAAGCACAAATTTAGTGTTAATTTTATGTCTATCCCGTTCTTTTGATATTAAGTAAAAGGGAGACACATACAAAATTAACACTAAATTTGTGCTTAATTGATGGGTAAACGAGGGATTACCCAGCAGCGTAATGTGCTTTGAATAAATTTATTCCTTAATTTTAAATCTTTATCTTACCATAATCTAGTACCATTAATGTGGTTATAAGTTGATTTGTTTTTATTGTTTTCAGCTTTTGGATGATATGTGCGACCACTGATAAGCTATGCATATACTGCTTTGAAACATACCCTACACAACTTACAACCAAGCGAGGAGGTACTTTTAAATCATGTCAGATTTTCGTCAAGCTGTTAAAAAGTAGACATTTAAGAATGATTCTCTTCACGAACAACTGTTTCATTATTTATTCACTCATCACTCACCAGAAATGTTAAAAGCAAATTTAAATATACCAGATAGTGTTTGGTATTTTACCAACCAAGACCATGTATTATTTCGTCAATAGTTAGTCGTTAATTTGTAGCTTTTTTTATAGAAATAAAAACTCATTTAAAAAATGTTTTACTTATTGCACTTTATATCCCAACTAACATTTATAGTAGCGGCCACATGTTCTAAAGGCTTTGCTACTTTCTTATAGTAGAAATGTGGTGATCCCAACCAAAATTTGTTACTTTTTAGTTCTAACTACTATTTAGGATCAGGAAATAGTAGATGTTTCGTAAAAACGACCCTCTAAACTACTTCTCAGGATTGTTTCTTGATAGTCGATTCTGATAGTCTTCTCTACCACAATAAGACGTTGCTAAAGTTTTACTTTCTTTTTAGTCGTTATTTCGTAGTCGCCCTGACTTTTATATCCTACTCAATTACCACTAGAAAGTTAAGCTTCATTGGAGTCCCAAACAAGTGTATCCGACAACTACATTATAACTTTAATTTTTACCACAAAAGTTTGTGTCATCATAGTAACATCTGATGTAACAATGTAGACAAAATAACTTTTTGGATCAACTTTAAAGCCGCAACTACTTTGACATTTTTTTAATGTCGATCTTTTAAAGTAATCTCTCCTTCCTGTTTCTACTTTGAAAACGTAGACTTTTTGAAGTCGCATCTTGGTCGCACACATTCTTAACTCTACTTTTTGTGGCTCCTTTTATAATATGGGAATATTATGAATAGTTTTGCAAATATTTTTTTAACTACCTTGAGCAGTCCATTTTTTCGAGCTCATTGCTTGACCATTTTGCAAAACAGTCAAAATGCAAAATATTGATCCAAAGTATCGAGTACCGCACACGGATTTTAAGAATTCCCTGGTCCATGCTTAATCTCCATCCTTAATCTTTTACGCTACTTGTTGTTGGTATTCTATTCTTGTATTGTCTTTACGGTCGTTCGTGGCTTGTGCTGTGGCACCACCCTCTTGTGCCGCCACCCTCTTGTGTTGACGTGTCGTGTTTCACTGTGATTCATTTTATGTGTTGAGCTGGACTTTAACTTTATATATCCCTCTTCCAAAACAAAATATTTTATTCTTAGTTTATTGCTATAATGATAAATTAAAACACAAACAAATAGGAACAAAATAGTAACAAAATGAGGAACATTAAAAAGAAACCGTAAAACAAATCGGTAAAAAAAATTACGTAACGCTGTCGCAAATCACCTTCGCCACTATATGTAACGTTTCACCTATCATCTACCCCCTTATTAGGGACTTATTGCAGTAGTGCCAGGCACTAATTGTGCCGGGCACTATATTGACAGTTTCGCATTATAAGAACAGCTGTGTTCTTTCAAAATTAGGCCATTTTGTATTATAAGAGCCGGAATTAATAGTGACGCCACTATTAATGAAAAATAAACGACTGGATTTCTAAATTCGACTGGTATGTCAATTTTGAAAGATCAACTGTCAGTTTTTATTGCGAAACGTCAGTATAGTGCCCGGCACAATTTGTGGCAGGCTTTATTGCAATAGGTCCCTAATATTTAATTTATGCACGGCCCCTAAAATAACCTTTGGGAGATGCTAGACTTCATCTAGGAACTTTTGCGCTGTTTGCAGCTAATAAAAAAACAAGTTAGATATATCGTGGTTACATGCGGATTTCTAAGCGATCTTTCAAGTCTCAGAGATTGTTTTTTTACTTATAGAACTTATAATAATAAAAATTACTGAATATTGAAAATGCCAAAATATCTAAAAACAATAAAACATACTACATACGAATTGTGAGAGCAATGTGTAAATAAAAAAAGTAACAATAAGTTGATTTCGACTGCAACATACATTTTTAAAAAACACTTTTTATTGGCACTTCATTTATTGTTCTAATGGAATTTAATTTATCTTGTTTTTGTTTTAAAACCTACCACAAATTCACGCTAGTACAAAACCTACAAGCAGTGGTGCTGTTGTTGACAGATACGGCAAATGACAAGTGACGACACCCCAATAACTTGAGGGTAGTAGGTATACTTATCGCGTGGTTCCTATCACTCTGTAGACGTTTTCTAGTGGCGAAAGCTAGTTAATAATATGTTTCTGCAACGAAGGAGTAGAAATTCGAGTGTGTTATATAGAACTATAAAGGAAAGCCGACATATAAGTCGTAAGTGACACGTTGCCGTAACTTAGGCTCACTTTCAAGTAACCCTTTCGACTATCAGGGAATATAGTTTGGGACGCCATGTTTTTATGTAAAAAAGAAAATTTAATATTTTTGTTGTCGTTTTATGAGCTCATATTAAAGAGCTATACTATTTTATAAACAAATTAGTTGAAGCTTACCAAAAATTCTCTTCTTAAGCACCATTTGTTGGAGTTAACTGTCGATTATAAAAACATAACCTCCAAAATCACAACACAAAAATTCCATCAGCTACCAGAAAATGGCTCAATTCAACGAGCGCACCGGTTTTTTGCAATATATATAATGCATGTTATATAAAAAACTTTGCGTCGCACTCAAATTTTGATCCTCTGCTCGTAAATTCTCACACTTTTGGATAACATAGTACATATTATAACCATAACCAAACAAAAAAACTAAGCGAGTCTGTAATATGCATATTGTGTAACAATTCTACCAAAATGAAACCATTATATTATTTGCAAGTACATCGCAACTTTTATGCCATTACGGAAAAAAAAACAGCCTATACGACGTAGTAGATACCTGGCTACGACGTAGTAGTGTAGTTGTTACTACAGTGAGTTTAAACACTTGGCCAAGTAGTTATAACCAGAAATTGGTTCCCCACTTAGGGAATTATAACGTCGCTGTATGGTATACTCAGACGTAGCGGGAGTACGTTGCGGTTACTTTTAAGATATTCTTTCTAGTTGGGGTTTCGTCGTTACAATTTTAAATGTTTGTTGGGATATCATTTTCAATCTGTTTATATCTTATAAAGACAGTGTATGTCTTTGTAAAATATTGACTGATTAAAAATTTCAAAAAAAACTTCAAAATTAAAGAAAATTTATTTTAAAAGGCGATTCAAATTTCCCGCCTCAACTTTTAGTTCGTCACTAAGCTCAGTAGTGGGCGCCACAGAGTGAACGATCTGTCAAACAGCCGGAGTTGCCTATCTAATAAAAGCTTACTGAACCGCAGCAAAAATCCTTTATCTATGCGAGGATCATTCAGTCGGCACCGGGGCAGGACAACAGACTTCACTTTCAAGGGCGTAATATTCACTAACTCTGAAGAGCGGGCGACTATGCCATTGGTCGAGACAAGTCATTTCGCACAACACGCGACCGCTAAGAGTTTGCTATTGATCAAAGCGTGTGATGTGGATGGTCACATCGTTCAAGACTCAGAATAGATACCCTGAAGTAATGGAGCGTTCCTTGAACGCATGAGAATGCTACGCAGCAGAGGGCGGTCGCGTAACACAGGACGATTCAGAGCTTGCTATTGGTCAAAAATTTTCTGTTCGTACGATCGGCAGCCTGGTACTTTCTAATGCATCGGCTTGCCAGCCCTTCCGCCTGCTTGGATGAGCTTTTAAGCACGTTTTTAATTATTGCAGGTGCATCTTATCCAGTAAGAGACCTTTCCCTGCACAGTCTGCTGCCAAGAACAGACGACTTTATGACGTATGAAGGCTCGACAACGCACCCCGGTTGCTGGGAAACGGCGGTCTGGATCATCTTTAATAAACCCATTTATATTATGGAACAAGAGGTAAGAGGCATTGTTACTCCACTGATGTTTATAAATAAAGTACCGTTTAAACTCGGTGTAATGTTAATTTTTTATTACTGCATGCATTTTTGAGTTTATTTTAAGAAAAACATAGGACAGACATAATTATGTTCACATGGATTGAACCTACCAGTGAATGGTTGAAAAATGTGTTAAATAAATTTCTATATCTAAGTTTGCTTGAAAGATTTAACCATTTTTAGGGCGATTTGCTTAAAATCGAAGTAAATAACCAGTTGTTTCTAGTGAAGGACCTAAGAAAAAACGTGAATGACCACATAAAATAAATGGGTTTAAAGCGATTTTAAAATATAACTTTTTTTGTGTGTACAACTTAACTAATTTTAATAAATCTTAGTGATTTAAAATGAGTAGAGTCTAGATTAATAAATGGATCCATGACGGATCTGATACCTTCCTAGCTAGCCTATTAGCACAATGAAGCTATGATAATCAACCTTGAAAACACTTTTGTGTAAATATCTCGGAAACTAATGCTCCTACGAAGTTTTTGGTTATTGAGGGCAATCTAGTCTACTATATTCCGAAAACTGCATATTGATGCGATGCTCCCTTAAAAAGTTAGCATTTTTAAAATTTTTCTCATCAGCGTTAATGGATTTTGACCAAAAACTACTCAGCTCGTTTAGCCCTCAACTGTAGTCAAAAACCATGTGACTTATCAAAAAAAGTTTGATATACACATTTCGGTTTTATCTCATTACTTTTTGAGAAAAACCTAAAAAAACTCCCCAAAAAATAAGTATACCTAGATTGAAATTGACATAAAAAAAGCTATCTTAGCTGTCAGACTTTTTCAAAAGTCAATATGCTTAATCAAACCAAATTTTTGTAATTATAATCGGAAATAGAAGGTAAAAAAGCTACAATTATTAAAAAAACAAAAACTGAAAATTCAATAAATTGGAAATAAGTAAAAAATCAAATCAAAAATGGTTTTTCCAATTATATAAATACCAGTAGATGACCATATAAAAAATATATTAAGGTTAATTAAATACTACAGCCCAAAAAATTGTAAATTTAAACTCCTTTCATGCAGTTTAGCCAAAAAATATAATAATTTTACAATTCTTATATTATTTTTTTTGCATAATTAATAAGCCTTGTTCTTTGCTTACCTTAATTTGATGAGAACACATTTTGACCAAACAGATACACTGATTTAACTGATATTAGCAAAGCACTTTATTATGTAGTTGCCAAACACATAAGAAAATTTGAGAATTTATATGTTGACCCTAATTTTATTTTCTTAAAACTGTAAAAGTGTTATCGTAGTGTATAGGTTGCTGATTCGATGGACCAGTGACAACGTCGTAATAATAAAATAAAAAAAAAAACGGCGGTGCACAGTCAAGTCCACTCACTTGATTCTTCTTCAATCGTCGTTCAAGGACCCTTGTTTGGTCGTCTCCAAATCAGTGGCGTAGCGTGGGGGGCACGGGGGGTTCGTCAATAATTCTGGAAAAGGAAGGTATTAAAGATGTTCTAAATTTAATTAAAGATTAATATAATAGTTTATCTGCCGATAAAAAAAGTAAGATGTATTTTGTTATGTATGATGTTTAGTGTATAACCAAGGAAAGCTTTTGGAATATATTAAAAATGCGAATATATTTTTAAAAAAATATCTAAATAATTATTAAAACCTAATTTTAGGGTTTGATTTAATAATCATAAAAATGATGAAAGTTAGGCGGTTTTATTCAAAAATGGGTCAAATTTTTATTGTAACTTGTAATTTTGATTGTAACAAAGGGGGCAATTCTTTACATTTCAAAAAATCTGGCGAAATTTGAAAGAATCTAAAAAAATCTGACGGTTAAGATTTCTCGTTTAAAAGGCAATTTTTAAACTTAAAAACTTACCTAAAAGGCAATTTCCCACTTTTTGTTGGTTGTAGCTTTACGATATAATATATTTTTTTTAGTAAAAAGGCCTAATTCGTTCTAAATTTTTTATTTAAAAATTGCAAATAAATTCGGAGCAGAAAACCACTAACCACAGAAACTGAAATTTCAAATAACGTCAAATTCTTTCAGATTTGTAATTCCTAATCGTTTTCTTTATGAGGTCAGCTAAGTTTACTTTCTTTCTTTGTTTTCCACGGCAATATTAATAAAGAGGGACTAACTTCATGTAGTAGAAGGGTCGCTACAAAATTTGCTCTACGCTGTTGCCACCGTTATATTTAAACGGATTTTTATGGGAAAGTCAAAATATATATTTAAAATCCGCCAGAAAAATCTGAGTAAGTGGTGACCCTGGTCAAATTATTAAAGTGGTGATTATTTTTTACTTTTGTTATCAAAGCTAGGCACGTAGATAGTTTTTTCTTCTGGGGGGGGGTCCTCCCATATAGAAACTGCTGTTATTCAGTGACGGCCCATGAGATTTTGGATAGGGTAGTCACAAATACTTGCTACAGTCAGTCTAGGACACCTGGGCGCCGCCAACTCGGCGCTGTCAACTGGGCGCCGCCAACTGAACGCCGCCAACGAGGCGCCGGGCCAACTCGGCGCTGGACGAAAAAAAATTTTTTTGATAAAATGTGCAGATGAAAAACAAAATAGATGTATTTTTATACAAAAACATCTCCTTTACACAATTTTTTTGAAATTTGCTTTTGTTAAGTAAAGCTAAATCCATTAAGTCGAGTGTTGAAATTAGGTAGGTGTAGTGTTTGGTAACCTGGTAACACTACAATTTACGTTTTTTAATACAACAAGGGCGGATCCAAAATGGCGGATCCAAAATGGCAGATTTCTTTATTTTACAAGCTTTTATTTAACTTTACCTGTATGTATGTATGTATGTATGTATGTATGTATGTATGTATGTATGCATGTATGTATGTATGTATGTATGTATGTATGTATGTATGTATGCATGTATGTATGTATGTATGTATGTATGTATGTATGTATGTATGTATGTATGTATGTATGTATGTATGTATGTATGTATGTATGTATGTATGTATGTATGTATGTATGTATGTATGTATGTATGTATGTATGTATGTATGTATGTATGTATGTATGTATGTATGTATGTATGTATGTATGTATGTATGTATGTATGTATGTATGTATGTATGTATGTATGTATGTATGTATGTATGTATGTATGTATGTATGTATGTATGTATGTATGTATGTATGTATGTATGTATGTATGTATGTATGTATGTATGTATGTATGTATGTATGTATGTATGTATGTATGTATGTATGTATGTATGTATGTATGTATGTATGTATGTATGTATGTATGTATGTATGTATGTATGTATGTATGTATGTATGTATGTATGTATGTATGTATGTATGTATGTATGTATGTATGTATGTATGTATGTATGTATGTATGTATGTATGTATGTATGTATGTATGTATGTATGTATGTATGTATGTATGTATGTATGTATGTATGTATGTATGTATGTATGTATGTATGTATGTATGTATGTATGTATGTATGTATGTATGTATGTATGTATGTATGTATGTATGTATGTATGTATGTATGTATGTATGTATGTATGTATGTATGTATGTATGTATGTATGTATGTATGTATGTATGTATGTATGTATGTATGTATGTATGTATGTATGTATGTATGTATGTATGTATGTATGTATGTATGTATGTATGTATGTATGTATGTATGTATGTATGTATGTATGTATGTATGTATGTATGTATGTATGTATGTATGTATGTATGTATGTATGTATGTATGTATGTATGTATGTATGTATGTATGTATGTATGTATGTATGTATGTATGTATGTATGATAGATAGATAGATAGAAATAGTCTTTATTTTCATATGCAAAATTACATAGAAAGTGAGTCAAAAAAAATCTTAAAACTAATAAAATAAATTTAAAAAATAAAGAGTAAATCTAATTTAAAATCTTTTTTAAAAAAAGGTTTAAAAAAAAACGCTTTAAAAACAGTGTAAAGGGCACAATACATACACATACATACACATACATACACACATACATACATACATACATATACATACATACACACATACATACATACATATATATATATATATATACATATACATACATATACATACATATACATACATATATACATATATACATATACACACATACACATACATATACATACACACACATACACATATATAATAATTCTACCTCTAAAAAGATTTTAAACTTTGCAATACAATATTGCTAAAAAACTAGACCAATATTTATTGATAAGAGTCACAAAGATTAATAATTAAAACAATAAGAAAAACATATTTAAACAATAAAACACTAAGTAATCTTAGGACAAGAAAAATTAAACAAACAAATTCCAATTAAATATTTTCAAAAAATTCGGAGACATTATAAGGACTCATATCAATAAGGAGCTTTTTGGTTTTATTTTTAAATACAACAAATGACTGAGTTAATTTAATTTCGTTGGGTAAAACGTTATAAAACAGGCACCCATTATAATAAGCACCTTTTTGATAAAGAGCTGTCGAGTGCTGGTCGGCGATTAATAAATGTTTATTTCTTGTCTCATAGGATTTGTCAATTGAGTTCTTTTGAAACAATTGTATATTACTTCTGACAAAACAAAGTAACTCATATATATACAAACCAGCAACAGTTAAAAAATTTAATTCCCTAAATGCTTGTCGACAAGATTCTCCAAATTTTAGGCTTTTAAGGATACGCACAGCATACTTTTGTAAAATGAAAACCCTGTTGACATTAGTTGCCATACCCCAGTGAATGATGCCATATTTAAGATGACAATAAAAATTGGCGTAATATAGATTTTTTAATATCGTAACTCCACATTGATTTGACATTGTTCTTAAACCAAAACATACAGATGCCAATCTTTTACTCAAATTATCAATATGTGTATTGTAATTTAAATGACAGTCAACATAAAAACCCAACAGTTTGATATTATCAATAAAATCTAGTTTGATTCCTTTAAGATGGATATTTGGAATGTTTAAATTAGACCTCACTGATCTAAACAACATACAAGCTGTCTTGTCGCTGTTAATAACTAATTTGTTTTTAAACATCCATTTGCTTATTCTGTCAAAGACCAGATTAACTACCCTGTCGATGTCACAGCGGTCTGACACTCTAATTATTAAATTTGTATCATCAGCATAGGACACCAAAATAACAGGCAAATCTTTAAGAGTCATGTGTAAATCGTTGGCATATAATATAAACAACAAAGGTCCAAGTATAGATCCTTGCGGAACTCCTACATTTATATCTGCTACTTCTGAGAGCACTGGACCGTTGTCTGATGATATTTTGACCCTCTGGGTCCGACCCTGTAAATAAGTTTTAAACCACTGTAGCGGTACGCCTCTAACTCCGTAGAGATTCAATTTTTTAAGTAAAATATCGTGACTAAGAGTGTCGAAAGCCTTACTTAAATCAATATACAACGCAAGTCCAATTTCCTTCCTATCTATAATTTTATTTATTTCATACAAAAATGAAAATAGTGCGGTTTCCAAACTTTTCCCTTTAACAAAACCATTTTGGGATGAATGTATAATGTTATATTTTTTCAAGAACGCGTAGAGTTTGTTATACATGGTTTTTTCGTAGATTTTGGAAAAAGAACTTAATAAGCTTATTGGACGATAGTTAGATACATCTTTAGGATCTCCTTTTTTAAAAAGAGGTTTAACTATAGCTAGTTTTAGTTTTTGCGGAAAGATACCGGTTTCCAAGGAACAGTTCACTGCATGCGTTAGCGGTAAGGCTATTAAATTTTTTACTTGTTTTAGTATTTTACTAGAAACATCATCCTGGCCACTGGAAAAAGATGATTTCAGTTGAGTTATTATATTAATAATGTCTTCATTAATAACAGGAGATATAAAAAAACTGTTTTCTTGACGGGTCACGGAACTTTCAATGAATTTTTGATCGACCTCTGGGGCAAAAGTAGAAGATAAATTTGAACCTATATTACTAAAATAGGTATTAAAGTGAAAAGCGGTTTCTTTTTCGTTTAAAACTTTTTGATTAGACTGAAGATGAATTGTAGACTGAGAATTGTTGTTTGATTTATTTTTTTTATTATTAATAATTTCCCACATTTTTTTGGATTTATTTTCGGAGTTTAAAATTTGGTTATCATAATATTGTTTTTTAGCGGTACTAAGCATAGTTTGATAAAAACGATTTAAAGAAGTATACGTTCTTTTAAATATAGGGTACCTTTTCGTAAGAGTAGAAATTGTTACGAGCGTTTTTTTAACATGAGTGATTTCCGGAGTAATCCAACGACGATCAACTTTTTTTTTGTTCAATCTTCTTCTAACACGTTTTAAAGGGAAGCATAAATTAAAATAAAAAGAAAATTTATTAAAAAAGGAATCAAAGGCTTTGTCAGCATCCGACACCGACAGAGTGTCAACCCAGTCTTCTTCCGCCAGACAAGACTGAAACCTTTTGATACTGTCGTCGGAAAAATATCTTTTATGCACAAATATAGATTTATTTCTTTGTTTTTGAGATTTCAATTTTAAAACCTGTGCATAGTGGTCTGAAAACCCAGTTTTAATAACTTCTGCACATATATTATTGTCGTGCGGTACCAAAAAATTATCCAAACATTTTGAAGAAATTGAAGTGACTCTTGTCGGCGATTCAATAACATATTTATGACCATGTGATGAAATTAAATCTTTGAAATTAGATAACTCTTTAGAAGGTACTAAAGTATCTATGTTAAAGTCACCGCCCAGAATCACCTCATACTTGTCACAAGAAATATCACTTAAAAGACTATTTAAATTAAAAAGAAAATCACTAAAATTTGCAGTTGGGGGTCTGTAAACTACAACTAATAAAAGTTTTCGATCAGGAAGTTTCACGGCGCAACATTCCATATTTCTGGAAACATGGGAGTTTGATACATCAACGATTTGATAGCTTATAGTGTCTTTTAGATATATTGCTAAACCTCCATGTTCCATAGCACTACGACATTGAGAGGCGCCCAGATTATAGCTATTAAAATGTATAAAATTAATTTGTTCGTTGGCTAGCCAGTGCTCCGTGATAAAAATAACATCTGGCTCAATTTCCGAGAACACAACTTCAATTTTTTCTTTTTTATTATTTAAACTTTGTACATTTTGGTGATAGATAATAAAGTCGTTGCTACTTACATAAAATTTGAGGTGTCTACGATATTTTCAATGTGTGGTGTGTCTCTAATATCAAAGATCGTATTTTTTAAAACTGGTAGTGGCGCCGCTTTCACAACACTTTCAGTAACACTTCTAGGCGACGATGACATTATGGAGTTTTCCCCGATAACAGATTGGATCTCACTGTTTACTTCCTTGGGTCCCCTTAACCGTAAAGGTGAAAAATCAAATGAGGAGTCACTGATATCACTTACCTCTAACTCAACCAGGCGTGGGGGCGAAGGGGGAAAACTAGCATTATCATTATCTTGACACGAAACACTTAAAACTGATATGTCACATTGAATAGGGTTAATATAAGTGAGGTTACCTACGACTTTATAGGTGCATGCTCTTGGCTTTTGGATTTGATGGGCGATAAAAGAGGCAATTTTTAATATTCCAGAGTACTTCAATTTTCTTTCTCGTTTTATTTTTAAGAAATCCAAATTGTCAATCACACAATCCGCATTCAAAACAGCAAAAGATTTACACATGTAATATGTATGTATGTATGTATGTATGTATGTATGTATGTATGTATGTATGTATGTATGTATGTATGTATGTATGTATGTATGTATGTATGTATGTATGTATGTATGTATGTATGTATGTATGTATGTATGTATGTATGTATGTATGTATGTATGTATGTATGTATGTATGTATGTATGTATGTATGTATGTATGTATGTATGTATGTATGTATGTATGTATGTATGTATGTATGTATGTATGTATGTATGTATGTATGTATGTATGTATGTATGTATGTATGTATGTATGTATGTATGTATGTATGTATGTATGTATGTATGTATGTATGTATGTATGTATGTATGTATGTATGTATGTATGTATGTATGTATGTATGTATGTATGTATGTATGTATGTATGTATGTATGTATGTATGTATGTATGTATGTATGTATGTATGTATGTATGTATGTATGTATGTATGTATGTATGTATGTATGTATGTATGTATGTATGTATGTATGTATGTATGTATGTGGGTATGTAGGTATGTAATCAAATCTTGCAACTCATTTTTGAAGAACTTCCAAACATCCGATTAACTTCAAATTTCGCATAGCGTCTTAATTCCGATGACAATATAATAATAATGTGGTTTCATCGGGTACCTATCTCCCCCCTAACGTGGGGGGTGGAGAAGGGGTAAAACTTTAGTTGGTCCGATTTCCACCAAAATTGGTATCTGGGAGTTTTTGAGGATGAGAATTACGAATTTTTGATCAGATTACAAAAATTCAATATGGCGGATTCAAAATGGACGATTTAAGTTTTTCCTAAGGTCATTTTAACAAAATTTTTTCCTCAAATCTAAAAAAATCAAAATGGCGGACTTTCTTATTTACTAGCCGATTTGTCTCAAACTTGAAATATTACATTGCTTAAGGTCATTTAATACAATTTTTTACTCAAACTTTAAAAAAATGGCGAATTCAAAATAACGAACTTTTTTATTGATTAACCGATATGTCTCATACTTGAAAGCTTACAGTGCAATGTTACTTAAAACAATTTTTTACTTAAACTTAGAATAATCAATCAAGAAAAAATAAAACATTTCAACTAAGAATAACTATTACTTAGCAGAAAAAATAGTTGAACTTGGCCAAAAAGACATAGTTTTGGTGAATATTTTTTATTTAACAATCTTTTAAAATAAATAAACACCACAAAATTCTAAATTTAATATAAATCGATTCCTAAATAAAATACCATTTTCTTTTAAGTTTAAGTTAAAAATTGTATTAAGTAACCTTAAGCACTGCAATCTTTCAAGTTTGAGACAAATCGGTAAGTAAATAAGAAAATCCGCCATTTTGGATTCGCCATTTTGAATTTTTTATAAGTTTAAGTCAAAATCATAGTGACTTGAAACACCGCCAATTTCTATATTTGATACACATCGGTTCATAAATAAGAAAATCCGCCATTTTGGATTGGCCATTTTTATTTTTTTAAGTTTGAGTAGAAATTGTGTTAAATGACCTTAAGCAATGTAATATTTCAAGTTTTAGACAAATCGGTTAGTAAATAAGAAAATCCGCCATTTTGGATTCGCCATTTTGAATTTTTTAAGTTTGAGGATAAAACTGTATTATGTGTGCTCAGGCACTGCAATGTATGCGGTATGTATGTATGTATGTATGTATGTATGTATGTATGTATGTGGGTATGTAGGTATGTAATCAAATCTTGCAACTCATTTTTGAAGAACTTCCAAACATCCGATTAACTTCAAATTTCGCATAGCGTCTTAATTCCGATGACAATATAATAATAATGTGGTTTCATCGGGTACCTATCTCCCCCCTAACGTGGGGGGTGGAGAAGGGGTAAAACTTTAGTTGGTCCGATTTCCACCAAAATTGGTATCTGGGAGTTTTTGAGGATGAGAATTACGAATTTTTGATCAGATTACAAAAATTCAATATGGCGGATTCAAAATGGACGATTTAAGTTTTTCCTAAGGTCATTTTAACAAAATTTTTTCCTCAAATCTAAAAAAATCAAAATGGCGGACTTTCTTATTTACTAGCCGATTTGTCTCAAACTTGAAATATTACATTGCTTAAGGTCATTTAATACAATTTTTTACTCAAACTTTAAAAAAATGGCGAATTCAAAATAACGAACTTTTTTATTGATTAACCGATATGTCTCATACTTGAAAGCTTACAGTGCAATGTTACTTAAAACAATTTTTTACTTAAACTTAGAATAATCAATCAAGAAAAAATAAAACATTTCAACTAAGAATAACTATTACTTAGCAGAAAAAATAGTTGAACTTGGCCAAAAAGACATAGTTTTGGTGAATATTTTTTATTTAACAATCTTTTAAAATAAATAAACACCACAAAATTCTAAATTTAATATAAATCGATTCCTAAATAAAATACCATTTTCTTTTAAGTTTAAGTTAAAAATTGTATTAAGTAACCTTAAGCACTGCAATCTTTCAAGTTTGAGACAAATCGGTAAGTAAATAAGAAAATCCGCCATTTTGGATTCGCCATTTTGAATTTTTTATAAGTTTAAGTCAAAATCATAGTGACTTGAAACACCGCCAATTTCTATATTTGATACACATCGGTTCATAAATAAGAAAATCCGCCATTTTGGATTGGCCATTTTTATTTTTTTAAGTTTGAGTAGAAATTGTGTTAAATGACCTTAAGCAATGTAATATTTCAAGTTTTAGACAAATCGGTTAGTAAATAAGAAAATCCGCCATTTTGGATTCGCCATTTTGAATTTTTTAAGTTTGAGGATAAAACTGTATTATGTGTGCTCAGGCACTGCAAACTGTCAAGTTTCAGACAAATCGGTTTAAAAATAAAGAAATCCGCCATTTTGGATTCGAAATTTTGAATTTTCTAAGTTTGAGGGTAAAAACTGTATTAAGTGTGTGTGCTCAGGCACTGCAAACTGTCAAGTTTCAGACAAATCGGTTTAAAAATGAAGAAATCCGCCTTTTCGAATCCGCCATTGTTGTAATAAAAAACGTAAATTGTAGTCTTACCAGGTTACCAAACACTACACCTACCAAATTTCAACACTCGACTTAATGGATTTACCTTTACTTAACAAAATCAAATTTCAAAAAATTGCGTAAAGGATTTTTTAAAGATGTTTTTGTATAAATAATATATTTTGTTTTTCATCTGCACATTTTATAAAAAAAAAATATTTTAGTCCGGCGCCGAGTTGGCTTGGCGCCCAGTTGAAGGCGCCGAGTTGGCCAGCGGAAGATTACAGTGTCAGTATTCTTTAAATCTCCCCGAGGAGTACTCCCTCAAAATCAGGTGAAAGTCAAACTGCGCAGGCGATGTCACTTGATTTCCGCATCTCTATTGGTCCTCGCTCGAATTTCGAGGAGTACTCGCTCGGGGTGATCTCAAGAATAACGACACAGGGGTGCCACGACCAATTTTCGTCTAAAAGACGGTATTGCTGTGTTTATACAGATAAAAATAAATATTAAAATAAAAATAAAAGTAGATTCTATGGGAAACTGTGTGTGTGTGTGTGTGTGTGTGTGTGTGTGTGTGTGTGTGTGTGTGTGTGTGTGTGTGTGTGTGTGTGTGTGTGTGTGTGTGTGTGTGTGTGTGTGTGTGTGTGTGTGTGTGTGTGTGTGTGTGTGTGTGTGTGTGTGTGTGTGTGTGTGTGTGTGTGTGTGTGTGTGTGTGTGTGTGTGTGTGTGTGTGTGTGTGTGTGTGTGTGTGTGTGTGTGTGTGTGTGTGTGTGTGTGTGTGTGTGTGTGTGTGTGTGTGTGTGTGTGTGTGTGTGTGTGTGTGTGTGTGTGTGTGTGTGTGTGTGTGTGTGTGTGTGTGTGTGTGTGTGTGTGTGTGTGTGTGTGTGTGTGTGTGTGTGTGTGTGTGTGTGTGTGTGTGTGTGTGTGTGTGTGTGTGTGTGTGTGTGTGTGTGTGTGTGTGTGTGTGTGTGTGTGTGTGTGTGTGTGTGTATGTGTGTGTGTGTGTGTGTGTGTGTGTGTGTGTGTGTGTGTGTGTGTATGTGTGTGTGTGTGTGTGTGTGTGTGTGTGTGTGTGTGTGTGTGTGTGTGTGTGTGTGTGTGTGTGTGTGTGTGTGTGTGTGTGTGTGTGTGTGTGTGTGTGTGTGTGTGTGTGTGTGTGTGTGTGTGTGTGTGTGTGTGTGTGTGTGTGTGTGTGTGTGTGTGTGTGTGTGTGTGTGTGTGTGTGTGTGTGTGTGTGTGTGTGTGTGTGTGTGTGTGTGTGTGTGTGTGTGTGTGTGTGTGTGTGTGTGTGTGTGTGTGTGTTTTTGTGTGTGTGTGTGTGTGTGTGTGTGTGTGTGTGTGTGTGTGTGTGTGTGTGTGTGTGTGTGTGTGTGTGTGTGTGTGTGTGTGTGTGTGTGTGTGTGTGTGTGTGTGTGTGTGTGTGTGTGTGTGTGTGTGTGTGTGTGTGTGTGTGTGTGTGTGTGTGTGTGTGTGTGTGTGTGTGTGTGTGTGTGTGTGTGTGTGTGTGTGTGTGTGTGTGTGTGTGTGTGTGTGTGTGTGTGTGTGTGTGTGTGTGTGTGTGTGTGTGTGTGTGTGTGTGTGTGTGTGTGTGTGTGTGTGTGTGTGTGTGTGTGTGTGTGTGTGTGTGTGTGTGTGTGTGTGTGTGTGTGTGTGTGTGTGTGTGTGTGTGTGTGTGTGTGTGTGTGTGTGTGTTTTTGTGTGTGTGTGTGTGTGTGTGTGTGTGTGTGTGTGTGTGTGTGTGTGTGTGTGTGTGTGTGTGTGTGTGTGTGTGTGTGTGTGTGTGTGTGTGTGTGTGTGTGTGTGTGTGTGTGTGTGTGTGTGTGTGTGTGTGTGTGTGTGTGTGTGTGTGTGTGTGTGTGTGTGTGTGTGTGTGTGTGTGTGTGTGTGTGTGTGTGTGTGTGTGTGTGTGTGTGTGTGTGTGTGTGTGTGTGTGTGTGTGTGTGTGTGTGTGTGTGTGTGTGTGTGTGTGTGTGTGTGTGTGTGTGTGTGTGTGTGTGTGTGTGTGTGTGTGTGTGTGTGTGTGTGTGTGTGTGTGTGTGTGTGTGTGTGTGTGTGTGTGTGTGTGTGTGTGTGTGTGTGTGTGTGTGTGTGTGTGTGTATGTGTGTGTGTGTGTGTGTGTTTATACATATAGAAAGTCGAAACCACAAAATGTTTATTTAAAAATATCTAAATTACAGAATGTCAATATGCGAAATAGCAGAATTACAAAATGTTGAAAGTCCAAAATGTCGAAAGCTTGGGTTATCAGATATAATAGTAAAAACTAACCTGACCAGATCAGATACCTTTTTTTGTGTAATATACTTTAAAACCTAACCTGAACCCCCCCCCCCCCCCCGTAGGTACCACCTTGCTCATTACGTTGTAAGAGTTTTTCGTAATAATATTTTAACAACATATCTAAAAAGTGAAACACAACTTGTGAACGGTCCCTTTGTTTGTCTCACTTGGGATCAATGAATTGGCAAGAGCGGCAGCATTTCGTAATTGACAGTCCCCTTGGTGTTCTGTGACAGTTGTCAAATGTGCCAGAAAGAAAATCCGTTGTATGATGAGGTGCCCGGAAAAATATAATTTATTAAGAACTTGTAGATTAACAGTAGCCGAGTTTCAAGGTAGGTTTTAGATTAAATTTTCCCGCATATTTTACATTTTTGGGTTTTTCCAAATTTCCTGAGTTGGCTCATTACCGTGTGGTGTAAGACGTTTTACACAAAGCTGAAACTGCAATGTTGTCAAGATTTACTCCTAAAATCTGTCGATTCAAATTTTGTCAGATTGGGGGCGATTCTTCACAATTTGAAAAAATCTGACACAATTTGACATGCCAGATATTAACCTTAAATCTTGACAACATTGCATCAATTTTCTAAGGATAAATACAATAAAATGCAATGTAGAATTCAAATAAGGCATTGGCATAATTTAATCTGATTTAAGACAAAACAACTTACGGCGACATGCATGAATCTCATTAATTTGCTTGAAAAATAATAATCTATTAAAATTATAAACACTATTCGCCCTATTATGATAATTGATAATCCGTCCACCTGCGAAACAAGGCCACCAACGACAAGAGGTTTGATTTGAGTGATATAATAATAACAATAATTTTTTTTTTAAATATACATTTTTAAAATGTAAAACCAAGACAAGAAAAAACTTATTTTTGACGAAATATGCAGAGAACATTAGGGGCCGGTTTCTCAATAGAGGATTACCCCTGACCCGTGGGTTATCTTTAATAGCTGTATTTTTTTGGCATGTGGTAAATATGTCAGCCAACTCTTTTTTTAACCCACGGGTCAGGGGTAACCCTCTATTTAGAAACCGGCCCTTAGAGACTCAACAAACAAGATATATTGAAGCTACCTAGGTACTATACTGTTACAAAGATACGAACCCTTCAACATCTTCAAGACGATTGTTTGCACATTTTATTCAAAACAAACCAACTAACATTTTTAAATTTAACTAATTTTGTTGGACACTAAACCCTAGATGCACCGTATGCACATTTCTTGGATTAGTCACTTAATCGCGATTAAGTCCTTGTTGCTCACATAAAACAACAATGATGGATTAGCTAAGCCTTCTTACGGTACATCTAGGGGTAAGCTTTTGCACAAAAAACTATAGTATATAATTTACAACAAAATATTGATTTAAATCATATATCTCTCAGTGCAGATTGTGGGTAATACTTTATTGGCGTCCGTAAACTAAGAACGTAAACTAATCACTACAAATATTTTTTGTTTTTTACAATTTTTTGAAATGTATTTAATAATTTATTAGGAAAATTAACTTTGCGTTCCAACAATTGATAATCAAATAGAGACAATTTCACTCTCAACGAGCCAGTGACATCCATCAATGTGGGCGATTTACAGAAATCCTCGAAAAATCTATTGATTTTTTACATTTTCATTGAATTTTCAACAAAAAAGCTCTTTCAAAAAAAAAGTGTTCGCTTTATTGTGGCGATAAAATTTATTTTCAGATAAAGTATAACATAATTTGGTCAATATTACGGATAACATTTCATTAGCGTTGCAAAAAAATCTTTTTAATTTTGAAATTTTGCAATTGTCATAAAAACTAAGTGCTGCAAGAAAACACTGATATTACACTTTATTAGGAAGACCAAATTTCTTTTTTAGCAATGTATCATTTATAATTATTTCTAACGGTGTATAAATTTTAATTAAACTACGTGATAGACAATAAAATTTAAATGATTAGACCGAAGGTCGTCATAGGTTATACCTTCCCCCTATACGGGATTTCCTGACAGATAGATAGATTTTTGTTGCTATTGGAATGTAGTTTAATGTTTTACTTGTTTGCCACATTGTCAACTACAGCCTACATCTAGGGTGGAGAGGGGGACAAAAGTGGTCAAAGTAAGAAACTCATAACGAATAAAGCTTATAGAAAATAACATTTTTTTCATAAAAATAGGTCGATGATCTGCCGCGTGGTCTTCTAAAGAAAAACCGATTTTTGTGAAAGTTACATTTTTGGAAAGAAAGCGTTATCTTCTATAAGTTTTATTCTTTGGGCACTTTTTCCTGGGTGGTCTTTAGCCCCTCTAGGTATAACGACGAACATAACTGGAGACAATTTGTAAAAATCGCCAAGAATCAGTATTATTTATAATACATACTGCCGTTCCTAAGAAGAAAATTTTATTTTCTAAATAGTGGCAGAAATTATTTTTGCCTAGAGAACTTCATTTTCAAAAAAATTATTCTGCCGTCGCTAAAAAGATTGTCGCATGTAGAAATTCTATGTTTTGAGAAAATCAGGTTATATATAATTTTGAAATAAAAAGCAAAAAATTAAAACCTTCACTTTTATTTTAAAATTATAAGAAAATAAAAAAGTATAAAACTAAACCCGTTTTTCTCAAAACGTAAAATTGCTACTAATTTTCTTAAAAATTAAGTACTCTTATACTATTTTCGAAAATAAAATTTTCTTTTAAATAATGCACAGATTAATTATGTAAAGATAATTGATGATTCATATGTGAGTGGGTCTTGCAGCCCTTCCACTGCGACCACCAGTGCAGCTGCGGCTCGTGCCGCAGGCGAGGTGAAGCGGTACATTACAAACATATTATTATACAGGTATTATCTCTGAAGAAAATTTATTCCGTCCTCGTCCTCAGTTGAAAGAGATCAAAAACATATTTATGGGCAAAAAGTTTTATTTATATTGTCGTTTTTCTCTTTCAACTGTTGTACCATGCTCCAATAGTTCTAGGACGCAAAGAGTTTTAAAGAGAATAACGTTTGTACCGGTGTTTATAATGTGGCGCTTTACCTCGCTTGCGGCACGAGCCGCCGCTGCACCAGTGTATCTATTCTGGCTTGATGCTAATAGGGACCTATTGCAATAAAGTCAGGCACAAATTGTGCCGGGCACTATATTGACAGTTTCGCATTAAAAACTGACAGTTGATCTTTCAAAATTGACATACCAAAGTCGAATTTAGAAATCCAGTCGTTTATTTTCCATTAATAGTGGCGTCACTATTAATTCCGGCTCTTATAATACACAATGACCTAATTTTGAAAGAAGACAGCTGTTCTTATAATGCGAAAGTGTCAATATAGTGCCCGGCACAATTTGTGCCTGGCACTATTGCAATAGGTCCCTAATGTTTCATATAGATAAAGATAATTAGTTACATCGAAACTTATAATTATTTTTTACGATTTTTGTAAATAATCTTCATTTATACATGCCACTGTACCATTTGTTGTAAATTAAACCCTTTAGTTTTACATCATTGAAAAGAAAATTTTATGCTTTTAATAAATGCTATATTTTTTTTCCTAAAAGGCGTTTCAACGAGAGTTTAAAAAAAAATTCATAAAAAGTTTTATTTATAAGAAAATGAATCATGCCTGTAAAAATTTTTGACGCCTTGGTAATTCCTATCTGTTCCGTCTCTGCTAGCGCCACCCAGCGGCAACCGTCTAAACTAGGCGAATAAAAAATTGACCGAAAGAATTAACGCCATCACGCGACGTGGCCTTGTACGCAGAATGAGCGCAATGAATTATGTTATTGATATATAGAGATCTTTGCTTTGGATTACATCAGATTACATACACTACATACTTTATGTACACCTCTCCTTTGTTAATAATATAATAATATAATATAAAAATAAACTTAAAATTAACTAATTATTCCTAAAATCTTAAGAGTTGGCTAACAACGCGTATCGATAGTGTTGTATAAGAATCATTATTCGGTAAGTTATTATCGCACAATATTTTCATTTTCGCGATTATTTACGGATCTACGATTTAAGTCAATTTTTTGTGCACTTTGAGCAACTTAACTTTTGATTTTCATGCTTATTTTGCACTGGTGGCAGCTTATGTCTAAGTTCTAGAGATGAGCGATATCGTGATTTTCCAATCACACTAATATTTGTTACTGTGATTTTTTAATATCAGCGATTTTATCAAAATGGCGGATCCAAAATGGCGGACTTTCTTATTTATGAACCGATGTGTATCAAACATAGAAATTGGCGGTGTTTCAAAAAGCTGATTATAATTTTTGACCTAAACTTATAAAAAATTCAAAATGGCGGATTTTCTTATTTACTTACCGATTTGTCTCAAACTTCAAATATTACATTGCTTGAGGTCACTTAACAAAATTTTTTACTCAAACTTAAAAAAATCAAAATGGCCGATCCAAAATGGTGGACTTTTATGAATGAATTTATGAATCGATGTGTATCAATTATCGAAATTCGCCATTTTGAATTATTTATAAGTTTAAGTCAAAATCATAATCAGCGACTTAAAACACCAATTTCCATATTTGATACATATCGGTTCATAAGTAAGTTTAAGTAAAAAATTTTGTTAAATGACCTCAAGCAATGTAATATTTCAAGTTTGAGACAAATCAAGAAAACCCATCATTTTGGATTCGCCATTTTGATTTTTGTAAGTTTGAATAAATAATTAAATGACCTTAAGCAATGTAATATTTGAAGTTTGAGACAAATTGGTTGGTAAATAAGAAAATCCGCTATTTTGGATTCGTCATTTTGAATTTTTTTAAAGTTTAGGTCAAAAATTATAATCAGCTACTTGAAACACCGCCAATTTCTATACTTGATTCACATCGGTTCACAAATAAGAAAGTACGCCATTTTGGATCGGCCATTCTGATTTTTTTAAGTTTGAGTAAAAATATGTGTTAAATGACCTCAAGCAACGTAATATTTGAAGTTTCAAATAAATCGGTCATCCGCCATTTTGGATTCGCCATTTTGAATTTTTTAAGTTTGAGGATAGAAATGTTTTAAGTGATGTCAGGCACTGCAAACTTTTAAGTTTGAGACAAATCGGTTTAAAAATAAAGAAATCCGCCATTTTGGATCCGCCATTGTTGTAATAAAAAACTTAAATTAGTGTTCCCAGGAAACATCGACCTGCTGGTACTTGACTAATATTGTACTTTAACTGCTGGCATCGGCAACGATGTGCATTATTTTTATTATTTTTGTATTGTGTAATTTGCATATTATTTAAAAGTGCAAAAAATGCAACATTTTAGTGCTTTATTTTTAGTACAACGAAAAGTAATAGTTTATTTATGAAAAATACCAAGTGCAGCCAGGGTTAATGGCAAAAAAGCACTTTCAAAGTATATTTTAGCAGTTGCTTTTAGAGCACTTTATTTTAGTACAAAAAAACAAAATATTTTACTGTGAAAATAAAATATTTACAAAAAACATTTTAATAATATTTTGAAGAAGGTACTCTTAAAGTACATTTAATTTTTTAATAAAAGCTTAAAAGTTTTGCTGCAAAATTAATATAACAGTGAAAAAACATTTCAAAAGTATTTTTAAATGGTTGCTTTTAAAGCACTTTATTTTAGTACAAAAAAACTAAATATTTTATTGTGAAAATAAAGTATTTACAAAAAAACGTGTTTGCTGGCCTGGCCGCTAGATGGCAAACACTAGTCAACATTTTACAGGTACACTGAAGAATGTCAAGCTTAAGAATGTGAATAATTTTATTTATTTTTAAATTGGTGTGAAATCTTCCATAATCTTTGGAAATATCCTCATCTGATATGAAAAGGAATATTAAAGATCATTATACAATGATCAAATAATTCTTTCCGTAAATATGAGACGTGAGTGGCACGTGTCCTTACAATATTTACAACAAAAGTAGTTTTTTTATACTAAAAAAATTAATAAAATACATTGCTTTAAAACTACAGGTTTTTTTTTAAAAGAGTTAAAAAAATTCAGTTTTTTTTGTACTAAAAATATGAAGAAAATACATTACTTCAAAAGTACATGCTTTTGTGTACAAAAAAGTTTTAAAAAATGCATTGCTTTAAAAGTACAGTGTTTTCTGTATTAAAATATATACTTGCTGGCCTGATGCCGGCCGTTGTTCCAAATCAATACAAATTAAGTACTTCCTACTTAGTACTTTGCCGTTATGGCGTGCAGCGAAAGCCAGTACTTAAAAAGTACTTTTTTTGTAATCCATGTTTGCTAGGTTACCAGGTTACCAAACACTACACCTACCAAATTTCAGCACTCGACTTAATGGATTTAACTTTACTTAACAAAACCAAATTTCAAGAAAATTGCGTAAAGGATTTTTTAAAGATATTTTTGTATAAATAATATATCTATTTTGTTTTTCATCTGCACATTTTATCGAAAAAAGTATTTTTAGTCCAGCGCTGAGTTGGCCCGGCGCCCAGTTGGCGCCGCCGTGTTGGTTCGGCGCCCAGTTGGCTCGGCGCCCAGTTGGCTCGGCGCCCAGTTGGCGTCGTCGAGTTGGCCCGGTGCCCAGTTGTCCTAGACCGCTTTTCAACAATGACAATATTATTCACCCAGTCTGTAGGTTCTTTAACTTAGAAATGATACGTCTGCACTCGTGTAGGCTTCCTTTAGCCTCGATTTTAAAGCATCTGGGCCCGGCACATTTGTCAACTGTCAGTTACAGATTCGAAGGCCAAATGCTGCCGCTGTTGCCAATTGATTGTTCCCAAGAGAAAGTAGCAGAGTTTGTTTATTAATTTTTAATTATGTTGGTAAAATTCAGTGGCGTATATAGAAAAAAGTTTCAGGGGGGGCCGAGACAGTTTCAGGGGGGGGACCGAGACTTCGTGAGGCCGTATTTTATGCTATTTCATTATTGTATTCATAAAATATGTGAAAATATCTAAAAATATCTTAGCTTCGGGGGGGGGGGGGGGGTGAGCCCCCCAGCCCCCCAGCCCCCCGCCCCCCCCCCCCTTATATACGCCACTGGTAAAATTTGATTACGAAAAACTGTTACAACGTGACGTGCAAGGTCGTACCTAAGGGGGGATCAATCTCCCCCCGAAATTTTTAGGAATAAAAAATAATCAAACATTTAGTAGTGATAAGTAGTAGAGATATGGATTATTCGCATTTTTTATGGTAGAATTGATTCTGATTTTTTAGATTTTTACTTATAACATACTCAAACCAAAGTTTGGTAAGTCTATTTTAGAAAAAATGTAAATCTTAAACGTATTTTTTTATACTTAAATGCAAAGTGAGTGGAAAAATATATCTTTCTCGAATGGCATTTTGTTTGAAGAAATCTTTTTCAAAGCGCATTTTATTCAAATGGCGTTTTGTTCGAAAACTTAGCTGTTCTGTCCCCTTTCTGGCAGATCGAAATCGGTGTTAACCTAACCTTTGTCAATTGATCGCAAACTTATCCTAACCTGTTAACTCAACCCTGGTCATTAATTTGACCTAACCGATCAATTGAGGACATTTTTTTGGTGGAAAAGGTGTCTGCACAGGGTAGGATAGGATGCGACGCACGAAACATCGAAACATCAAATGTCAAAAGTACGAAATTTCGAAATTATAAAATGTCGAAATGCAAAATGTCGAAAGCTTAAAATGTAGAAATTATATTTAGTGTTTTGATGTTTCGTCCGTCGTCCCAATTGACAAGGGTTAGGTTTACAGACAGGTTAGAGTAGGTTTGCAATCAATTGACAAATGTTAGGGAAACATTTTTCAAGTCTTTCGTTCAAGGAAAATGTTTTCAAACAAATATTTTTTGAACAAAATGCCATTCGAACACCATGCTTTCAAACAGATTGTGATTCGAAAAAGATGTTTTCGAAAAAAGTGCCATTCGAGAAAGATGCCATTCGAACAAAATGCCATTCGAAAACTATAGTTTTAAACAAAATGCTTTGGAACATGTTGTTTTCGACTTTCAAACAGGTTACATCGACCTATTACAACACCCTGTGAACGTTCTGCCACGTCCCCTAAGGTGGCGTAGCGTGGGGGGGCGCGGGGGGTCGTCGTTATACTGGGTTTATACAGACAAAAATAAAAATTAGAATAAAAACATTTTGCTGTTTATTCAGCCAAAAAAAAATAAAATAAAAATAAAATTATTTTTTAATACTTTTTTTTGCAAAAAACAGTGTGAAAGTATTTTTGTATTAAATCACTGGCTTTTTATGGCCCTCGTAGTTTATCATAAAAAACAAATAAAAAATCGTCTAAAGATCATAAATAAACAAAGTTATAACAGTCCTATGTTAAAAACGGAATTATTAATAACCGGACATTATCAAAAACTTCATTCTGCAAAACAAGGCAAGAGCAAAATCGAAGTTTTGTATAGTCTTTTAAATTATCAAAACCGGACAAAATTAAAAAGGACAAAAACATAAAAAGGGCTCGGGCCTAGCTTTCGACGTTCACCCAAAGAAGAGCGGTTCTGATATAACTATGCAATTAAAGCGTCCTTCACTGCAATTTTTTTTACTACCATGCCTAATAAAAACACCGTCTCTACATAGGGATTGCTATAGCACATAAGGCGTTTTCATTAAGCAAGGGCCATCTTTAAAAAAGGTCAGGTGTTGAACCCTAGGTTAGGATTCATTTGCAATTAATTGACCAACAGGGTCGGTTCAATTCGGTTAACACCAATTTGCCGCCAAACTTTCATAAGACCGATTTGTATGAGAAAAAGAGAGACGGAACCAGTATACATGAAAAGATAGGAGACCCCTTTTTATGATTTTGTCCGGTTTTGATAAAAGACGTTATACTAAACTTCAATTTTGCTGTTGTCTTGTTTTGATGAATGATGTTTTTGATAATGTCCGGTCTTAATACTTCCGTTTTTTTCATTGGACTGTTAGGTCATTTTTATTTAATGATCTTGGATGATTTATTTATGACGATGTATGGGGATTCGCTTTTAAAAGTTGGATTGCTTAAAATGGTACGAAAAAACAAAAAAATACTCTATCAAAACAATAACAAATGTCACGTGACGCGATGTCGCACATGCGCACATCCAGTTCCAGATAAAAATTAAATAACTTTTATTTTTATTTTTATATGTTTAAACCCAGCAATAACGTCTTTTAGACGAAAATTGGTCGTTTTGATAACAAAAGTACAAAAATAATCACCACTTACAAAATCTGACCAAGTCCCATTTCAGTCAGAATATCTGGCTAATTCTAGGGACAATATTTGACATTATTAGACTTTTCCATAAAAACCCGATAAAAATATAACGGTGGCAACAGCGTGGAGCAAAATCTGTAGCGAGCTTTCACGCACCTTCCACGACATGAACTTAGTGCCTCTTTGTTAATTTGGCCGTGAAAAACAAAGAAGGACCTCATAAAGAAATCGAATAGAAATTACAAATCTGAAAAAATTTGGCGATATTTGAAATGTCGGGGGCAATTCTTCAAAATTTTAAATAATTTGAAATAATCTGACGAAATTTGAAACAACAGAATTTAGGTGTAAATCTTGACAACACTGCAATTTCAGCTTTGTGTAAAACGTCTTACACCACACGGTAATGGGCCAACTTAGGAAATTATGAAAACCCCAAAAATTTAAAATATGCGGGAAAGTTTAATCTAAAACCTACCTTGAAACTCGGCTACTGATAATCCACAAGTTCTTGATAAATTGTATTTTTCCGAGCACCTCATCATACAACGGTTTTTCTATCTGGCAAATTTGACAACTGTCAGTCAAAGATCACCAAGGGGACTGTCAGTTACGAAATACTATGTTGCCAATTCATTGTTTCCAAGTGAAACCAATAAAGGTACCGTTCACAAGTTGGATTCACTTTTTAAATATGTTGTTAAAATATTTTTACGATAAACTCTTACAACGTAACGTGCAAGGTGGTGCAAGGGGGGATCAATTTCCCCCCGATATTTTTAGGAATAAAAAGTAATCAAACATTTAGTAGTGATAATAATAGTAGAGATATGGATAATTCGCATTTTTTACGACGGAATTGATTCTGATTTTTGAGATGTTTGCTTATAATAGCTGAAAACATGCTCAAACTAAAGTTTGGTTAAGTATTTTGTTTTCTAAAAAATTTAAATCTTAAAGGTATTTTTTTATACCTAAATGCATGGAGAGTGGAAAAAAATTTTGTTTTCTAAATCTCATAATTTTATTCATAAACATTTGTGTGTTTTAAATAATATTACTTGACTTGACTGCAAAATCAATCCAAGATTTGAGCAGCTGCTAAAAAATTGTTTTTCTTTGTCGTGTTTTTGAACTTGATTTTAAAATAAATTTGAATGAAAAAGGATGCTTGGCTGACTTATTTTTTAGCCACTCATAGGTAGGAAGGCTATTGGGGACCGTCAAAAAAAACCTTTTTATTTTTGCTCAAAATAAGTTTGGGCCAAAAAAATCAAAATGGCTGTCTGTCTTTATTCATAGTTCTTTTAAAAATAAAACCAAATAATTTAAATAATTAGTCACTTTGTCTGCAAGTTTAGTGAAAATTTTTACTTGGTTTTAAGTTTAAAAAAAAACAAATTCAATTTTTTTTTACCCTTATTATATTTGTTATAATCAAAACCTTAAAAACTATTTTATTTTTTTTTATTACTTTTTCAAATTAGGTAGCTATTCAATGAACCTACAGAGTAAATAATTTTGCACTGGAATTTATTCTTTAGCTTTTTAACTATTTCTTCAATTTCAATATATTTGAATTATAGTATCTAAGGTTTTAAACCCGTTATATTTTGTTTGTGTATTTTATTCCGGGATTAACATTAATATTGATAAAGGTACACAATTGACAGGGTGCAAAATTTTTTGCCGACTTTTTTGGACGATAGCTTTTCTAAAAGGTTCGATGTCATCACATTTCGTGCATTTCCTAATACAAAAAGCAAATTTTGCATTTTTTTAAATCAAACCAAACCTCACCTTTGTCGATTGATGGCAAACTTATCCTAACCTGTTAATTCAACTCTGGTTAATTGATCGAAAACGTGACCTAACCGGTCCATTGGACACTTTTTTTTGGTGGAAAAGGGGCGTGTATGGACAGGTAATGATAACTTTGCGATCAATTGAAGGGGCGACGGACGAAACATCGAAACACAAAATGTCGAAAGTACAAAATGTCAAAGAAACAAAAATACTAATAGTTGAAAAATTTAAAAGACAGAAAATAAAACCTAACCAGATCGGGTTAGATTGGTATACGAAATAAAAAAAAAAGCAAACCTAATCCGGTTGGGTAATTATAATTTCAAAAAAACTAACTTGACCAGATCAGGTTAGTTTGTTTTGTATAATAACCTAACCAGGTCAGGTTTAAAATCTAACCTGACCTGGTTAGGTGAAAATTATAAAAAAAAACTAACCGTTTCTAGTTACTTAATTACACTGAATCTAACCTGACCAGATCGTAATATGTTATTAGGTTTTATTTCGCATTTCGATATATTTTTTTTGACATTTTGTAATTTCGATATTTTGTAATTTCGACATTTTGTAATTCTTCTTCATTCGCACACACAGTTTCCAATAGAATCTACATTTATTTTTATTTTAATATTTATTTTTATCCTTATAAACCCAACAGTAACGTCTTTTAGACGAAAATTGTTCGTAGCACCCCTGTAATCTTCCACCGGCGGCGACTGTAGCAAGTATTTCTGATTACCCTATCCAAAACCTCATGGGCCGTCACTGAATAACAGCAGTTTCTATATGGGCGGACCCCCCAGAATAAAAAACTATATACGTGCCTAGCTTTGATAAGAAAAGTAAAAAAATATATCACCACTTCAATAATTTGACCAGTATCCCACTTAGTCAGATTTTTCTGGCAGATTTTAAAGAAATAATTTGACATTCCCTTAAAAATCCGTTCAAATATAACGGTGGCAACAGCGTAGAGCTAATTTTGTAGCAACCCTTCCACGACATGCAGTTAGTCCCTCTTTGTTAATTTTACCGTGAAAAACAAAGAAAGAAAGTAAACTTAGCTGACCTCATAAAGAAAACGAATAGGACTCATAAATTTGAAAGAAATGTGACGAAATGTGACGAAATCTGACATTTCAGTTTGTGTGATTAATGGTTATCTGCTTTGAATTTATTTACAATTTTTAAATTAAAAATTTTTAATAAATTAGTCGTTTTTAATTAAAAAAATATATTATATCGTGAAGCTACATCTATCAAAAAGTGGGAAATGGCCTTTTAGGTAAGTTTTTAAGTTTAAAATTGCCTTTTAAACGAGAAATCTTAAGCGCCAGATTATGTCACATTTTTTCAAATTTCGTCAAATTTTTTGAAATGTAAAGAATTGACCCCGTCAAACGACTAACGTATTTTTATTTAAAAAAATAATTATATCGTGATGCTGCATCCAACAAAAAGTGGGAAATTGCATTGTAGGTAAGTTTTTAAGTTTAAAAATTGCCTTTTAAACGAGAAATCTTAACCGCCAAATTATGTCAGATTTTTTCAAATTTCGCCAGATTTTTTGAAATGTAAAGAACTGCCCCCATTATTTCAAATTATTTCAAATTTTAAAGAATTGCCCCCAAACTACCAAAATTTGACAGTTGATTAATTCTGATTTTATGAGTCCTTCAAAAACACGAATTAAAGAAGGTTATAGATATTTTCAAGTTTCGATTGACTATTGTTCTTATTTTTTTTATTGTTAATTTATTAAAGAATAAAAGCGAGACTAAACAAAATATAATTGATTTTTTTAAATTAATTAAAACATGAATCAAAACAAAACGAATCAGGGTGGAGAATTTATTTTGAACAATTTAAAAAAATTTCGTAGTAGTAAAGATATTGAGTACACGATGCCATATACTTCACAAGAAAATGGTGTTGATAAATGAACAAGATTATAATGAACAAAGTGGGAGTTAAATTTGCAGAAAAAACTTACCAAGAGTATTATGGAGTGAGGCTGTTTTATTTTTGGCTTATGAAGTTAACAGATGTCTAAAACGTCAGTTACAACGTGGGTCGGTATGGTATAAATTAGGATTTTTGGAAGCCAGGCTTAGGTAATAATAATGCCAAGACAAAATAAATTAGAATGGAGAGCACAACCATGTATAGATATAGATAATAATACTGGATCAGGATATAGGCTGTGGACTGTGGGATTATGAAAATAAGATTATTTGCTCAAGAGATAAAAGAAAACAAGGAATATTTTTTTTTAAACAAACTAACTATAAAGAAATCAAGAAAACCATTTCAAAGGATGAAGGAAATAAGTCAATTAAAATTCAAACTGAAAGAAAAGATGAATATAATGTACAAGAAGATAATTTACAATAAAAAATAATTGGGATGTGAGATAACGTTTACGAAGAAGAAAATATTAATGAAGATAAAGAAAGTACAGGTTCAGAAAGCAGTTATGAAAATACACAGAGAAACGATGAAAGATCAGGAACGACAAGTCAAGGAGGAATACTAAAAAAAAACAAAATATTTAAGTAACTATGAAACATATATGGCTTATTGTTTGATATCAGCAAATGACGAGGATCCTACAGAATATAAGGAAGCAATTAAAGACAGTTAATGGAAAGAAGCAATTAAAAAGGAACTAGATACATTAGAGTAACTAAATACATTGACAGACGCAGACGCAAAGAAAGCAATTCAAACAAAATGGATTTTTAGAACAAAAGAAGACGGAACTGAAACTGCTACAATTGTAGCAAAAGGTTTTCAGAAAAGTCATTATAAAAAACAAATACGAAAATTAAATCAATCAGCATAAAACTTGTAATGATACATTTCAGTATTTTGCTTTAGAGAATAATTTTGAAAGATCTTAATATGATTGCTGCTTATATTGCAATGGAAAGATTTTGATATTAATTTTTGTTAATGACATATTATTAGTTGCAAATGAAATAGACATAGTTGAAGTTGTAAAGATTTTACAAGAAGAATTTAAAGCCAAGGATTTGGGAGAACTTAAAAATTATTTGGGAATGCATAATACAAAAACTAAAAGTATGCTAAAGGTTAACCAGAAAATTCAAGAAAAGTTATAAGTAACATTTAAAATGGAAAATTGCAATCCTAAAGAGACACCAATGGAAAAAGGATTTCAGTAAGGTGAACAAAGCAAAATATTGAAAAACCTACCTTATCGACCACTCATATGAGGATTAATGTATTTAAGTACAACGAGTAGACTAGATATTTGTTATGCCATTTCTTATCTTAGTAGATTTTTATATCAACTAACTAATGAAACATGGAACGCAGGACCAATAATTTTGAGATATTCACAAGGAACAAAATAAATAGGATTAACTTATCGTAAAAATTATAAGGGCTAATCAGACTCTGACTGGGGTACCGGTAGAAGGGAAAGAAAAAGCGTTAGTGGTTGCATAATTTTGTCCGGAGAGAATCCAATTTTATGGTTTTCGAAGAAACAAAATTGTGTTGCATTGTCTTAGGCCGAAGCTGAGTACGTGGCCTGACCTTTACATTTTATTAACATATATTATTAAAGGGAGTTTTAAAACATTAAAACCATTTTATACTGCAATAACAAAAGTTCAATTATGACATCAAAGAGTAATGAAAATTCGAAAAGATCCAAACATATCGATATAAAACATCGGTATTTAAAATATTTGGTATTACACGAGGATATTTGTATTAAATATGTTTCAACAGACCAAAATTTGGCTGACATTCTGACGAAATATTTAGGTAAAGTGGTATTTGTTTATTTTAGGGTTAAAATATGTATTTTCTAATCTGGGTCTGGTAAACGTAAACAGAGGAGGAGTGTTAAGAGAATGCCTGCTGTTGTCAATAATTGAGAAATTGTTATTAATAATAAAAAATGCCAAGATTTATAAAAAAACTAAAAAAAAGCTTTTATTTATTCTAAAAGATAAATCAAGTCAAGCCAGTTATGTATTCTAATATTAGTAAACTCTCCCGGCCATATAATTTAAAAGACGGTTGCGAAGTCTCTTGCCGAATGCCAAGTTACGGCTGATGCGCAGCTTTGGGCTACTACGCGCATTTACTTTGAAAGAGAAAAATGCGGAAAAAAGTAAAAATAAGACATTTAAAATTAACCGAAAACTAAAATAACGGTGAGCCGTTTACACTAACAAACCTACCAGCGAACTGCTCCCTGGCTTTACTCATAATATTTGGAAGGTTAGTGCTCTAGACTTAATATATGACACCAATTAAGTGGTCTAATACAGCAAGCTTAGACAATCTTAGGTCGTCAAGCTAATTTTTTGCTTCCGACCTACCAAGATTCTAGCTAGGAAATTATGATGATATTAAGCAGCAAGAGGTTCATTAAGGTTTCTTGTAAGGGTTGATATTATAATAAGAAAAGGCTTTTGATTAAGGACAATGTTTTTCCAGAATCCTTCTTTGTTTTTAAAGGAAATATTATACGTCGACTTGAAAGTAACCTAGTAGATAGTATTCCACCAAGTACTGACGTGTACACCTATATTCTAAGAGTATTGCAAAAAAGTTACGCTTTTTATAATTTTATTTTAAACATTGGATTTTATTTAAAAGGATACCACATCTATAGATACATTTTTAAAGTATTTATCTCTAGGGGATATTGGTATACAATGGCACACTTTTAACTAAAATGCTCATATATTTTTTAAAAATAGACTTAAAAAAATAACAAAAGTAAGAAAAATTACTAAAACATTGAGTATGGTATGGTCAAAAATATTTTAAAATGATAAATATCGTATATCTTCTGCTAAAGATGCTATGAATTTCCTTTGTATATCTTATGTTTGCTATATTTCCGCCTCATCGTCACATGTAGCTGGGCCAAAAAAGCACGCGTTGAAATAAATCTGGTGTGCTATTTTATCTTAGCATGCCATTTTATACAATTTCTTCTGCCTATTATTTGTGCTTTGAGGTTTTTTATCGGACATTGATTACTTCTATAGTTTTACAAGTTTTAAATCACCCTTCTTAATTGTTGAAAATTTAAAGCTATTTTAGCTTTCTTGAATCATATCTTCATGGACTAGTTTTCCAAAAAATGTCATTGTTGCAAAATTTTAATTTTGTTTTTCTCTATTTTTAAATTTAGTTGAAATTTTTGGGATACAAAACCTACTGAGAAATGCTGATTATGCTACTGTATGTTAGCATAATCCAATTCTTTATATCTAAATTTAAAACTTGTTGACATAATGGTTGAGTAGAAATAAAATGTCGGACATTTTCTTTATTTCTTTTAAACAAGAAGTTTCGGTGCGGTATTTCTAACTACTTTCAAGTGGAAACTAACAATCAAGTGTAAAGTAAGTGTGGGGACCACCCCTTTAATCCCAAGATACTTGTTTCCCATAAGGAGTTTTTTTTCATTATAAAAGCAGCTTCAATAAACGTTCGTTTTTGCCAATGCAAAACATTAGCCAAATATGATTCGCTAAGCCTAACTTTGGTACTTTTTACCTTACTATTCCGCGCAGCATTGGCTAGAGAAGGTATTGTTTTCGACGAAATTTTTTTTTGAGATAACCCCGAAGTCTTATTTGTGTGGATTTTGACCTATCCCAGCAATATCGTCATGATGTCTAGTATGTGTGTATGTATGTTTTTCTGTCCGTAACACGATAGCTCCTGAACCGCTAAACCGATTTTCGTAAAATTTTCAGGTAGAATAGTGTTCGATACTCTAACGAGCTGATTAAATTTTGGTCAAAATCCATTAATGCTAATGCCAGTTTTTTGACAAATAAATTTTTTTAAAAATGCTTACTTATTAACGGAGCATGGCCTCAATATGCGGTTTTCTGAATATAATAGACCTCATCTTGCTCAATAATTCGTGTTATAACCAAAAACTTCGGAGGAGCCTTAGTTCCCGAGATATTTACAAAAAACTGTTTTTAAGGCTGCTTATTTTATAGCTTCACTATATATAGAAGTGTGCTAATAGGCTAGCTAGGAAGGTATCAGATCCATCATGGTTCCATTTATTTTATGTTCCTTTACTTTAACCTGAGGAGAATGTTTCGTTTGTCCTACACATGGGGAGAGTCTTTAAATTCGTTCGGTATTTTCATCGATGTGATATAGATTGTTTACAAATAACAAGTAACATCCATCGGATATTCATCAATGAAACGCTGATGAGCCATCGAAAAATAAAAGGAAACCTGTGTATGGATTCTTGAAACGGGTGAGAGTGAGAATGATCATCTCCCCACGTCGGTCAGCCCAATAGAGATGCGGAAATCGAGTGAGATCACATGCGCATTTTGACTTTTACCCCATTTTGAGGGAGTACTCCTTTTGACCTATTCAAGAGTTCATACACTGATGAAACCATATGGAAATTAAACCCTAACGTTTTTACCTAAAAGTCTTGTTACAAAACAAAGATAGAAATGAAAGAAACGGAAGAAACTAGTCTCGTGAGCATCAAGGTAGAGGGCGAGGATCAAATTTTCGTATATAAAATTATACAACTGAATGACAAATGACAATTCAGGAATTGCTCACCGGCTGCCAACTACCAAAACCTGACGGATTTCATCGATGTTTCACCGATGCATATTAAGAACCCGATTGTTCTCATCAATGAGTTCGTCGGTGAGTTTAGACTCTCTCATGGTTTACAACACACATACGGGATTAGATGCCCCCATGATTTTTTTTTTTACATATTTTCGACATATTTCAGAAAAAAACACAAAAAATAGCTTAATATTCGACATCATGAGGGTTCGGCCCCCCCCCCAAGAGGCCTCCCCCCTCCTCCCCAAGAGGCCTCCCCCCTCCCCCCCAAGACATATTCCTGGGTGCGCCACTGCTGTAATTATACACTACACACTTAAACTGGTCTATAGAATTGGACCCCGATGCTTAGTTTATTAAATACCGGTGTAATAATTTTTCTTTACCGCTCCTGTTTAGACACATTGCAAGTAATTTGTAAGAAGAGTCTAGAAAAATTAACATCCAATAAATATTTAACAAAACAGCGAAAATTTATTTATTATAGCTTTTCTTTTTCACCTAAGATTCACCACATTTTACCTGTTTATAATTTTGTTTGCAGATGTACCAGCTTAGAAAATTAATGCAAGGCTCCGAAGAAGCGCCCAAGGCTCCTTTGGGCAACAACGCCAGACCAGTCCAACAGTTGTACCAAAGAACAATTAGGACAAATATTAACTTTAAAAAATCTGAGGTAACTAAAACCAAAACCTCCAAACTCCAAATCTTAAGCATTACTTTCCAGATAGTGAAAGTGTTCAACTCCTCTGTTGGTTGTTGCCATTAACATGTAGTGGGACATGAAATAGCCCCATATTTAAACTAAAATAAAATAAGTTAAGAGTAAGCTCTGCGTATGGCATATAATGAGCGGGTAAGAGTTTTGAAATAACTCCTTTATGGGAAAAGCCTGTAATATAAAGAGAAACTATAAAATAATTAAAATATTCAGAAGCCGTAAAGTATGTGGAGGCGGTGCAGAGTGGGCGGCGGATGTCGAAAGTACAAAAGGTCGAAAGTACAAAAGGTCGAAAAACAAAAGGTCAAAAATTCAAAAGGTCGAAAATAGAAAAGGTCGAAAATACAAAAGATCGAAAGTACAAAAGGTCGAAAGTATAAGAGGTCGAAAGTATGAAAATAAAAGATTGAAACCTAACCAAGTCAAATTGCCCTGCCTAGCCGCGGTAGATCAGAGGTCGAGAATAGTTCATAGTTAACTCGGTTAGGTTACTAACCCTACCTGACCAGGTTAGGTTTGTTTACAAAAAAAATTACCCTGATTTCGTCAGGAAAGTTTTTTTTTGATATATTAGCCTAACCGGGTCAGGTTGTGATAGTAACCTAACCTATCCTCGGCCCCGGGTCCATCTCGACTGGACAGGTCAATTCGACTTGATACGGTAAATTGGTATTGTTATTATTTTGTATTGTCGATTTCTTTCGACCTTTTGTACTTTCGACCTTTTGTACTTTCGATCTTTCGTACTTTCGATCTTTTGAACTTATGACCTTTTGTATTTTCAACCTTTTGTACTTTCGACCCTTTGTACTTTCGACCTTTTGTTTTTCGATCTTTTGTACTTTCGATCTTTTGTACTTTCGAACTTTTGTACTTTCGACCTTCTGTACTTTCGATCTTTTGTATTTTCGACCTTATTTTTTCGACCTTTTGTACTTTCGACCGTTTGTACTTTCGACCTTTTATCCGCCGCCCGTGCAGAGTTACATCGGAATAAAAATATTAAATATTGTAGGTAAAAATCTAGTTGTGAGGGTTTTGAAATAACACTTTTTTGGCAGAGTTTTGCAAATTTTGAAAAAGATGTATCAAAAAATGACTAAAAATTAGGTAATCTGGGCACGTTTTTAAAGGGTTGAAAAACCCGCTAAGGAGTTCTTTTCTTTACTAATAATTGTTAAAAGTTTTATCAAAAAATATTAAATACTTTACCCATTAAAGTGTTATTTCAAAACGCTACATTTTGTGCCATATACAGAGCTCTCTTTTAAAGCATCAGTCACAATCGCTCACTATGTAGACGCATGATTTTTACTTCACTATGTAGACAGCTACAATCAGTCTCAGTAAATATCTTAGCCCAAAAGTATAAAATAAAATACCAGGGACAGTGTGTCTTGATCAGTAAATGTTCGCATTTCATGGTTTCTGGAAATTAAAGAACGAAAAATGATTTTAAAAAAATTTGTGCGTCAGCCGGAATTTGAACACGGACCTTTGGCTATTTACGCCAACGCACTGCCATTTGAGCCACCAGAAAATTTGACGCTCCCACTGTTAACGTGTGAAATCAAATTAGACGTAAGTTTGAAACTTGAAAAAAATATTTTATTTTGTTATTATGGCAAAAGAAAAATTTTTGTTGACAAGCATTTTATATTCTTAATGACTCATGAGGGCCCCATAAAAATTATTTGCCCAGGGGCCCCATGACTTCTAGCTCTGCCGCTTGCTGGTAGATTGTTTAACGTGTGCGGTAATTTTTTTAGATGGCAGTAATTATTTCGCACACACGTAGAATTTAATTCTAAAAACTTCGTGAGATGTGCGCGAACAAATCCCTGCACGGCAATTTGCATTATTATTCAAGTATATGTCTACGCAAGGCGCAACACTGTTAAGCAAACTTTCTAGAATTTGGGAGCCTTGAGCTCTTCCTAATGTTACCCATTGTCGCGAAGTAATAATACGGCACAACCGCTATTACTTGCGTTAAATAAAAGTTACCGCTTGTTTTATAATAATTAGTATGCTCCGTGATTTTATTCTAATATGAGGGCGGTCTTTTATATTTTGCATATAGGAATATAGAGAGCGACACTGATCGAATGTCGTTACCAAAACTTAACCTCAATCATAACTTAACCTAAATTCAAAACCTCAGTGCGATACATGTAGTTTTATTGCTACAGTGAATTTTTAAAGTTAACAAATTAGTAGAAAAATGGCATTAAACCGAGAACATTTTCGGGCTATAATTTTTTACAGCTTTTATTTCTAAGGAAATTATCTCAACAAAAATGTCTTGCCGAGTTGATTTCTATTTTCGATAATGAAGCACCACATCAGTCGACAGTTTCTCGTTGGTATGGGGATTAAGACGGAGTAGCCTAGACTAGTGACGATCCAAGGCCAGGTGCACTAAAAACGTTTGTCACACAAGAAAACATCGATGCTGTGCGCATGCTCATCACGGAAAGACCTCAAAAAAAAAAATCAAAAAAATTTGCATCAAAAAATGAATTAGGGCTAAGAAACTTAGTTTCCCGCCGTATCTATTATCCCAAATAAACAATGAAGCCCTCTTATTGCCATATTCCAAAAATATTTAATAGTTATTTGGCTTACTTAAGTCTACATCTCCTTTACTTCGGACACTGATGCTCTTATACCTTTAGACCTTTTGAATTGTGGTTCCACACATTTTCCTTCCGATCGAGAAGTCAGTCTCTTTTATTTATGCTGAAACTGCTGAGAATTTCCTTTGTTTTGTACCTACATGAGTATTTACTTCCTAAAGGCTGATTCTTTAGGCTCTGGAACGAAATAGCGATGTACAAAATAGCGACGTACGAAATAGCGAGTAATGAAATAGCGATGTATCACAATAGCGTTTGTAACCAAACAGCGACATATCAAAATAGCGATGTATCAAAATAGCGACAATCAAAATAGCAATATATCGAAATAGCGACAACCAAAATGGCGACAATCAAAAAAGCGATGTATCAAAATAGCGATGTATCAAAATAGCGATGTATCAAAATAGCGATGTATCAAAATAGAGATGTATCAAAATGGCGATGTATTAAAATACCGAATCAAACCAAACCAATCCAAACCGAAACGCGCTATTATATCCTGCGGTATAATGACTATACCGGAATCCGAACCAAACCGAACCGATCTGAACCGAATTCGGTTCGGTTCGGATTCATACTCTCTAGGATTCCGGAAAAGAAGTCTGGAGAGTTTTTTTTGAAAAAATATGCTGGTTCCGTTCGGTTTGGTTCGGTTCGGATTCACACCATCTAGGATACCGGGAAAGAAGTCAGGAAAGATTTTTTTTTGAAAAAATTTCTTAGAAAGAAACCTTTTAGTCGAGCTATATGCCAAAACAGAACCGAAATATCGCTATTTTAAAATTAGCTATTTTGTTGCATCGCTATTTCCATAGTCGCTATTTTGTTACATCGCTATTTTGATAGTCGCTATTTTATTACATCGCTATTTTGTTACATCGCTATTTCGTTACAATCGCTATTTTGTTACATCGCTATTTTGTTACATCGCTATTTTGATAGTCGCCCTTTCATTACATTGCTATTTTGATTGTCGCTATTTCGATACCGCTATTTTAATACTCGCTATTTTGTACATCGCTATTTTGTTCCAGAGCGGATTCTTTATACACTCAATTTTTTTTAAATGTTTATTAGCCCTATCATTGCTGGGTATCTCCATGCCACACGGAACTCACAGGAGATCAGCAATCTTGTTTCCAAAATATTTTTGAAACTGAATTAGCATTATAAGTGAGTGAATATGTTTTTGATAAAAATATCACGCGAAATGTCCCCTACTACAAAGCAAGGAAGGAGTTATTTCAAATACTCACACAACAACGATCCCTTCCGCATCAGTTTAAACTCAGATACGATAAACTCACCAGTTTTAACATTGGATTGATATGAATTGAATTTACTTCTCAAAAGAGGTTTCTTTAAGTTTATGAACTGTTTTTCTAACAGTATATTTCAGTTTAAAACCTTCAAAAAAATGATTAGCTTAATTGTATATATTTTGAATTATTAATTAGTAGAAAATAATACATTAATTTAAAAATAAATGAGAAGATAAGTTTTACTATTACTTTCTTATTTGTTTCAACTTCAACTCGCATAGGTGCTGTTACAACCCCGATTTCGGTGTGGTGCCCTTATTGATTTTTACCAATATTAGAATATTACGCTATAGCCAAAGCATAGAAGTACAAATCTAAATATTTATTTTTAAAAAAATTATGTCAAATTGAAACTTATTAGGAAAAAAGAAAATTTTATTTCAAAATGCCCCGGGAGACTCTTTTTTTGATTGTTTGTGAAATCCAATCTCTAGCTGTGCTCATGACACGTCCAAAAAAATTTGTTCCCGATTAACATGTCTATAAATTGACATTCGAGAGTTCATATTTTCCCGCAATAACACTCCGTAACTAGTACTGTCAATTTGTTTGCTGATATAAATGATTGTTTATTGTAATGGGTTTCGCACTCTGTTAGACAACATGTTAGCAGAGGAATGCAGCCCTCAAAATCGTTCGTTGTTGTATATGAATACACATAATATTATTTTAAAGGAATTAATTAAAATTTACATAACGAACGGGAAGCCAAACCAAACGGAGCTAGACAACAGTTGTGGGTAGTGTGATTTTTAGCAGTTGCTTAGGTTAGGTTAAGTTAGGTTTGGATCATACATGGGTAGATAGTATCGGGGTATTGGATAAAAAAACTTGAATTTAAAAATCTCATATATGTTGTATTGTTTTTAAAGAATGAATACAGGGTGCGGCAGTCAAACCTGTATTTTTGAACTAACTGTAAAAAATACACGCATGTATTTAAAAACAGATTATACAATGTTAGTTTACGTTGAAACGTATTTCAGAAACATTATTTATTTAAAATAATAATTATTAAGATGTAACCAAAGGCTTTCAAGTAAATAAAGGTCTTAAACACAAGGTTGCTGTATCTCGCCTACGCTCTTCAAGATATACTTTGAACAATTCCTTAAAGTATGGAAGAGAAAATGCCAAAACATGGGAATTCCGTTGGACGAAACAACCTTGTATACTTTATGTTTCGCCGATGATCAGATAGTAGTGGCTCAGGATTATTACGACCTCGAATATATGACACGTAAACTAATAGAAGAGTACAATAAGTGGGGACTAGAGGTTAATCTCAATAAGACAGAGTATATGTGTATCGGTGGAATGAAACAGGATCTAATCTTAAATACCGGGCAGCGAATTCAGTCGTGTGATGAAAATAAATACTTAGGTCTAAAAATTACAGCTGACGGAACACTAGACAAAGCTATAAAAGATCAAAACGTACAAGGAAGAAAAGTAATAACTTTATTAAATGGAATAATTTGGGACCAAAGTATATCAAAACATAACAAAAAGCTTATATATAACACCACTGTAAAAAGTATTATTACATACGGCTCAGAAGTATGGCCAATCAAGGATAGAACAGAAAAAATGCTTTCCGCTACGGAGATGGACTATTGGAGAAGAGCAGCAGGGAAATCAAAAAGAGAAAGAGTTACAAATCAAAGAATAAGAGAAATTATGACAGTGGGTAAACGTACTCTAGTGGATGATATAAGAACAAAACAACTGGTGTGGTACGGACATGTCCAAATAATGAATGATGAAAGACTACCTAAACAAATACTACAGTGGAAACCAACTGGCCGAAGAAAACGAGGACGGCCAAGGAGAAGTTGGAGAGAAGGAATAGACAGTGAAATAAGAATAAGAGGCCTAGATGATGAATTATGGGCAAACAGAAACGAGTGGAGATTGAGTATGGGAAGACGTAGAACGTTGTGAAACCGATAAATATATATATATATATATATATATTATTAAGATGTTCATTTCGATCGATCTCATTAACGAAAATTTCTTAAATTGGGTGATATCCTGGAATGGAGCCATTTTGTGGACCAAAGTTTTCAAAGAATTCATACAAATAAAAAACTGAAGGCGTGAATCCGCCAGGAAATCGAAAATATTGCTTTACCGCACGGCGTGCCCTCATTTTTATTGGAACCAAGAGCGTCGGTAATTTGTTTTGGGTGGGGAGGGGGGTATTTTTTCTTAAAAAAGAAAAAGGGTAAAGGCTTTTCGATTTAAGAAGTATAGGCTGTAATATACGAGTAGTACCATATGTTAGTTTACCATTTAATAATTATCTATGGTGGCTGATTTACCCCTATTACCCACCCTCCCCTTATCGACGCCCTTTGTTGTAGCAATATTATCGGGTACGTTTTTGTTTGAAATCGATGCGAGGGTACCGTAGTACATCCCTTGTGTGTATAAAATAAATATAAGACTTTAATGAATACAAAATAAAACCCTTTTGCGGTTTACAAATTGTTACAAGACTTTTCTTATGACCTATAAAACAAACAAGACCAAACTTTAACTTTTCAACAAAACTTTGAATGTGACTACCGACTTGTCTCCTTAAAATTTCGGCTTTTATTGGTAGAAGGCTGGACCTAGTTATTCAATTATCCCTTCTTTAAAGAGCTTGGAGGAACCAAGTCAGTGGCATTCCCGATAATCCCAACGTTTACTTCACATTCTTGCTAATGAGCTAAACAAGAAAACTCACTCGAAAACAAAGACAGCATTACAAACAATCACGTTGAAAGGAAAACCCTCTATCTACTTGAGGTTACCTTTCGCTTAACCATTAAAACTCCCACTCTGAACTTTTCAGTAGTTTTTCTCGCATCAACCACCTGCTCTTTAGGTAGGTGGCATAGGATCACTGCATCCTGGAAGCCTGGCGTCTCCTACGTCTTGGTGATACCGTGACCCCAAGGCGGCAACCAAATGTTTATCATTGTGGAGGGTGGCGGAACCACTTTCTTATCTCTGCAAAACCATGTTTTGCGCTTTTCGTTTTTTCAAGCTGTTGGCATACAGTGTCAAGGGTAATTTACAATCTGAAAATATTTTGTGTTTTCCAAATTTATAATAAAAATTTAAAAAATGTTATTTTCTAATTTGTTATCAAAAAAAAATCCCTATTCTAGGTTCAGTAAAAAAATCCACAAACCTAACATTTTTTCGAAAAATAAAAAATAAAATCAAACAAATTAAGGTGATTTTTGTACCTGAATATTTTAGATTTTGAAATAGACTCGCAAGCCCAAAGTACGGTGAAGAGAGGCATTACCTCGCCGAGCCGAACTAAAGGTTCGGGCTTTTTTCCTATAAGAAGTATCGGGTACTCGTGTAAACTTAACCGCTATACGGGCGGGTGACACGTTTTGGGCGTTAAGCATGGTTTTGGTGCCAGTTGGTAGCAAATCCTGCAGATTCAGGTAAGATTGTCCCTTAGAGCCGATGAACCAAGCCTTGGTAAGCCGAGTTACTTGATTTGATTCTAAAATACAGTTTTTAGTCCCATACAGCTATCATTTTATCTGCTTCCCTTAACTTTAAACAAAGATCCTTGACGGCTCGAATCGATATAATTCAGTTAAACCGATTCAAACGGGACGGTATCAAATTAATTATTAAATAACGAATAAGACTTGGGCTTGTAAAGTAGTGAAAGGTAAATTGTGATGACCTGCCAATACCTAAAACCAACCCCTTGGCCCCCCTTATTCGTGACATGGTTAGTATGAGTTTTGGGTTTGGTTTAATCACAATAATTTTTTCTTTATTTTTAAAAACCTAGCGTGCCACTCCGAAGAGTCAGCTGTGCCACACTGTCACCACCTGGATGGTGACCACAGTAAACGATTCGGTTAGGTCGTTTTTTTTAAATGGTACGCTTTGCCACAAAACCAGTATTTTGATGATGGGGACTGCCGGGGTGTGGCCTATAGTAACCATATGACAAGATTTCATGTCATGTTCTAATCAGTGGCGATCAGGCTTTCGATTTTCTCAAACAAACCCTTCAAAAGGAAAAAATTTAAATGTATCGCCTTCAAAAAATTCGAAATGTCCCGCCATTGGATGAGGAGATAAAAAGAAAAAAAGGTTAAGCCTTTCTTTTCTCCTTCCTGGGTTTCTTGGTAATCTTTGTGTGTGACACGCGTGCCCGCAGTACTCCTGCTTTCTTCTTTCATTGAAAATCAGTTTTTGTTTTTAACCAATTTTTTCTGTGCACAGTAACATCTTAACTGTTTGACAGTGTGTTTTCAAAGACTGTGGCATACGGACGTGAAAATTTGCATTGTCTGGTTTCCAATTTCCTGGATGAAAGTGGCGCGAATGTGCTGACATGTTTAGCCGTGAAGCTGATGCAGCGATTCTCATTCCGACGCGCGTCGTGCCAACCAAGCAACCGGCCGGTGTGTCGGTCCGTTTGTGTGTGTTGTGTATATATCTTTGTACTTTCTATTTCCGGTGCCACACCGCAGGGTTTCAACCATATGTCAGTGGCGTGCATATAATGTAGGTGGAAAGGCGTTACCTACGCTAGGAAAAACTCAATTTTTACCTTTCTAGCCCGAGTAGCAATGGCTAGAGAGGTATTATTTTTTAAATTAATTAATTTTTTTTTCGAGATAACGCCAAAAGTTTGTTATTAGGGTGTATTTTGACCTATCTTAGCAATATCATTGTGATGTTTGCCTGTGTGTGTAAAATGTCATTTTATCTTTGTTTTCGTTTAGGTTTACTTGTTTAGTTCATTAGCTAGAATGTAAAGTAAACTTTAGGATTATTAGAAACGCTACTGACTTGGTTCCTCAAAGCTCTTCATAGAGGGGATAATGAATTACTTAGGTCCAACCTACCATTAACCAGACCTTGAGGAGACAAGTCGGTAGTTACATTCTAAGTTTTGTTGAACTTAAACTAAAACCTCTAAAATAAATAGTCTGTAAAGAAACATAAGATTTTTCTATTTGAAGAACACATTTTAATATTTTGGGTCTTGTTTGTTTTAAAGTCATAAGAAAAGTATTGTAACAATTTGTAAATTGCAACAGACTTTTATTTTGTATTCATTAAAGTTTGTAACGTTTTAAAAACTGGAGTAAGGGTTCGATTTAAAACAAAATCGTACCCGACAAGTTGGTGGATGCTGGAGGCTTGAATAAAAACTTGCTAATAATTTTGTAAAATTTATTTTTCTTGAAATAATTTTTTCTTTAAAAGTGGTAATTATAATTTCTTCATCAATTTGTTTTTAATTATTTACTATTTATTAAGTTGTTTTTTTAATTAAATGTATTTTTAAATCAATGTTAAAACTATAAGACAAGCAAACCCTATACCGAATTCTGACCAGGTAAAACTGAACTTCAATACTTGGAGGGCCTAAAGTTGTCCTACCCCCTGGTCTGAATTCGACTTTTTTGTTTTAGTAATATCTACCAAAGTTAGGCGTTTTTTAAATCGTATCCGACAATATCATGGGTTCACTGGAAGTGTGCTAATAGGCTAGCTAGGAAGGTATCAGATCCGTTATAAATCCATTTATTTACCTTCCTAGGAGATTTTAAATAACTTAGCTCATTACATATCCAACAAAAATATTTATCACAAAGGTTAGTTTTTAGGTATAAATTGTCCCCGTTATATAAAAATATTTATAATAATCAGTTTTTCATAATTTTTTATTCTTGAGATTGCGTAAGACATATTTTGATTATTTGTATAAATAGAATTATCGAGCATTTCTCATATAATATTTTTCTAATAGACACCCTATACAGTGGCGGCACGTCATAAAAAACTTTGAGGGTGCATACCAAAAAAAAAATAAAAATTGCGGCGCAGGCGATAATCTTTTTTGAGTGCCACGCTAACTTTTCGAGTTTCGAGTGGGCCGTCATATTATATAATTTAGAGCAAATAATTAAAAAATGAGATATTTAGCTAGATATTTGTTACCTACCTATTATTATTGTTTTTATAAATAAATAATAAATTATCACACCTAGTTTATTTTCTCTTCTAATGGGAAAGATGAAAATTTAATTGTCTTTAAATATTGCACGCTATTGCTATTAGAATTAGAAACTTCCGCCACTGTCGTAAATACCAAATCCTCGAAATCAAAACAAACCGCCCGCGCCCGACCGATAATGCCAAGTTGTCTAAGCGCTAGTGGTGTGCAAATACTATCTACTCGATACTTTAATAATATCTGATACATGGACGGATTCGAAGTAATCAAATCCTTCGACGCCAAATACCCGTTACTCGAATCCCGAATGGGGCCGAAGCCGAAGTGTTACTTTCGTATCAATCATATCGGCAACAGCCGTATGAGTAACAAGTTTGGAGTACTTGTACTCATTTGGACCGATATTTATTTACTTAAGTATTTGACTATTTGATTCCATAGCTGTTGATGTGCTATATCTAGCGCTTATCTGGCGCAGTGTTGCCAGGCTCAGAAATGTATTTTCCCCAGAATGTATTTGAAAACTTGCCTGATTTTGAACAAAATTCCCCAGATTAATATATCTACATTTTCGTGATAAAAAAAGAATTGGGTCTGCTTAAGACCACACGGGAGAAGTGTGAACTTCAACAAGGCGAAATTAATAATACTGGCCCATAACACATTCTGCAAAGCGGACCGAACCGAACTCTTCTGTGGACTGGCCTTTATCTGCATCATCATATCGCTCGCTGAATGTTTCTCACAGTTAGTCGACTCGAGCCGATTTCACCCGAATGTATCTCGTATCGCTAAAGGGATTTTAAAGGCTGCGCCTTCTCGATTCCTCAAAAGAAGTTTTTTTTAAAAATCAAACAAGTTTCGTCGCTAATCGGGTAAAAATAAGTTTTTGTTTCTTTCATATTTTTCCGTGGGTAGCTTGAACGCTCAGGCTTACGGAGGTCCAAGATCTAATGGACACCTAATAAGTGTTGACAGTTAACTGTTTCATCCTTATGGGACTCCTCAGAACACTGCTTGGTCAATGTGACACTCTTGCGACACCGAACCGAACCGAACCGTGTCATCCTGAAGTCCAGTTACAATAATTTTGCTAACCATTAATCGGATGAATACATAAGTTTTTGTATTAAAAGTGGTATACCGGAATTGATATTGTACCATAAATTGGTTTCTAAAAACTGAATTTAAATTTCAATAAAAATTATTGCTTTTGAACTATACAATCGATTTTAATGGGACAAACTAACTAACTAAACAAATAAAATATTATACGTCTGCATTAATGTCCTTATAAATTCGTTATTACTAAACCGATTTTAGTGAAAAAGAAAAAAACATGGTGAGAATTGATTGCTCTTTAAAGATCAGTAAGTTTGCTGCACTATGATATTTTACTAAAATAACTGAATGCAGACAGGATTGGCAATGCAATCATATAATTTGTAAAACAATGATTAAAACAAAATCAGATTTTTGTAAGAACCTTTTTACGGATTTTATCACTTTGTACCTTGTAAGTGGAAGAAAAGTAAAAAAAAACTAAAACGTTGCTGGAAAATAACAATAAACGTGCCCCTTTGAAGGGTCAAGTATGATTCGGTTCGACATCTTAACTTTTAAGATGGCGGCAAATTTTGAATATAATCTTTAAGGAACAATCAATTTTCACCATAATTTTTTTTATTTCACTAAGATCGGTTCAGTAATAATGAGTTTATAGGGAAATTAATGCAGGCAGGATTAGCAATGCAATTGTATAATCTGTAAAACAATGGCTAAAACAAAAATAGATTTTCTGAGAACCACCGCACCGATTTTACTAATTTTCACCTCAAAGGGGTGTTTTCTAATAAATTTAAAAAAAACTAAAATATTTTCAGAAAATAAGAATAAACACGCCATTTTGAAGAATCAAGTATGATTCTGTCCGCCATCCTAAATTTTAAGATGACGATAAATTTTGATAATAATCTTTGAAAATCAATCAATTCTCAATAGAATGTTTTTTATTTAATTAAAGTCGGTTCAGTAGTAATAAATGTATAAGGAAATAAATGCAAATGATTGGCAAGGCAATCGTATAATATTCAAAACAATGACTGAAACAAAAATACTTTTTTTCATAACCACCGAACCGAGTTTGCTGATTTATCCCTTGTTGGGCGTGGCAAGAACGCATCTTTTTTACTAATTTAAAGAAATAGTTAAAACGTGTTCGCAACACAAGAATAAACGAGCATCTTTGAAAGGTACAATTTAATTTCGTCCGCCATCTTGGATTTTGTGATGGCGGCCAAAAAAATATATTTATTCAAAACTCTGAATAATTCTCTGCCAGCTGCAGTTTGTTTTATTAAAATCGATGATATAGTTCAAAAGTTATAATGAAAAAAAAAATTGTCCGGTTTTTTTTGGCCCACCCGGTAAAGTATGATTTTAACATACACGGTGTCATCCTGAAATCCAGTTACAATAATTTTGCTAACCATCAATTCGATGAATACATAGATTGTTTAATTAAAACACACGGTGTCGCTCAACCAGTTTTAAGTATAAAATATAATTTTTAAAATCACAGCTGATCCTTTTTTCGAGTTTTTTTGATTTTTCCTAAAATTTTATTAATTAATTTATTTCCATCGTAACCAATAAAAGTGGATCTAAACTATTTAAGAAAAATGTAGTGATAATTATCAGGCCCGACAATCCCTCTTCTCCCTTTCTCCTCATTCATAGCCTACTTTAAACCAAATTTTGATATATAGAGCGTACTGTTGATAAAGTCATTTTATGTTCTTTTTGTTTTCTTTCCTTAGAAATGACCACAAACTATACAGATAAGAAATCAGAGTAATAAATCAGCCAAAACTACATCAAACTCTTAGGTCAAACGCTAAACAGTTCGGGTGACAATAATTAGTGTGTTTCATCTTACATGATAAAAACAGAGAAAAATTAGTGTGCACCATCTTACAAATTTTAAAAACAAATAGTTTTTATTCAATTCATAACAGTTATGGCAGCCCTCGATTCGTCGGTGCTTATTTTAAATTCCAGGCTTATAGCCCAAATAACTCGAAAATTTCGCCAACGTTCCCGTTCTTTTACGTGCTTGATTTCCGTATGTTTTATAGACAGAGAGGGATAATCGTAATCCGCAATAGGTCGCGTCGGTCGGCTCTAAACGGGAAGACGTCATAAGAAGCGCGCGTCTGGGTTCACATTCAGTGTACTGTATTTATAAATAGCATATATGTTATGTAGCCTACTAATTGCAAAAAATAGAAAGAAAGGACGACATGTCTATGGAATTCGACAGTACACGGAATATGTGACCTGGTTTTAAAACGACACGAGTTACTGATGGCCTATCTAACAAGATTTAAGCTTGAGGGGCAATACGACGGACTCTTTTTTGTATTATTATTACTTAGTTTTAAAAATAACAAAAAAGGCAAATGTAAAAATGTGTAATGTCCGAAACGTGAAAGTTCTTTGATTGTTAGCGAAATTACCAAAAAAAAAACGCTATTCTGTCAAATGGGCTCGGCAAAAAAATTGCTAAAACCTCAAAAAATTCGTTAAGTTACAATTAGCAAACGGGTAGCAACCTAAAAAGTTGACCGAAACAAAATATGACCGTCCGAAACATTCATTTTATGTGTTTCGGACGGTTGCTGGTATGTTTCAGACGATTACAGTAACTATTTAGAAGATGTTATTGCACAAAAATTATTTGTTTTTAAAATTTGTAAGATGGTGCACACTAATTATTGTCTGTTTGTATCACGTAAGATGAAACCCACTAATTATTGTCACCGGAACTAGCGTGTGATCTAAAAGTTTGATTTGTTTTAGCTGCTTATTCTGATTTTTTATCTGTATAGTTTCTGGTCATTTTTAAGATTAAGGAAACAAAACAAAAAAGAACATAAAATGACTTTATCAAAACTTCGCCTTATAGGGCTCAAAATTTTGTTTAAGGGAGGCTAGGAATGAGGGACAAGTGGAAAGAGGGGTTGACGGACCAGAGAATTATTCGGTACATTTTTTTATAAATCCACTTTTATTTGTTTACGATGGAAATAAATTATTTAATTTAAAATTATAAAAATATATTTATACATTTTTGGAAAAAAACTCGAAAAAAGGATCAGCTGCGATTTTGAAAATTATATTTTTGTGTTCTTGGGAAACTTCCCTACAAAACCACATTTTTAGTTTTTTGAGGTGTTTCTACCCAAACTTAAAACTGGTTGAGCGACACTGTAAACGGTATACCGGCTTTGACCATGACTAAGTTTCTAAACACTGAATTTCACTTTTAATAAAATATTCTAATCTTGTATAAATATGAATCTGTAAAATAAATATAGTATGATTTTGACTAACACCGTTTCATCCTGAAGTCTAGTTGCAATAATTTTTTTAATCAATATTCCGATAAATACTAATAAAACCGGAATAACGGCTTTGATAAAGTAGAATAAATTGGTTATTAAAAATTAGATTTTTCTTTTAATAAAGTATTTGAACCTTGTATAAATATGAATCTTGCAGTTAAATAAATACAGTCAAAATTTTTTGGGATATTGTTGGGGTCATTTGCTACCTTTTCACCTTGGAACGTGGGTCCTAAGAGTCACGGTTAAAGAGATATGAATTTTTAATTTTTTTTTCTCAAATTATCCAAAAAACCCCTGTAAGCTTTTTATTAATGTCTGGAAAAGCACCATTTTTTTTATATAATTCTAATTAATTAATAGATTTGTTAAAATTGATGTAGTATCGAGTATCGACAATTGAGAACCTCATTTTCTTTTAAAAACTTCTTTAGTTGATTACCTTTCTAACGGTATGCTATACATTGATAAAGAAAAAAACATTTCTGCTTTAAAATAGGGATATTCCGTCAGAAGGGCGAGACTCGTTCGGAATTGGTAAGAAAAACAATTTGATGTGTATAATCGTTTACCTACTTAAACAAAAGTTAAACTTTTAACTATAATGTATTGTGTTCTTTATTTTTAAATTTTGTTCGAAACGATCGTAAACATCAAATTGTTTTTCTTATCAAGTCCGAACGATTATTGCCCGCCTCACGGAATATCCGTATTTCTTTCACAAAATCACTAATGTTCTTCAATAAAAAACCTCGTATGTCCCTTTGGTACATACATTTTAACAAATCTATTAACTAGTTGAAGTAGCATAAGATTACAAAATTATTTAAAAAATGGTGCTTTTCCAGACATTAATAAAAAGCTAACGAGGGTTTAAAGGTGGGATTTTGGGTAATTTGAGAAAAAAAATTAAAAAATTCAAATCTCTTTAGCCGTGACTCTAAGGACCCAAGTTCCAAGGTTGAAAAGGTAGCAAATGACCCCAACAATATCTCAAAAAATGTTGACGGTTCATGTGCCGAACACCCTGTATAGTATAATTTTGACAAAGTCCGTTTCATCCTGAGGTTCAGTTTCAATATTTTTTCTAATTCGATGAATACATAAGTTTTTTATAAATACTAGATTTTACTTTTTAATATAGTATGATTTTAACAAAGTTTCATCCTGAAGTCTAGTCGCAATAATTTATTTGAACATTATTCCTATTAATACATAAGTTTTTTAATAAAACCGGTATAACGGCTTTGACGATGGACCATGTATTGGTTTCTAGAAAGTGGATTTACTTTTAATAAAATTTTTCGAACCTTGTAAAAATTTGAATGTTACAGTTGAATCAATATAGTATGATTTTGATGAACACCGTTTCATCCTGAAGTCCTGTTGAAATAATATTTCTAACCATTAATTCGATGAATACAAAAGTTTTTGGTAAATCATTATAACGGCTTTGAAAATGTACCATGAATACGAGATTTTATTTTTAATAAAAAACTGAAACTTGTTTAATAATCTTACAGTTAGTAAATATAGTATGATTTTGACATACGTGGTATCATCCTGAAGAATAACGATTTTGACAATGTACTATAAATTGATTTCTAAAAACTAGATTTTACTTGTAATAAAATATTTGAACCTTGTATAAATATGAATCTTGCAGTTTATTAAATATAGTATGATTATAAAAACATAGTTTCATCCTAAAGCCAGTTGCAATAATTTGTTAAAACATTATTCCGCTTAATACATAAGTTTTTTTAATAAAACCGGTATAACTGCTTTGCAATGGACCCTGAATTGGTTTTAAAAGCTGGATTTCACTTGTAATACAATATTTGAACCTAGTATAAATATGAATCTTGCAGTTAGATAAATCTAGTATAATTTTGGCAAACAAACCTTCATTCTAAAGTCCAGTTGCAATAATTTTTCTAACCGTTAGTTCAATGAATACATAAGTTTTTTATTAAAAGCGGTATAAATATGAATCTTGCAGTTAAATAAATAAAGTATGATTTTGACAAACACCGTTTTATCCTGAAGCCCAGTTGCAATAATTTTGCTAACCATTTCCTAACCAATCTGAATCTAACAGTTAGTAAATATGTGTCACCTTGAATCCCATGAATACATAAGTTTTTTATTAAAACTGGATTTTACATTTAATGAAAAAACTTAAACATTGTTGAATCTGAATCTTACAGTTAGTAAATATTGTAATATTTTGACACACACCGTGTCATTCTGTAACAGTTATAGTTTTTGCAAAGTCACTTAAATAACTCCTAATACGGGGTTTTATCGATTTCATGAAATTTTGCTTTATTCTGCCCTTCAAAAGTTATCCAAATTTATATAAAATCTTCCTGGTATAATTTCAACCCTATCGACAGATAAGAGGCGCGGCTCTTTGCGGTCCGACCACAAAGTGTTTGTTTTCCGACCGACCCAGCCTAGGTGGATGGACACCACCTGATTGGCACATTTTTTTGAGATGCGCTTTTAATTGCTTTTCGGGACCCCTTTAGTCGGCAGTCTGCAGAGTTAGAAAATAAATCAGTGTCGTTTCTGTAGGTGTAGGAATAGAAAGTTTTATTATCTATTTTTATTTCTTTAGCTTACGCCATAATTAAATTAAATAATTTTCATGAGTATATCTACAGCCGCCCATGTCACTTTCTATAAAGGATTGACAATGTACCATAAATTGGTTTCTAAAAACTGGATTTTACTTTGAATAAAATATTTCAACCTTGTATAAATATGTAAGATAATTTGAGAAACACCATTTTAAACTAAAGCCAAGTTGCAATAATTATATACAATAATTTGATTACCTGCATAAGTTTTCTAGTAAAAGCATTATACCGACTTTGAAAATGTACGATGTGTGTAAGTGTCTACAGTGCTAAATGCTGCAATCCTAGGTTTAAAAGTCTACATTTTGGTAGAAGGTTTAACTTATTTTTCCCGTGAATGCAATAGTTTTTAATATTTATATAAAGTGTTCATAAATACCTTGCGATATGGGTCAATTTCGTTGTAACAAAGACATTATTTCCACACAAATAAATAAAAATAATAAAATATTTTGGTTTAAAAATGGTAGCCATATTTACAATGTACCATAAATAGGTTTCTAAAAACTGGATTTTACTTTTAATAAAATATGTGAACCTTGTATAAATATGAATCTTGCAGTTAAATAATTTGAGGAAACACCGTTTTATCCTAAAGTTTAGTTGCAATAATTTTTAAATCCAATAATACGATGAATACCTACATAAGTTTTTTAGTAAAAGCATTATTGAAAATGTACGAGAAATCCTTGATTTTACTATTAATGTTTTAATAAAAAAATTTGAACCTTATTGAGTTTGAATTTTACAGTTAGTAAATAAAGTATATTTTTGATAGTGTATGTCATCCTAAAGTCCAATTACAATAATTTTGATAACCAATAATCCGATGAATACATAAGTTTTATAAAAAGTGGGATACCGGCTTTGCAAATGTACCATGAATTCATTTCTAAAAACTGAATTTTTTTTGTAATAAAAAAAAATTTGAACCGAGTTAATTATGAATCTCACCGTTAGGTAAATATAGTATGATTTTGACGGTATGTTTTATTCTGAATTCCACAATAATTTTTCTAATCATTAATACGATGATAAACTTTGTTATTATGTATTGTATTTTGCGAAATACATATATCAAGTTATAAAACTTCGTACTGGATTCAATTTTGTATATTTTGATCGAACGCAATCTTATTAATGTTCCGACGTTATTTTTTAAAAAGTGCAATATTCCTCGAAGAGAACTTTTAACTTTCGAACTCGGTCAAAAAGAAACTTTTTCTTGGGAATAAATAATAATTAATCTTATGCTTAAAACTTTGTCGTTATTCGCGATAGTCTAGAAAAATGTAATGAATCTTTTTGTATTTTTTTTTAAATTTTATCCTCTAACCATCTTATCCCAAAGCCTTACCAAAGTTTCACATTCGATTTTTTTTACCCATAAGTTTTGCTCATTTATTTTGATAATCCTTCCTTAACCAATAAACATTGGTAAAAATTGGTGATTTCTCGCATCATGTTTCAAGTTTTTAAAAACGCTTCGTTACCGTGCTACAGGGCGTTACAATTTTCCCTGCTCTTACATTTTTTAAGATGCTAGAGGGTTCCAAAATACAAAAAAATTATTTCTTTTCTGTTAAGAAACTTGTTGATTTTTATTATTTTTGTATCTGCCCCCCGTTAGGAAGAATTTGTAATTTCCAAAAGTTTTTAAAATAGTTATTTAGCAAATCGTTTTTAATTTTTTTTTAATCAATAGCGAAAGCGTATACAAAAAATCTCCAAATACTCAAAAAGGTTCTGAATGAAAAACAAAATTCATTTTAAATTTTAGAATTCACCAGTAGCGTCTGCAAATAAGTTTAGAGGACAGAAAAGGGAATGACCCCTGAAAAAATATTACCCTCTAGATTTTTGGAAGCAGTTGGCTTGTTTATTATGTAAACCCTATAGCGTAATTTGTGTCAAATTTGAGCTAAATGTCCTAAAAATGCAGGAGTTACTTAAAATATATATATATATATATATATATATATATGCAGTATATATATAAGTTTATATATATATATATATATATATATATATAAACTTTTATACCCTAATGCCCTAACATTAAAGAAGCGTTTTTTCGAAAATTGTGAAAAAAAAATCCTAAAATTATAAAAGGAATCATTTCACAGTTTTTTTGCCAATGTTGAGAAAACACCTTGTGTAATTGCTTTTGGACTTATACCTATATTTTCTAAGATTTTTGTTTTGAAACTGTTTAAAGAAACAATTTTTGAAATTGTTTTTACCAGCTTTCAAGAAAATCATATAAGAGAAAGCACTGCTTTATCAAAAACTAAACCATGTAAAAAAATGGATTATATAGCTACTGTTTAATGGTGTCTTCTAGTTAAGTCCATGAGGGACTAAACTGAAAAACTTTTTGGTAATTTAACATAGTGATCTACTATGTGATCTACTAGTATGCTCTGCACTTGTGGCTGAGTGTAGGGATATACTAAAAACCCTGGCAGGACACAACAAGGTTGATCACCTCTGAGTTCCAGGACATAAGGGCATTCTTGGAATTCTTCAAGGAGGCTGACCAACTTGCTAGAATGGGGTCATCAGCTGATGCAGTAGTTCCCATGGTGGGCATTGCGGAGTGTCTTACTATGATGACCCTAAAATGTGACTTGAACAGGCGCTCTCAGGCGCTCTAGGAAGACACGGACGGAATGAGGTAGGCCAAGCTCCTTATCGGGGAGGAGCGCCTCCAGAGCAAGGTCTTATCTCACACTCGAGAGAAAAGATATGAGACTGGCGACAGGGCTCTTGACAGGACATTGTCACCTTAATAAACACCTTAACATTCGGCGAATCGTTGAAGACTCGGGGTGTCGTTGGTGTATGGAGGACGAAGAATCCCCTTTACATATCCTAACCGCGATAAGAATGTCGCTTTTGGGAAGCTGTGTGCTTAGCCCTGGCGATGTCTGAAAGTTTCAACCCAGAAAAATCGGCTCTTTTGCGAAGGCGGCGGGTTTTCAGGGCTGATACAATGGGTAGTAGGTACAATTGGCCCAGCAAGGTTGCCTAAGTGCATGGGACTTTTCCCGCCCACAAAACGTTCATTCATTCTTACATATTACTAAACATCTTTCCTCAAAGTTAAATATATTCTTCTGTTTTTTACATTACGTTTAAAAAGTGTTTAAAACTTTTTTTTCAAAATAGTTTTTCATGTTTGTGCATGCACACATATTTAGTTGAATTTTTTTTTAACTAATAAAACCTTTAAAAAATTATTTTTACCTTCCTAGCCCGCGTAGCAATGGCTAGAGAAGGTATTATTTTTGACGAAAAAAATTTTTTTGAGATAACGCCGAAAATGTGTTATTTGGGTGTGTTTTGACTTATCCTAGCAATATCGTCGATATGTCTGTCTGTGAGTGTGTGTGTGTGTGTGTGTGTGTGTGTGTGTAATTTTTTTTTCAGTCCGTAACACGATAGCTCCTAAATTGCTGAACCGATTTTTATAAAATTTTCAGGACCGATTTTCATAAAATTTTCAGGTAAAATTGTGTTCGACACTTTAACGAGCTGATTAGGGCAAAATCAACGACAGTTTCTTGACAATTAAAAAACTAAAAAAATGCTAATTTTTAACGGAGCATCGCATCAATGTGAGGTTTTCGAAATATAGTAGACTACGTAATGCTCAATAATCAATATTTATAAAAAACGTTTTCAAGGCTTATCATAGCTTCACATAAAGTGTACTAATCGACTAGCTAGGAAGGTATCAAATCCGTCATGGATCCATTTTCTTTTTTACTCTATGTTTTTTGCTATGTTTTAAAAATTGCGTAATACAAACACCAGCAAGAGATAATGGAAAAAAAGCGCGCGTAGTCCTTAGCCTGGCGACAGCAACGCGAAGGCTAAATTTTGTTAGCCCCAAGGGCACGTAATATTTATCGTATCAAGACAAGTAAGGACGCTCAACGCCGCCCGAATTGCAGCTTGCAGTGAGTTTCGAGTGTCGTTGATTCACCAAAGTAATAAAGACTTATTACAATAAAGGCAGGCAGTAATTGTGCCGGGCACTATTGTGACAGTCTCGCATTAAATAACAGCTGTCTTCTTTCAAAATTAGACCTTGTATTATAAGAGCCGGAAATTATTAGTGCCGCCATTATTAATGGAAAATAAACGACTGGATTTATAAATTCGACTTTGGTATATCAATTTTAATAGATTAACTGTCAGTTGTTAATGGAAAACTGTCAGAATAGTGCCCGGCACTATTATTGCCCGGTTTTATTACAATAAGTCCCTAATAATTCGATCCTTTGCTCGACGTGGTCGATAGCGGACACCGCCGTGAACCGCTGCATCTTGCGATAAGAGTGCGACGACTGTGATATCAGTCGAAATTTATAGTTTTTTTTTTGAAAACATTATCAAATTAAAGAACGCAAAATGAGCTTCAACTTTGAAGAACTTAATGAAAAGTTGAATGCATATGGGGTACAGGAGTTTATTGAGAAAAAGCTAAAATTAGAGGATCATGAAGTCGTTTCGATAGCACCCTATGGGCCAAATAAGACGGTGATAAAGGTCAACTCAGAAGAAACATTTTCAAGGATTTTTGAAAATTATGGAGAAGGGATTGAGTTTATAGAAAAAAATCTGAATAAATGCAAAGTATACATAAACAACGAAAGTACCAAAAAAACCGTGAGAATTCACAGAATACCCATTGAAGTTGCTGAAGGAGATATCAGAAGAACACTGACAGAGTACGGAAAGGTGGAATTTATCAAAAATGACCACTGGAAAAATACGAAATATAAATGTTATAATGAAACGAAACTTGTAACCAGGGAAATTCTTAAGCCAATTCCTTCTTATGTTAGAATTGATGAAAGAACATACTGGGTCACCTATATAGGGCAGGCTCGAACATGCAAACGATGTGGATCCACTGCATATGAAGTAAAGGACTGCGACCAGCTTCTTAGCAGAAGGTTTTCAAACCGAAACTTTCCAGCACTCATCGTGCCTGCTGCTAGTAACGCAGCTGCGACAGGGACCCCAGTGCCCCTTTCGTATGCTAAGATATTAAGTAATATCCCAAATTCAATAACAGAATCACCAGTAACAGAAAATCTGGAAAACGTGGAAACAAACCAAACAGAACCAGAAGAAACGCAGCAAACTTTTAGGCCTACTACATCTAGCACTGTGGAAGACGTAGACATGCGAGAAACATTTAATAAAAGGGATAGATCTACAAATAACACCGATGCTTCTGACGAGGATGGACTACCAAAAAAAAAATTAACAATGACTCTTGGAATGATTTGTTAGTGTCTGATGTGGAGTCTCCAATTACCCTCCATGGAGACACGTCGACGGCAAGTAAGTGAAAAATGAGTTTATATTTTTATTTATAACAACTTTAAGATATTATTTTGCTATAAGAGGTAGCTTTTTCCGATTTTTCTTTTTTAGTAGGGTATAATGCTATTGTAAACATAGATAAACACCTGAGAGGAACAGCTATTCTTGTAAGCGATGCACTGAGAATCTCAGGTGTCCTCCTCTCAGAATCTTCAAGGGATATTTCCCTGGTCACAAATGGCTTTTGAATAGTAAATATTTACGCCCCTAGGGGAAGTCAAAATCGGAAAGAGAGGGAAGATTTTTTTAATCAAGAAATTCCAAAACTTGTAAAAATAAATGAAAAAGTTTTAATTGCACATTGCAAGATCAAGATAATTCAAATGAAACTTCGAATCAATCACAACAATTTAAAAAAATTATTTCTGCGTTAGATCTAGTCGATACATGGAATTTTAAAAATCAAAATCAAAAAGGATATACTTTTTTTATAATTTATGAGCTTCTCGCTTAGATATATTCTATGTTAAGAAAGAACATGGGCACTTGATAGGATCGTGTAAACTTTTTGTCGCCCCATTTACAAATCATAGAAGCTTATGTGTCATATTTAAGTTGGAAGCAAATAACCCTGATTTTTTTAAGCGCAAAGCAAGTTGGAAATTTAATAATTCAATTTTGTTGGAGGAAAATCTAAAACGGGTACTCCAGCAGAAGTGAAATTTTTGGAAGCGAAACAAAGATAACTTTCCCTCTGTAAGAAATTGGTGGATATATAGTGCAAAACCCAAAATTCAGTCTTTTTTCCAATGGCAATCAATATAATTTATAGAGATCGAAACCAAAAAATTAATTTTTACTTAAATTGTATAACCGATATTATGAATAAAGAAAATTTAGTTTAAGAAAGTCTGCCACAAATAAATAAAATAAAAGCAAAAATTCTACAAGAACAAAGGATTAAATTAAAAAGTGTCAAATTAAAAACAAAAAATTATGATTATATAGAGAACGAAAACATAAGTATATCTTGCGAAGCAGAAAAAACAATTTAACAAAATTAATAAAATATATGATAATGACTTACTATACGAGGACCAAAGAGACATCGAACAGATTTTTCATAATTTTTTTTTCAGATATATACTTGGAAAAAGGAGGCGCTTATTTGGAAAACTTTCCCGACGTAGTTTTTCAAAAAAGGGTTTCCGATGCATGTAATGAAACTCTGATTAGGGAAATAAGTGAAATTGATGCATTACACGCACTCAAAAGCTGTAAAAAAAATAAGTCGCCAGGACCAGAGGTGGTAGAAATGCTAAATGAGATACAGGGTAGAACTCAAATTCTAAGAGATTTTAAAAAAGGAACAATACTTCTTACTCCCAAAGCACCAAACGCAAAAGCTGTAAACGAATATAGACCCATCTCTCTTCTAAATATTGATTATAAACTGTTTATGAGATGCACCAAAATTAAGATCATGCCATTCTTACATGAAATAATTTCTGAAGAGCAAGCGGGACTAGCAATAGATTTAAATATTCTGGATACACTGAGCATTTTAATAGAGGACGTAGTAAACGCCAATATACACAAATCAAATCGATTACTGGTCAACTTAGATTTTGATCGTTCTTTTGACAGAGTAAATCACCAGCACATCTGAAAAGTTTTAGAAAATTTAAATTTTGATAATAGGTTTGTTAATAGTTTAAAAAACTTGTATGTTGATGCTGAATCGAACATTCAAGTGAACGGAAAATTGGGAAAATCAGTAAAAGTTAGTTGTGGTGTCAGGCAAGGTTGCCCAATGTCGCTAAAATTAAGTAATATTAAGCTAGCGGCATTCGCTGATGACTTAAACATAAAACCTGAAAATTTGGATCAGATAAATGGGGCCAAACACTTAATAGACGTTTACAGTATGTGATCAGGAGCAAAATTAAATAAAAAAAAATGTTCTGCCATCGAGTTAGGGCCATATAGAACTTCCAATAAATAAAAATTTTCAAAGAATCTTAATCAAATGATAAAGGAAAATTGGAGTAACGTGACAAATCAAATTAGAACCAAAATCATGTTAAATTTGACTAGAGATTTTTCTCTGTTTCAAAGAGTCGCTTTTATTAATATTTACGCTCTGCCAAAAGCACGGTTTATGGCACAGATTTTGCCAATACCAAAGGTGGATGCGCAAAGGCTGGCTGCAATTTGTGGACAGTTTATTTGGTATGAATCCCCAGTCAGGGTTTCCAGACTGGTAATGGTGCAAGAGAGATATAAAGGAGGGCTTGAACTACAGGATCCCTGGAACAAAAGTAACGCTTTATTTATTAACAGATTTGCAAAGTACCTAAACAGAAATAAAATAACAGGTCCAGTAATATCGGAGATAGAGAATCCGCCATTTCTTCTATCAGTTCCATCACATTTACCGTTAAGAGCTTGATCCAAGAATGCGCGTATCTTCCAAAACCAGCTCTGGATCCAAATGTATTGTTGGTGCAAGCAAGAAATTTCCTAATTTTCATTTTCTTTTCCTTTTCTGCGCATTTAAAATAATTTAAATTTTCGCGCTCTAAAATATGCATATGGGGTTTCACGGCACCGGACACGTGGAAGAGAAGCAGCGCGGCGATGTGTGCGCAAAGAACCACCGTCACAACAAGACACTAGCAAAATCACGTTCCCGAAAAAAGTGAATTTGAGGTGAAAAAAACTGGACGTTTAAACGTCGACTGGAGCTGCAAGAGAGTCCGAGGTAGGTGCCTTTTCATATAAAATTCCATATGTATCGTAACTTTCCATTTTCAATCGTCAATACCGACAGTTATTTTTAAATGTGCTTGTGAAGCCAATACCGGCGACCTATCGAAGGAAATTCCGTTATTTTTCAGCCCTTGCACGCACATTTAATGGCCCTTCGACCCAAATTAATAGTTTTCCAAACTACCTAGACTCCTGTGGTTCAGCAATTTCCTACAAAAATTCCAAATTTCTATTTTCTATTTCAAATTTCAAAATTTATTTCAATTTCAATTTGAAACAGACCATATTGTTTGACGGTGCCCGTTGGTGATATGTTCCTTCAAAGTTGATCGAAGTGTTTATTACCGTTCAAAAATAGCTAGAGCCAATGCACATATTTCGTATAGTTTACTAGTTCATCAAAGAAAGTTGATCGCTTTGTTCATTACATTTTCAGTAAAAGTGGCGTCAATACGCCGAAAGTGAAAATTTTAAGGCGGTTCTTCCACCTACTTTTCTAATTATCGATTTTACAGGTGTCGCGTTAACGCGCAGGTGCAAGTGTCGCCGTCTTCGAATACCGTCGTTTGTTAAAAACTTTCAGACGGGACCGCTAGTCGTATGCACAGAGTGTGCGACTTGGAATCGAAAGGTGCGGGGTTCAATCCTTGGTGAGACATAAAAGTTTTTTTTTAAGGGATATGTTCAAATAATAACATACAGACAAACTTACAAACACTTCATTTCAAAATTTTCGAAAAAAGTTAATAAAATTAAAATAATAAAATTGTTTAATTTTTGCTAAAATTCGGGTTGTATTTTAAGCTATATTTTAAGCATTTTTTTGGGTAATTTTAAAACCAAATTAACTTTCAAAAACAAAAATGTCTACGCAAAAACAGAAAAAACTTTGCGACAAAAGGCTTTTGAGCTTCAACCAAATGGCGGAAGCTCACGAGGTAGCTTTGAAAGCGAAGTCGGATACAGCGTTTCACTTTTTGTTTAAATCCAGATATGAAGACGTCGAAGAATGTCATACTCAATTCTATAATTTTCATAACCAAATTATTGGCTCTCTCGAAGAGTTTAAACTTTCATTTGACGAGCAGGATAAAACTAGAAAAGACTTTGACAAACTTTATTATGAATGTAAGGGTATTTACTACGACCTTTTTAGGGCCAACCCTGTCAATTACGTAGGCAACCCTAACCAACAAAATATTGTTCAGAGGTCAAATACAAGATCATTTCCACAACCACGGTTGCCAATTTTCAATGGTAATTATAAAGACTGGCAACACTGGTTTGACTTATTTAAAGTCATGGTACATCAAAATTCTGATTTAAGTGATATAGAGAAATTTCAACAATTGCGGAGTTCTGTTCTGAATGAAGCCCTTTCTCTAGTAAAAACCATTCCCCTCGCAGATAGCAATTATCACATTGCGTATGAAACCTTAGTAAAGAGGTATCAAAATAAACGAATTATTGCTACTACCGCTTTGAATGCTATTAACTTTCTTTCAACTAAATCCAGTTCTGGGAAAGAATTACGTTCCATGTTGGATACATTTTCTAAGAATCTAGCCATCTTAAATGAGCTTGGTTTTCCTACAAAAGAATGGGACTTTCTTACTTTTAACATGATGCTCTCAAAACTTGAAGTCAAGATGAGGACTGATTTCGAACTTTACTATAGTAGAGAGAAAAACAATTCAGAAATTCCGTCCTACACTGATCTTTACACGTTTATAGAAAATCATTGCGTTGCGCTCGAATCTGTAGTGCAAATGCCCAGTTTTAGTAGGCAAAATCAAACCCCTAGACAACCTCAAACTACGCGTAATTCTCAACAGAACAGTTTTCAGAGAAACAGTTTTAATAATTTTAATTCACCTTCTGCATTCAATACAACTATTTCAAATCAAAGTTCAAATTCAAGAAATCAACAAAATACTTTACAAAATAGCAATCAACGCAGCAACCCTCAAATACAAAATAATCAGAACAGAACTTTTAATCCAAAAATAAAATGCTACCTATGTTCTTCGAATCACGCATTATCGAAATGTATCGAATTTCAAAACAAAAGTCCACAGGAAAGGATGGGTTATGTTCGGCAGGTGAATCTATGTCAAAATTGCTTACATTTTGCTCACCAGACCGTGAATTGCCCCTCTTCCTACAACTGCTTTACGTGTGGAGCTAGGCACCACAGTCTTCTTCACGTTCCACAACCAGTAGCGCCCTCTGTGAGTGTTGATTCTTATCCTCCAGAGAACGTTAATATTCCACCTTCCAATTCCAATAGCACCCCTATGTCAGGAAGCCATTCCACAAACTGTCATGCGACAATGATTTCCAAAAATTCCACTTTTCTACTTTCTACCGTTGTAGCTGACATGTTAGACTCAAGGGGACATTACCAACCAGTTCGTATCTTACTCGATTCTGCCTCAGAGGCAAACTTTATTTCAGAAAAATGTCTAAATCGTTTAGGTCTTTCGAAAAGCTTCTTTTCTACTTCTATTCAAGGCTTAAATCAAATGACATCTTCCAATACCAAAGGTAAGACGAAATGTCTTATCAAACCTCAAGGTCAAGCGGGACCTACCTTTGATTTTGAGGCTTTAGTACTTCCAAAACTTTGTACAGAGATTCCTTCTTGCGCTGTCGACTCGAGCAAGTGGAATCACATTCGCAATATCAAACTTTCTGATCAAAACTTCCATATACCAAGTTCCATTGATGTCCTAGTAGGTTGTGAACTTTTTCCGCATCTCTTACAAGAGGGAGTTATCCACGGAGAGCGTGGACAACCTAGTGCTTTTAATAGCATCTTTGGCTATGTGCTGATTGGTAAAGTTGAAACTTCAAAGCAACAAAATCCACGATCACTCATAAGCTGTTACACTTCCATCGAACCATCTCTGGATATCTGCCTAGAGCGCTTCTGGGAGATAGAGCAGGTTCCACATAAGGTTCATCACAGTCCTGAGGATATTATGTGCGAAAAATTATTTTCACAATCAGTTTCACGCAACGAATCAGGTAGATTCGTCGTTCCATTACCTTTCATAAACTTAGAACCCCAGTTGGGTGACACCTATCCAATCGCTTTAAAACGTTTCAAGCTTCAGGAAGCTAGACTTCTCAAAGACTCAGCTAATTATCAAGCTTACAAAGATTTTATGCAGGATTATTTAGACACTGGTCACATGATACCTATTCCTACGCCTATATCTAAAGATGTCTTGGATAATTCCTACTTTATCCCTCATCACAGTGTCTGGAACACTGGGAAGATAAGAGTGGTCTTTGATGGGTCTCAACGTAGTCCCAGAGGTGTCTCACTCAACGAGACGTTGTGCGCAGGTCCTAAACTGCAAAATGATGTCCGAGAAATTTTACTTAATTTTCGAATTCATGCTGTAGCCTTTGTTACTGACATAGTAAAAATGTTCCGACAGATTTTAATTATTCCTGAGCACACGCGTTATCAAAATATTCTATGGAGATTTTCTGAGGATGATCCTGTCCAAACCTACTCCTTAAGAACAGTTGTTTATGGACTTAAGTCATCACCTTACTTAGCTATTCGTACTATACAAGAACTAGCTAAACTTGAGTCTGAAAGGTATCCTAATGCTTCCAAGGTGCTTCTTAAAGACATTTACGTCGACGATGTGCTCACTGGGCAGGATTCTGTGGCCTCTGCCAAAGAATTTCAGTCGGAGTTAATCTCCCTGTTGCGCCTAGGAGGGTTTGAACTTAAAAAATGGGCGAGCAACAGTCCGGAACTTCTCTCCTCATTCTCAGAATCAGAAACACAAATGTCCATTCGTTTCGACAAATCCGAACCTAATTTTGTAAAAATATTAGGTCTCCAATGGAATCCTATCTCAGATTCGTTTACCTACTTGGTCGTACCAGAAGATAAACCATGCACCAAGCGAGGTATCTTATCTCAAATCATGAAAATTTTTGATCCCTTAGGTTTCTGTTCTCCCGTTTCTTTACTTGCTAAGCATCTCATGCAAGATCTGTGGAAGGAGAAGCTGGACTGGGATTCTCAGCCTCCTCCGCATATCGTAAATATTTGGAATCAATTTCGAACCGAACTTCCAAATCTTTCAAATATTCATTTACCTAGACGCCTTTCCATTGATCAACCACGTAGCATTGAACTTCACGGCTTTTCAGACGCCTCTATGATAGGTTACGCGGCTACGGTCTATTTCAGAATGGAGTCAGTATCCGGAGAAATCCATACCTTTCTTGTAATGGCCAAATCTAAGGTCGCACCAGTGAAAACAGTCAGTCTTCCGCGACTGGAGCTTCTTGGTGCCACTTTACTTTGCGACCTAATTTCCTTTATTCGAAACACTTATTCAGATATTCTTAACTTCAACCAAATCTATGCATGGTGTGATTCCCAAGTGGTTCTATGCTGGTTGGCGGCTTCACCTCACAGGTTTAAAACGTTTGTGGCAAACCGTATCTGTCACATTCAAGAAACCATTTCTCCTACGGCCTGGAAATATATTCCATCAGCGCTAAATCCAGCCGACTGTGCTTCGCGCGGTCTTATGCCTAATCAACTTGTCAAACATGACTTGTATTGGGAAGGTCCTTGTTTTCTTAGGCTACCAAAAGAGAGCTGGCCTGATGAATTTCGCTGTCCAGACCCTCCGGAAAACGAGGTTATTCTGGAAGAACGAAAATCAGTATTTCAAACATGCACAGTTGAACCACACATGCTTGATACTTTTCTTTCTCGTTACTCTTCCCTAGAGAAAATTCAACGCATAATTTCCTATATTTTTCGCCTTACCGAAAAGAAATCTTAATATCCTAACGAAAATATTACCGAAGTAGAACTTCAACATTCTCTTATTGTTCTCGTTCGGCATGTTCAACGTTCCATCTTTGCTGATCTCATTTCACGTTTGAATGACGCAAAGCTACTTCCTAAACAATTTCGTAAACTTTCACTTTTTCTAGATACACAAGGCTGCTTAAGAGTGGGGGGTCGATTACCACATTCTTCCGAACTCTCTTATTCAGCAAAACACCCTTTACTTTTACCACGTTCTCACCGTCCTACTCAACTTGTCATTGAGTACACTCACAAAAGGTACTGTCATCCCGGTCAAAAAACGTTGCACTACCTCTTGAGACAACAATTTTGGATCCTTTCCCCTCGCTATGCAATCGAGATCGTAACTTCTCATTGCATTTTATGCTATCGATTAAATCCTAAACCTTCCGTACAAATCATGGGCAACTTGCCTGCTCAACGCATCTCTCAAGTAAAAGCATTTTCACATGTTGCCATAGATTATTGTGGTCCCTTTCCAATTACAATGGGAAAGTACCGAGGTGCAAAGGTATCCAAAGGTTATATTCTTGTCTTAGTCTGCTCCGCAACAAAGGCAGTTCACCTAGAACTTACCTCCGATATTTCCACCCCTACCTTTCTTGCGGCTTTTAAGAGATTTGTGGCAAGAAGAGGAAGAATCTCTGACATTTACTCAGATTGTGGTAGCGCGTTCTTGGGAGCTGATCGTTTACTCAAACAGTACTCCCAGGAAGCATGTCACAGTCTAAAAATTACCTGGTATTTTTCAAGTCCTGGTAGTCCGCACCTAAACGGACTAGCTGAGGCAGGAGTTAAATCCACCAAGGCAAATTTAAAACGTGTAATAGGTGAGCAACGGTTAACCTATGAAGAGTTTTTTACTTTTTTGTGTCAGGTCGAATCCATACTAAACAGCCGGCCTCTGTATGCCCAAAGTATGGATCCGAATGACTTTCTTCCACTGACCCCTGGTCATTTTCTTACCCTGGAACCGTTGAATTCCGTACCAGAACCCGAATTTTCGGATTCCAAGTTGAACACCCTGTCCCGCTGGCAGCTGGTGCAAAGGCTCCAGTCCGATTTTTGGAAACGCTGGAACTTGGAGTACCTAAACACCTTGCAACAGCGCTCTAAATGGACAGAGGCTTCTAACAATATTAAACTAAATACTTTAGTCGTGGTAAAGAATGAACAAAAACCGCCATTGCAATGGGCTGTTGGGCGAATTGTCGACGTACACCCTGGCTCAGACGGTCATATTCGTGTTGTGACCGTTAAAACAGCTACAGGAACATATCGTCGACCAGTAGTGAAACTATGTCCTTTGCCTATGCCCGACGCATAAGGCAAAATTTTATTTTTCTTTCTTAATTTTTTCTAAGTATTTTTTCTTTTCCTTTAATTTTAATTTACATGCATAATTTAATGCATATTTTGTTATGTTAAATTGTATCGTTTAATTGCTAATAGGCGAATACTATTTAATTTTTTCTTTCCTTTCCTTTTCTTAACTAAGTAAAAACACACGTGTTTTGGCGGCCGGAAAATGTTGGTGCAAGCAAGAAATTTCCTAATTTTCATTTTCTTTTCCTTTTCTGCGCGTTTAAAATAATTTAAATTTTCGCGCTCTAAAATATGCATATGGGGTTTCACGGCACCGGACACGTGGAAGAGAAGCAGCGCGGCGATGTGTGCGCAAAGAACCACCGTCACAACAAGACACTAGCAAAATCACGTTCCCGAAAAAAGTGAATTTGAGGTGAAAAAAACTGGACGTTTAAACGTCGACTGGAGCTGCAAGAGAGTCCGAGGTAGGTGCCTTTTCATATAAAATTCCATATGTATCGTAACTTTCCATTTTCAATCGTCAATACCGACAGTTATTTTTAAATGTGCTTGTGAAGCCAATACCGGCGACCTATCGAAGGAAATTCCGTTATTTTTCAGCCCTTGCACGCACATGTATTATCTTCTCAAAGTATCTACAAGATCTTGATCTCTGGATATGTTTCCAACAAAGCAAATGTGACAATTAAGTATCCCTTTAGAATTTGGACAAAATTTTTTTAAAATATAAACACATTTTTAATCATTCCTTTAAAAGTTTGTTTTTCAAATTAGTTCACGAAATATATCCTTTTGAAAATAACAGAAAGAAAATCGGACAAGCTACCTCCTCAATGTGTACTGAATGCAGGAAAAACGAAGATAATTTAAAGCACAGATTTCTTTGTTCAAATGAGACTAGAGCTATTATGGTGTTTATGTTAAGAATGTCGTTTTTATTAATCTAAGAAAACATTTTCTCTTGAAGATCTTCTAAGCTTTAATTTTTGTTTGGCAAAAAATGAAAACACGGCACTACTGCTTCTTATTGCAACATGCATTGAATTTATATTAAAAAACCGCTATTATTATTAAAAAATTATATAATATTATTCTATATATATAATTATATATATTATTATTATTATATTAATTATATTATATTATTATATTATATATTAAAAAACCTTATAGATTTAAAATGGTCAATAAAATCCTGCTATATTAAAAAAGTGAATAGGCAAAATAAAATTGAGTTAGGTTGATAAGGCAACTTAGAAAATTAGAAATAGGCAAAATTAGAAAATCTAGATAGGTATATTTTCTTTTATTATTAACATTTTAATTAATTTAAAAAAAAAGATCGGATAAATTATATAAACGTGAGATATCGTGGGCTGAATGCAATAGTTGGGTAACTCGATTTTTGTAGTTTTGAGAAAATCGATAAAATGTAATTGGTAGTATAAAAGACGTCGCCTGGAGAAGGGTTGCTTGCACAATATGAGATAATTTTTATTTTTAGGGTTAACACAGTTGTCTTTTTTATAAAATAAAAAGATCAGAAAATAGAGAAAAACTTACTGGTATCTAAAGTTATCTATTTATATCTCCAAAAAAGTTTACATGTTTGAATTGTCTACTTTTTACATTTGCAGATCGACGTCGCCAGTTTAGAATAACGTATTATCCAGCTTTCGCATTCGATAGCGCTTAATTCCCACTATATAAAAAGTAGATAACTTAAAATCACGAAATTTCGAGTTACCCAACTATTGCATTCAGCCCTCGATATAATATGTTTTCAAACAAAAATTATATGGGTAAATAACGCAATACGTTTTCATTTTATATAAGTTGCTTCCCCCTGGCATTATAATTTTATAGCCCTATTGCAGATACTTTTTAAAAAGGAAAAAAAAGGAAAAAAAATTGTAAAAGCATCAACACTACTGGAAAAAAAATATTTTACAGCCAACAGCATAAATAAATTAAATTTGATCCGAGTTTTCAGCGAAAATGAATCTACTATAAAAAAAAGTCCAATACAAAAGTTAAAGGTTAATAAAAATATCTATGACTTTTGTAAAAAAAATTACCTTAACTAAAATTTTCAGAAAAGATCGTCAAACCGGTTTTTTTTGTTCTTAAATTTTATTTTCCATGTTCTTTTTTGTTTTTCAGAATATTTGGTTAAAACTTATCGTTTGCCCAAGTTCTGGCAGTGGCGTGCATACAATCTAGGAGAAAGCCGTTGCCTACCCTAGAAAAAATTTAAAACACTTCTTTTTCACATCATAACATTTTAAGTAACTTATCTTATGACATATTTAACAAAAATTTTCATAATAAGCTTTTTTTTATCATTTTTTATTCTAAAGATTACGTAAGAGATATTTTAAATAATTGCATATACTGCATTATCGCGCATTTATCATCAAAGATTTTCCTAATTCCTAATATCTAAGGTGTTCCAAGGGACTTTTGAGACGGCGGCGTGATTTATTTGTAATATCGCTAATGGGATAAAAAATGCTCTGCCTTTTTCGATTCGCGAAAATCGTTGTTTTTTACAGACCGCTGGCGCTGTAAAAATTAGAAAGACAGAACAAGGAAGCATTGCGTATTATTTTCGCATCCGCGTTCGGTCCACGTCCGTTGCACACAAATATTCGTGGGTCACATACATGCGTATGCGTTTCTAAGTTTAAATTAATTCTGCCCATTATAGAGAAAGATGGAATCTGAAAATTAACAAATTTGTGGAAAATCGACTTTAACTAGCCGTTCAGTTTTTTCAGAAAGCAGTAAATGTAAGTAAATTACTTCTTTTTTACGTTGAATTTGGGCGCAAAATATAACGTACATGCAAAACGTCGAATGTCAAAAAAATTTAATTTTACATTATCAACCAACCCACTTTTTACTAGACAGCATGTTAGTAGGCGTTTGACATTGGTTATATGCAATTCAATTCAAGCGACCTCTTCCCATTGTGTAAACGACTTGGAACCCTTTGCAAAATACTTTAGGACTAATTTGTGGAAATTTTAGCAAAAAATAATAAAATCGAGATTTTAAGATAAACTGGTGACAATTTTTTTTTTTTTAATAAAAAGACACCCAACTGCTAAATTTACTTGTAGGTACTAGTCGCAGTTGAGTACAAAATTGATAGGTATACCTATAATGTACGACATGCTTCAACTTTTAGTTTTGATGCCCAAAGCGCACTTAAAATTATACAGTTTTGTATTTTCATGAATCAGTTTATGGGGTAATTTTGTACTTAACTGCGACTAGTAGTTACAAGTAAATTTAGCAGTTGGCTCTTTTTTTTATTTATTTTTTTTTTATTTCCAACTTTTAGGTTTAAGCCTTATAAAAAGCACTATGCATTTACAATTCATTTAGCTTTACCCAAAAAGTACGTGTAGATTTTTTACGGACGCAAACAGTGTTACGTTCCATCGAGTGAAGGTCCCCCACCAGAGAGGGAGAATGGAACTAGTAAAATGGTGTCGAAAAAAATCTTAAAGCGTGTGCCGAAAGAATCTTTGAAATCGCTCTAAATTTGTGAAAGGTATAGCTACAACTATTACTAATAAGGAGGGAGGCTAGAAGAGAGGGAGGGGAAAACTAGTAAAATGATGTTGGAAAAATGTCTTCAAGCGTGTGTAGAAAGAACTTTTGAAATCGCTTTATATTTGTAAAAGTTATGGCTATAACTTTTACTAATAAGGATGGCCGGGAGGAGTGCGGAGAAGGAGGGGGGGCTAGTATGTTGTTAGAAACAAAGTCTGAAAGCGTATGCATAAAGAATTTTTGAAATCGCTCTATATTTGATAAAATTATACGAATATGGTTTTTGAATTGGGTGGGTGGAATGACAGAAGGGGAGATGGGTAGGAGCAGGGAGGACTACAAAGTAACTGCAGCAAATTAGAGGACATTTGCAATAGGTAATCAAAGGAATTTCAATAAAATTGCCTGAAATTTAGAAAATTTGTATGCCTTAAAGCCTACATCATGTGACAAAATTCCTGTTTATAGCACCTTCGGGATCAGTAGCAATTCAACGACACCTGTTTGTCAATATCGGTTCAGCCGTTAGCCTCTAGCAACAATACAGGGTGACCCGATCTTAAGGGACCAAACTTTACCAGCGTGTTGGGCGTTCAAAAATAATTTAAAAAAGTCTATACAACATAGGTCGAAAAATCCTTTGTAAAGAAAATACAGGGTGTCAAAGTTTTCTTAAAAAAAAACGAAAAATATTATTATCTAGAAAACTACCTTGGACAACAACTTTAAATTTGGTACAGAATAAAGGTTAATAGAGCTGCATACTTTTCTTTATAAAGCAACAATGTAGGCCCGCCACGGGCGTGCGCACGGGTGGTGACTTTTAGAATTTTTGAAGAAAAAAATGATACGCCAATGGATTTTTTTAAATTTTAAATTATTTTTGAGTTCACTGTCCAATTTAAGTAAAAAAATGTCACCTTACTTTTTTTCGTACAATGCTTCATTGTGGAGAAAAAAATTGAAAATGTTTAAATTTGTTGCAAAAAAAATAAAATAATTAAGCCAATAAATTTTTTAAATTAAAGAAACTACACAAATAAATTATTATTATTATTAATTTAAAAACGCTTCAAAATGGTTGCCCCTTACTTCAATGCATTTAGTACATCTTCGTCGAACTGCTCTGGTAGCAGCAGCAATTTGTGCTGGAGTTATGGCTCTGCAACAAGCTTGGATTGATGCTATGAGGTCATCCCTGTTTCTTGGTGGGTTTCTGTACAGCGTGTCCCATTTTCGATGGATTAAATGGGAAACTCGGTTATTATTAAAGATATCGATTTTCTGATTGCACCTTACCGTGCTCTTTTTTTGAGCCCTTAAAAATTGTGTAATCAGGTTTTTGCTATACCCCGTAGTTTCGCTAATACAGGGAGTTTTTGAAAAAATTGTATTTTTAATAATCCCTTGTATCTCGCTTATTTTGCGAGATATTTTTATTCTGTAAAAACCTTTTCATGGCAACTTTTTTAGAAAAAAATAATGACGTTGTCAACTTCTTAAAATATTGTTTAGTGTTTGAGATATGGTATTTATCATAAAAAAATTTAATACGGACCTGGATTTTTTTTATTACTATTTTGATTGGTTTCATGCTAGTATTATCATAAAACAAAAAAAAATATATTTTTTTTTGTTTTAAGGTAAAACAAAATATTTAATATTTAAAAAAAAAATAGTCCGAACCTGGATTTTCGAGTAATTTTTCTTAACGCTTTTTTCATAAAAATATTTTTGCCATTTAAATATTGGGATTTTGTTGCTTGAATGAAGCAGTCAAACATATCACATTTTTCAAAATCTGGATATGGTCGATTTCTAGCCAGTTTAAATTAATTGTAAGCCATTCACGAAATTGACAAGTAAAATGACAATGTCAATTCCACGCTTTTGTTTTGTACATTTCAGGACCTGCTGTGCTACCATCAAATAATTAGTATGATATTATTTTTGTAACTTTTTAACGTTTTTTACTTTATTTATAAATCTTTTAATTATCATTTCGAAACAGTTAAACTAAAAATCGTTCAACTAGTGTGTCTTGCAATTTTTAATCTATAATTATGTTGGAAATTTCCAGGTTCGGACTATAATCTTTTTTCAAATATTAAATAGTTTTTTTTAACCTTAAATCAAAAAAATATTAAAGTTTTATCATTTTAAGGTAATAATAGCTTGGAACCAATCAAAGTAGTAATAAAAAAAATCCAGGTCCTTATTTAATTTTTTTATGATAAATAACATATCTCAAAAACTAAACAATATTTAAAAAAATTGACAACGTCATTATTTTGCTCTAAAAAAGTTGCCATAGAAAGGTTTTTACAGAATAAAAATATCTTGCAAAATAAGCGAGCAACAAGGAATTAATTAAAATGCAATTTTTTCAAAAACTCCCTGTATTAGCGAAACCACGGGGTATAGCAAAAATCTGATTACACCATTTTTAAGGGCTCCAAAAAAGAATACGGTAAGGTGCAATCAGAAAATCGATATCTTTAATAATAACCGAGTTTCCCATTTAATCCCATCGAAAATGGGACCCGCTGTACACCATTTCTTTCAAAATACCCCAAAGTAAAAAATCTAGGGGGGTGAGGTCGGGTGACCTAGCAGGCCAAGCCGTTGGGCCCCCTCTACCTATCCATCAGTTAGGATAATTATTGTTTAGCCAATCACGCACTTCCATGCCAAAATGGGCTGGGCACCCATCCAATTGGAATTGCATTCTTCTTCGGGTAAGAATGGGTAGCTCATCCAAGTAATTAAACAAATGATTTTGAAGCAAATCCAAAAAAACTTGTTCATTTACTCTGTGTGGCAAAAAATGGGGTCCTATGAGAGAATTCCCAATTAACCCTACCCACACATTAACACTAAACCTATTTTGAAAATTATCTTCGACCATTGCGTGAGGATTTGCATGTGCCCAAAGGTGGGTATTATGAATGTTAAATATCCCACATCGTGTAAACATGGCTTCATTTGTCCACAAAATGAATTGTGAAAAGTTTCTGTCAACTTCAATGGCATGCGAAAAAATTCACAAAATTGGATACGCCTTTCTGCATCTCCAGGAAGTAATTCTTGGGTACGCGATAAATGAAAAGCACGTCTACCGTCAAACTTCAACGTTCTTCGGATGATTTCTCTTGGAATGCGCAACTCGTTAGAAGCTCTTCTCACGCTTGTTGATGGGTCGTTGTCAAAATGAGCCAAAATTGCATTCTGTCGTCCTGGAGCATGATTGTTCTCTTGATCTCTTATTCCATGAAAAGTTCCTGTTTGTCTTAAATTCTGGTGTACTCTTTGAAATACTCTCTGATGTGGAAGGCGTCTATTGGGAAATGCTTCGGCGTATAACATTCTGGCTGCACGAGAATTTCCAGCTGCACGTCCATAATAAAAATGAATATCAGCATATTCTTCATTTGTAAAATTTAACGGCATTATGTATCAGGTTTTAATATTACAAATGCTTTAAAATGAAAAGACAAATTTTGACAAGTGTAATAACAACCAAACAAAGAAGCCTAACAACCGTCAAAATAAAGAACTTAAAAAGTGAACTGAACGTGAACAAAAATTTACCACCTACTACTAATTTACTTATTACCTTATTTAAAATTTTTTTACTAGCTTTGACTTTTTTATGGGATTTACGAAAAATGCTGTTTTTTGTTCTTTTTTATTGGTAAAATCTTTAGATGCAGATAAAACGATTTTTATTTTTAACTTTAAGACGACGCATCCTACAAAAAAAAGCAAAGAGACATTTTTTAACCTAAATTAGACTGTGAATTCAAAAATTAATTTAAAACAAAAAACAACCATTGGCGTAACATGTTTTCTTCAAATAATCTCACCACCCGTGCGCACGCCCCAGGCAAACCAAAATTTTTGCTTTATAAAGAAAAGTGTGCAGCTCTATTAAATTAAAGAATCCAGTTATGTAGTTTCTTCAATTCAATAACTTAATTATTTAATTTTTTTTGCAACAAATTTAAACATTTTCAATTTTTTTCTCCACAATGAAGCATTGTACGAAAAAAAGTAAGGGGACATTTTTTTACTTAAATTGGACAGTGAACTCAAAAATAATTTAAAATTTAAAAAATCCATTGGTGTATCATTTTTTTCTTCAAAAATTCTAAAAGTCACCACCCGTGCGCACGCCCGTGGCGGGCCTACATTGTTGCTTTATAAAGAAAAGTATGCAGCTCTATTAACCTTTATTCTGTACCAAATTTAAAGTTGTTGTCCAAGGTAGTTTTCTAGATAATAATTTTTTTCTTTTTTTTAAGAAAACTTTGACTACAGGGTGTTCTTTACAAAACATTTTTCGACCTATGTTGAATAGACTTTTTTTAATTATTTTTGAACGCCCAACACGCTGGTAAAGTTTGGTCCCTTAAGATCGGGTCACCCTGTATAATAATATACAACAGTCGAAAAACATTACCCTTCCTTTCGCCGTGCTGCAGTTGGGTAAAAAAACGCATCTTTACCAGCAAACGTTTTTTTGCTGGTAATTGCCTTGTTCCATATTTGGGCAGAATCATCTCGATTTCATAATAGCTATAATGAATTTGGTGGACTTTTCAAGGACTTCCATGTTTTGTGTTAGCTTATTTGATTTTAATATTTAATAATTTAGTTTGTGAAGGATTTTTTCTCGAATATTTTCAATTGGTGGTCTAGTGCCTAATGTGTGTGCAGTAAGCGTGTAAGTGGCAAAACAATGCCAATTTTTGTCTATCCATCTTTGATTAGCTCTGCACGGCACTGAGTTCTGAAAGTAGTTTTTTTTAAAAAACAGTGGTCCTTTTTTTTATTAAGAGTTCTATTTTTAGATGGTGTAAATAAAATTAATATCACTATAGAAAAATTTGCCAGGTAGTATGAAAAAGTGACAAGATTTAAATCAAAAATAGCACAGACGATATGTATGTTATATGAAAATATCCTGCCTACACTTAGAAGAAACCAGAACCTTCTATGAAACCCGAGAACCTTCCAGATAAGAAGCTTATTCTGCTGACTTGCGTTTCCCATGAAATAAACAACACGTGCATTCCTGCCGAATTGCACTTTAGTTTAAGTCTAGAATATTAAGGAATTATTCCATTGCTTAATCAGCACCTTTTCTTTATATAAACTCAAATCATTGTAATGTTAAGTCATTCTCTTTAGAATCGTTCTTAAGTACACGTTCAATTATAACGTTTAAGTCCTATATTGTATTTAATCAAAATAAAGTTTTTTTTAAAAGTTAAAAGTAAACTTTAAAGTATAACATTTGGCGCAGTCGTACGGATAGTTTAACACACGCGAAAACACGAGTATTCTAATTCGCGAGTGGTGAAGCTCCAGCTCTTTAACCTATAAAGAATCTACAGCAACCAAGAAGTTACACAAGCAACAAAGAAGTTACATAGCAATTAAGAAGTTATACAAGCAACAAAGAAGCTAGACAGCAACGAACCAAGCGTCCTCGCAACCAACGGATACGGAAGGAACACCCAGTGAAGCCCCTGGTAGCCGAACACGTGGAGACAAATGGTCCAGCTACAGCTTTTGTGAGTAAGACAATTGAATCATCACGTTTTATTTTTTTTCAAATAAGTTGATATTTTGAAAAATCTGTTCGATTTTCTAACCCTGACTTTTACAATTTTGAATTTTTAAGAAAATTTTTTCAATTTAAAAGAAGTAAAAAATAAAATTTAGTTTTAAGAAACAAAACCTAAAAAATTTTTTTATTTAAGTTTTAAAACACGAGAAATTAAAAACCATTAAAAATGACTGAACTTCGTAATAACCAACCAGCAAACGTACCAGCAAACCAACCTATAGTTGAGGTTGGACCTTATCGTTTATCGGAAATTTTCTCAATAATCCCTGAATACGATGGAGATCAAATATTTTTAGGAACTTTTATCAATGCTTGCGATTGTGCTTATAACATGGCCGTCGGAGATCAACGCGATTTATTGGTCATACACATTAAAAATAAATTAAAAGGAAAAGCCGCACAATTAGTAAACTCTCGAAATCGTCTTTCTTGGATTCAAATTAAGCAATTATTAACAACATATTATGGAGATACGCGAGACCTTTCTTCATTAATTCAAGATCTACAAAGACTTAAACAACAAACAAACGAATCACCTTTAATGTTTTTCAATAGATTACAAGTCATGAATTCAAAAATGCACGCTTGTATTCAAAAATCAAATTTAAATATGCTTCAAAAAGATGCACAAATCCAAATTATAGATTCTATGGCATTAAATACGCTTTTAACAGGATTAGAATCGCGCAAAGGTCATATTGTCCGTGCTAGCAATCCCAAAGATTTACTTGAAGCACAAGTAAGAATAAGACGCGATCTACAACTTTCATATTTTGAAACCCAAAAAACTCCAACCCAACCCAATGTTTCAAATAATCCCATACAAAATAGACAAAATAATTTTCAGTCGCGAAGAACAGCTTCTCAACTACAAAAATGTTTTAAATGTAATCGTTTAGGTCATCACGGAAGTGAATGTCGTACTTTTGTTCAGAGACCCCCGGTCTACACAAACCAAAATCAACAATTTTACCAAAATTTTCAATGACCCAATTTTGCCCAAAATCAAAATCAACAATCTAACCAAAATTTTCAAAGACCCAATTTTGCCCAAAATCAACCAAGCACATCTAGAAATTTTGTACCACAAAACCAACAAAATAATTTTAGACCATCAGTAATTCAAAGAAATCCAAATTACAATTCCCCACAACATAGAGCACATGTAGTGATTTATTCTGATGAATATTTTAATAATTTTGACAACTACGATCTTTATGATCCAAATTTTGAAAATTTTAACAATTTTGACAATTACGATCCTTATGATCCAAATTTTGAAAATTTTCAGTATGAAAATCAGTTTTATTACGAAAATGAAATCTCACAAGAATTTTCGAATAATTTTGATGAACAATATTTAAATGACATAAGTCAATATAATTTTAATCAACCCGGAGTATATCAAAATTTTGAAAATCAAGATCAAATTTTGCCGCCAGAGACCCAAAATTTTCAAATTACTTCCAATCAAAACCATCCACCCCAATCGATTCAAGAAACAGATACCCAATTAGAACAAACTATTGCGAAGATCCAATGTATGTCAATCAATCAAACCTCAGAACAAACATTTGTGTAAATACCAATCTACATAATTTAAACTCAAAAAATCTTTTTTATATTAATGACGCAACAAATAAATTTAAACTTTTAATTGACACCGGCGCAGGAATTTCAGTATTTAAAGAAAAAACAGTCGAAAATTATAATAATCGATTTGCAGAAAATGTAATAATACAAGGAATAACCGATGAAAAAATTCAAATCACCCAATCAGTTTTAATCCCTTTCGCTAAAGACGATCCACTAAAAGTCTATATTTGTAATTTAGACATAGAATTTGACGGAATATTAGGACTCGATTTTCTTGAACATTATAAGTGCGTAATTGATTTAAATTCGAAACAGCTATGCACCCATTTTAAAATAATACCTTTAATTCAAGTAACAGAAAAAACTTTTGAACAAAATCTCGAAAATAATCAAAATCAAATAAATCAAAAAATACTACAAATACCTAAACCAAGAGTAATTCAAAATCAAAACATACCACCAATACCGAAACCAAGATTAATTCAAAATGAAAAAACGCCACCAATACCAAAACCGCGAATAAATAAAAATCAAAATAATTTTCAAAATCAAATATCTCTAGAACCGCGAACCGAACAAGTTTTTAAATTAAAATGTAATTTAAAAAACATAGATGCAATTTTAATTGGTCAAGAAATAGAAAAAGTAAGATTACCAAACGCCCTAGTCCACATTAACGAGAACGGTGAATTTTATACATCAGTAATAAATCCTAATGCTATTCCTAAAACAATAAATTTTAACAACTTGTCTTTCGAACCCATACCAAGTGTTCACGATATTTTAAATTTTAATACCAATGAAGACGAACTTATTGATAGAATCGACCTTATTAAAAATCAATTAAGACTAGAACATTTAAATTACGAAGGGAAAGAACTAACTGACATTTTCTATATCGAAGGAGATCAATTAACTTTCACTAATGAAATCAAACATACAATTGAAACTAACAATGCTCATCCAATTTTTACTAAATCATATCGGTACCCTCAAATACACAAAGAGGAAGTAAAAACACAAATTAATAAAATGCTCGATCAAAAAATAATCCGACCATCAATTTCCCCGTGGTCATCACCTGTTTGGGTAGGCCCAAAAAAACTTGACGCCTCTAACAAACAAAAATGGAGAGTAGTAATCGATTATAGAAAACTGAATGAAGTAACAGTTGACGATAAATATCCACTTCCAAATATTTCAGATTTATTAGATCAGTTAGGTAAATGTCAATATTTTACAACACTTGATTTAGCATCCGGTTTTCACCAAATTGAAATTGATCAAAAAGACATTCAAAAAACAGCCTTTTCTGTCGAAAATGGACACTACGAATTTGTTCGTATGCCATTTGGTTTAAAAAATGCACCCTCCACATTTCAACGTGTGATGGATAATATTTTATTATGCATTCTAAATGAACGTTGTTTAGTTTATATGAACGACATTATTGTTTATTCGCCCACTATTCATGAACACATTTCACGTCTTTCCGAAGTTTTCCAAAGATTACGAAAATCAAATTTAAAAATTCAACCTGACAAATGCGAGTTTTTACGAAAAGAAGTAGCATACCTCGGATATTTAATTACCGAAAATGGAGTAAAACCAAACCCTGATAAAGTAAAATGTATTCAAAACTTTCCAGAATTAAAAAATCCTCGTGACGTAAAATCATTTCTCGGACTTGCCGGATATTATCGAAGATTCATACCGAACTTCGCGAAAATCTCGAAACCCTTAACAAAACTTCTTCAAAAAGATACAAAATTTATTTTCTCTAAAGAATGTCAAGAAGCTTTTGAAACACTCAAAAATGCATTAATTTCTGATCCAATATTAATCTATCCAAATTTTGAAGAACCGTTCATTTTAACTACAGACGCGAGCGCATTTGCGATAGGAGCCGTACTTTCACAAGGTCCAATTGGTAAAGACCTTCCGATAGCTTTTGCATCGAGAACCCTTTGTAGTGCAGAAACTAAATACTCCACTATTGAAAGAGAACTATTAGCAATAGTATGGTCCGTAAAACACTTTCGACCTTACCTTTTTGGTAGAAAATTCACTATAGTCACTGATCACAGACCTCTAACCTGGCTACTTTCAATTAAAGACCCCGGTAGCAGATTAGCACGTTGGCGATTAAAATTAGAAGAATATAGTTTTAAAATCATTCATAAACCCGGTAAAATCAATAAAAATGAGACGCTTTATCGCGGATAAAAATCAATCATTTCAAAGACTGTATAGACTTTAAATCAAACATTAAAATTTTTGCAAATAACGAAAATAACGATCCAGAACCAGTTTTTAACGAAGACGATGATCAAAAAATTACAGACGAATTTAACAGATTTGTTGAACTTTACAAGACGCGATCCCTAATTGATTATTCTAAAATCGAAACCTCGAATCAAATAAATTAATAGTAACCTTTTTCCAACAAAATAAAATGGAAGATTTACATTTCAAAATCATTGACGATATTTTTGAAGAAGAATTCCACCTTGAAGAATTAAAAATTAATATTGTTTCTAGCAAAACAGTTAAAGAACGTAAATATTTTATTATAGCCCTACCATTCGATAATGATGATAATGACACTTATTTTATTGCCTTTTTAAAGACCAAAATGAATTTGAAGTTAACAAAACATACTGCATCGAAAACAATCTAGATTTACCAACTTTAGAGATGCTATCTTACATCTTTTCTGATAAAGACATAAAATTAAAAATTTGCCAAAATATAATAACAACCCCCGACGAAGATGAAATCCCAATAATTTTAGAAAATTATCATCTAGGAAAAAGCAACCTACACCGTGGAATAAATGAAACAGTTAGACGCATTAGAGAAAAATATAATTGGCGTGGTTTAACAAAAAACGTAGAAGATTTCATAAAAAAATGTGAAACTTGTCAAAAAGTAAAAATTGTTCGTAAAAATCTAAGCAGACCTTTCGTTGTAACATAAACACCACGTACCCCTTTTGAACGAATCAATATCGATATTTTCGAATACCCCACTAGAAATTATGCGTTAACAGTACGGGATGAATTAACAAAATTTACACAAGCTTACGCAATGAGTGATAAAAAAGCAAGTACAGTAGTTAGTACTATTTTACTATTTTTCCAACATTTCGGTGTACCCTTACGAATACATTGCGATTATGGCAAAGAATTTGATAATACCCTTTTAAAAGATTTATGTACCCTATACGACGTTAAGTTAACATTTTCTAGCGTAGCACATCCCCAGTCAAACGGTTCACTCGAACGATTTCACGCAACCCTTTGCGAAATGATTAGAATCAATAAACAAGAAAACCCTGAAGATTATTTTTTTAGCGTTCTTCCATACGCAGTAATTTGCTATAATAATACAAAAAATAAAACACACGGATTTACCCCTTACGAACTCGTTTTCGGACATACATCAAGTAGACCCCCCGAAAAGCTTTATAATAAAGAACAATTGATATCTAAATATGTACGCGATTTAAATAATAGAATGGACTATTTTTACAAATTAGCTAGAAATAGAACTGATCAATCGAAACAAAAATCGAAAGAACGACTTGACGAACACGTACGAAAGAATCTCCCTGAATTTAATGTAGGAGACAAAGTTTGGCTAAAAAGAATCACAAATCAATTCAAAATCAGAAAACTTATTTAATGGTCCTTTTGAAATTTCAGAAATACATCGTAATTCTGCCACACTTAAAAACCCACAAACAAATCAATTAACCAAAGTTAATTTTGATAGGTTAAAACCGTGCTTTGAATAAAATAAAAATCTTTTATTTTAGAATAATGGGAATAATCTCAATCGTTTCCAGTCAATATTCAATATTACCAATAAATAATACACTAGGACTATTTTATCATGAAGAATCCCTTATCAGAATTTCTAATAATGAATGGACACTTGTTGTTTACAAAGATCTTTTACCCTTTAAGAAAGCAATTGAGCATAACGACAAAATTTTAGATACCTTTATGGATCACTTTTCAATCAATAATAATCAAATTGCAAATTTCAAATCGCAAATTAAAACGCATGTTAGCCTTTTAAAACAAATTTCTAATTACGTTAATATTAAATACGAAGAACTTATCTCGGATACAAAAGAAAAATCATATAGGCAAAAACGTGGAATATTTAATGGCATCGGAACTATTTGGAAATCTATTACAGGAAATTTAGATGCATCAGACGGAGAATACTTTAATGATTGTATTAATAAAGTATCGACTGATAAGAAAAATATTGAAAGATTATTGCAAAAACAAATTTCAGTAACAACCTCTGTTATTAAAAGTTTTAATACGACTTTACAAAAATTACAAATTGATGAAGAAACGTTTAATCATGATATTAAATTAATTCAATATTTAGTTACTTCGATTTCTGATTACGCTGCCTATGCAGAAGCACAAATAAAAGCATTAGATTTATGCGAATCGCTTATGGAAAGTTACACCTTTATTAAAGATTCATTAAATAACGCGTTAAACGCAGTAACTTTTGCACGTTTAAAAATATTGCATGGTTCAATAATAAAACCATCGGATTTGGTAGATTCATTGAAAAAGATTTCTCATTCATTACAAAAAAATAATTTGCCTTTACCAATGTCAATCTCAACGGTATCGGTAGCCCAATACATTAATTTAATTGAACTTAGTGCTTTTCAAACTGAATCAAAAATAGTATTTGTTCTTAAAATACCTCTTATAGACCCTTCGACTTATACTTTATACAGACTTTACCCAATACCAATATTAGATAATCGAACAGGTCTTTTGTTAGCTCCCGTTAAATTTCGCGGTTGTTTATATATATTTTTAAAAACACACAACTGTATGAAGGACAAAGCGCATTCCGCGTATTTGGACATGCGCACCAACAACCAGGGAGATCCTTGTCAATCGCCTATGTCTGTCAAAAAAGCCGTACAAAAACGCAAGGGTTTTTTATCTGCGATCACCGAGTGTTATGTGTTGTCAAAGACTGCGGAAAAGGATGAAAGAGCGAGAAACGAGTTTCAAGTGAGGTATTCCGATTTGGATGAAACCTTCGATAAATGCATGCTGGCGCATAATGACGTCATTATGTTCATAGACGACACGGACGACGAGGAGTTTAAAACGCAGGATGCGATCCTTTCAGAAGCTCGTAAATATTTTTATGCGTGTAAGGGGGTTTACTCTAAAATATTTCCGGTTGAGGCCCCATCTTTTTCGGGATCATATGTTCGATAAAACGAATCTGAAACTCCAAAACTCAAAGAGTTAGGTATTCCCATATTCCGAGGTGATAAAAAATTATGGCCAAGCTTTTTCGATCTTTTTAATAACATTATAGATCAAAATCAAAGTCTAAGTAACGTTCGAAAACTTCAATATTTATTTTCATATCTCGAGGATGAGCCTTTAAAATTGATATCAGGGATTAGCTTATCTGATCAAAATTATAAAATTGCTTATGACAAATTAGTCAATAGATATCAAAACAAGCGAGACCTCGCAAATGATGCTTTAAGCTCAATTATGAACTCCACCTTAAAAAACGAGTCAGCTAAAGAATTGCGTAATTTAATTGACACCTTTTCTGAATCCCTAGAAATTTTAAAATCACTTAGCTTTGACGTTGACAGTTGGGACTTTATTATTTTTTTCATTTTATTAGAAAAATTGGATATTCCAACGCGTTCAAATTTCGAAATGAGTCACGCCAATACTAATAACGAAATTCCCACTTTTCAGTCACTTTTTCAATTTCTAGAAAAAATATGTAAAGTTTTGGAATCACTTCCTCAATCAACAGCACCCAAAAAGGTGCCTATATATCAAAAATCAAATTCTATGCAAAGTCAGTCTGGGCAAAAGCCTACCTATCAAAATTCAAATTCTATGCGAAATCAGTTTGGGCAAAAGCCTACCTATAAATCATCCAATTCGCCTTTTATAGGACTGGCTGGCACCTCAACTAATTCAAGTACGGGAATAAAATGTTTCCGGTGTAATCAAGGTCACGTGCTTTCGAAATGTCAAACATTTCTTGATCTCTCACCTATCGATCGCCTATCTTTCGTCAAACAGAAAAAATTATGTCTAGCGTGTTTTCATCCCTTGCATAATGTAGATACGTGCAAATCAAAATATTCATGCAGGACTTGCAATAGTAAAAGGCACCACACTTTAACTCATATCTTAGAAACTAATCAAGAGTCTGGAAGCCAAGATACTAGTCCTGTCATTCACACACCACCTGTCAATAATCTTCATGTGTCACTAAATGCCTCAGGACCTTCAGGTACCTTTCTTTTATGCACCGCCATAATAGATGTTATGGACGGTTGCGGAAATTTTCAACCTGTAAGGGCACTGCTTGATTCTGGATCACAGACAGGATTCATCAGTGAAAAGTGTATTCAGCGTCTTAATCTTCCTAGGCGAAGTTACACCACTGAAATATTCGGATTAAATCAGATGTCTTCTTTTACTTCCAAAGGGCTCGTTCAATGTCACATTAAGCCACAAGGACAAGTCACTCCTTTACTTAATTTCGAAGCAATTGTTGTTCCACAACTATGTTCCAATATGCCTACATTCTCTTTGAACGATAATCAGTGGAAACACTTGGAAGACCTTAAACTTGCCGACCCATCTTATTTCAAATCTAGACCTGTGGACCTGGTTATTGGTTGCGAGCTATTCGCACAGATATTCAAGGAGGGCAGGGTTCTTGGACAGGTAGGGCAGCCTTCAGCCCTTGAAACTATCTTTGGCTGGGTCGTCATGGGAAAGGTTGACGAAGTAGGTAGTCTTACGGAACGAACCAGTTGTTTTTTAACGAGTCATTCACCTCCTTTAGAGGTCATTCTCCCTAGGTTTTGGGAAATCGAACATTTGCCTAAAAAACAAATCTTATCAAAGGAAGAAAAACAGGCAGAATCAATTTTTACTGCTAGTGTAGTACGGCAACCGAGCGGTAGATTCATGGTAGATCTTCCGTTTAAAGATAAAATAAACCCTGACCTAGGAAATACTTATCCGCAAGCTTATCGTAGATTTTTACTTCTAGAAAATAGATTAATCAAAAATCCTGATCTGTACACTGCCTATTCAAGTTTCATGCAAGACTATATCGATTCTAATCATATGAGTTTAGTTTTATCTAGTCAACCAAAGGTCGACGTATCGTGTTTTTTAGCCCATCATTGCGTATTAAAGCCGGAAAGCTTGAGTACAAAATTAAGGGTAGTCTGGGATTGTTCAGCAGTCACCCCAAAAAATATTAGTCTCAATGACACATTGTTATCTGGACCGAAACTTCAAAAAGATATTGCTTCTTTACTCCTTACGTTTCGTCTTAATCCTATTGCCTACATTGCTGACATCAAACAGATGTTCCGTCAAGTCCTTATCAATCCTTATCACCGTCCTTATCAAAGGATATTGTGGAGGTTTTCTCCACAGGACCCACTTTCAGTGTGGGAACTTTCTACTGTCACTTTTGGCATGACATGCTCACCTTTTCTAGCCATGCGTACCTTAAATGAGCTGGCAGAGAGAGAAAAGGAACGTTTTCCTATGGCTAGTACTGTTCTAAAAACGCCAATCTATATCGACGATATCTTGGGAACTAGCCCTTCGCTTTCTGAAGCTCTCTCCCTTCAAACAGAACTCAATGATTTGTTGAAGTCGGGAGGATTTGAACTTAAAAAATGGGCAAGCAATTGTCCTGAGTTATTGGCAACATTGCCAGAGTCCGATTGTCAAATGCCTCTCTCTTTCGACAAGGAGGACCCCACTTTATCAAAGTTTTAGGACTTCAATGGCATCCAAAAAACGACATTTTTTCTTATCAATGCCGAATGAAGGACAAACCCCCAACCAAACGTTCTATTTTATCTATCATAGGGACAATCTTCGATCCCTTAGGTTTTCTTTGTCCCTTGTTGCTACAAGCAAAATTTATTTTGCAACAGTTGTGGATATCGAAAATAGGCTGGGACGAAGAACCAGATTCTTCTATCATCGACTCTTGGAACAAACTTCGTTCTGAATTCCCGCTTCTTTCCAATTTTCAATTACCCCGACAAATCAAACTGTCAAAAACCAATACCTGTCAAATCATCGGCTTCTGTGACGCTTCAATTCGAGGCTACGCAGGCGTCGTATATTTTCGTGTAGAAGAGGAAAACAATATATCTGTTTCTCTCATATCTGCAAAATCTAGGGTCGCGCCTATAAAGTCACAAACTTTGGCTAGGCTAGAACTCCTAGGCGCATTTCTTTTAAGCGAATTAATTGACTTCGTTTTATCTAGCTATGAAGGAAAAATAACTTTTACAAATATCGTTACTTTCTGCGATTCGCAAGTCGTATTGCACTGGCTTTCATCCCCTCCTAATCGCTGGCAAACCTTTGTTGGAAATCGAGTCAGTAGAATCCAAGAAATCATTCCCTCAAACTCGTGGCGCTACATTCCTTCTGCTTTGAATGCAGCCGATATTGCGTCACGAGGGGCCACCCCTTCACAGCTCATGTCACATGACATGTGGTGGAACGCACCGTCGTTTTTGTGGTCTCCCGAAAACGAATGGCCCGATTTTCATAAATCAAAAATGCCGATTGATTTCGGAGATATTAATCTGGAGGAAAAGCCAAAAGTCTGTTGCAATGCGATAATTGATGTCAACTTCTTAGATCAGCTTCTTATCAAATATTCCTCTATATCAAAAATTCAACGTATCATTTGTTATGTCCTTCGAATAGTTAACCTTTTTCAAAACCATTCCTATCAAAAACCCACTAAGCCGCCGGACCAAAAAGTTATTTTTGAGAATATTGTTTTTCCTACCACCGGTGAGATGCAGGGTGCGTTACACCTTCTTATCAAACGCGTGCAAGGTTCTTGTTTTTCTGAGCTTTTTTCTGCGTTATCTAAGGATAAACCAATACCGAAACCTTTGCGAAAACTTTCCCTTTTTCTTGATGAGAATAATATCATTAGAGTCGGTGGCAGATTGCAAAAATCTGACCTTTTGTCTTATTCTGCAAAACACCCCGTCTTACTTTCGAGTGACCATCGTTTAACTACTCTTCTTATCGAGTCCGCTCATGGACAATATCTTCATCCTGGGTTTAAAACATTACATAATCTGCTTTTACAGCAATTTTGGATATTATCTGCCAGACGGGCAATTCAAAGAACCATATCCAAGTGCTTGCAATGTTTTAGAATCAACCCTAAACCCTATAGACCGCCCATAATGAGTTCACTTCCCGCTCATCGAATCAATCAACTAAAACCTTTTTTAAGTGTAGCTATCGACTTTTGTGGACCTTTCTTTGTGATTCCTCATCGTTACCGTGGTTGTAAAGCTTTCAAATCGTATGTCTGTGTGTTTGTCTGTACGGCCACACATTGCGTGCATTTGGAATTAACCATGGAACTGTCCACCGAAGGGTTTGTAGGTGCATTCCATCGATTCATTTCCAGACGCGGAAGCGTGACGCAATGCTGGTCAGATCAAGGCAGTAATTTTATAGGGTTTCGTAACCAATTACTGGATTACGCAAGAAGTGCTGCCACCAGACTTTCTATTCGTTGGCATCTGGGACCTCCTCTCAGTCCACATTTCAATGGCCTGGCAGAAGCTGGCGTCAAAGGTTTTAAAACTCACTTTGTACGAGTTGTCGGCGACCAGAAGTTGTCTATCATGGAGATGTCCACCCTTACCTGTCGCATAGAAGCCGTACTTAATAGTCGCCCTTTATCTCCTGCCTCTTCAGACCCACACGATCTTCAACCTCTTACCCCTGGGCATTTTTTGACACTTGAACCCCTTAATTCAGAAATTCCGGAGTCAGATTTGTCCGAGGTTCCCCTAAATCGGCTCTCGAGATGGCAACTAATCCAAAAACTACATAATGATTTTTGGAAACGGTATTCTATAGAGTATTTGCATACGCTACAACAGCGACACAAGTGGACTGATTTGTCCCCAAATATCAAATTAAATGATTTGGTTATCATAACAAGTGATCACATTCAATCGCCTTTGAAATGGCCGGTCGGTCGGGTCATCGAACTGCATCCCGGCGGGGACGGTCAGGTGCGTGTTGCGACGGTAAAAACGGTTACCGGTGTTTATAAGCGGCCAGTTGTAAAACTGTGCCTCTTGCCAAATTAAAGGTACTTTTAATTTTCTACCTTTTACCGGGTATTACAATAGGTTTTTTATTTTTAATTTTTTTTGAATTTTTTGTTTGTTTGTTTTGCCTTTTTTCGGGATTTCGTTATATCTAAATAAACTTACGATACTTATCTGTTTTCATTCATTTATATTTATCGGTCGATTCTTTTTCTGATATCTATATCTGTCCGGTTGAGATTCTAAATTTGTGTGTTTTGGAGGGCAGTTATGTTAGCTCCCGCTAAATTTCGCGGTTGTTTATATATATTTTTAAAAACACACAACTGTATGAAGGACAAAGCGCATTCCGCGTATTTGGACATGCGCACCAACAACCAGGGAGATCCTTGTCAATCGCCTAGAGAAAAAGGCGTGTTAATTTCGTTCTCCAACTATTTCAAATATCTACACCTGAAAGTGCTCGATTTTTGTGTACTGAAGCATAGAACTAGAAACTTCAACCCTTCAGCTACGTGGTGACATCATTAGATCCATCAGGGGCCCCTTGGAAGTGGAGAATTTGGCTGCAAAAGAGGTGAGTGCATTTGTCTGATTACCGTTGTGTACCACCAATATTTTTTCCTATGGACGTTTAGGTTATTTCGTAATTTCATATCAATATTTATGTTTGTTCGCGCTATCATTAATTAAAATATTTACAGTCCACTGCATTTAGCGTTTTTTCTATCCGTGGACTAACATCTTTACCATAATATATCAACAATTAATAAATTTATTGCGCGTGACGATGATTCAATGTTTTCCGTCACCTTCCACAACGTGGACCACTGCAAGATCATCGAAAGAAGAACGAAGCTCTGTTCCAAAGTACTTCCGTACCCCATCGACAGTGATGCTATTTGTGAAGCTCAACTACTGAAGCAACAAACTCAGCTGCCAAAAACATGTCAAACAACCATTTTCTATGCACAAGGTTACAATGTTCAACCACTAGAAGAAAATCAATGGCTAGTTACTACATCAGAACCAGTACCTACCAATATTAAATGCAAGAATCAAGAAATCATTACGAAATTAATTGAAACCAATAGTATAGTTCGATTCAAATCAACATGCAATGCTTTTATTGGAAGTACGAGAATTCATTCTGAAACCATACTTCAAGAAAGTACCTTCGAAGAAATAAATTCACCAATAATCAATATTCCATATACTTGTTGTAAAGATATGCCTGAAATCCCCAAAATTCAAGGCCTAAAACCACTAAAGTTAAGTAAAATAAACGTCGAAGATCTGAATATTGCACAACATAATCTCAACCAATATTCAGAAGAATTAGATAAAATGATCAATCAACCATTCTTTCAAAAACACATTGATTGGTTTACTATCATTACAATAATATTGATAGTACTACTAGTAATTCTTTACATTATTAACAAATGTCGAAGACGCCGAAGAACAAGAAATGGTAATAATACCAATAACGATAATGATAATGGTAATGACTTTCCACCATTTCCAAAACCTAATCTACAAAGAATTAGGAATTTATCGAATATCTTACCAAGAAGAAGGCCAAGCATACACATCGAAGATCAAATCGAAGAAGAAATCGAACCCAATGCAAAATTAATGATCAATCAATCATCTTAATAAAAGTTGCCGTATAACGCCAACTTTTTCAAAAAGAGGGGAGCTGTTATATGAAAATATCCTTCCTACACTTAGAAGAAACCAGAACCTTCTATGAAAACCGAGAACCTTCCAGATAAGAAGCTTATTCTGCTGACTTGCGTTTCCCATGAAATAAACAACACGTGCATTCAAGCCGAATCAGCACTTTATTTCTCAGAACCTTTCAAGATAAGACCATTCTGCTGACTTGCGTCTCTCATGCCGAATTGCACTTTAGTTTAAGTCTAGAATATTAAGGAATTATTCCATTGCTTAATCAGCACCTTTTCTTTATATAAACTCAAATCATTGTAATGTTAAGTCATTCTCTTTAGAATCGTTCTTAAGTACACGTTCAATTATAACGTTTAAGTCCTATATTGTATATAATCAAAATAAAGTTTTTTTAAAAAGTTAAAAGTAAACTTTAAAGTATAACATGTATATCGATTTAAATTATACACAGTAATTTAATTAATAAGCTAATTTATTTACTAGTTCTAAAAAAAGACTTAAATTTTTTTTTATTTGGAATCTGAACATTTTTGGTTTTAAATACAAAAAATGTAACAATCAATATTTTAATTTAAAAAAACTGAACGTGTTAAGGACATATGTGTGTTTTCACCAAATTTTGTTAAAAATTAAACAAAAAAAATAATAGTTTAAAAAATTAATGCTGTCCTGCGCGATAGTTTTGTAACGTTTTCTAAAACTGCCTTAGCTCGATTGGTAATAGATGACACAATTTTATGTCGCCGGGTGTTTGCCTCCAATTTAAGTGGGAGGGCCTGTGTGACGTCATAAATCCAAGATGGCGGCTTTTTTAAATGTTTTTTTCGCACACCTTAGCTTTTAACTTTCGCTAAATTAGTTTCACAATAAAACTGCTAATACGTTATTGGTTTGATGAAGAACACCAATTATTATAGCTTTATATCTTAAAAACTGAGAATTATATATTATAAGATATTAATTTTTTCTAAAATACAAAAAAATATAAACTATTTTATCCGAAAAAAAATGAGAAAGGAAGTTTTAGAATTGGTTATCAATCACTCAATTTTAGTTTTCCGGGTGTTTGCCTCAAATTTCAATTGATTGGTGATAAATTAATAAATGTTAAGTCGACGGCTGTTTGCCTCCGGTTTGAGTAAAAGGCCTGTGTGACATCATAAATCCAGGATGGCGGCTTTTTTCATATTTTTCACAAACTTTGGCTTATGACTTTCGCTAAATTATTTTTACAGAAAAACTGTAAATATGTTTTTTGTTTGCAAAAGATCATTTATTAATGCAGTAAAGAATTTGACATTTTAAAAACTAACAAAGACATGAATTTTTTAAGTAATAATATTTTGTTTATGTAAAAAATATATTTTTTTTTGTTAGTTTGTAACATACATATCGTCCCCTTCATGACATACTGACGTAAGTGCCAAAAATTCAAAAATTGAGTTACGTCGTCAGATAAATTATTTTGGTCGACTTTTAATATGACAAAGTGGCGTATTTATATTTCTTATAAATCTTCCAGAAGTCAATATTAATGGTTTGGTTTCACGGAACTGTAACATAAACTGGAATGCTAATTGGCCCCAGCAAATCTTACAATTATGACCGCTAGATGTAGGTGACAGATTGGTTAAATGGTGGATGTTAAAAGAACGTAGTCACGTCAATCAAATCAACTTAACTTTTTTTTAAATTTTAAGTATTGCCTGTATAACCCACAAATTATATGTTTTCCATATTATTTATTACTTTCATGTTTGCCATGTAGTATAACATTTTGTAATATTTGATATTTTATGTAAAAAATTCAAGTTTTTGAGATTGGTTTAAAATCAGCATGTAAATAAGTAAAACATTTTACTTGCTTTTTTACTAGCCGCACACAGATTGACAGAAATGATAACAAACACAAAAATTCCCAGATTATTTTTGCGAAGTTCTACCGGGTCGAGTTCGTTTAATTTGTTAAATAGTGCGTTATTTTTTTCAAAGCAAATAGCAAATATTGCCTTTTATACATGATTAACTGTTTTGTTGTGGTCTGCTTCTTACAGTCGCAACGATTTGCCGTTGTTTTCCTTTCACCGGTAAGTTGCGTTATTTTTGAAGCTGAGTTAATGCAGAATCCCTGTTGTGCTTAGTACATTAAGGGCTATCATTGTACCCAACATATTGCACAATGGACAAACCTTATTCTTGCATAATGACTGTCTTTTTGCTTCCTGCTTAGTATGGTAAGATGCACTAAGCACCAAATGTATCCATTGTGCTTTATGTTGCTGGGTAAATCAGTAATAAGGTGCAAGGTAAATCAGGCATTAGTTTACACAAGTTTTGTGTTTTTTTAATTAAATTTTATTAAATCTCTCTCTGTCAGTCAGGATTTTTATCAGGGGATATACAGGACTGGTCCCAGACTTTCAAAAATTAGGGCAGTTTAGATGTTAAAACATGTGGTTAGAAAACATCAAATTTTTTTCCGGTGTGTAATACACCAGAATAATTCTTGAAAAATTCTTTGGAAAAAGGGGGGCCTGGCCCCCTAGCCTTCACTCTTGGACTGCTACTGGGATATACATATACATATATTGTGATAGTTATCAGGTTTAATACAAAGAAGAGGGTCCGCTGAATCCAAATCTGCAGTTAAAAAAAAAATCGGGTAATTTAAAGGGGGGTTGGGGGGGGGATTATTATATTAGGATAGAACTGTCTATGTTTATGAGACTTAACTAACAAACCTTAATCAAGTTTTTTTGCAGATTTTGGCAGCTTTGCTTAACCCTATTATAAAATTTACTACATTACTACACCGTTATGAAATATTCAAAATGGCGACCGTGAACAAAAAATAAAAGGCAAGCATACACATGCGATACATCAGTTATAGGGTTTTTGGGTTCGCTAAATCCAAATTTGATGTTAAAAAAAGATTTTGGAGTAATCTGAAGGCGTGCGGGGTATTTATGGGGTAAACAGTAAAACTGTTTGTATGGAGACAACGAGCAAATTTTATCAAAGGTTTTTTACAGATTTTGACCGCTCTGCTCAACTGTATTATAAAACTAACCAAAGACTTTTGGTCATCAGCCACCATTTTGAAATATTCAAGACGATGTCTGAGAAAAAAAAACAAAAGGAAATCATACACATGCGAGTTTTTGGGTTCGCTAAATCCAAATATGTTGTTAAAAAAAGATTTTGGAAAAATCTGCATATGCTTCTTTTTGAATTTTTTCCCACGGTCGCCATAATCCCAAAAGTTATTAGCTACTTTTATAATGGGGTTGAGCAGAGCTCTCAAAATCTGTAAGAAAAATCATGATTAAAGTATTTTCGTTGAGACTTCGCATACGGTTTAACCCAAAAATACCCCCACTCGTCCGGAATATATAAAATCTACTTTTAACAAAAGGTCTGCATTCAGCGAATCCAAAAACCCTATAATTGATGTATCGCATGCATATGCTTTTCTTTTGTATTTTTTTCACGGCACCATCTTGAATATTTAAATATTTTAAACTGATGGCTGATGCCCAAAAGTCATTGGTTAGTTTTATAATAGGGTTAAGCAGAGCTGTCAAACTTTCTAAAAATATTTGATAAAGTTTGTTCGTTAAATCTCCATATAAACAGTTTTATTGTTTATACAATAAACCAGATTACCCTGAATCTCTTTTTAACATAATATTTGAATTCAGCGTACCCAAGAACCCTATAAGCAAGGTATCACATGCATGTGCTCCTTTTCTAAATTTTTGCCCACGGTCGCCATCTTGAATATTTCAAAATGGTAGCTGATGGCCAGAAGTCACTGGTAAGCTTTGAAATAGGGTTAAGCAAAGCTTTCAAAATCAAAAATAACTTAATTAAAGTTTGTTCGTCTCCACATAAACAGTTCTAACGTAATACCATAAATTCCCGGCTATCACCTGTTTCTTTAAATTACTCCTTTTAACTGAATTCAGCGGACCCAAATACCCTAGAATCGGTGTATCGCTTGCCTATGTTAACAGGTCGATTTTTTTCATAAAATCATTCTCCCTCCGTTGGGGTACCCCCCAGAAAAAATATTGTCGAATTTCAATTCTGGCGACCAAAGGCCGACTGAAATAATAGAGAATTATTGAAATACAGCCAGGCTATAATTGTGCCAGGCACTATTTTGACACATTCACATTGAAAACTGACAGTTGATTCTTCAAAATTGACATACCAAAGTCGAATTTAAAACTTTCGTCGTTTATTTTCAATTAATAAAAGAAGGCACTATTTATTCCTGTTTAAAAAATCACAGCTGATATTATAATGTGAAGTTGTCAAAATTGTGCCTGGCACTATTATAGCCTGATTTATTTTAATAATTCTCTATTGTACCACACACACCTATGCTTGATTTAGATATTTTTTTATTTAATTTTTTCACTTTAAAATGGCCGCTTTCTTGGATTTTTAAAAATGTTTAAGGGTGCCAGAGTGACATCACTCGGATTAATAATATAGAGCATCCTGACTAACAAAATCTGTAAAAAAAATTCTTGTACCATAGCTGTTTCGCAACCAGATTATTCCAATTCGTAACAGTTTCCGGAAAAAAATAATAAAAAAAAATAAATAAAAAAGTAGTATATCATTTGACAGTGGCGCACCCAGGAATATGTCTTGGGGGCCCGAGGCCTCTTGTGAAATATGTGGAAAATATGTAAAAAAATCTAAGGCTTATACTGCCGTGCTTAGTAAGACCCACCTATCTGCAAAAAAATCAAAAATGAGTTATGACCGAAAATGGCTTAAAATAGGTTACTTTCATCTGTTGTTTAAGAAAAATACCCAAATTTTTGTTCGGAAGTATTTTATTTTGAAAAACAAAAAAAATATATTACTATGTACCCTTAGCAAGCATTTAAACTTTAAACTCGCTTTTCTCGAAATAAGTGCAAACGTAGATAGGTGGGTCTTACTAAGGACGGCAGTATACTCTTCAGTGTACACATTTCTTAAAACTGGGTAACATTTAAAATATTAAAATACATTTCATCGAAAATTAAAATCTTGAATAATAAAAATCTCATATAATCAAAATCTCGAAACTAAAATATCTAATAAAATATCGCAAAATTAAAAGCTGATTAAATATATTCAAAATTCGTTTGGTTGATTTGATTAAATTGGCTGGTGAGGTTGGTTGGTTATGTTATTTATTTAGGTTGGTTGGGTAGTTGTGGTAGTTTCAATATTTCAATTTTCAATATTTTGTAATTTTGCTATTTTGATTTTAAATATTTTAATTTTCAATATTTAAATATTCGACATTTTAATAACTTTAAATTTTAATTTTCATTATAAAGAGTTCGAGATTTTGATATTCGATAAAATATGAACAGTGGATATTAGTTACTGAAGTTGTCTTCAAAAGTGCTAAGAAACAGCCAACACGATAACACCTCCCAGGTTTGCCATTTTGTTATTCAGTTAGGGGCACATTTTTGTATGAATGATTTACCGCCTCAATCTGACTATCTTTCTTACGTAATTTTTAAACAGTCCCATGTTTCCTTCATAGCTTTTTTTAATTTTTAGCCTGGGGAATTTCTAAAGGTTGGTGCCGATTTGGGGATATTTTTGCAATACCAACCCATTTAACATCCACCAACTGTCAAGTACATGTAGCGGTCATTTTCTTTCCACGTCATTAGCATTCCAGTTTATGTTACAGTTCCGTGTTTGGTTCATTTGGTTTTTTGTCTCTCCTCTACAATTTACAATAGTCAGTTACGTCGTTATGTCATGAAGGGGACAATATGTACCTAATTTTCTTACTAAATTCTTTGCTTGTTTTCTGGCAAATAAACATCTTTTTGACAGTGTTTCTGTAAAACTAATTTAGTAAAATTAGCCAGTTCGGGTTTATGACGTCTATCGGTCATCCTTCTCACATTAGAGGCCAACATCAGGCGATTTGAGATTGAGTTATCAATTATCAATCGATCGAGGGTAGTCTTAAACTTTTTTGCTCAATCTTGAATTTTTATACTTATTTTAGTATTTAAAAAATAGAGAATTATTGAAATATAGCTAGGCTATAATTGTGCCAGGCACTATTTTGACACATTCACATTGAAAACTGACAGTTAGTCCTTCAAAATTGACATACCAAAGTAGAATTTAAAACTTTTGTCGTTTATTTTCAATTAATAAAAGAAGGCACTATTTATTCCGGTTCACATAATAAACAAAGGCCGTGTATTGAAAGATCACAGCTGATATTACAATGTGAAGGTGTCAAAATTGTGCTTGGCACTATTATTGCCTGGCTTTATTTCAATAATTCTCTAATAACAATATCTTTTATAAATCTTAAGATATAGAGCTTACTAAAAACGACAATTCAATCACTGTTCTATTCCAAACAAATCACAACCCATACAATTTTTCGGTAGAGTTTATACGGCAGAAGTTAAAGCAAGAGTTTGTGAAATAAAAATTGAAAAAATCAAAATTGTGGATATATGACCTCACACAGATTTCAGACAAACACCAGGCAAGTTAAAATAAAAGAAATCGATTTGGGGTAACTTTCTTCCTCACTATTTTTAGTAATTTGAAAAAATTAATATCTTTGTTAGTTTTTAAGAGATAAAGCTCATTTCTACACCAACGTACTTGCTGTTCTATTTTAAACAAAAAATGCATTAACTGTTTTTCTGTAAAACTAATTCAGAAAAATTATAATACAAAGTTTGTGAAAAATCATGAAAAAGCCGCCATCTTGGATTTATGACGTCACACCGGCCCTCCTACTATAATTGGAGGCAAACACCCAGTGACCTAAATTTGTCTGATCTATTACTGATCGATCAAGCATAGTTTAAAAAAATCCTGAACAACTATCCCACAGGCCACTTAACTATAAAATCAAAAATAAAAAAAAACAATTTCTCGATAGACACTTTTATTACCTATCACTTTTGTATACAATTTTTTTCGATAGGAGATCTAGTTTCGTTGAAAACCGTAAAAAACCATTATCCACCCCTAAAAGCTCACCCGACTTTAGCCCTATTAAGTGGCGGCTGGTGACGTTTTAAATTGGGGGGGGGCAGAAATTTAAATTGCATGCAAAATGAGATATAAAAACTTACCGAAGCAATTTTATTTTAGTTCTTTCCAAACCAGCAGCTACTTGGTGTAGTTTTTAGTATATTTGTTTATACACCCCTCGGCATTACTTACACTAAAATTTCGGTTAATTTTTATGTCCGGTCTATGTGGCCCTTAGAGTAATAATAATATAAAGAGAAGAAGTAAACCGCGGCCCCGTGTAAATTTTCCCTATTCATGGCGGTCATTCCTGAAAACTTAGAATTTGCAGAATCCCCGGCGATGGCAACATAGCTGCGTCACTGGAATCATCTCGAAAAAACGACACTGGGCTAAATTTTCACAATATTTTCAGAAACATAGCACTACTTGTTTATTTTTACGTCCAACCAAGTTCTTTTTTACAAAAATAAAACTCAGCACACAGAAAAAAACACCAAAAATTCAATATACCGAGTCCGACGGCCAAGACAACACTGCATTTAATACAAACACATGTTACTGTCAGTGTCGACCTTAGAGCTTAGGAATATCTGGGCTAACCGTTCACGACTTGAGGACCCACCTAATTAAACTTGTTGCCATTATATAAGTGAAAAAATAATCTTTTGTTTGAAACTCGTAGACAATGATTGAGTAGAAATAAAACTTTGGACTTCCTTTGTCTTTATCTGAGGGCACGGCAGTGCCTCGCCAAGTTCGCGCTGCCGTACCATCTTTTCTTGAAACATTTCAGCCCATATTTGACCTATCTAAAACTTTACTTCGGAAAGAGCTACGAATCTCATACTTTGCACAGTCGTAGACCTTCATAGAGTTAACAACCCCTCCAAGTTTCATGGACTTCTATAAAGTAGTAAAGTAGTTACGAAATTTCAAAAAACGTCGCAATTGCCACTCATTCACTGACTCACTCACTCATGTATAGATCATCAAAATTTTACTGTACTTCCAGATATGCTACAGTGCTGAAATTTGGCAGACTGATAGAAATTATGACCAAACCCCTGGAAAAAATCAAAAAGCCCCAAAATTCTAATTTACTCCCCTCCCCTATACATGTAAAATTATTTAAAAGTAACATTACCCACTTTTAGAAATGCTAGAGAGCTGAGCTTTGGCAGCCTGATAGGAACTATGATAAAACTATAGGAAAAAACACCCCAAAATTCAAATTTACTTCCCTCCCATATAAATGTAAAGTTATGTAAAAGTAACACTGCTCACTTCCAGAAACGCTAGAGAGCTGAGCTTTTTAAGACTGAAAGACACTATGATAAAACTATAGGAAAAAATTTTAAAACATCAATATTTTAATTTACTTCCCTCTCCTATGAATGTAAATTTATATAAAAGTAACATTGCCCACTTCCAGAAACGCTGGAAGGCTGATAGAAACTATGATAAAACCATAGGAAAAATTTTAAAAATCCCAAAAATTTTCATTTACTCTCCTCCCCTATAAATGTCAAGTTATGTAAAAGTAACATTACCCACTTCCAAAAATGCTAGAGAGCTGAGCATTGGAAGACTGATAGGAACTATGATAAAACTATAGGAAAAAATTTTAAAACACGAAAATTTTAATTTACTTCCCTTCCCTATACATGTAAAGTTATGCAAAAGTAACATTGTCCACTTTCAGAATCGCTAGAGAGCTGAGCTTTGGAAGGCTGATAGCAGCTATGATAAAACTATGGGAAAAAACTAAAAGACCTTAAAATTTTAAGTAAGGCATTGCAAAAGTTTTGAACAATATTCCACATATTTTAATGTTTTTAAAATTAAATATTATCCAATTCCTTTAAAAAAGAAGTGAAATCATAACAAAAACATTTCATGTAAAAATAACCAAGTACGCGGCATTCCGTAAATAGAATTGAGATAAAAGTAAAGTCAAGTTCTCCAATACAAATTTTAAAATGAAAGTAAGAAACTAGTTTGGAAATGTTTTTCTAAACTTGGCTATTACGGCTGTAAATGACTCAGGCACAGTGCTAAATTGAACATAAAGAAGTTTGGCTGTAATAGCAAAGTTTAGAAAAACATTTCCAACTAGTAAAAATCTTTCATTATCAAATTTGTATTGGAGAACTTGGCCTTAATTTTATCTTCATTCTTTTTACGGAATGCCATTTTCGCGTACTTGGCTCTTTTTTACATGAAATGTTTTTGTGTTGATTTATTTTAAACAGGACGTTTCAGTAAGTAAGTATATCTAACCGTTTTCAAGTGTAAACTAAACAATTCAGTCTAAAGGCTACGACTTATACTACTTGGTGTGCAGTCGGCCCGTCCCCTTTTTACCTTCCTAGCCCGCACAGCAACGGCTAGAGAAGGTATTGTTTTCGACAAAAAAATTTTTTTGACAACACCGAAAATGTGTTATTTGGGTGTATTTTGACCTACCCTAGCAATATCATCGTGATGTCTGTCTGTGTTGTGTGTGTATGTATGTATATCTGTCCGTAACGCAATAGCTCCTAAACCGCTTAATCGCTTTACATGAAATTTTCAGGTGAAATAGTACTCGATACTGCAACGAGCTGATTAGATTTTCGTCAAAATTCGTGAATGTTAATAAGAGTTTAAAAAGTTTAAAAAATGCTAACTTTTTCATGGAACGTCGCATCAATATGCGGTTTTCGGTTCGAAGGAGCTTTCATTTCGAAGATATTTACAAAAAACTGTTTTCAAGGTTGATATAACGTGGAGTGTGCTAATGGGCTAGGAAGGTATCAGATCCGTCATGGATCCATTTATTTGATTCCAAGACACTTGTTTTCCTTAAGGTGTGGTTTCACACAGAAAAACTACTAAATACTTAGAGAAAATTAAAACAATCCTATAAAATTTTTGTTTGAATGGTTAATATTGCTTCAACTCTCCAAACAGAAAAGCCGCATTTTAAAATAATAAAATAGAATATCCTTAATACCGGTAAAAACTGTTGGAACAATGACTAATTTATTTATTTTTAATTTAATCGTCCTCTACAATAGGAAAAAGGATTCCCTTTTTACCTGGGGTTACAGTCCAAGTAGCTCAAAACGAAACCCGGCCCTGCTAACACGAAATCCGTAATATGATGTCATACACCTATTGCCACGTCCTGAAAAAATTGTGGGAAAAGGGGGCCGTTCATAAATTATGTTGTCTAAATGAGTTTTTATCGCAGATTGTAATAAGAAATACACAGCATAAAACGACGCGACGCGGGCTAATAAGCGCATGACAAATTATCGCACGGTTTGAATAGCCTAACCAACTCAATGCACTATATATTTTGGTAAGGTCAGAAGTTGAACCTTATTATTTATAAAATTTTACAGAGGCAGAGGAGGCGGCATCAGCGGAAAAGCTACATTGTTTACCAACAAATGAATGAATGACCGCCGAAACCGGGGCTACTACTTCTCTTTATATGTTATTAATTACTCTGAGATGTGGCCCTAAAGATAATACTTGTAATCAAAGTTCATATGTCAACGTATTTAAATTTGCAAAATTAATTATGTAATCGACGGTATTTATTTCCATTTTATAAACATACAATAACGAAAACAAACAATGACGCGCGACCGGCAAGGCTTTTTACTACTGATAAACTTCAAATCAAAACAAATTCATACGTCTTCACTAAGGATAGAACCGGCAACACTAGAAAGGACAACGAACGTTTATACACGATGAATATGGCCGACGTCAACTAAAACAAACATTCCTTTCGCCCCCGCACCACACCGCTGAAAAACGGGTGAAATTGAAACCTAGCTCCGCGCGGCGCTGCCGGCTTGTAATTATTTACGCTAAAAAAGATCACCCAATTAATCGCTTGTTATTAACCACAGATAATTGTTTGTTGTCTAGTTTTGCGAGAGTACTGCCCCGTTGCCCTCCCTGTAGAAGCTGCCACTGCCTATTTTCTCTCATGTCCAATAGTTTTCATGCTGTTACAAATTTTTCTCTTGCAAATTGTACCTGCATTGGTCTTTGTCGCCCTTAGAGGCTGTATGTCTACATTCATTCGCCTAATGGTTTAATTTTTGAGAGTTTGGAAACCTTGTAGATAGGGCTAATAATAATTTTTGTCAGCCTGGTGCGAGTTTCCTTTATTATTTGAAAACCAGTATAACTTAGATTTCCGTCCTTTTACTGGGGATAATAAGGCGCGGCAAAACCCAAATTTTATAACAACCCCCATTTGCCGGCTGGATTACGGTCGGTCTGGTGTTAATGTTTTCGCCCCCAGGATAATAATGTCTCAAATTAGCCACCGTAAATGGTTAGCCAGAGCCACGGTCTTAATATAAATCAGATGGGAGCGTTAAAGGATATATTACGCCGGTTGTTAAAAGACAAAGCAGGCATAGAGTCAAACAAAGTGTCAGGTTATGGAGAGCTTAACGATCCACGATGGTGTTAGACACACCAGTTTTTGTCAGTACTAGTCAAAATATAAAGGTCTGGGACACAGATAAAAGCAACTACATGTGGATTTTGTAAATGGTTACAGATACAATTCTGTTGAAAAACGAAAAAAGTTGCGCTATTCCAATGCTTTGCTTACTTAAATTAAAACTGTAGCAGAAAAACTTTTATTTGTTATTTGTTATCAGACGTTAAATTTAGACAGTGTGAACATGAATTAAGACAGCAGGTAGGTACTTTATTTTGCAATAATTGTTAACAAACCAGTTATTTGGAGACTTGTTATAATACAAGTTTTAATGAAAAAGTATTTTTGATTAAAAAAATATTAAAACTTTTAAGTTAGCTAGAGTTATAAAAACAGTTCCGCCGAGTACACCAATATTTCTTTGCTATCTGGTAAACATCCCAAGTAACATTATTACTACTGAAGGTTTTATTAATTTGGTTCCAAGGTTATTTAAAGGGTGCTGTTATGGCTTGTGGGATCAATTTGGTTACAAAAAGGTAATTTATATTGCCAATTACCTAAAGAGGTGTTATACAACCAAAAACTGATTTATAAAGGGAGTACAATACAACTGATATTCCTTCTGTTCCTTTTAGATACTTTTGGTTTTATTGATTTCTGATTTATAAAGATGGTCTTTTACCTAGAGTTTTTAAAAAGAAATAAATATAAACTTTGGTCATTTAGTTTTTTTCATTACTTTAGGTGATAACAAAAGTGTTTTATAATACGGCTAAAAGGTTACCTTATATCCTTTTGTTTTTGTAGTTACCAGTAGTTTAATAGTAAATATGATTATATAGGCGGCCATATAGAACCTAGTTTCCTTAAGGTTTTTAAAAGTGGTAAATATAAACTTTAGACTTTTGGTTTTTGCCAATACTTTTAGGCATTTTAAAAAGGTTTTATAGTAAGGCTTAAAGGTAAACTTAATTCTTTTGTATTTATAGTTACCCATAGCTGCATATTAAATATTATTTGAATAGGCGGTCATATAAAACCTTGTTTTCTTAAGGGTTCTAACAGAAGTAAATAAATACTTTCGTGTTTTAGTTTTTTTAGGTACTTCTGGTAAAATAATAGATATAGCTAGGTACAGATTGGTACCTACCTATTGCAAGATTGATTATTTATTATCATCCTGGGTAGGGCATCCAAGCCTAGATAAGGCCTGTTTAAACGGCCAATATAAGAGGTTTCCCTCCAACCTGCAGGCACAACGGATATCTTTGCAATGGCCCTTCTGATTGTGTGCAAATTGCACGATAAAAAGCATTTAAATTTAACACAACACTTTAAAAAACAAATACAAAAAATTTAAGTGAGGTATGTTGACTACGTTTACCTTCTCTTTTTTATTGGTTTCATAAGCGCACTCAAAAATCCTTGTTGCGATAGAGTAACAAATAAAACCAAGTGACCACTATAAAATGATAATGGCGTATATAGAATTATTTTAAAAAATATTGTAAACAGAAAATATTTATCTAGTCGTTTTAGCAGTGTTTTTTAACAATAATTTTATTTTAATTTTGATTTATGTAAACCAAACAGATTTTTTTATTGGTGAATAGTGTAAATAACATTTTTTTATTTCAAATATTTGTTATTTAGTTATCAAAAAACGATTAAAAAGCATTTTTGAGTTGGCGCGCTTGTTTTGGGAGCTTTTCAGATACGATTTTATCAGTAAAATAAGTGTGATAGGCAATTTGATGATCCACAAAACGACAAACTCCTTATATATAGGTATATTTTTATGTGATACAATTTTGGGACTCTGACATTTTTGGCAATTTTATGACCTAAATTATTGTATATAGCCATTGTGAATCTAAAATATCGCTAAAGCTTTTTTAGGAAAAATTCTTTACTCTAAAAGTATTATGGTATTCAACAGAATTGCCAGGATACCAAATTACCAAATTTAGTTTTATAACCGGATAGAGGACGTTTCTGAGTTGCTTTTAGAACCTGGTATAATAGCTTTAGGCTCTAAAAGGTTCTATACTGGTGGAACCGCTAGAGGGCGAAGCTAGCGTTTATTTCTTATGGTTTTATAGTGAGTTTAATACATAGGTTGCCACCACCAATGGGGAGTCCCATTTAGGAGGTCTAAGGGGTATATAAGGGTAGTGGGAACGTGCTAGCGACCAAACATTGAAACTAATGGTTTTAAGGAAAGGCGGTGGCAACCTTTTAGCTTCTGCTATAAATAAAGAAATGTTAGTTGGGATATCTAATAGCCAATTTAAAAAAGTATAACTTATGTCCCCCTCTTTACCCCTCTTTTTTTAAATGGTTTTATTTTACTTGACTCCGTATATTTGCTTCCATACACATTTCTGTTTCAAATCTTGCAACAGCTATTTCAGATACTTTCTGATGAGCTAGAGACTTGAAACTTGGTATATGTATCGAGTTTCGGTAACAATATAACTTTGAACTTGCACTGCTTAAGGTCACTCAATATAATTTTTGGTTCCTTAAAACATTAAAATTACCGATCCAAAATGGTGGACTTTCTAATTTATGAGTCGATATGTATCAAGAAATACAGCAGCGGCAAGCAAGATGTGACTATCCAAGAGCTCCAGTAAAAGAAATAAAATTAAAATAACAACTCCGTTTTATAATAAAATGGGTCTCGTTTTTAATCAACTTAAACAACGTGGAGGCAAGAGCAATAATGGAAATACAGCACGCAATTTTTTTTAAAAACCTGAGTTTGTTTCCAAAATATCCGGTATCGATATAGGATTAATAGAAAGATTTGCAAATATACTTTCCATCACTTCTTGTGGGCACTACATCAAGAAGGAAAAATTTTTAAAGTATGGTTTTGAAACAGCAGAAATAGCAATTTTTCTTCATCGATGGTATAAAATGAGTGCTAGCGTTCATAACTATTGCTGCATATAATAATATCGCTACCTTTACCAGTAGGACTACTGTCAGAACTTGTAATTGAGACGGGCTATAAAGAGTATAAGAAATTTCGACAATACTAATAGCGATATATTTAACTGGATGCTGGTATCCACACCAAAAATAATTAAAAAGAGTGGTGTTAAGTATGCTAAGGCTGCCAATCTTCTATGATGGAGATAAGAGAGGTAATAAAGATGGTAAAGATAAGGATGATGATGATGATGATGATGATGATATGAATGTTTAATAATGTTAAGGAAAAAATTTGGTAATTTTAAATGCAGCAATAAATAAGTATGCAGTTGTTTTCATTAATTACAATACTTAACCTCAAATAATATTAATTGTGCATGTTTTTGCAACATAAGTTTTAAATGTATTACTCATAAGCATTTCTGATCATATTATAACATAAAATCAAACTTTAAGTTTTCGGCGCCGTAAATTGTTATTCTGTCCTTATGTGCGACCCGTGAAAGCCAAGAAATACCGGTTCATCGATTCGATCGATAACTATCTAACTAACTATCTATCAAATCTTGTGAAGCGTTTTTGACACACTTCCCATTATCCGATTTGGATGAAATTTGGTACACACATAGTGGTCCCATGACAATACAATACTAAGAAAAATAAAATATCCTCCCACCCCTACCCCCACCCCCTTTCATAGAAAATGCGTTTTTGACACCCTTCCCATTATCCGATTTGGATAAAATTTGGTATACATATAGTGGCCGATGACAATACAACATTGAAAAAAAAAATCCTACCACTCCTACCCCCACCCCCATCTATAGAAAAATGCGTTTTTGACACACTTCCCATTATCCGATTTGGACGAAATTTGGTATACATATAGTGGTCCGATGACAATACAACAATAATGAAAAAATGTCCTCCCAACCCTACCCCCACCCCTTTCCATAAAAAATGCGTTTTTGACACACTTCACTTCAAATGATTTTTATAAAATTTGGTATATTCATAAAGGTCCGATGACAATACAGCCCAAACAAAAAATATCCTCCCACCCCTACCCCCACCCCCTTTCATAGAAAATGCGTTTTTGACACCCTTCCCATTATCCGATTTGGATGAAATTTGGTATACATATAGTGGTCCGATGACAATACAACATTGAAAAAAAAAATCCTACCACTCCTACCCCCACCCCCATCTATAGAAAAATGCGTTTTTGACACACTTCCCATTATCCGATTTGGACGAAATTTGGTATACATATAGTGGTCCGATGATAATACAACAATAATGAAAAAATGTCCTCCCAACCCTACCCCCACCCCTTTCCATAAAAAATGCGTTTTTGACACACTTCACTTCAAATGATTTTTATAAAATTTGGTATATTCATAAAGGTCCGATGACAATACAGCCCAAACAAAAAATATATTTCTACCTCTACCCCCACCCTCTCTTACCCCCAATAGAAAAATGAGTTTCCAAACAACTCACGATCAGCGATTTCATTATAATCTAGAATAAACTCTTCTGTTCTGTTATTGAACAAATATTTTCATTTAATAGAGTAGATAGCTTAGACTAAAAAGTAGAAAATAAATTGGTAAAAAATTTTTTTAAGTCACAAACTTTTACAAAATGCACTAAAAATTAAAAAAATTATTTTCTGACATTCTAATATTATCATAATAATAAAAGCGATGGCCGCAAATCAAAGCATAAGTTAATCTAAATTTGTGATCTAAACATTTAAAGAATATTCAACATAGCAGATCATCAAAGATATGTTTGATGTGCCGCAATGTTATGCCATTGCCATACCTATGTCACAGAAATGCTGGGGTATCTTGGGTCGGGTTGGGTGGGTTTGGTACCTCTGCATTTTTCTGCTAGATTGATTCTTGCAAATAGTGATATTTAATTGTTACGGATAACGTATCGTGCTAACATCGTCAAAATTTCCATCAGTCGGCCATCGCTTTTATTATTATGATAATATTAGAATGTCAGAAAATTATTTTTCGTTAAAATTGGTCCAGAAGTGGTTCCGGAGCTATCGTCGGCCGGACGACATATCGCTGCCTTGCTTTTGATAGTGGCATAACTAGAATATGATAATTTTCAGGAAACGCGTTTTAAAATAATGGCAACGGCAAATAATTATATATAGACAGACATTTTATATTAATGAGAAAAAGGACGAGAAAAATCTGTAAAACAGCACTGTAGAAAATCGCAAAAGTACTAAAAACCAAACAAAGCACCACATTTTAGTATTAAAATTCTATTTGTTGGCTTATTACTTCAGAGACCCGCTATATCTGTCTCTTTAAGCGTTAAAATATGTACATAGAGATAAAATACATATCGCCAGATATAAAGCTCTCGTTAAAAATTTAGAACCTTTTTGACTTCAATCTCTTTGAAGTGAAAAAGATCAAAAGAAAACGTCATTTTTTTCAAAGAGAGAAGGCAATTGACTCCTATTTAACACCCTCTGATCTTTTTGAATTTTGCCCTTCCAGGGCCATTAAAATCGTTTTACATGTTTTGCATAAGATGTTTGTATATTTGAAATCCTGTATAAATATAATATGACTATGCCTAAATGTATACAGGGTTCCTTAAATGTCATCTAGGACTATAATCTTCAGAAAAAAAGAAATGCTATACATATAGATTAATAATATTTGTATAATTAAACAATTAAAACTAATATTCTTACTGTACAATAGTTTTTTTTAGGGTCACTGCATCCTGGAAGCCTAGTTTTTTTTATACTGATAGCGCCTTTGCGATAAGACTCCAAACTAAGTTTATCGAAGCGACGTTCTAGGTGACAGCGCATTATTTGAAGTGCCAAGATTTGATTAGACTGCTTTGTTTACATGCGTTTTTAAGTATTTTTAATCTTCAATGGTTTATTTTTTTCATTTGTGGTGTTTTTTCGGACTATATTTATTTAAGAACTGTAACTGTACTTGTTCTACTTTACTTATATTTTCAACTTGTAGTTATTTTAACGGACTTAAGAAACTAAAAGGTTCCAAAGACATTGTGCCTTTGGGATATTTGGTATAAGGAAAGTTTTATATTTGAGTTAGTTGATGTACTTTATAAATATTGTTATTAGATATACTTTAAGAAACATAACAAAACATATTTACATTTAAATCAATAAAGAAACAGAAGAAACTTGAAGCTTTCCTACTATATTAAATGCTTTTTATTGAAATGGGCACTCCGGGTGACATCATTGCCCGTTTCAACAACTGGCTCTGATTGGTCAGAACGTTACCAGGTAACCTATCCTCTACAGACCTTGGCAAAAGGTGGAGTAGTAGCGATTTTGACAGTTTGCACAAAAACTGTTTTTCTTAAATGACTTGGTTACCGTACGTTTTAGAAAAAAAAGTTTTAAACAAAAGTTAAAGACAATAAAATTTTCTACAAAACCACATACGTACATCGAAACTGCTTATTTTTTTGAATATTTTGGTTTCTTTTGCATATACTATGGAAATACCTAGGAAACGAGTATATGTACTGCCAACACTTCAGGCACGGATCACCTAACAAAAGGTGATCCGTGTTTAGGGTTCGTATCTCAGCAAAGGTATGACCCAGAAAGCTCATTATTATCTTATTTTATAGATCTTATTACAGATTTTCACAAAAATTAGCAGTTTCAAAGTTAAAGTCAACTAAATAAAATGAATGGATCCATGACGGATCTGACACCTTCCTAGCTAGCCTATTATCACACTTCAAGTGAAGCCATGATAATATATATCAGCTTTGAAAGTTTTTGGTTATAACACGAATTATTGAGCAAAACTTAGTCTACCACATTTCGAAAACAGTGTATACGATGCTCCGTTAAAAAGTTTTTTTAAGTTTCTAATTGTCAAAAAACTGTTTTTAGCATTAATGGATTTTCACCAAAATCTAATCAGCTCGTAAGAGTGTCAAACACTATTTTAGATGAAAATTTTATGAAAATCAGTTCAGCGGTTTAGGAGCTATCGTGTTACGGACAGAAATAACATACATACAGACAGACATCACGACGATATTGCTAGGATAGGTTAAAATACATCCAAATAATACATTTTTGGCGTTATCTGAAAAAAAAATTTGCGTCGAAAATAATAATTTTCGTCGAAAATAATACCTGTTTTAGCCATTGCTACGCGGCCTAGGAAGGTAATTGGTCAAAATCCAAAATGGCGGCGAAATGTTTAGCGTCATAACTAACATAACATTCGTCTGACAAAAAAACATACAACAGCGTTTTTTTAGGAAATATTATTGTACTATTATTTAAAACTTTTTTTCTAAAATATACAGAGACCAAGTTTTAAAAAAAAAACCATTTTGTGCACACGAAAGCCAAGATGGCGGGGGAGCCGCCCCCCCCCAAGGTCAAAAATAAGTCAAAATTGCGACTACACCACCTTTTGCAAGCTCTTTTTTTCGCTCCAATGACTGGCTTAATGTTTTCTACTGTGTCGTCAACTGGAAAAACGTGGCAGCCCAGTACTCTCAGATTAAGATGTTTTATTTTTTCTAGTTGATTCTAGCGCCTAAAGTCAAATAGAAAAAGTCAGAAAACCCTTTAAAGGTGGCTCGAGAAAAGCTCAAGCATGACTAATGACAAGACGGTCGCTTTATCTGTTTATAGAGGTCATTAATGTACCTTTTGCATGCCCCAGTGTCCCGAGATTTCTTGCTCTTCGCCTTGATGGATGACTACCGGTCTCTACGGACAAGCAGAGCTTGCTCCTATGATCTATGCCAACACCTCGCACTAATATGTAAAAAGTACAATGTATACCGAACGCATATTACAATAGAGACTTATTGCAATAAATCCTGGCAATAATAGTGCCAGACAGTATTTTGACAGTTTTCCATTGTAGAATGACCGTTGATGTTTCAAAATTGACATAAAAAAGTCAAATTTAAATTTTAAAAAAATGTTGGATCCTGTGATAGCTCGACCAAGCATGAGCCGCTAAGCCCGATTTTTAAGAACTCCCAACTGGGTTCAAACAAAGAGTACCAATGATGTGTTTTTTTAAAGTTATTTTACTCTAACCTTAAGGGGACGCTTCGTTTTTCCTGCAATGCGTACTTTACTATTCAAAGGATTTTTTGGTTTTAAGTTAGTAAGAAACCTTCTTATTATACATCCCAAACGTTTGGGTGTTCGGCTATTCGTCTTATGTTTTCTGAAACCTTTTAAACAAAATATAGAATGTTAATAACAACTTGTTTTTAATTTTTGAGACCATTATTATTATTAATTTCTCGGGATATCATTCTTCTGTAAGTTCCTTGAAATATTATAGACTCAGAGGTTACTTCTTATTTTTTATTATACCTACAACAATTTACAACTCTTAAATAGAAGCTTCTAATGACTCCTTATTTCGCAGCAACAGAATGATTAGGTAAGACATAAATGATAAAAATTTCGATTTAGATGCTGATTTTCTGGGAATCGCTCCTGCTTGGTCTTAAACTAACATGTTAAGAAAACGAGCCAAATCAATTACACTACACTCTAGGTACCCCATTTTACTCCGTATGTGGGCAAAATGGGCAAAGCCAACTATTTACAAGAACTAAAATATATTCAGGGTGTGTCCTAATTGAATGTCAATATTTATGGGGGTGATTTTTGGGCCCACTTTAAGAAAAAAACTTCATATGAACATATGTCCTAAACGTCTTACCTTTTGACATACAGGGTGGTAAAGTTTTCAAAAATAAATAATTTATTATTAATTTCTACAATACCACTTCAGATTTTTTAATAAAATTTGTCATACATGTACTATAAATCAAGAGGCATATTTTAATGTATCACTTCTCAAAAGGTAAGACGTTTAGGACATATGTTCATATGAAGTTTTTTTCTTAAAATGGGCACAAAAATCACGACCATAAATATTGACATTCAATAAGGAAAAACCCTGTATATATATGTATATATATATATATATATATATATATATATATATATATATATATATATATATATATATATATATATTTATATATATATATATATATTTTAGGTTTGTAGGTTTCTTGGAAATGTGGTTCATTAATCAACTAGCAACTTTTAATTTAAATTTATTAACGTTTCGGTCTAAAGACCTTCTTCAGAACATTCATACATTCACATTTCACTTTGCATTAATCAAAACACATACAAAAAACACAAGTTCAAAAAGACACATCACATTATTTTACGAAACATATTTTTAAAATAAACATTATTAAAACGAACTATACGACTATAAAATTACTAAATATATATATATATATATATATATTGGAGTATCAAATCGCTTATGAAACTTAATTTTAAACGGCAAACGCTATTGTGCTTATTTGGTAAGAGAAATAAGCCTATAATTCAAGTGACCCATATTGCCCCCTTTCCCCTACTATCCATGGAGAAACTGTATAGTAATATGCCTAAGCACCCTGCATAAAATGCATGTTTTTACACTGCTTTGTTTGTGCAAACCATTTATGGTAAAGGAATAGCTTGTTTCCCCGATTGCTAATGGGAGACCGCAAGCATTCCATTTTGTTCCTGTCTGAAGTTTGCCTTGGCAACGTAATTGAAACCGAGAAGCTTATGTACTGAGTACAGAGCAGGAAAAGAAAAAAAAGGCTGACAATGTCTTTATTCAACGCTTTAAATTATTTTGGGAACATGTTTCTTATCAATGAGTTTTTATGGTTGACTTTAATTAAAACCGTAACATGATGAGACCATTCACATAGCACACAAATCTCATCATCGTTAAATTAACGTGAATAAAAATAATTTATTTTTTACTAGAAATCAACCTCATACCATGTTAAATCTACATGCTTAAAGATAACTTAAAAACAAGGAGGAATCAAGCTATAAAAATGTAATTTTTGCTGAAGTTTCTGGTGCTGTGTGAATAACGTCTTTTTTACCCTCGTTATTTTAATGTGCCAAATTCACACTTGAAAAGTCCTCTACAATATTTTCTAAAACGCCAATGGATTAAGACTTCTCAAACCTACTAACTTTTTGCATATTATTTTGTCACATTTTGTCTATATGTTTTTTAATAAAAAAAAGACGCGAAAGTTTGTTCTAAAAGTCCTTCCTTTCCTAGATAAAACTTGTTAAAAGCAATAACTTCCTGCGACTTTTTTTGTTACTTTTTTTTAATAACTTTTTTTTAACTGTGACGCGAAAGGAAGATCTAAAGGTTTAAGACTACAACACTTCAAGACAATTTTAAAATATGACACTCAAGGCAAGACAAAATCTCTACACATACGTTATGTTTTCTTTAAAAGCTAAACAAGATTTTTAAACAGTAAACTCATTCACACAATATTAATGTGTCTTTATCAGGTTAATAACTGATGCGTCGTGATCGTGAAGGATCAGGGATCACTTCATTAACTGATTTTTGGAGTTTAGAGGTCAAGGCACTCCCAGATAATTTGGTCGACGTGCAAAATGTCGCCTGTCACGTTTTAAACCTGTGTAAGTTTGACGTTGATAAAAATCTACTTATAATTCTTTGGAAAATAACGCAAGCACATTGCTATTTTGATTTGATAATGGCGTTATTACAACGCCGTTTTTAGCAACCTTATTTTTTATAACGTTAATGAATGACCTGTTAAGCTTGTTTTATATGAATTAAACGTTTTTTCTAGCAGCTTTTAAAATCAACGTTTTTTCTATCCCACGTTTTTTACGTGTTAAACACGTGATTGTGCTATGTGGGCAGTGAGTCAATTTTTGAAAGAAATTCGTATAAATGAATTTCATTTGAGTTATCATTAAATTCGTACGACGAATTTGTTTCAAGGATCGACCCCAGAAATTTTTAAAACTTCTTCGTTTATAAGTTAAGCTAAAGATTTGTTAATTTTTGTGCAATAATATGGGTGGAGAAGGTAGGGGAAAGGAGGGCAAAATGGAATACTTAATTTTATCGGCTTATTTCTCCTATTAAATGATCACCATCTTATAACATATTACAAGATTACGCAAATTTAATTTTTGTGTTATAGCCTGTAATAATTCGACAAATTGTGACAAGTTTTATTGCAAAACTCCTATTAATGCAGTAGCTACAGTAGATAATGTAAAAAAACAGTAAAAATGACAGCAAAGTAGTTGTGGCCCAGTATATACGTTCAGAAAATGCTAATGATTGGTCGGTCGAGACGTCTTTCGCATGAAAAAGTCAACAAAGCAACCGAACTGTAGCAATAGGGATCTCCAGTCCAATAATTCCCACTCTTAGGTTACACTTTTGTGTTCTTAGCTAGGAGTAGTAGCATAGGGAATAAGTAAAAAATGTAAAGAAACGCAGCTCAAAAACACTTGGACTTACCCTTGGATGAAAGGAACTTGGTACATGGACAACAGCACAGTCAAATCCAAATAATTCCATTCAAAGTAGTCCATCCATCTATAAAATGTTTATACACGACCGCTGTGATTTTACTTGGCGATCAATATATATCACTGGTATGGAGAGTACCCCAAATATTCGCATGAGCTCCATATAGCAGGACGGACGTTGAAACACTGCTATATGCAGCAATACAGCAGTAAAGGTTGTGTAAAATTAGAGAAAAACTTAAATTAAAAAAAGGATGGAAAATGGATATACTCAAGGTAGAAAGAAAGCAAAAATAATAAAGTAAGTCAATGCATTCTTCGCGCAAATTCAAATTTTTACCCTTTTTGTAGGCAAGGCATATCTTAGTAACTCAAATAGTTTAAACCAAGAAATAAAAGTAACTTTAAGTACAAAGTTTTAGCATAACTCTAGCAAAAAAAAGAAAATAAAAAGCATTCTAATTTAGATAAATGTCTCTAAATTTTATATCTTAAAACTAAACGCCGGGACCAAGCAATGATGTAGCGCTTATATATTATATATAAAGGAGAATATAGTAATTTTACTGACATGTTTATTTGACATATCTAGAGCTTTTTGAATTTTTAGCACTAAAATAAAAAATTACGAAAAAACTTTATTGTGTAGTTACTTTTTAACACTCTGTACAAAATGTTTTATTTAAGAAAGTAAAAACTGTACTAATGTTGTTGTAATGTGCTGACTTTGAGTTTTCTATAGTGATTTGTAACGTCGTCATAAAAGAAACCTACTTAAAATGATCATAAAATGTTTATTTATTTTTAAAAATCACCCTGTATTTTTAACAGTTTAACCTAGCTCTTTTTTCTTTCTATAAAATATATATAAGAGCTAAGTATCTTTTATTCGGTATATATTTTTTTACAATATCGTAACGTCTAACAAATCCACATACTTTTCCATCTTTTTAGATTTTTTAAATTTAGAATTAGTAAATAAAACCACCCTGTACTTCGATCGTGTATATGTCACACCCGTCCAGCAATTTTTGTTGTAAAGGGAAACAAATTGTTTATACCCACATTAAATTTTATCGCCGTATCCTGCATAACTAATCTCCTGTAATTTTTTTTTCTACTCAACACCCACACCATGAATTTCTCAAAAAAAAATTATTTTTTTATTCCTGAAAAAAAATAAATCAATATATATTTTTTTATTGCTTCAAATAAAAGTGTATATGTCCTTATAATCGGTGCCAAGTTTCATTGCTCTAGCTTTACATTTGAATTTAATACAGAATTTTAATGAGATAGATGCAATTAAAAATAAAACACCCTGTATCTTTGCTCTGCACTGGGCTCGGGATGAGCACCACTTCGTAAAATAATAGTATAGTGTTGTACTATAATTGTGTCAAGTATCATTACGGTACGCAAAAGTGGCTTAGGCTCCGAACTATTATTAACTAACCGCACGATAATGTCTAAGAATTATTTCAGATCCTGGGAATCGGTCAATAAAAATCTCTCTTTTTAGTTTGTGACGTTTCAGATTATTCAACCATCATCAGACATATTCTCCTCTGTATGTTGCACTTCTCCGTAGAACTGGCCATGCCTTAAATCCCTGGCATCTGTTGTAATTTAAATAATATACCTAAACGTTGAAAATGTTAATTAGTTTAGATAATGGGAACCGGTCAATAAAAATCTCTCTTTTTAGCTTGTGACCTTTCAGTTTATTCAACCATTACCAGACATATTTTTCTCTGTACGTTGGACTTCCCATAGAACCATCCATGCCTTGAATCCCTGGTATTTGTTGTAATTTAAATAATATTCCTGACGGTTGAAATTGTAAATTATTTTAGATCCTGGGAATCGGTCAATAAAAATCTCTCTTTTTAGTTTGTGACGTTTCAGTTTACTCAACCATTATCAGACATATTCTTCTTTGTAGAACAATTTATACCTTGAATTCTTCGCTGTAATTTGAATAACATTCCTGACCTTTGAAGTTGTAAATTAGTTTAGAAAATGAAAATCGGTCATTAAAAATCTCTCTTTTTAGTTTGTGACGTTTCAGTTTACTCAACCATTATCAGATATATTCTTCTTTGTACGTTGTATTTCTCCGTAGAACCATTCATGTCTTGCATCCCTGGCATTTGCTGTAATTTAAATAATATTCCTGACCGTTGACATTGTAAATTATTTTAGATCCTGGGAATCGTTTAATAAAAATCTCTCTTTTTAGTTTGTGACGTTTCAGTTTATTCAACCATTATCAGACATATTCTTCTTTGTACATTGCATTTCTCCGTAGAAGAATTTATACCTTGAATTCCTGGCTGTAATTTGAATAACATTCCTGACCTTTGAAATTCTAAATTAGTTTAGAAAATGGAAATCGGTCAATAAAAATCTCTCTTTTTAGTTTGTGACGTTTCAGTTTACTCAACCATTATCAGATATATTCTTCTTTGTACGTTGCATTTCTCCGTAGAACCATTCATGTCTTGAATCCCTGGCATTTGCTGTAATGTAAATAATATTCCTGACCGTTGACATTGTAAATTATTTTAGATCCTGGGAATCGTTTAATAAAAATCTCTCTTTTTAGTTTGTGACGTTTCAGTTTATTCAACCATCATCAGACATACTTTTCTCTGTACATTGTACTTCTCCGTAGAACAATTTATACCTTGAATTCCTGGCTGTAATTTAAATAACATTTCTACTACTACTATGTCGGTTTAGAACGTTTTTCTACGTTGTCCGACGCCTATTCTCCACCTCCTTCGATCCTGACAATCATCCTCTGTCAGATTCTTTTGACTCATTGATCTTTGGATTGACTGTTGCCATTCTAGTTTAGGACGCCCTCTTTTTCTGCGCCCTATTGGTTGCCATTCTAGGACCTGCTTTGGTAATCTTTCGTCGTTCATCCGTTGTACATGGCCGTTCCATATCAGTTGCCTTTTAGTGATGTCATCCGTTATGCTTCCCTCGATTCCCATTCTTTCTTTTATGATCTCATTTCTTATGTGATCTATTCTAAATATTCCCATTAATCTCGATATTCTTCTTTGTACGTTGAATTTCTCCGTAGAACCATTTATGTCTTGAATCCCTGGCATTTGCTGTAATTTAAATAATATTCCTGACCGTTGAAATTGTAAATTATTTTAGATCCTGGCAATCGTTTAATAAAAATCTCTCTTTTTAGTTTCTGACGTTTCAATTTATTCAACCATCATCAGACATTCTTCTCTGTACGTTGCACTTCTTCGTAGAACACCTTGAATCTCTGGCGTTTTAAGATAATATTCCTGACGGTAGAAATTGTAAATTATTTTAGATCCTGGGAATCGGTCAATGAAAATCTCTTTTTAGTTTTTGAAGTTTCAGTTTATTCAACCATCCCTGGTATTTGTTGTAATTTAAATAATATTCCTGACTGTTGAAATTGTAAATTATTTTAGATACCTTGAATGGGTTTATGAAAAATCTCTATTGTTAGTTTGTGACGCTTCAGTTTATTTAACTATCATAAGACATATTCTTCTCTTTACGTTGCACTACTCCGTACTGCACTGAATCCCTGAAATTTGCTGTAATTTAAATAATAATCCTGATCGTTGAAATTGTAAATTATTTTAGATCCTGGGAATCCGTTTGTGACGCTTCAGGTTATATTATTCAATCATCATCAGACATGTTCTTGTCTGTACGTTGCACTTTTCCGTACAACCATCCATGCCTTGAATCTCTGACATGTGAATATGTCTAATGATGGTTGAATAAACTAATACGACACAAGCTAAAAAGAGAGATTATTGACCGAATCTCAAGATCTAAAATAATTTACAATTTCAATGATCAAGAATATTATTTAAATGTTCAAGAATTCCACGGACAAGTACAAGATTGTCTTTAAAAGCCCGGTTGCCAGGTCTTTTACCGGCATAACTCTGCTTCTGCGAAATCACAGCATAGTAAAGCTTAGATGTTGGTAAAAGTAAAAAGTTTATTTTAAAATCGACTTTGGATAATGTTGGAAAGACAAAATCTGTTTCCGAAGCTGACAAGCATAAATAAACCCGTCTTCTCTGATGCTTTCTGCTGCTTTTGAAAAAAGTTTTCTTTTGAGAAAGTTTGCTTTAGGATACTTCTTTAAAATATACTTTCCTTCTTTACGTAGGTAGGTAACTATACAACTTGTCCATCAGTTGGAAAATTATATATTTTTAAATTGAAATAAATGGATCCATTTCGGACTTAATATTTTCCTAGTTTATTAGCATACTCCAAGCGAACTCCACGCTATATAGTTTTTATAAATATCTCAGAATTCAAAGCTCCTCCGAAGTTTTTGATTATAACACAAATTATGGCAAAAAACGTGTTCTACTATATTTTAAAAACCACATAGGGAGGGTGGGGTGAGTTTAAACACTTTTTTAGCATTTTTCTATTGTTTCGTTAAACACAATATTTATCGGAAACTAAAATTGTGATAGCATAATGGTCATATTTTACCTGGAGCATAGTGAACAAAGGTAATTATTATTTTTTTAATACGTATTTAAAAATAAGTTGCAAGTATCCAATCTCTCCCGTTGACTAGGGACATTGGACTTTTGAACACTGCATGGGAAGCTATTTAAAAGTAACTTCTAGCAGAATCATAGCAAAAATATTTATGCAAAACTCCCTATGGGTCCCTTTTTTGTACTTTCTTGGCAATTGGTCTCCAGGAGGAAATTTTTCGCGTTTCGCATAGTGACCAGCGCGAATGAGACAATTCGTCGCCGCCAACTTAAAACGGCGAATTTGCCCCCGGGCGAAGTTGTGCCGGCGGCTAACCAGTCCGCCGTCAGCCCAAACAATTTGCCGCCGGGCCAACTCGCCGCCGTGACAAATCGCCGCCGGCCGCCATAATTTCAGTTTGCAATTTTGACAGGCGTTTAGAGTTCCAGTAACAATGCAAATTAATATTTTTTTAACACAAAAAAATTAAAAATTGAGATTTTTGAATCGATGCATGTATTAAATTTAAAAGCTTGGGGTGTTTGTAATAAATGATTAACACACTTACTAGTTGCAAGTCAAATAAACACACTTATAATTTATTAATAAAAATGGAATACAATAATTTTTCTTAAACAAATGGATAAGTTAAATTTTCAAATTTTTAAACCTCTGAATCGAAGTTGTAACTAACCAGTCATTATTAAGGTTTTAAAGAGACTTCAAATTGTTATTTGCGGCTAAAAATGTACCTTTATAAAATTAATAATTTGTCTTTTACTCCCCATCTTTATTAAAAATTCTCTTTATACTTCAATACTACTACTCTTACTTTAAAATATTGTTACGGGTTCACTAATATAAATCAAACTCGCAAAATGTCAAAAACGATAAGTCAATTTAATTCGACAATTATGTACAAAACGCGCACTTAAACTAACTCGGCCTATTAACTTCGTGTTAATATCTCGCGATAACTACCGTTCGTTATCTCTGACGCCTTCCGATGCGCGATGTCCGGCCCTATATATAGGGTCGTCGAACTTTCCGGAACTATCTATCCTTTTTCTATTCACGAGTATACTAGCTTCTTCTAGAAGGTCCGCGTCCGAGTACGAGTGTGAGTCATAGATAACGCAACTAAAACCTAGACTAAGAATACAACCATAAGATAATTCAATCTAATACTACACACTAAAACTATAACTTAAATTTGTAGCAATATTATTTATTGAGTTCTTGGCGAGCTTTAATGTTTCTTTAATAAAATGCCTTCCAATTTATGTATTTTTTAAACATTTATGTTACGGTATGATGACAAATAATAAGTATTAGAAAAAAAATTGTTTATTTCTCTTCATCGTCAAATTCAATATTCAAGAACAAATCACAGCATCAGATTATATAAAAATACTGTTTTAACTTTATTACGAATAAGTTCATGTAATCAGTTGAAAATTACCAAATAATTTTATTGTTTATTTATCGAAGATTCGCAATATGATAAGCGTTGCTTGTTAGTGCAAAGAAAGAGAAAACTCCATTAGCCAGTCTTAGTTTAGTTTTTTTTCCGTAACTTACTGTTAACATATCGAAATTCTGTTGTCTTTTTTTTCTTAAATCGCTCAGATAAAATGCTTTTGTTTGAGGCTTAGGAACTCAAGATTACTGTTTTTTTTTTCTTTTATATATAAATAAATATACTTTTAAATTTTGTTATTTATTAAAAAAATAGCTGCCCATACCACCAAGTAGTCCAAAAAAGTTTAATTAATTAATTAAATTTCTTACATCTCCAATAATTAATTTTATAACGACAAAACAACAAGTCAAATTTTTTTTGACATCTGTTCGGTTCATTACTGATTTTTCTTAATTTGTATCCAAAACTTTTAGTATCTAAATTAGATTCAATACGTTAATCACAAGAAACCTTATGAAGAAATCTTATCGACTCTTGTCTCCTAAATAATTTTTGAAAAAATTTTACACCTCAAGTTTTGAAAATACTGTTATTACTGCAACATTATTTATAATATTCTTTTTTAGTAACTTTACCCTTTCAATCTGATAAGGTAAATATCTACCTACTGCACTATGCTGACAAACTAAGGTACTGATAATAGTATTTAATATCATCAATCGATTCATACTCTCAAATTTAATCCAAAATTCAAAATACAGAAATAGCCATTTTTCAAAATTTATTCGGTATCCAAATTGATGTCAGATACCTATAGGTAGTAAAATCTTGTAATTTATGTTAATTTTCGAGTGTGTTTGTATTTGTTATAAAGTAATGTATAAAACATATGTGGGTATTTTTCAATCATAAATTTATAAATTTTTGAAATTTTTGAAAAAAAAGCTTTTTGTTTTATAACTTTAATTTTTAATGTTGAAAGTTTAAATTTGGCCGCTAAATTGCTTAGTATGCTTTATTTCATTGTTATGTTAAAACAAATTAATAATGTTACCTGCTTGACCATAGCCAAAACAATCTAATGTTTATAAAATATTGTTTATCTTTTATGGTTTAACGACTTTTTATTTGACCTAAATGCAATTTTTTTCCATATGTCTCCAAATTAAATATTTTTCCAAATATATGGTTTTATTTTTGGTAAATTTGCCTCAAAACCTAAAAAAAATTACTAATCTTCATTCTTTTCTTGTTTCTTCTTCTTTTCCCTCGAGTAAGCTGAAATATTGTGCTCTCGATTTGAATGTTTTTGAAAAATAAATATAATCAGTTTCTCCTTTTCTTACATATTCCCATTTTTCGTAAAGGTGTTTTCCATCAAAAACCATTTGCTTTTATTAATAGCCAATGCCAAAACCATCTTTTAGTAATTTGATATCAAAACCATTTTTTTAGTTATTCAGATTATAATCATTAAATCTAAATGATCTGCTTTTATTAATAGCCAATGTCAAAACCATCTTTTAGTAATTTGATATCAAAACCATTTTTTTTAGTTATTCAGATTATAATCATTAAATCTAAATGATTGCTTTCATGTTTTACATTATTTCTGTTTACTAAAATAGGTAATGAAACCTTTATTTTTTTTAATTTGTAATTTTTCATCTATTTTAAATCAATTCATTTCTTATCAACAAAAAGTTTTTTTTTCATTTTTCCAAATATGTAATTCCATCAAAACTAATCAATTTTGCCATTCAAAAAGTTCTTGTTTCGGCCATTTATTTTGATTTTTTTTCAGATGCTGCAGTTTTATTGAAATACTTCTATTATTTTGCTTCTAATTCGTTTTGTATTAAATGCTTCACTTTGGTTTAGAAAAATATGATCGCTCCTAATTCATTTTTTTTTTTGGCGGTTCAGCAATATTGGTTTATTATGACTTTATGCCTATCTGTGTTTCTTAATTTTTGATAACATTTATTTCTTTGTTTTGAAAAAAAAATATTCATACGAACAGGGTTACAAATTTCTCATTTTCAAATATCTGTAAATTTCAGTTTTCTTGTTTTTCAAAATTTTCTTTTTATTAGTCAAACAATCTAAACTTTGACTTGTGATGGCTTTTTAACTACATCCAATCATTAAACCTTAACTTCCATTTTTTATTGCTTCTTTCTTTCTTCCCGAAAAGATATAACTACATGTGTTTTGTTCGCAGGCAGGGTCGCCATGTAATAAATGATTAACCCATTTTAGTTTCAAGTCAGATTTATTAATAATTCACGATATGTAAAATATAAAGAATATTGTTTGGAGAGTTTATCAATTCAGCACTATTTTATAGTGATTGTTAAAATTACATTAATAAGTAAATGTTTATGGTGGATGATTTTTATTTTTTGAAATATACCTGATAGTAGAGTAAATTTGTAGGGTATTTCAATAAAAAGCTGCAAAAAGGGTATATTTTTTTACATTTGGCATGGTAGTAGCTAATATCAAAAGCTAAATTTTCAATCGAGGATCCCCTGATTTCCGGCATCGGAATCCAAGATGGCGGCTGTCAAAGTTAAGAAAAAAAATTAATTCCCTGTTTTAAGACAAATTAAATTAATTTTGATAAACTTATCTTATGTGGGACCTACTTAATTCAAAAATGTAAAAAAAATTACACCTGTCACTTTAAAACAAAATGGCGGCTATATTTAAAAAAAATCGTTTTTCTTCGATATTTTCTTTATTTTTTGCGCGATATTTATTTTTGATACCTCATATTAAAGCCACTGACCAGCTCTTTAAACCCGATGAAAAAAAGTTATTAGTTTCTCAGCCGACACAAAGATGGCGTTTAATATGTCAAAAATAAAAGAGACCTTTATAACCTGTAAACCAAATTAAATTTTAAAAAATATTTTTTTTGATTTTATCAATAGTAAGCCAAGTTTTGTAAAAATTTAAAAAAATTTACAATTTGACATTAAACATTTTAAGATGGCGGCCGAAGTTCAGATAAAAAGTTATTTTTTTGTTCTTGTTTGACAGAACTAGTATTGCCGTGTAATATATCGATTTATACTAAATAGGACCCCTATTTTAAATATTTCATCATAAATGACACATGTCTATTATTATCCAAGATGGCGGCGGTCAAAATATAAATACAACAGTATCTTTTTGGTTTAGTAAATCTTTTTACCAAGATATGTAGTTTTATATTATTCTTAATTAGTTTTAAATTGTAATGGACAAAAAAAATAGAATCTATTGATTTTTTAAAGATGGCGACCAAAAAAGTAAAAAAAAACATTTTTGTTTATTTTTTCGAAATTTAACAAAATAAACTGAGAAAACCAAGACATCTCGTTAAACAAAACACAGATGTTTTAAATGTGTCAAAAAAGTTGACATATGTCACGTGCCGGGTGATTTCAATAAATTGACATATTTTACTTAATAGCTATCTCCGTTAATATTGATCTAACAGTAACGTTTAAATTAGCAATGTTAAATAATTTTTTCTAAATCATCAGAATCTGATGTCAAAAATGACATATGTCATACACTTGTCAAACTATTGACATATGGTTTATTTTTTTAAATCAAACACCCTGTATATAACGTTTTTAATTGATAGGGTTCCTTTTTATGATTTCAAAAATATATAATATGTTGACATTTAGACCACCCGTTATTGAAATATTTGCATTTTAATAACCTAAATAAACAATAAGGATGTTGCCATTTTGTTAATGAATATAATTTTTAAAATACAAATTTTTCAACAACCGCTGGACAGGTGACTTGTTTGACAGTGGTTTTGTCAACTCAAGTGGCCAAGGATTAAACGTTGCATAATATATATTAATGATAAAAGTATTAAAAGTTATTAAATTTATTCCTTATTTGTTCTCGAAAGGGAATTTGACGGTTCTTGGAGAAAGAATATACTATGTGTTTTTCTCAATTATATAAACAACGTAGGAAAATCATACATACCTTTTCAATTTTCTTCATGAAACTTCACATTATCACTACTTATATTTATTAATCAAAGATCAAATTTTACTACTATTAAACTTTTGTATTCAAATATTCACATTCTTTAAACTTTTAGGTTTAAAGAACCATTTGTATGTTTGTTGTAAATATTTTTATTTACCAAGAATTTTAAAAGTTGATTGAATAGGTAAAGTTATTCAATCAACTATTTAATTTATTTATTACTACTGTTTAGGTTTGAAATGTTATATAATGATTAAAAAAGCCAATTTTAGGGCAACGAAAGGTTTGTATTTGATGTTAAAAAACCAGAAAAAGATAAAAACAATATTTTAAAACACTGGAAACAGTAATAAACAAAAGCTTCATAATTAAAATATCCTCTAAAAGTAAAGACCAAAATAGCTACGAATAACAAAATTAATAGCTTTATATAAAGTTAAAATAATTGATAAATTTAACATTTCCCCAGTTTAAAAAAGACCCTTAAACCAAAAGAAGTAAACTGTACGAAACCCGACTAAAAAATGTTGTCTAACGATTTTCTTGTCTCAGCCAAAGCCACCCTGCGCTTGCAGGCACTCATAGCTTGCCGTTGATTGGTCAGAACTCTAATCCTTCTCGCTTTGGCGAGAAAGAGATAGACTGCGCTTTAAACGCTCCAACAAGAGACAAAGATAACAAAATACCAGTGTAATCCAGAGATGCGTGGACTTAGAAAACAGTTATAAATTAAAATTACACAGTGTGTTTTTTAAAAATTGAAAATAGTTTAATAAATTTGTTTCCAGTTACAGAGTATAAATTATTGTGATGTTAGTGACTCAAAGGACATATTAGCCGAATATAACTTTTATTAAAATACAGCGATCCTGAAAATATGCCCAAAAACAAGTCGCTGGTGTTGCCATAAATTAACCACTACCACAATGGCTGTCGATCAAAGTTGTCAGAATTTTAAACGTTCCAAAAACTGCCTATTGTGTGGAGGAGCCAAAAAGTAACTGTAGCTGTATATATATTAAAGAAAAAATATTCAACCGTTTGTTTAAAAACTTTTGTAAAAAACTTTTTTAAGTGTATTATTTTTGGCGCTCTTCTAGAGTTTTACAGCTGTCGTGAATTTCTAAAGCGAACCAGAGCAAACACGTGTCTCATAAAAAAACTGTAGCAAGAACGAACCTTTTCTTAATGTTTACTTAAAATAAATATAGATATCGTCTTATAATTTTATACAAGAAGTGAAATGGGTGAAATTAAAGAACAAAAATTGAAAAACATATTTTTAGTGCTCAGCCCGACAGGCCGAATGGATTTTAAAAAATGCCCTTAATATCTGAGATATAATAATTTTCTTATAAACTTTAACCCCTGATATTGCCCTTTTAGCAGTGGCGTATATAAAAAAAAGTTTCGGAATGGGGGGGGGGCAAGACAGTTGCGGGGGGGTGGCGAGACAGTTGCGGGGGGGGGGGGGGGGCGACACTTCATGAGGTCGTATTTTATGCTACGAACCATGCCCCCCCCCCCCCGTATATACGCCACTGCCTTTTAGGAGTGACATTTTGAAAAATTGTTTCTTAGTACAAGTCAACTTGATGAGACTAATCGAACCTTCAATTTTATTAAATGTAGGTGGTATAAGCTACGGAGATGGACTATTGGAGCAGAACAGCAGGGAAATCAAAAAGAGAAAGAGTTACAAATCAAAGAATAAGAGAAATTATGACAGTGGGTGAACGTACTTTAGTGGCTGATATAAGAACAAAACAACTGGTGTGGTACGAACATGTACAAAGAATGAATGATGAAAGACTACCTAACAAATACTACAATGGAAGCCAACTGCCGAAGAAAACGAGGACAGCCAAGGAGAAGCTGGAGAGAAGGAATAGACAGTGAAATAAAAATAAGAGGCCTAGATGATGAATTATGAGCAAACAGAAACGAGTGGATATCGGAAGACGTAGAACGTTATGAAACCGATAAATATATATATATATATGGTATAAGCTATGGATTATAATTTAAAGATATAAAATTTCCTTCACCGCGTAACGTCCAATTATGATCTATAATTTAAAATAAAATTTTGTGCCTATATCTTTTACATACAAATCGATATCATGGAAATTTGGCGATAAATTTAAATCAGGAATAAATAATACTGTTGCTTTTGAGCCCAAAAATAAATAAAACTATAAAAATGTGTATTTTTTGCCTTTAATTAGCTCCCCTCTCTTGTTTTTTGGTAGGTCTAAATCTTTGTTAACCTAACCTCTGGTCAATTAATCGCAAACGAATCCTAAAAGCTACGTTTACATTTGGAGAGTTTACTGGCGGAAAGTACTGGCAGCCACTAAACTTGCCATGTATAAACTACAAGAAACTCTACTCTCCCGCAAGTACTTTCCAAAAGTTGACGGGCCGGCTAGTTTAGTGGCTGCCAGTACTTTTCGCCAGTACTCTCCAAATGTAAACACATGTCAGCAAGCCTTATATGAGAAAGTGACCACGTTTTTTACAATGAATAAGTAGGATGGAAATCAGATAATTTCCTTTTTAAACATATATCAAAAATATTAAATTTTATCGAATATCAAGTTCATCACCAACCTAAGTGGGATGGAAATCAGATAATTTCCTTTTTAAACATATATCAAAAATATGAAATTTTGTGGAATATCACGTTCATCATCAACCCCCGGTAAAAAAACTAAAATAGTACATTTCGGTAGTCTGTATCAGTGGCGTATAAAGAAAAAAGTTTCGGGGTGGGCCCGAGACAGTTTTGGGGGGGGGGCCGAGACCTCATGAGGCTGTATTTTATGCTATTTTATGTTTGTATTCATGAAATATGTGGAAATATCCAAAAATATCTTACCTTCGGGGGGGGGCCGGGCCCCCAGGCCCCCCCGTATATACGCCACTGGTCTGTATAAATACTGCAAGGAAAAATCACCAGTGCAGTGGCAAGATAGCGTAATGTGACTTCCAATTTATTTTAGGAGAAATAGGACTGCTCATACACGTTTCCGATTTGGTCAGTTTATATTAACCTAGTCTTAACAGTTCTTTAAGTTTTTGATATGATAATCTCATAAAATATCTATAAGAATCGGGATCTTCAGTTGATATCTCCGGTAAGAGTCGTTCTGATGCAAGTACTTCTGCGTCTGATCCAATCTCTAACCCAAACTTGTTTTTTCCTAGTTTTCTTGCGTTCTAACTTATTTATTAAATTATGGGCAATTTCACATACAACAAATTTAATAGCAGCACGCACTACCGCCATTTTGTTTTTAACTGCTTGGCAAGTAAACTTGAAAACGTGTAAACACAAAACAATGAACAAGTTTAGTGACTGCCAGTACTTTCCGCCAGTAAATTCTCCAACAAAGCAAGTTTAGTGGCTGCCAGTACTTTCCGCCACTAAACTCTCCAAATATACATGTACCTAAAGGGTGAATTACATTGGGCGAATTTACTTGCTATTCGCCAGCTAGTGAGCGAGTTTAAACTTGCAGAATGGTTTACAATTACATACACCAATTAAAAACGCAGTTCCGCTGGTCCTTTCTTCTAACATGTCTGTGGACTACCTGCAACGATTTTTACCAAAAAATGCTAATACACTTGACGACTTTGCTCGCTAGACACTAAAATATTCGGCGAATAGCGACTAAAGTAGCCAACCGGGCTACTGTAGTCACAGTAGCGACGCAAGTAGCGAGTTTGTTATTACACTTACCTTTTTTAGTCGCGG